>CM061535.1:121421026-121811573 GCA_030545055.2 Neoaliturus tenellus | reverse complement strand
GCCTGTCATCTCGACCACAACGCCTGTCCCCTCGTCAACAACGTCTGTAGGAACAAACAGTGACGACATCGTCAATGGATCCTCCATCATTCCCAGTGATTTGGCACCAGATGGCTTCGTGGAGACCGAGACAGCATTTCGCGGGCGTTTGAAGACGTACAGGCTTGCGGAGCCCGCTGATGAGACTGTTTCTCTCCAGGAGTTTGTCAACTCATTGCGAACAACGATTGCCACACTCATGCGACGGATTCTATTGATAGTTCACGCCATCAAGGTTAATCTCTGGATCGAATGTCAATTCGCAAATATTCATGGTGAGACTTGCAAGCGAGCCTTCAAGACCAAAAATGTCCCTATCCTCCAAACAAGTGATGTAGATGAAATATGTCAACAATTCATCAACAAAATTTTACTGGAGAAGGAGACATGTGAGATGAAGGGTTCGGGGTGGAGCTTTGTTAGGGTTTTGGACATGGAGGTGAGAGTTAATGTCTACAGTCCTATCAGAGGTAGCTCCTTCATCCCCCTTCCTCGTGACATCGCCATGAAAAAAGCCGTGGTAAATGTGTTTAACGTTGCGGATGAACGATGTTTCGAATACGCAATCCTTACCAAATACATTGAAAATGTTCGTCGTGACCGGCTTACTGCTAACCATTTCACAGCAGAGGTCAGGGCACGCTCCAATCTAAATTTTGATGGACTGGAGTTTCCAGTAAGGTTGGATAAAATCCGCACGTTTGAACGTAACAACCCCGGCGTAAGCATAAATGTGTACGGCCTGGATAAGAAGAAGCAGAAGAAGCAACAAAACAAAGAAGAACACTATGTCTTCCCGCTTCGCGTTGTGGATCAAGAGCTGCCGAACCACTATGATCTGCTCTTCCTAACAGATGAACGAACCACCCACTATGCGTACATCTCAGACTTTGAGAGGCTAGTTGGTAGCCAGATGACACTTCGCGAACATCGTTTGTTCATTTGCAGGAGATGTTTCGCACATTTCGATAACCGACCGAACAAACTGGGTCTCACCGGAGCTGAACGGTTTGAGGAGCACAAGCGTTATTGCTCTTCGCATGATCCTCTGAGGACTGATTTATCTGAAGATAAAGAGATTCGGTTTAAGCACATCGAGCGTACACAAAAAGCACGATTCACTATATATGCGGATTTTGAGTGTGCACTCGTTCCGACTGAAGCAAATCAACTTATTCATCCCACACCAACGTCACTTCCACCAGCGTGGGATCCAGCCACTTCAAGAGGTGCTAATATAAATCACAACGAGAATGCTCCAAGTAATGTGAAGAAACTCCACGTGCCATACTCGTACGCGTACTACATTCATGATAATCACAGGAATGTCAACGATGGTGATTGTGACGACAATGATCCGACTAGCAACACATATTCAAAATTGAGACTCTACAGAGGTGAGAATGCCTCTGAACACTTCATAAACGCTGTACGGGATGACGTACAGAAGATTGGAGATGTTTTGAATGCACGTCACAGACCCGAGGACCGAGAGCAGGAAACTATAAACATCTATTTTCATAATTTATCAAACTATGATGCACATTTCATAGTTAGAGAATTGGGTATCGACAAAGGTGATGTAGAAGTACTCGCCAACACGGAAGAAAAGTACATTACATTTTCAAAACGATTTAAATATCCCGGTCAGCATAGCAACATCAAGCTACAGTTTGTCGATTCGTATCGTCTGATGGCGAAATCACTAGCGACTCTTGCGTCCATCCTACCTGATGACAAAATGAAGATCATGAAAGCTAGATACCCGTACAATGGTGATTTCCGATTATTACGCAGGAAAGGAGTCTTCCCCTATGAATACATCACTTCACAGGATGTTCTGGATGAGGATCTACTTCCACCTAAAGAAGCCTTCGGAGATGAAGTAACAGATGTTGATTATGAGCATGCACAACAAGTGTGGCGTAAATTCAACTGCACCACGCTCGGTGAATACTCAGATGTATATTTACGAACCGATGTGCTACTATTGGCCGATGTGTTTGAGGGGTTCAGGGAGATGTGTCTAACGCACTATCAGCTCGACCCTGCACATTATCTTACGCTTCCGTCGTACGCCTGGGATGTCATGCTGTACAAAACTGGTGTGGTACTCGATACCCTTCAAGATGTGGATCAATATGTATTTTTTGAGAAGGGTATTCGAGGCGGTCTGACTCAATGTGTAACTCGGCACGTCATCGCCAACAATAAATACACTAGAGGACGCGATGACCGAAACGGCCAGTGCGCATCGACAAATGGAGGTTCCATAGAGAGTGATAATGATACATTTTTAATGTATTATGATGAGCCGTGACGTTTTGCCCACCATGTGTGATGTCACGCCTCATTTGTTATAGTGTTGTTTTTTTTTCCTGGCCAGTGTTTTCTGTGTGCAGTATTCTGGAATATTCGGTGTTGTTTTTCTTCTTTTCACCAGCTGTGACGCAACGTCCTGAAAAGGATCATAGGTGCCGTTGGTGAACGTGACTGCAAGACGCACAATTTCGTCACTCTGGGTTTTCAAGAGTAATTATAGTAATTTTGACATTTCAACCAGTGATTTTTGTGCTATAATGCGGTAATTTAATCTGCCCAACGCAGCCTTTCGGGGTCCAGCTGGGGACTTGGTCCCACCGACAATGCCATGCAGATGATGGTTCCGGCCTGGTCCGTCCGCCTGCCCACCTAGGGGACATACATGGCCTTGGTCCCCACTTGCCGAAGCTGCAGGCCGCTCTTCTTTCCAGTGCCATGAGGCCATAAACGAACGACTGTGATATGCCACTCCACCAATGAACTGTGATATTTTGTTATTTATGTGTGACAGTATTTATTTATTTATTTGTAGTCTCTATGTTAGGTTAATATCCCATTAGGAGCCCGCCCTGCGCCACAGGTCTCCGGGTGGAATTATATTTTTGTCAACCTCAAAATTCGGCACGCCAATTCTTTTGTGTATTTTGTGTTTGTAACTTGTTATGTTTATTTATTGAAATTTATTTGTTGTTATTTATTTATTTATTTAATTTATCAATGCCAATTTTAAGGTTAAAGTTTCAGAAGGGGGAATTTTTTTTAAATACTGTTGTTCTTGAATTTTGAATATCGATAATCTGGTTGGCCAACCTTGGTGACATTGACTTCTGGTAAAATTCTTTTGTTATCAAATTTATCACTGTGGACCTTGGATGTTCCCGATTTTCCACTGTTTTTGCTGTTGTTAATTTTGTTGTTGATTTATGGAGGTTAAATTAAATTTCTGGTTCCACGATTTTGTTTTTTTTTGTTCTGAACTCCTGAGAGCGTTGGTGAGCCCCTCCCGTGGAGCGCCTTGGGCAAGCACGTTTCCAAAGGTCGGGTGCGCTTCCGCGGGGTGCGGTTCAGATGGTAGCAGAGCGTGGTTGGTTCTGAAGTGTAGTCTCGGAGGAGTTGTGTTAGTTTGGTGTGTGTGAGTGTATGTATGTGTGTGTGCGTGGTTCTTCAATTTGGTGGAGTGTGTGTGTGGCGAGTGGGATAGCGTCTTCTGTTGGACCCCAGATTGGTTGCGTAGGAATTTTCGCCCAGACACCTTAGGAGGTTAAGGATTGTGTTGCTGTGTTCTTTGTGTGGCAGCTGGCTGAGGACACGATGTCGGGAATTGTCCCGGAACACCTGCGGAAGGGTGAGCTGATTTTTGAGGTTCTGTCACGTGGGGAGGCCCCTGCTCCAGATGTGAGAAGTCTGCGAAGTCAGGTCCGAGGCATTCTGGGACAGGCTCAAAGTTGGCCTGTTGGCCTCAAGTCGGAGGATGAGTTGGAAGTGTGTAGGGAGCGGGTGGAGGAGTTGAGTGGTGAGCTTGAGGGCTGGAGTGAGTTGCCCTCGGGCAGGTCAAAAGTCTCGCTCCTCACTCAGCTGCTCCACTGGCAAACCAGGTTGAGTCTGTTGGCCGGGGTCCCGGATCTTGAGCCGACGGATAAGACCTGGGTGGAGGGTAGGTGTGCGGAATTTGAACAAGTCATTGACCGCCTGCGGTCTGCTGGCGTTGTGAAGAGTGCCGTGGAAGCTCTCGAGCGCGCTGCGGCGGGGTCTGCTGGGGGGGAGACTGGTGTTGTGGGGGCTGGACCGGTCGGGGGGTCCGTGACCTCCGTTCCTCCTGCGGCTGCCCAGGAGGTGGTCCACGGGATGGATGGAGTGTTGCGGGTGCCTGCCCTGTTCCTCGCTCCCGCGGCGTCTGTCGCCACCCCGGTGGCTTCCGTTGCGGATGCGTCGCAAAAGGGTTTTTGCGGTGCCTTTGCGAAATTGCCTCATCCTCTCTCCTCCGCCTTGCAGGACCTTCGACCAGTTGACGGACTGGATGTGGAGGCACTGATCAAGTTCCTGGAAAAGGTTTTGAGAATTAAGGAACATCCTGGCATCTCCGATATCATGCTGTTGGAGCTTCTTGCTCCGCTTTGCAGGAAGCCGTTGAGTGACAGATTGGTAGACTGCCTCAAGCGCCAAACGAGCTTTGATTTCTTTCATGCTGATGTGTTGAATTTCTTCGTCCCTTTTCAAGTCATGGAAAGACTGAAGGTTGAGAAAGTTTTCCGCCCGCAGGCACCCAACGAGTCCCTCAGCCAGTTTGCCAATGACATCCGCATGGTGGGGCGAGTGTTGCGGTTGGACCTTACCGAGACTCAGCTGGTGGACATCATTCTCGTGGGTCTCAATCCTGGGGAGAGATCCCGGCTGGTTTTCGCTCCAAGACCTTCTTCCTTCGCGGACCTGGATAGATTGTCTATCCTCTCACGCACTGTCCAGGCCGCTGATTCTCAAAGGGCCCAGTCCCTGGGGCATCTTCCCCGGAGAGGACCCGGTGTCGCGGCGGCTTCTGTCGGGGTATCCCACGTGTCTCCCACCAATGAGCAGCAGAGGCGTGTTCCTACCTGTTGGGGATGCGGTGGTATTGGTCACGTCAGACGTGACTGTCAAAAAGGAAGAAGGAATGCTAACCTTCCAAAAAACTTGTGAGGACCCGGGGGTTCTTGTCACGGGAGTCCTCGGGGAATAAAGTAAAAGATGATGTTAAAATTTTTTCTAAGACCTCTAGTGGTATGCTACAAAAGGGGTTCAATGAGGTAGTTAGATCTGATTTTGCTGAGAAGGAGCCTCTGTTGCGGGGGATGCGTGGGGTTGCCTCGATGGGGGTCAAAGCGGCACGCTCAGTCTGCCCTCGCCTGAACATCTTAGCTGGAGACACGGTGCAGAAGGCCCTTGTGGATTCTGGAGCCGCCCGTTGTCTAATCTCCCTTGCGTTTTATGAAGAATTATTTTCTGGAGGTTTCATCAGGCAGACTGAGCCAAACTCTTCTATATGCTGGACTGCTTCTAAATCACCTCTTGTCATCAATTGCGAAGCTCGAATCAAAATAAAGATTGAGCATTTTTCCTGGGTGTGGAGCTTTCTTGTGGCTAAGGACCTTTGCTTTCCAATCATCCTGGGAGCGGACTTCATCAAACACACTGGCCTAATTTTGGATTTAGGTCGAGGTCAGTGTTACTTTCGGTTTTCCAGACGAGTGTCCATTCCTTTTGCTGATGAGGTCTTGAGTGCCGCTGCTGCTGTAGAGCCTGAGACAGAGAATGGTACCAAGACCGATCCTCTAGGGCATCTAGCTCCGACGGAGGCTGAGGCTATCAGGGATCTTTGCAAACTTTTCCCTGAGGTGCTTACGCCAAGGTTGGGGGCTACCAATCTGCTGGAATATGAAATTCGTCTCACGGACACTCGTCCTGTACGTTCTCATCCGTACAAGTTAGCTCCACCCAAAATGGAATCTCTCAGAGGCATCATTGATGACCTGCTCAAAAATGGGGTCATCGAACCTTCCAATTCCAGCTATGCCAGTCCAGCGTTTCTTGTCCCGAAACCAAATGGAAAGTCTCGTATGGTCATTGATTATCGCAAGCTCAACGCCAAGATTGAAATCGACTCCGTCCCTCTCCCCGACCTGCATTCTGCCTTCGACTGGTTCGGTAAGGCCAAGTATTTCTCTGTTTTTGATCTCAATCAGGCTTATCACCAAATTCCATTGAAGGTGGAGTCCCGACCTCTCACTGCCTTCTGTGTTCCGTGGAACTTGTATCAGTTCACACGAGTCCCCATGGGCTTAGCTGTGGGAGCTCAAACCCTCACCCGACTTCTTGATTCCATTTTTCACGATGTGAAGTTCAAGTTTGTGTTCAATTACTTGGACGACCTTCTTGTTTACAGTGAGAGTTTTGAGGACCACCTTGTTCATCTGGAGGAAGTTATGACTCGTTTGCGTAGGGCTGGCCTTACGGTGAATCCGGACAAAGTTAGTTTCGCTCAAGCCGAAATTTCTTTCTTGGGCCATCTGGTCTCCTCCAAGGGCGTCCGCATAGATCCCGCTAGGACTCAAGCCATCCGGGAGTTTCCTCCACCCAAGGACGCCAAAGGCATTGCTAGGTTTGTTGGCATGGTGAATTTCTATCGACGCTTCATCCCCAATGTTGCGGAGTTGGCCGCACCTTTGAATGCGCTCAGGAAGAAAGGCGCCAAGTTTGAGTGGGGTGAAGCGCAGCGGACGTCCTTTGAGCTCTTGAAGGAGGCGGTGATGCAACCTCCTGTGTTGGCGATGCCGGATTTCAGTCGTAGGTTCATTTTGCAGACGGATGCCTCCTCACAAGCCATTGCGGCCGTGTTATCCCAAGAAGTAGATGGTGTTAGGCAGCCTATCGCTTTCGCCTCTCGAACTTTGACATCTTGCGAGAAGAAAAGTTCTTCTGTATACGAGCTGGAGTGTCTGGCTGTTGTCTTTGGTGTAAACAAGTTCCGAAGGTTCCTTGAACATAAGGAATTTTTGCTGGAGACCGACAACCAGGCACTCTCATGGCTTCTCGCGCACCCTCGCCAGCTCGGGAAAATTGGTCGTTGGGTGGTGCAAATTTCGTCCCTTAAGTTTACCGTCCAACATGTACGAGGCACTCAGAATGTCATTGCAGACACACTTTCTAGGATGTATCATTCCCCCGACGACCACCTTTCTGATCCGGAGCAGACGGAGTGTGCCGTGCTTCTGGAATTTCCTCTGGCCTTTTCGGATATCATTCCCCACCAGTTAAACGATCCTGAGCTGGCTAAAATCATTGGTGAGCTCCAGAATGGGGGAGCCCACCCCCCTTATTTTCTGTCCCAGGGTGCCCTCTGCTGTCGAGCTCGGCAACAGGGTAAACCTAAAATTGTGCTGCCAAGTCTTCTTATTCCGATGGTCTTTGAGTATTTTCATTCTTCCCCTGTGGGTGGGCATTTAGGGATCCACAAGACCATCTCCAAGATTAGGGAACTGTTCATCTGGAAGGGTATGGACCGGGACATTGCGGGGCGGGGTGCGTTCTTGCCAAACGTGCTCGCTCAGTAAGCCCGCTCAGAATACCAAGTTAGGGTTGTTGTCATCTGAGGTGGCGGAGAGACCTCTGGAGAAGGTTTTCATCGACTATGTTGGGCCTCTCCCACGTAGCAAGTCGGGAAACAATTTCCTGCTTGTTTGTGTGGATGCCTTCTCCAAGTTCTGCTGGCTTTTTCCCTTAAGGAATGCCACTGCACAGCTCACCGTTCAGGTACTTCGAACCCAACTGTTCCAACACTTTGGGATTCCCGCCACCATAGTTTCCGATAACGGAACCCAATTTGTTTCGCATCTTTTCAAAAGAATGTGCTTTGGGCACGGTATCCGCCATGTGACCACATCCCCTTACTACCCACAGCCTTCTCATGCTGAGAGGTTCAACCGAAATCTTCGTTCCGCTCTCATCGCTTTCCATGCTGAAAGACAGACAACCTGGGATCAAGAGCTCCCTTGGATCCAATTCGCTTTCAACACTGCTACCCATGAGAGTCACAAGGCGGTTCCTTTCGAGTTGATGTTTGGCTTCAAACCAAACAACCCCTTGGCAAATGTTTGGAGGATTGGCGACCTTCTGCCACCGCCTGGTACGCCCGATGTCAAGGAAACTTGGCAAGCGGCCAGGCGTAATCTCATTAGGGCTAGAGAACTTGTGAGGAGGAAATACAACCGAGGTAGAGTTGACAACCCCTTCCAGGTGGGGGATCTGGTTTTCTGCAAGGCTCATCCAGCCAGTTCGGCTGTTGACAAGAGAGCCGCCAAGCTGTGTTACAGGTGGACAGGTCCCCACCGCACCTTGGAGTTCCTCACTCCTGTGACGGCCCGGCTGGGAGATCCCCAGACCGGAAAGGTTTTGCGGAAGGTGCACATTAGTCATCTTAAGCCTTACCGCGGAAATCCTTAAGTTGCTCGGAAGTCTGTGCGGGAAGTGTGCAGGGCCAGGAAGCCTGATCACCTTTCTGTCCCCTTCACTCTGTTCTGTTTTTTCCCTGTTTTTCTTTTTGCAGGCCTGCACAAAAACTTTGGGTGAGTAGTCCCCTGGTTTTGGGAAAACTTGACGCCCCCGCTTTCGGACTGTCCTGAGCGTTCCTGGTGTGAGTGTTCTTCTAGTTTTGGGGAGAGGTTGTTTGCCTTTTGTTTTGCCGGGTGGTTCCCTTTTGGAGGGGGAGGTTGAGCCGTGACGTTTTGCCCACCATGTGTGATGTCACGCCTCATTTGTTATAGTGTTGTTTTTTTTTCCTGGCCAGTGTTTTCTGTGTGCAGTATTCTGGAATATTCGGTGTTGTTTTTCTTCTTTTCACCAGCTGTGACGCAACGTCCTGAAAAGGATCATAGGTGCCGTTGGTGAACGTGACTGCAAGACGCACAATTTCGTCACTCTGGGTTTTCAAGAGTAATTATAGTAATTTTGACATTTCAACCAGTGATTTTTGTGCTATAATGCGGTAATTTAATCTGCCCAACGCAGCCTTTCGGGGTCCAGCTGGGGACTTGGTCCCACCGACAATGCCATGCAGATGATGGTTCCGGCCTGGTCCGTCCGCCTGCCCACCTAGGGGACATACATGGCCTTGGTCCCCACTTGCCGAAGCTGCAGGCCGCTCTTCTTTCCAGTGCCATGAGGCCATAAACGAACGACTGTGATATGCCACTCCACCAATGAACTGTGATATTTTGTTATTTATGTGTGACAGTATTTATTTATTTATTTGTAGTCTCTATGTTAGGTTAATATCCCATTAGGAGCCCGCCCTGCGCCACAGGTCTCCGGGTGGAATTATATTTTTGTCAACCTCAAAATTCGGCACGCCAATTCTTTTGTGTATTTTGTGTTTGTAACTTGTTATGTTTATTTATTGAAATTTATTTGTTGTTATTTATTTATTTATTTAATTTATCAATGCCAATTTTAAGGTTAAAGTTTCAGAAGGGGGAATTTTTTTTAAATACTGTTGTTCTTGAATTTTGAATATCGATAATCTGGTTGGCCAACCTTGGTGACATTGACTTCTGGTAAAATTCTTTTGTTATCAAATTTATCACTGTGGACCTTGGATGTTCCCGATTTTCCACTGTTTTTGCTGTTGTTAATTTTGTTGTTGATTTATGGAGGTTAAATTAAATTTCTGGTTCCACGAGTTTGTTTTTTTTTTGTTCTGAACTCCTGAGAGCGTTGGTGAGCCCCTCCCGTGGAGCGCCTTGGGCAAGCACGTTTCCAAAGGTCGGGTGCGCTTCCGCGGGGTGCGGTTCAATGACGCTAACAACCTATACGGATGGGCCATGTCGGAACCACTTCCATACAAAGATTTTGAGTGGCTAACACAGCAGGAAATTGACGGTTTAGACATCTCGAGCATACCGGCGGAAGGCGAGTACGGGTACGTATTGGAAGTAGACTTGGAGTACCCGAACGACCAGGCTCTACACGATAAACACAGAGACTTGCCCTTCTGTCCAGAAGTTAGAAAATCACCAGCGTATCAACTTCCATACACATCGGAGCAAGTAATCAATAGCGGTGCTGGATCCTCTAAGAAATTAATGGCCACCCTGACGGACAAAGAGGAATATGTAATTCACTATCGCTATCTCCAACAGGCGTTAGAGAGTGGACTGCGTGTTCGTCGAATCCACAGAGTTCTACGTTTCAAACAGTCACCGTGGTTGAAACCGTACGTGACGCTAAATACTGAGTTAAGACAGCAGGCCAGCAACAAATTTGAAGTGGAGATGTTCAAATTGATGGTCAATGCTGTATACGGTATGAGTCTCCAGAATGTAAGAAAACACCTAAACGTAAAACTAGTCACATCCCATAAAATGTATACTAAGTATGTAGCTAAAGCGAATTTCAATGATCGTGTTTGGTACAACGAAAACCTAGCATTGCTACATATGGCCAAAGTGCGAGTCGTACTGAACAAGCCTGTATACGCGGGAATGTGCATTCTGGACCATAGTAAACGATGGATGTACGGTTTCCACTATGACATGGTAGAGCGGTACGGTATCGAAAGGATTAGAATGGTCTACATGGACACCGATGGGATAGTCTACGCGATCCGTACCAGAGACGTCTACCGTGACATGTTGACACACCTGGACGATTTTGACACAAGTAACTATCCCAAGACCCACATTTGCTATGATGGACGGAACGCTAGGGTCTTGGGAAAGTTTAAGGATGAAGCCGGAGGAGTGGCCATCGAAATGTTTGTCGGATTGATGGCAAAACTGTATTGTATGACATTCGGTAGGTGTACTTGTAATAATGAAGGTGAGGAAGATGATTGCATCGCACCTCCCCCCATAAAACGTGCGAAGGGTGTTAATCGTGCCGTCGCTCTGCGTGATCTAACCGTACAAGATTACATCGATTGTCTTCATAACAGAACGACAAAGAGTACGGAAAATCAACGCTTTCAAAGTAAATACCATATGATTTATTCAGTGGTAGTGAGAAAAAGATCTCTGGCTCCGTTTGATGATAAACGATACGTGATGCCAGAGGATGGAATAAACACTCTTCCGTGGGGGCACTATGCCATTCCTCCCAGAGCACCAAAGCTACCTCCAGCTCTGCCTGCGCCGATGGACGAAGACACGATTTAATTTATGTCGCATGAGTGTGATCGGGTAGGCGCTTTTCGGATCTTAGGACTGTGTTGGACTGTGATGGACTGTGATATGAACGCTTATTTATTTATTTGTTGTTCCTTTAAAGTTTTAGTGATGACGCAATTTAATTTTTGTTGACTAATTTGTAAATTTTTATTTTTGTTGTCCAATGTATAAAGTTATATTTCTGCTATTTAATTTTTATTTTTTCAATACACTCGATGTTAGTTTTAAGATTTTTTTCAATAAATCTAATCATTTGTATTGATATGATTGTTTTCATTTTTCCAGTTTCATACTTAGTCTTAAAATCATTCATCGTCAGACTCTTTGCTTTTTGAAAAAAAATCTATATATACCGATATATCAAAATCTTTTCAGTTTGAAAGTAAAATATAAATGACAAGTCTGCACAGAGGTGTACAAATACTAAAACTATCAGACTCTTTTAAAATAACAAGTTACTAGACTCTCTCTGGTCTTTGAAAGTAAAAATGTAATGTCGAGCCTGCACAAAGGTTAAACTAATAGGCTCTTTTCACTTTGAACTGTTATGTCAAATATGTGCAATGAGTAAACTATCAGACTCTTTTGAAATACTGAGTTAATAGACCTTCTGGTCTTTGAATGTAAATTATAAATGTCGAGTCTGGACAAAGGTTAAACTATCAGACTTTCTAAATGCACTTTGACTTTAAAATAGTGAGCCTGTTCAAAATGAAACTTACATACGAATGGGAACAAAAAGATTGATGTTTGTTAAGTACTAATTTTCATTACAAGAAAAATATATTACAATACATACAAGAGAAATTTTACAATGTAGACAATAGTAGTGTTTATACAATTTAGTGAAGTCTTCTGATCATCTCATCGATGTGAGCAGTGGAAGAGTCGTTGCAGCGCTGCACAGAGTCAATTCTCTTACGAGTGGAAGTCTCAGAGGTAGTAGAAGATTACTGTTAAACCTGAAAACCTTAGTTTCAGTTATACTTGTAAGTACAGAAAATAAAAAAAACATACGTAAATAAATTGAAATGAAACAAAATCAGGAAAAAGAAAAACAGCTATGCAACACAATGTGTCATGTGCAAAAGTTAAAGTGAATATAATGTTCAAAATGAAAGAATATGCAACAAATGTTAAAAAGAGTTGCATACTATTAACGTAATCTTATTAAAAGATTCTAGTTCTCAATTATTCAATATAAAAAGTACATAAACCAAATGTTTCAAGAGTTTCATTACACTTCTTGGCCTATATGTCTCCAAAGCACACTACTTTTTCCCCACCTTAGCCCCACCTTAGCCCCACCTTAGCCCTACCTTAGCCCCACCATCGTCCCCACCATCGGCCACGACACCGTAAATAATAATAACCGGCCGAATGCCCCTACTATTTAGCCAAAAAAAAAAAAAAAAAAAGGTTGGACCAGTTGGACCAAAGTCCCCTACTGTTTCGGGGGGGGGGGGGGGCTCGCCGCCGGTGGTCCTCGGGGGGGGGGGGGGGCTCCACCGGCTCCACCAGCAGGCGGACAGCCGGCCAAAGACCCCTACTCACACATCAACTGTTGCGAGTTTCTGAAGATATAATTAATGGATTTGAAAGGCATTCTCATACAGCTGCAGTGTTTTTAGATGTTGGCCAAGCCTTTGATCGTGTTTGGCACGATGGGTTGATATATAAATTAAGAGATTTTGGAGTACCTCGTTATTTGCAAAACATTGTAATGAGCTTCCTTCAGGACCGAACATTTTCAGTTAGAATTGGTGGGGTTTTATCTTCGACCAGGCCCATAAACGCCGGAGTCCCGCAAGGCGCAATTCTATCACCTCTCTTATTTAACTTATATACCTCCGATTTGCCCTTATCAAATTTTGTTGACACTGCTGTCTTTGCTGATGACACGCTTCTTTACTCCACCCACCACGATGTTGAAGTTGCAGCCCAAAATGTTCAAGAACATTTAGACACTTTAATGGACTGGTTCATTAAATGGAAAATAGCCATAAATCTGACCAAGAGTGAAGCAAAAATTTTTACCCTTCGGCGACCAGTTGATCCTCAAAATTTTGAAATTCTAGGCGAACAAATCCCATGGAACCCTCCAGACCAAGCTATAAAATATTTAGGAGTTTACCTCGACAGAAAACTAAATTGGAAACTTCACATCAATAAAAAATTAAATTTGGCTTATGGAAGATTATCGAAATTATTTCCTATTCTAAACAAGAAATCATCTCTATCCACAAAAAATGGACTTCTTCTCTACAAAAGCATACTACGACCCCTGATGTTATATGCATGCCCTGTGTGGGGCACCGCATCATCTAGTGCAGTTCGCAGGTTACAAACTTTTCCGAACAAAGTGTTACGAATAATCCTTAGGTGCCCGTGGTACGTTAGAAACAACCAAATACATTTTGAGCTTGGCATTTCTTCAATTGACGATTACATCAAGAAAACTACATTAAAATTCTTCAATAAAATTCAATTGACAAGCGGAATTCAATTCTTTAACTCAGGTCAGCCATCAAATATCACAAGACTTAGACTTCGGCCCAGACTTCCTCAAGATGTTTTGATACCTTAAGACAATTTAGCCTTTCTCAGCTTCCTTTTTCAGTGATTTTCGACCAGAAATATATCTAACAGACTAACATGACTATGGACACTGTGCCAGAGGGGCTAACCATTAGCTGACCTCAACCTAAGTTATTGTAAATATGTTACTTTTATATTATTGTTAAACTTTAGCCTGTATAGCAATTTTGTAATATGCTGATCGGTTAGTAAAATTTGTAAAAAAAAAGTTGAGAAGAGTGGTAATACTGATTTATCTATCATATGTTGCGTGTACTTTCATGTACGCCGCACGAGATCGCACCACCGTCAATATGCTTCACACACGCCTATGCTATGAGAAGTCTACCCAAGTTAGTGTACATAGTCAATGATAATATTCTGTGCTATTTATTTATTTATTTAATAACAAGTTCTGTTAAGTGATGACACTTAGTGTTGTAAAATAATTTTATTCGTAACGACTTTGAAACTTACCCTTATTTCAATGATGCTTTTTGTTTAATTGTGGGTGTATCAATTTATAATTATAACTAGAATAGTTTGCAAACAGCTTACATATCCTTTAATCTGCAACACTGTTCTTGAACTACTATTACCCCGCATTACCTTCCAAGTTTTGACTAAGCTTCAATAAGATGATTCCGATTTAAGTTCAAAACTTTGGCTTGAGACTATAAATATGTGTGAGGAAGTTTCCTCACCCGCAATTTGTTTCTAAATTCTGGGAAATCTAATTTAATTTCTTTCTCCACAAAACAAGCCAGATCAAAAATTAGCCCTGATATAAGAATAGACAGCAGCAGATTAGATCAAGTTGGGAAAACAAAATTTTTATGCCTTATTATTGATGAAAATTTAATTAGGGATTATCACATAGATTATGTAAGCAAAAAATATCCTCAATACTTTATGCTCTGCGCGCAAAATAGAATTACATTAAAAACTATTTATTTTGCATTAACTCTTTCACATGTAGCATCTATATATTAATACGCAAGCATTTTTCATTTCCTCCTTTTTTCTCAGCTCGTGTGCATCGTAGGATAAATCCGCGCATACCGTTAGAAAGCTATAGTCCTGTAGATGAGCAGAATCACATTCTAATTCACATCGGACTCCAGGGCTACGCCCCACAGGCTTTCAAAGTTCCAATGTTAATCTTATGGAGAAAGGAGAATTGAATGAATCATTAGACAGCTGTTGTAAAAACAACTGCTAGAAAATTATGAAGAACAGATGTTTTAGTTCTAAAATGTTTTTAAGCTTCTTGGGTCCAGATCAACTGAAATTTTGATCGAATTTCGATCAGGAGGCGATCTCTAGTATGGAATAATTATTCATGGATCAACAACTAAAAAGAATTTGGACAAAATTTTGCTACTTCAAAAAAAGCTATGCAAATAATTTTTTAACTAAAAAGAACACATTCAGTAATAAATTATTTTTCAGATCTTGGGGTTTTGACAGTATATGGTTTCTATATATTTGAAACCATTATGTATGTTAAACAAAATACAAGCATAATTTCTCAGTGCAATGACCACAGGTACCACATGAGATTGCACAGGAGGGTGGAGAGACACAATTTAAATTATTATGAAAAGAAGGCTGAATTCATATTTAACAAATTTTTATCCCACCTCCCCAAACAAATTTTTGATGAACCAAATTTTAATAAACTCAGCAAGGACTTAAAAGAATACCTTATTCAACTTTCCCTAACTCGATTGGTGGATTTTGGAATACTGAGCAAAATCTAGAAATATAAGAATGTAAGAGAATGTAATAAATTATTATTAAAGTACCTTGATAGTTTTTAAGACCTTTATAATTTAACTTTATTGACTCCATTCAATGTACTTTGTGCAGTTAATGAATAAAGGAAGTTTTGATTTGACTTCATTTGATATGATAATATTTCAAGTATCAAATTAGCTTTTACTATGGAAAACAAACTACAAGGGAAGAGTTCTAAAAAGAGAACCAAAATAGTTAGAGTGCTCAAACCGGGCAGCAGATAAACGAAAAACCAGAAATCCAATAAAACTTTCCACTGGCCGAGAATTTTTGTGATGAAACAAATAGTCCAGATCATGTTGTTATCGGAAATAAATTAAGAGTACCAATAATTAAAGAAACCATCGATCCATTAGAAATTAACTTCAAAATAACAAGATTAAAGGGTATTTCTTAGACGAAATCTAAGAAATAAGAATGTGTCCCAGGAATGGATTATATCATATATAATATGATAAAAACCCTTCATGAATCAGCTCTAGACATATTCAATAATAATATTAATTATGATGTATAATAAAATAAAATGCCTTAAAAATGGAAACACATCAAAATTACATAATTTTTAACAAGAAAGACTTGTCTGGAGAAAATTCCTATAGTCCATATTAGTTATTTATTTTCCCCAGTTTGAAGAACATTAATTTTATCAATCTACGTGGTGTTGTAGCATTTTCGTTATTGCAGATTATAATCTGCAAAAAGGAAAAGGCTACAACACAAGGTAAATAAATCCTTCAGTCCAGTCTCGTTAATTGCCGCATTCATTAAACTATTATATTAAATACCATACAATAACAAAACATATTGTGGAAAGTTGAAAACATCCCAACTAAACAGTGTGGTTTTAGGAATACCTATTACTAGATATCAAAACTTCCTATTTTTTTTATAAAAAACTATTTTAACAGCACCATATGTTTCAAAATAATATAATAGTGTTCAACCACACTATTCTTCAGATTCAGAAAAGCCTTAAATGTATGGAATTCCAAGATACGTACTTAACCACTGAATTTATAGCTACCACAACTATAAACAATTCCGTTTTATCCGAAATACAGAACGAACAACCTCAAGATACATCTGTCGTGGTCTTCTGCAGGGAAGTACTCTCAGCCTCCTTCTATTCTAAATATACTTGTCAGAAATTCAAGTTCACCTACCATATTACCATTCATATCGTTCATATGCTGATGATGGCACCATATACTTGACCATCCGCCACGAGAGAAGTCCGTTTAGCTGTAACCAATAGGAATTAAGCACGGTGTTGCCACATTGGACGCCGGTTACCAATATAAACGTAAATCATTGAAGCGATATCACCTGATTATAAAACTGTATCTAATGAGTACATCCCGTGTTTTAAACATGTAGCCTATTGTGCATTGAAAACAAGAAAGATTCGTGTAGTTCATGTGTTTATAGTAGTGGGGAATGGCTACAGTTGGCTCAGGTCAAGGTCAGGCGGTTGTAAGTGTTGTAGGGGTAGTAGCGGCTGGGGTTTTTTTGACAGTGATGGGTGGGTTTTGGAAGTGGGTCAAGGTCATCCGGAGGGGTTTTTAAAAAAGGTGAGCCCCGAGGGGTTAGATTGAAGGTGGGTAAAAATTTATTTAATCAAAGAAAAGTAGTGGTTTTATTTGAGGAAGCGTTGGAGTGTTGTTTACTGGCGATGGAGTGGTAGATGCCAAAGGTGATAGCGATGAGAAGATAAAAACATACTATCCACAGTACGCATTTGAATAGTCGTAAAAGCTGAATCATTTCTTGTTGATTCTTTGTTTCTAATTGTAGTCTGTTGATTTCGAGTTTGAGTTTATCCTCTTCCAATTGTGACGTAAATGAAAAATCATCCATCATCTTCGTGTATTAAATGTATGCAGGTAAAAATTGGAGCGGTGTTGATGGTGAGAAAGTTGGCGATGAAATGAGAAACAGAGATAGGGACAGGTTATATATTACTGTAAAAATAGTGGGGGGTAAAGAAAATAATTGTAGTCGACTAAACATCATTATTAGCTGTGTCGGGTGTTGCAGCTTTGGAAGATGGAAGACTATTATCTGGCAGCTGTAAAACTTCGACGTCTTCGCTTTCCATGTTTTCGTAATCAGAAGAATTGTAGGAAACTTCCACAGTGATAGTAATGGTGTTATTTGGAGTGTTTATTAGATCACTTAAAATTTGAAAAATATTTTGTAAGTCTTCCTGTGATTGAATAAGAAAAGTACATTTACTTGTTGTTAAAGGAGAGGAGCTCATTGTTCGGAAGTTGGCAAACAAATGGTGAGCGATGGTCAGAGGGTCGCTTATATGTGGGCAAAGGTGGTGGAGGGGGAAGTAGAGAGGGGTGGGGGTGGTAGAGTGGTGGGGGAAGGATGATATAATCATATGCGAACCGGCGGCCAGAGCATTTTGCCGCAAAATCCCATTTGGGTAGGTTATGGGTGGTGTGTAGAAATAAGTATTAGCTGTAATATAAATTAGAAACACTAATAATTTTTATAAATTAAATATTAAATTTATATTTAACTAGAGCTTGCATTTCTTGTTCCTCGTCGTTTAATTCAACAATTTTAACACCATTAGTTGTTTGTTCCTCTTCCTCTGCACTTTGCGACGATGAAGACATGGAGGTGGCAGAAGAAGATGATGAGGATGAAAATATTTTGGTAGGATTGACGTATTGCACTGTGATGTTGATCCATCTTAAAGGATAGTTATCAATGAGTGTGAGTAAGTTTTGGAATAGGGTTTCCATCTCTTCTCTGTCGGTAGCTAAATGTTGAAAAGAAATGAATTTATCATCCATGTTGTTGTCAAGGCGAGTAATGAAATAAGAATGAGAAGCGTATCGAATGATCCATAGAATATATGTTGTAAAAAATAAGTGGTGGGGGTAATCTCAAGGTCAATCAAATGGAGTTTTAAAAAAGGGCTGCAGTCAGTGACTACAGCTATACATCTGAAGCTTCAACAGGATCAGTAGACCAATCAGATCTGTACTTGCACGCATTTATGATGCATGTACAAAAGTCGTCTTTATAACATGCATTACACTCTCGGCAATTAACAATTTTTTCTGGATGAAATTTGATACATCTCTGGGGACAGCAAGTGTGGAAGTATCTTGATTTATAAATCTTGAAGGTTCGCAATTCTGGTGGTGGTAGTTGTTTTGTCTTGCATTTGCAGTAACAAGATCCGAAGAATTCACATTTTCTACAAGCTAATCCGTCTACCATCCATCTTCCTATATCGGTACATTTTTGTTCACAACAATAGCGTGGTTTGTATTTGTCTTTCTTGTTTTCCATGTTGACGCTTCTAAGTTTAGCCAAGAAATGAAGGTGTATAGTGTAGGATAGTGTGTTTTATAGACTAGAAAAAGTGGTGGGGGGTAATCTCAAGGTCATCCAAATGGAGTTTTAAAAAAGAACATCTTACAAGTGTAAGATGTATTTATTTAAGATAGTGAGTTTTCATTCTCTTTTTCTTTCTTTATATCTTGTTTGTATTTTTCTTTTTCTTCTTTAGCCATAGCAATGAGATCTTCAGTGGATAGTGGATGTACTTCAGGAAATTTTAGAATTAATTTTGGTTGGAATCCTTCTTTAGTCAATACTTGAAGATCGGACGTCATTTGTTCTACACTTTGATAGTCTTTTCCGTAGATTTTTCCATTGAATTCAATCATCATTCTGTACAACATGGTAGTGGTAGTTGTTTTCGCTGCGTCAGTTGGGAAGCAAATGATGATTCTGTTTAGGTTACGCGTTCCTTTTATAGATGCCACAGCGACCACTCAATATTATTCAACATCAGTAATATTTCTGGAACTTAACATTACTTTGAGTAGATGGTGTTGTAGTTGAAGGTTGTGTGGAAACAAATACTTCTTCATTGCAGAATTTTTGTTTAGGAAACATCCTCATGTTGTTAGCGTAAACATCAATATTTAAACGATAACCACCGCAAGTAACACTCGCAATTCATTAGTAAAATCGTCGAGTTCTTCAAAAGTTGTGATGGTGGTAGTATCATATGATGCACACTTAACCTTAAGAGACATGTTGTTATTTGTAATAACTGGAGAGCCAACAGAGATGTGTACGGCACGAAAGGTAGTCGTAGACTGATGAGATCCTCAAGAAAATTACGGCCTTTATATACCCTCAAAATTAGGTCAAGGTCACCCAAACGTGTTTTTAAAAAAGCAACATATCGATAGTGCAGAAACACTATCGATATGTTGCCTTTTTTTTTTTTTTTCATTTTTATTTTTTATTTATTTATAATCAGTTACATACATGTACAACAGTATATATAAACTACAGATTAGTTGCTAGTAGGCATAACATGAAGTGTAAGTTCAGTAGAGTTGCTTCCGCTAGGACCGTGAGCTGCTAAGTAGAGTGCGCCGGGGTGAATCAGTCGTAAATCTTCATTCTGCAGCAGTTGAACGAAGCGTTTGGGAAGAAATACTTGAAATTTTGGTTCATCACCAGGTGCTTCACTTAATGTACAATTGATAGCGTCTCCAATTGATGTTTCCATTTTCTTAATAGTGTGAATAATATAATGTTTCTCTTCCTTCAATTCTGAACATTTTTTTGTCGGTAGTATAGTAGATTTAGAATGTTTGTTGAATTGATCAACAAGCGATTGTAGAAAATTTTGTGACGCCATTATCTTCTTCTTGCTATTGTTCGTCTTCTTCTTCTTGTGTTTGCGTGTTAGAGGTGTTGACTCCCCGGAGGTTCGAGTAATACTGATGCATTGTCATAGTGCCGCTCTCGCTTTTATACCCTTCGTTTCCCCCACCACTTTGCTGTAGATAGACATTCAAACGATATTTTTAAAGCACATTGAGACTGTTGATGTTTAAAGTTTTTAGATGAAATACAGATGTTATCAAAGTAGCAATAAAAATCTTTCTCCATTTGCACATTTATTACTTCATGGTTTGTATATGTTTGTATCCAATTTGCTTTTTCCAATCCTCTTGTAAAAATAGTTTTGAACTTTTTGCAGAAATGATTCATAATGTGTGGCATCATATTGTAGGTTATAAAACCTTCATCCCATCTTAGATTATGAAAATGTTTCATCAACCATTTGTTTGTTACTTTAGCTTTGTGTTGTTAATCTGTTGAATGGTAAAGGAGGCATAAATAAAAAGTGATAAACAACAGATGTTATCATATCTAGTACCACTAACTCTTTAATTATAAAATTTCCATCATTACCACGGAATGCTTGAAACTCTATGATACCTTGCTTTACTTCCATTAATTCTATCTTCTTAGAGAATGAAACTTGTTTATCCATGATGACGTTCAGTAGGCAACTGGTATGTTAATCCAGATTGACAACCTTTTATACCCCCAATATTCTTCTTTTTACTTACAATATTCTTTATTTGTTCAATTTGTTGCCGATTGTTGATTGTTGAAACTTGATTCGTTTTCCTTGGTTTCTTGCTTTTCTTCATCTAAATTAAAGTTGGTTTGATAGTGGTGTAACTGTCTCCACATATCTACTTCATGTGGTATCCTATGAAGATTGAAGTATCTACTGGACCATATAGGATTGGAACATATGGTTGTTTATCCAATGCATCAATTAAATAGTCTTTGATAATTGCACTTGAGAATATTAGCTGTTTTAAATATCTTGTTATAGGACCAGTAGCACAAGTTAAAGTGTAAAACTCTTCTTTAGTCAAATGTATTTTTATATTATATTTAGTTAAATCTCTAAATCGAACTAGTTGTTGACCACGTTGTTTAACAATATCGATTTCAATATTTGATTCCAACAAACCTAGTTTTGTTTTTCTTCCAAATGTATTGTTACTCAGATAACATTCCAAAAGATGTATATGTTGTCATAAAAGATTCCCAAGAAGTTTCAGTGAAGGTTACCATTTTAGATCCATGATTTAAAATAACAGTAGGAGAGTAATCCAATGATTTCATCACTCCAGCAGATACAGTCTTTGTCATACCAAGAAGAAATAGGATAAAATATTCGAAGAAATACTTCCGTTAAGATGTTGGTGGAAATGTTATCTTCAATTTTTCTTTTCTTTGTTTCTTTTTTCAACTTCCTCTTCTTCTGTCTTCTTATGTTTAAACTTGAGGAACTCATCCATTTCCTGTTCAACTTGTCTTTCTATATCCAAACTATTGTCAGCCATAAGAGGTGTAGTTTCTTCATTAGCACTTGATGTAGTAGAACTCATCTTGCGGACGATGTTACCCATACGACAATCAAAGATGAAATGAATTGTTAGCTCTTCTTTCTTGCTTTTATACTCGCAGATGACCTAGATATTGTTGATCTTTGTAAAAACCTTACAAGTCATGCAAATGTTGTATTAATCCTTCTTAAAGTACATTCTTCACAATTCCTGTCAGCGGTGTGTAAGTAACTATTTTATCATGTAGAATTAAACAGTATGCTGAAGTTCCATCTGGTATTTTATCTTCAAATTCCATCAACTTTTATATCTACACTTGAAGATTTCACAGATTCATTTTGTTTTGAACAATCGATTACAACAATTGGAGCTTTTGAATAAAATTGTTCTGGTGATAGTAGTGGTGTATTTGTCTTACCATAATATGACGATTGAAATCTTGCATACATGTCATATAGAATGGAATAACGTTTCTTGTCAAATGAAACATTTAAACTGTCATATGGAAAGAACTGAGAGTTTAGAAAAACTTTGCAATTCTTTATCTTGCAATGGTCAAATTGACCAGCGTGCGCAGTTATAACATCTTTTCGTTTAGTCTGAAAACCGACTATTATGTACCTTGCTCGTTCTAAATAAGTAGAGGTTTTAACAGTCCATGTTTGTCTTTCTGTTTGAGGCAATATGGGGTATTCATGAAATTCCCAACTTCTAAATGGTATTACAATATCACGGTCAGATTTTAATTTTTTCAATAATAATACTCGATGTTCATCCGCCAATCTGACATGTGGTACTCTCCATACAACTTTATCCAATTGAAGTTGCCATTCCAAATCGGCATCTTTTGTTCCACTTGGCGCTTGTATTACATCCTTATTCGTTGAAGATCTGAGCAGTACCAGTTCTTGCTTTACATTTATTATTATTCTCTTGTAATCTTCTGCGAATCCCAAAAGTAATCGTAAAGGTACATTAAAATCAAAGTAACCATTTGAATTAGGAGTAATAGTGTCTTTATCAGGAGTTACCCATCCAGCCGAAATTAAAGAATTTTTTTCATGTGGTGTTATTGAAGTTAATCCTTTTAAAGTTGTTGATATACCAACTTTTTTTGTTGAATCAACTGTTACTCCAGATATTTCATATCTAATTTCATCAAACAGATATGCCATAGGGTTATTTATAAAAGGAACAGTTGAACCAGTTTTTCCATCCAATTTTGTTACTCTTCCTTCGATATATAAATAACTTTCACATGGTAAAGTATAAATATCTTGTTGTTTAGGAATCCTTATTTCATCATTATTATTTAATTTTGATGAAGTGTAAGGGTTGTGAGTGTGATATTCCTTCTCCCATAGGGTTTCGTCGAATGTCGGTCCTTGTGCTATATCCAGTATATCCATGGTTGGCAAGTTTTAGTCCGATCTTCTGTAGGAAGCGTATGTTGTCCGGTGTTAACTCGTCGAATGTTGAGGAGCTACTGAGCTCCCGGCTCTTCCGTTGTGGTTTAAATGATAATCCCATGTTGACTTTATATTGCCGCTCTGATATGTAATCGTATAGTTATGGTTTCTCCTCTAAAGTCAACACTAATGCCGTCTTGATCCAATATGTTCAGTACGATGTCTGAAATGAAACTGGTGTTTAATGGTAGGTATATCAGGTTTTGTGGCTTCTCAACTATTTTAAAACCAGGAGCTACTGTCGGGTAAAATGTGTGTAATATATGTTGATTTACTCCATCTCTATATGATCCGTGTATAATATTACACGTTACATCAATACTGTTCACCTTTAATATTGTTACTGTTGTATCGCCAGTATAATCATTTCCAGGAGCTAAAATTCCTTTCTTCTTTGAAAATCCGAGCAAATTGCCGATTGAGTGGTCTAAGCTAAAATCTATATAATACTTTGAAGTTATTTCTGCTTTTAATGTATTATTATTACCTTTTATAGAAATATTTTCTTCTCCAAGTTTCTTTTGTAATACTTGGTTTATATCGTCTATTTCATATGCTCCTGTAGATAATGGAATTATTTTTAATTGTGAATAATTTCCTTTTTCATCTTTACTTTCATAATAATGTAGTAAATTATTTTTTCCTTCTGTAACATTGGGAATTGAATTGTATGTAGTCAAATCCAATAATGCTGCTTCCCATAGTTTGCCCGTAGATAAACGTAACGCTGGGAAAAGTGTACTTTTCAATGTTGATGAATTTCCACTCAACGACACTGTATACGATGACATCTTAAAGCTGACTGACGCTCTTCGCTAAGAACTCCAAACATAAATGTCCGCATATTTCCGTATTGCTAGGTTGCTCTCTTTTGTAGTTGTAGAATATATTATTGCAGTTCCGAAAATAATGTTGAAGTTCTTTTGGTGGCGGTAAATTTCCAAAACTATCAAAGTAGTAAACATTTTCTCCAAGTTTTTTATAACATACCCAATGAGTACCTGGTCCATAATTAGAGTCTAAGTTTACTATTCCAGTTTCATTTTTCCACACTCTATTTGGTAATGTATCTTTCATAAAAACTCCTCTGAAGAATGGTATTCTTAAACATTTCACATATTTTGACAATTGATAGTTTGTTAATGCTTCATTTGGAATTATCAATTTATTCTTCTCATTTAATACACACGGTACGGTCTTAAGTAAAGACCCGATCCGTTTTTTACCATTGACCATATGGATGTTTTCTTGACTTTCCTTTAGGGTTAGTGCGACGTCTTCTTTTGATGTTCCCACCTCTTTTTGCAGCTTCTTTTTTACTAGGTTTTCTCCCGCGTTGTCTTCCACCACCAAACTTAGCTTTCGTCTTCATGGCTGTTGTCACTGCCCAAGCTGCTGCTTTTTCCGCAATACTGGCGTTACTTGATTTAACCCTTTGCCAAGCTTTTTCCGCTAGCGCTCTATCCGCTATTGATCTATTTGTTGAATCTGCAAACTTGGAATACGCTATATCGTGTTCTTTGCAAGCTTGATCTAATTTATTAATTCCAGGATCTCCTCTTGCTAAACGTTTTGCCAACTTAGTTCCGGGTCCACAATATTGATAGCCTCCGGGCAGATGAAATTCGTATGGTAAAGCGTCTATTGCTCGATTTAGAACAGCACCAACAGGAATCCGTCTTAGCAGGGATAACGCAGCTGATGTTATACCACGTCCTTTCTTGCCGCTGTCTTGACGACGACTGAGCGTTGCGGTCTTTCATTATGTCGTCTTATATAACCAGCGTGTTTACTCCACGAGCTGCTTTACATAAATGAATAACACATGCACAATTTTTATATTTAAATACTTAATTATTCAAATTAATTATATACTGATTTATAATTCTATTTTTAATCCAAGCTTCTCGTTCATCGGGTTGAATCATCACATGACTCGTTGTACTAGCTATATGATTGTGGGTATCGATAAGTAAATTGCCCACTATTCTTATTAAACAGTCTAAAGTTACAGCATCTTTTGGATGTTGGGGATCGTGTAACTGCATAATACGTTTATCATTACACGTGTAAGCAGTCGAATCACTTTTCGATGTTGTTATGACTTGTCCAATAGTAGCAGCATCATTTAAATCTTCTCCTGGTAAAATATTAATTATTTTTTTCATCTTTGCATCATATTTGGTCCCAAAGTGTTTATCCCAAGTTATTGTTTGTCTCAATGTAACACAATCATCATCTTCATAACCAGGATAAATATCTTTTATTCTTCTATTACGACCATTGTATGTACCTAATGTACCACCACTCGCAATTAATGTTTGCACCATTAGAGGTACATCTGTATCTTTTATACCAAATCTTCCATTTGTTATTGTTTTATGTCCTGCATCCCATTCATCATTATTTCCTTGCATTAAATCAAACTTTTTATTTCCATGTATAAATGTATCTCCTCGCTTTAGCACGGCATCTTCATGTTTTACAAAATTCGATGTTCCCCTTTTTAATTCTTTAGATAATTGTTCCATAGTAACAGCGTCTTTTGGTTGAGAACCGAATTTTACATTTGACAATGCTTTTCCATGACAATCTATTTCATCAGCATCTTGTAAAATACAGTTGTCCTTGATGTATTTCAGGTTTACAGCATCACCGTCTTCCTTTGGGTATCCAATGTCATTTATAATAAACTTATAAAAAGAAAATCCTCGTTGAGTCTTTTCCGGTATTATAGAATGTAAATATTCTTTATTAACTGAATCTTTATCATTTTTTGGATTTGCCACATTGGTTATCCTATGATTTCCAGCATCATATGTTTGTCCATCTTTTAAATTGTTACCCCACTGCAATTTTAAAGTGTTGGAAAGTTCAGATGATAAATACTCTTTAGTAATTGCATCAGAACTGTCAGTTGGTTTACCAACATTAATTATTCTATGTGATTTAACATCGTAAGTATTCTTGTTTAATTTTAATGATGTTGAAGTTGCTTCTTTTACTGTTTTTAAATTTGCTCCATCAGTATCTTCTTCTGGGTCTTTAACAAATTTTAAACGTTTGTTACTCATATCATAGTCACCTTCAGGTGTTTGTGGCAATCCACTTCTTTTTCTGTTTTCTCCTCCTTGTACTCCTAGCCCGGAGTACCGTCCGAACTTGTCGACACTCATGATTGAACTGATCCACTGTATACTCACAGCTCTCTTATATATCCATAATGATTTATACAACTATTCCACGATTTCGAAGTTCGTCAACTAAAGCCACCCATTCATTATTTAAACCTGTATGACCAGCTTCCATGGCTTCATGTAATAGTCTCATTCTATCGACCAATTTGTTTATATCATTATAGTAAATCACATTTGTATTATATAGGTTTTTCATTAAACCTTTACCAGACGTTGAAGATTCTCCTTTTTTCTTTTTACCATATTCATCCATAAGTGATAAGTCCATAAGTGATAAAGATTTCCTCTTTAGCGGTTTCTTCAAAGCAGGCGCAGTTCGTAATGTTGGTAGTTTTCTCAGGGGAAACAATCTTTTTATTACAACTGAATATTTAGTTGCGCGTGTTCTATTTATCATTGAATCTTTGGAGTAATTCTTCTTATGAGCATTAGTATTTTGCAAAATTTCTTTAAAAGTATTTAAATCTTGTAGTGTATATTTTATAGGTATATTTTTAAAAATCAGTTCAAATAATCCTTTTGTTCCTTTATATTTATGCTCACCAATAACAATGTCATCATCTTCAGTCAAATATACTTTTGAATCTCCTATTTTTAATTCATTTCCATCAATTCTCGCTCCATATACATGTGACTTGTGTAGTTTTGGGTTAGCTTTTATTTCATGTAACATCTTCATGATATACTTTCTTCCAAGAGGTCCTTGTTGCAATATATCACTACTTAATTTTGTTAGATTTGGAATTGATTGTTCTGCTTCAGGTATATGTTGTTCTTCTTCTTCTTCTTTTTGAACATTTATTTCTGGTTCTTCTTGTCTTGTTTCTTCTCCTTTTTGAGAAACTTCACTATCACTTGTGTAAGAATCATCATCTTCTTCCTTTTTTAAAGTCTTTACTTCAAATTTAGAAACAGGTAGTAAAACATCTCCTTCAAAATGAGGTTTACCAATTGTTTCTGTTATCTGTTTTAAAGGTTCTGTAATAGGCTTAAATGTAGTCTCCAGAAATTCTTCTCTTTCATTCAAACCCATTCTTAATGCTCGATTTTTAAGTCTAATCGAGTCACTCAGTGATTTTATTTCTTTTAATAGTTTTTCTTGGTTCACCATGTTTACGCAGCGAGGTCCAATCTATTACTAAACGTATCATCAATCGTTCAATGAATTAATACAAATTTATCCAATCCTATACGATATCTTCCATTTTTTATAGCTTCTTCTTTCATAATAACAAGAAATCCATATTTTTCAGCCCATGCTTTGCCACACATTTCTTTAAATTTATCAAATGACATGTCTGCATTCACATGATCATAATATATGTGCTTTAAATTTGTTTCATCTTGCTTAAAGATAATTAGTAGATTTGCATTATCTCTTATTAGTTGTTTTGGAATTTTACTGTAAGTTTGACCAATATAAATGCTATCAATATTGTAATGTCTTCCCATGGCAAAATAACTTCTAATAGTGTCGTGATTTTCACAAGATACATCATCAAATATAAATATAGAAAATGGTTTAGCCTCGTTTGGCTCCATTATAGTTTCACTAGCATTAAACTTGTAAAAATTAACTTCAGGCACACTTGCGAGTACCTTATCCAATAATTGGTATTTGGGTTGTTGCAAAGATTTGGAAAAGATATAAATGTTGTTGAAACGTAATCCCTTAGGATTTGTTATTAAATTAAAAACCACATTTGTCTTTCCACAATTTGATGGTCCAGTTATTAAACATCTTATTGTGTTTGGCAGTAATTCACCATGTTTTCCATGATTTAACTTGTCGTTGTCAACTGTTAACTCATCAATATTATCAATAAAAAATCGATCCTTTTGCTGCACAATCTCCATCTTGTGTAAAGGTTAAACATGTAATGACTTCATAAATTGCTACACTAAGTCTTTTGTAGGGATCCAAGAGTCTTCACTTTTATCAAATCCCAACCAACGTACTTTCACCTTATCCCTTTTTCTTTGTAAAATTTTTTCAACAAGATATACATCGCCAACTGATGATTTTAGCAATTCATGTCCGTAGAATCCACCTTCAAGCAATTCACCCTTGTTGTCCTTTAAAATGTAGGTTTCAGGTATTGTTGGTTGCACTTTATAGATTGTAAATACTTCATTAGTCCAGTTTGGCAGATACCTTTTGCTAAATACTCCTTTGTACTTACTTATACGAACTTTATCATCAACTTTAAATGTTTTGGGCTGCATTTTTTCACGTTTAGGAGTAGTATTATTTTTAATACGTTTTAATACCATTTTAGCATTGGCACTATTTACTTCATTAGGCTTCATACCAATGGTTCGATGATACTTATTGTTATATTCTTTTATAAGTTGTGGTAATATATCATACCAAATATATGATCCTCGTTTGGAAAATGTTTTATACATTGCTCCTTTTAACGTTCTGTTAAATCTTTCTATTATTGAAGCTTTAACTTCAGAATTTGTAGAATAATGATTTATTTTATACTTCTTCATTAAAGCTGCAAAGTCTTTGTTAAAATATTCTTTTCCATCATCAGTTTGTAGATGTTTGATGTTGAAATTATTTCTTAGTATAGCCATTTCCATAGCTTTTGTAACACTTTTACCAGTCTTGTCCTTTAGCGGTAAAGCATCAGCCACTTTAGTAAAACAGTCTATAATCGCTAAAATGTATTTGAATCCTTTATTTAATTTACTATGTGGTATCATTTCAATAAGATCGGCTTGGAAAAGATCATTCATTCCTTTTATAATTGTATTTCTTCTAGGAAATTTTCTTCTTGCCGGCTTATGAAGTTCATTTACAATCTTGTTCCTTAAATCTTCCATCTTCAGTTGTGTCTTCCACACCGCTTGTAAAAATACTGATCTCTAAAATGGTTTATCCTCTTTTATATGGTTAGATTATAGGTCAAGGCCATATTACATTGGTGTAAAAAAGAGGGAACATGACATTGAGCTTGTCATGTCCCCTCTTCTTTACGGAAAGGAAGAAGGTAAAGGACGAAGAATAGGTTTATTGGTCGATAGGGTATAAGGAGTAATGTCCAAATGGTAAAGTTTTTATATTATCTTCCAGGATGTACCTCTTATCATCCTTACAACTCAAAGCCCATTTGGTTTGCTTTACACTGAAGAGACGATGGTTGAAGCTTCTTATGGTGTTAAATGTTGCTGTTGTCTCAACATTTTCAAATAAGCATCTCTTGTATTCTTCAAACTGTACATTCTTCTTCAGGTATGAGGTTTTTATACCTTTGGCCTTCTTCACGATTTCATGTTCTCTTTTTTCATTTTTGTACAATTTAAATGAATACAATTTAGACATTAAAGCAACAACCTCTTCCATTGGCACGCTATTTGTTTCGTCTTTGAACTTTCCCAATACCTTTTTATTTTTACCATTGTCGTAGTTGGGATGGTCTTGTGGATAATCAGAAAAGTCAAAGTCGTTATTGTAGATAAAACAGCGTAGGTCTTCATACATATCTTCAGTTCTTATCCAATAAATAAAAGCGTCCGTATCCATGTATACAATGCCGATGTTTTCTCTTCCATAAAATTTAACCATCTTGTTGTAATGGAAGTCATACATGTGGGTCTTTGAAATATCTAGAATAGACATCCCCACATATAAAGGACGATCCATTGTAATTGAAATTTTGTTCATGGAAACAGCTACAAGATTTTCGTTGATTATTATGGATGATCCGAAGTTAGGTTTTTGTACCAGCTTTTGTAGTTTCACCGGATCACTAACTAGTTTCACATTCTTATGCTTTCTTTTGTTTTCCAGTGTCTTGCCAAATATCGCATTATTCATCAATTTAAAAAAGTCCTTTTGAAAATTAGATGTAGCTGCAGTTCTTCTTTTTGTGTTGTTGTCAATGTATGACTTTAACCAACAGGATTGAGAAAATTGTAAAGCTCTATTAATTTTTGTTATTCTCAATCCTAATTCTAGGGCTTGTTGTATTACCCAATAATGAGCAACATATCTTGATTTGTTGGTTAAAGTCATCATTAATTTAGGCCATCTGCCGGTTGGTGATATTTCCGTCTTAGCCAGTAGAGGTAAATCATAATGGTGGTCATGCAAATGTTCAGGGTACTCAATGTCTACATCCAAAATATAACCAGTGTCTCCATGTTTCGCTATATTCATGATGTTTCCAATAGAATCAGGGTCTACCCATTTGAAGTTGCCATATGGGAGAGGATTCGACATGGCCCATCCATAAAGGTTATTTGCATCAAAATAACCTAAATATGTACTTGGTTTTGATGCATCAAAATTGGGCAAATATTTGTTATTTGCTTTTACATGTCGTGTTACGCTTTGAGTTAGTCCCCCTCGAACACCTGATTCCAACATCAGCACCATGTCTATATCTGTAAGAAGTTGGAGTTTACATTTTGTTTCCTTTAACATTGCTTGCCAAGCTAGTCCAGGTGATGTACAAGAATGCAGAGGGTCTAATCCATATGCCTTAAAACATGTATTTCTAAACTCTTCCATTATATCACAAAGTAAAGTTACATCTAGTTTTACATAAAAGTCCGAATACTCTCCAAGTGTTTTGAATCCTAATTCATTCCATACTCTACACGCATGTTCATAATCTTCATGGGATATATCTGTGTCATATAGTTTACTTTTAAATTCTTCTTTTGGTGGAAGGGATATTTCATTAAATCTTTCTAAGCTATCTATATAATCATACGGGAAAACACCTTTGCGAAGAACTAAATTAACCTTGTCATTACTTACAATCTTCTTGGTTTCTATTAAATCTTCTGTTCTCAGGTTTTCAGAAAGCTTCATTAAACTAGATGGCATAAAACGGTAAGAATCTAAAAACCGAAGCTTTATATTTCCAACTTTTTTAGTAAAACTTATAAACTTCTCCGTGGTTTCAGCTATGACATCAATTTCTCCATTATCTCTTCCTAATTCCGGAATGATAAAATGCGCATCATAAGCACTAAGGTTATGTAATATTACAGGTATATTTGTAGGGATCTTGTAATTGATATTACAGCTGTTACATGCAGCACCTCTATAATACCCTGTCAGATGGTCATGATCATGAACCTTGTGATTTTCCACAGTAAATTCATTTCTACATAGATAACAATGAGTTGCATTTTCATGTTGAATCTCTTCTTCTTCATCCAAAGGTATCATCGGTATAATATCACTGTACAATCTTTCAACACTTTCCGCTATTATATACAACTGATCAAGGAATATTTTAGAAGCATTAACACCACGATAGACAATAGGTTTTGAAGTTAAATTAAATCTATTTAGATGTTCTTCAGAAAGAGTAGATTTAACCATTAAACAAAAACTGTTTGGATCATGTATCTGATACTTAACACTTTTCCTTGCTACATCACCATCATTATTTTCAATAGGCACTAGTGTCGATTCAAAATCAGCATAGACAACAATGGGAATCCGATATTGATGGGAGATTTTCTCAAATTTTAACTCTGCTTTACTTGAACATGGTAAGATAATTTTTGCTTCATAATTGTTGTTACATAGTTTTTTATGCTCTTGTAACCATTCATTTCCTTCTCTTCTTTCTTCATGAAAATTAAAGCATCTTTTGCAAACTATCTTCTTATGTCTAGTTTTACATAGTTGATTACTTACAAGAGTTTCAAATTTTTTAATCCATACATAGTGGGAAACATCACCTGTTGTAAGTAGTAATAAGTCTGTATGATCTGGGAGTTCATTCTTCACCACACGCAATGGGTACACTTTATTCGAACCGTCCAAACCAAAAACATTAACAGATGTTCCAGGGTTTTGTTTTTCGAACTTTGGGATGTCCTTCAAAGCCACTGGGTAAGTCAATCCTTGGAAATTATATCTATATCTGTGTGTTTCATATTCTTCACTGGGTCTAACTGCATGGTTAGGTGGTACAAATTTTGCCGTCATTGCATATCTAAAACATTCCATATCTTCATTTTGAACATTTATACATGATTTGGTGTCTGAAATTTTCTTTGGGAGTGGAATATAACTGCTACCCCTTAATCCATAGCCGTGTTTATGAACTCTAATATCCATACCCTCAATACTAACCAAACTCCAACCAGATCCTCTTCCTTCATGTTCTTGAATTTTTGTTAATATTTCTTCCAAACAATCTTCAACTATTGAATTAATATCTGAACTTGCCATGATGGTCTGGTTTTTTGTCATGAATCCTCTTGGTGACATTTCTCCTTCTACATTAGTAAACATAGCATTTAATAATATGCCAAATTTAATAAAGTTTAGTCTTCCTAATTCTTCTGTGAGTGTTTTACTTACAATTGTTCTTACTTCTTTAAAAAACTGATCCAATTCCAAATTTTCATTTTGAATTTTGTGGTGCATTACTACTCTACCTTCTAAAGCAAATACTTTTAAACACGGTATTTCATTAGATGGTCCTGCTAATGGTTCTTCTTCTTGTTGTTCTTCTTTTGGTTCTTCTTCTTCATATAGTTTTAAATCTTTATATTCTGTTTCTGTTACATCTTCATTATTATTATGGAATAATTCTTTATGTATTTCTAGTAGAATATTATCATGAAAAGTTTCTGAGCAAATTTCACATTGATGCAATATTTCATTAGATGGTCCTGCTAATGGTTCTTCTTCTTGTTGTTCTTCTTTTGGTTCTTCTTCTTCATATAGTTTTAAATCTTCATATTCTGTTTCTGTTACATCTTCATTATTATTATGAAATAATTCTTTATGTATTTCTAGTAGAATATTATCATGAAAAGTTTCTGAGCAAATTTCACATTGATGCATCGTGTTGATGTTTACTCTTTGAAATTTAGCACGGAAATGAAATGCTTCTCCCTTCTATTCCCTTTATATAATGCTTCCCCCACCACATTTGTAAGGTTTTTTTTTTTTAGTGAAATGTTAGAATTAGTAGTTTAACACTAAAGCTGAAAAGTAATGATTAAAGCCTATATTTTCTTCCAATTGCAAATACTCCACATATGCCTCCACCCACAGCCATAACAGATCTATGTTTCTCCAATATACACCAAAGGTGTGTCTATCATCTACCAAAATTGGAGATCCTATGTTTACTAATCTTCCATTTTCTATCCATGTCACAACTTCAATTAAAAACCTTCCTATAATATCCATTGGTGAATTTGGATCCACAAATATTCTTGTTACAACATTTTCACTTAACAAAGGCACTTCAATTTCTTCAATTTCTTCATCATTTTCTTCATCCACCTCCAATACTCCTTCAACTTTTGTACATTTGTTATAAAATATTGAAGCATCTTGGGGAGACATGTTCACTCTAGCTATTATAGGTGAAGAATGTTCTCAACACAAACCACACCACTCTTATATCACCATGTTATTGAGTGGGGTGGGGGTGTTTTTTATGGTACAATTTTAGTAAAAGAAAATAATACAATTCTGTCTTGACCACAATATTGCTCTTAATTAGAGCTTTTCATTGATGTATGACTTGCCCTATTCCGGCAAACCATTCTTGAATTATTAGCCATTTTCTAATCCGAATTATTGTCCGGGGGGGGGCTCGTCAAGTTCAAGTTCAAGGTCAAGGTCACCAAGGCCAAGTTCACTGTTGGGGGGGGGGGGGCTCGTCAAGTTCAAGGTCAAGGTCACCAAGGCCAAGTTCACTGTCGGGGGGGGGACTAATTGTTATTTGGGGGGGGGGGTTAATTACCTTAATTTAGGTCAAGGTCACCAAAAAAATAATAATGATCCAAAGTGATGGAGGCGGCCACGGCCGTCTCCACCACTCTGTTTGCCTAACACTTCCCCAAATCCCAACCCACTATAGTTACGTCTTACAAGGGATCCCAATTTTTGGCCCGCACGCACGTGGCGATCCAGTTTGGTGAGCTGTGATACGGGCGGTTCAGTCTCGGGCCCGAAGGCACTGGGCTTGACCATCCAATTATAATAGGGAGTCTGGAACAATTAATGCAAGACGCAACTCTAACCTCCCACCCTTAATCTAAACCCACCCAAATATGATTATTTCCTAACAAAATTAAACATTTTAAAGCAATAAAAAATATGCGCTACCTACGGCACAACGCGCATGTCCCACCCATATTTAATGAAGTTCAACAGAACTTCTATAATTTAAATTTAAATTTAATCTACCCTCCTAACAGCTAGCTGTGAAAGGTTATTAGTACACACACACACACACAAATACAGAATAATTACATCAACACTCAACATTAAATGCATAAACACATTTTTTAAACATTAGCAATAATATAACACACCTTAATGCTAACATCGCAATGCGCAAATTAAAACTTAAAAATAACGCAACTTAAAACTAAAAAATAAATAACATTTTACACACACACAGTCACACACAAAAAATATTAATATTAAAACCCTAACAGCAAGAGTAACTCAAATATATATCGGCCGCTTATATATTTGAGGTACCCTCTGAGTTCGGAACAACCATCGCGTCCGATGATTTGTTCCGAACTAACTCAGCGATAGTCGCCAAAAAGGTTCTCGGCTCACAAAGTGGTGGGGAGAGCCGTAGGGGTTTAAGGGGGATAGAACGTCCAACGTCAGTGGAAATTTCCAATGATCTATTCGTCACATGTAGGTCGCCGCTAATGCAGGTGGAGCGTTTTACCTTGCAATTAACGTTAGACAACACCTGGTTTAATCCGCCGTTGAGCTTCACTGAGGCTTACCCCATCGCGTAACACCATAATTGTTGCCTGTTATTATCTGAGTAATGGCAGAAAATTATCTGTCCTCTTTTGCCACTTAACTATAGTTATTAAACTATTGGCAACATCAAAGCTAAATTGGTGTTATATAAATGTAACCACTATCAACCTAATTCATTTTGATAAGTGAAAGTGACGGGGGGGGGGGTCAACACTTTTTTTCTTGGGGGGGGGGGTCAAGTTCAACATAATTGCTATCTGTGCTTATATAAGCCGCAACGCGGTCGCGCGTCTGCCATTTACTCCCCAGGTACCGCAGCTGAAACAACTAATCTGTAAGTCTCTACCACCTAGTAATGTTACATATGCTTTGTTTTAACTTACACCTGTTAAGCTTGCTATTTTTTATGTAATTTATTTTTTCAACTATTTCTCAACATATAAAATACACTTTTATTTTATATATAATATATCAAATAATCTCACGTTACTATTTTTATTTTAGTTTATACTTATTATACAAGTTAACCCCTACAGAATAATTAACTAACTTCTGCTGCTAGACTAAACTACTTAGACTATAAACAGTTAACACCCATATATTAATATATAATTATTATACTGCAAGTTTTACCTGTACAAATGCTAGATGTAATTGCGATTAATCGTCTACAACGCAGTTCTTAAACCCTTATAAAATAATTGACTAACTTCTACCACTAGCGGTAATTTTTAAAAATTTTACAAAAATTTATTAACTATTTTTTCCCCCTACTAGAACCTTTCGCTACGCTGCCGCCCCGACAAAGAACTGAAATCTCCAAAGTTCTTCCCTTTTATCTCATTCTCTTAGGGGAGGGGGTTAGGGGGGTTCCCACAACCCTATATAAGCGGCATCGGTACCTTGCGCGTGCGCCATTATAATGGCAATAGGGCGACAGTAAACATCTATCCATAAGTCTCTTAAGACTATCAAACATTTTTTAACTTACTCTTATTACTCTAACATATGTTTGCGCTTATTATGCTAATTAGTCTCTATATATTCAGACACACTCGCGGGCACTAATCATATACTCGCTGAATTTTGGAGAGTACACATCTCCCCTTTGAATATTATTATGGATTCGCACACTTTACATTTAAAACTTTTGCGTACAAAACACATTTTACAGAAACAATCTAACTCCACAATTTCAAAACCGCATACTACTTTGAGTAAGCTTAAAAAATACTTCAGTTTTCACCCGTTGTACTTTGTAAAATCTAACCTTTGTAATACTTGTTCTACTGATCCTATTTTACACTCTGTCTTAACTGAAATGCTGAAATATCAAAATTTCAATCTTGTTACACCTATTGACAATCCTATCCAATTATTCTTATTCAATATATTACCAGGTTTATATGATCATTCTTCCTCAGACACATGTCTTGTTCTGCTCTATCAACTTGCACTGTAACCACCTAGGACCTCTCCTTTTTTGCAATTATGGACACACAGCGGGATTCACCCATACAGAGTAATAAAATAACTATTACTGCTACAAATAATGACAAAGCAATTCTTCAATCACTGATGAGTTTTTATTAAATAAATATATTTTAAAAACCCCCTCTGGATGACCTTGACCCACTTCCAAAACCAACCCATCACTGTCAAAGAAAACCCCCAGCCGCTACTACCCCTACAACAGTTACAACCGCTGACCTTGACCTGGACCAGGAGTGGGCAAACCCCACTACTGTTGAGAATGTCGAGACGACGAAAGCGCTCCTGCACAAAACCTTCACAGTGTTGCCCGACGGACCATAATTCACTCAGATTATGTCTCATCCTGTAGATTTGCCAAAAAATATGAAAGTTTGATGTTTCTTGGTATTTATGGTGAAATAATAAAAAAAACATGTTTCCCATAAAAAATACATTGGAAACAGGTTTTTACGATTTTTTCATTTGAAGGCAATTTTTTTCTGCCTTTATTGCGGTTATTCGAGAAATGCCAAATAGTAATTTGTAGGAAATTTAATTCTCTTTCAGAAAATTACCATCCACTTTGGCCGATTTCCTCACAATTCAAAAGTTATTTACAAAAAACCAAAGCTACTACCAGTTTTGTTTGCGTTTCAAAAATACTTTAGTTAAGAGAAATCTTTGGGCAATCGAATCTGGAGTTCCACTCGACCGATTTTAATTTTCAAGATGTCGTTGGAAAGCTTTCATCCTGTATATTTGCAAAAAATATGAAATATTGATATTTTTTTGTTTTTTTGATGAAAAAATAAAAAATTGTTTTTCGTAAAAAATAAATTGAGAACGGGGTTTTACAAATTTCTCATTTGAAAGCAATTTTTGGCTGCATTTATTGTGGTTGTTCAAGAAATGTTTAAGAGAAATTTGTAGGAAATTTAATTCTATTTCAGAAAATCACCTTCCACTTTGGTCGATTTCCTCACCGTTTTTAAGTTATTTACAAAAAACCAAAGCTACTACCAATTTATTTGCCTTGAAAATTCAGTTTTGAAAATCTTTGGGCAATCGAATCTGGAGTTCCACTGGACCGATTTTAATTTTCAAGATGTCTTTGGAAAGCTTTCATCCTGAATATTTGCCAAAAAATATGAAAGATTGATATTTTTTGTTTTTTTTTTATGAAAAATATAAAAAAATGTTTTCATAAAAAATACATTTAGAACGGGGTTTTACAAATGTCTTATTTGAAAGCAATTTTTGGCTGTATTCATTTTGGTTGTTCAAGAAAATTTTGAAAGTAATTTGTGGGAAATTTAATTCTCTTTCAGAAAATCACCTTCCACTTTGGTCGATTTCCTCACCGTTTTTAAGTTATTTATAACAAACCAAAGCTACTACCAATTTATTTGTGTTGAAAATTCAGTTTTGAAAATATTTGGGCAATCGAATCTGGAGTTCCACTGGACCGATTTTAATTTTTAAGATGTCGTTGGAAAGCTCTCATCCTGCAGATTTGCCAAAAAATATGAAAGTTTGATGTTTTTTAGTATTTATGGTGAAAAAATAAAGAAACATGGTTTTTACGATTTTTTTATTTGAAGGAAATTTTTGGCTGCTTTTATTGCGGTTATTCAAGAAATGCCAAAGAGTATTTTGTAGGAAATTTAATTCTCTTTCAGAAAATTACCATCCACTTTGGTCGATTTCCTCATCGTTAAAAAGTTATTTACAAAAAACCAAAGCTACTACCAATTTAATTATTTGCTATACATAAAACTATTGTAAAAGCTGTTCATAAAAATATAATTAAATATAATATGTTTCGGTGTAGACAAAAAAATTAAATTATAAATAGGCCTTAGTTCTAGTAACTCTAAAAGTATTTATTGTGACGAATACAAATGAACGAAATACTATTTCAAAAAGGATTTTCATTCACAATGAATTTTAGTGCAATGATTATTCACCAACTTAAAATATAATATTTTTAGTGTTTGACTCACAAGCCATCAGTTTTGGAACGTCCCGTCATTATATAAAGATAAAATATATTTTATAGCAAATTAATTGGGAAATGTGGTTTTAAAACTATATTGTCAATTGTTGAATGATAATAATTTCAAGACACCTCAAGTAATACATCCTGTTTACAACCGACGAGATGAACCTGAATTTGACGTGGTTATTCCATCAGGTGTCGTGAAACCATAAAAGAAAAGTCCGTTGTGCTCACATTTCATAAGAAATAGGATAGGCTTCCTAATGAAAAAGAATGAGGGCATCTGTCAGATGTGATTAGGGTGCCTCGGCTCAGCCCAGCCGACCGTCCCGTCCACAGCCAGACAATCCATTTGGATATATTTCAATAATAAAAAAAATATAATTTTAATTTTAATTAAAAATTATTAAACAACTATAAAAATGTGTATAAAATATTTACTATACATATTTCTGAAATGCAGAGCGTAGTGAAATAAGCAAAAAGCTTAGCTATTATATACAGGGTGATTTTTTTTAATTTGTTCCTTAATTTATTTAAATATAAAATAAATATTACTGTTCAGTTTGCTGGAAACTTCTATCAACATTGGGGGAGGAAAATTTAACATTAAAATTTCATCACTAACCCCCTTCTCACCTCGACCCCTAACAAACAAATTTCAAATCATAACCTCAATTTTTATAACATTTTTTTCTTTGTATACGACATTTAAAGACTTTTTAGAATTTGGCATTTTTTCTCTAGACTTAATGGTTAGGGAGCTACAGACAAATAAATGTAATTTTTAGACCCATAAGAATAACACATGGCAAACTTTTATTGTCTATATCTTTGAAACCATTCAGTAAAATAAATACTCAAGAATAAAAATGCTGTAAAATGATATTTTAAGAACATTTAAATCATGAAAATTATCATTTACGCACAAATGAACTTTTTTCCAATATGGCCGGCGAATAATAAAATTTGAAAAATTATGTTATTATGAAAAAAGTGATCTTAAAACGTTATTTTTAGACATATTTATTCTTGGGTATTTTTTTTATTTTTTTATGGTTTAGGAGATATATTCAATTAAAGTTTGCCCTATGTTATTTTTATGGGACCAAAAATGAACTTGGTAATTGCCTGTATCTCCCTAACCGTTGAGTATAGAGAAAAGAAATAGTATTAATATTGCGTACACAATCAAAAAATGACGTCCGGTTCGATGTCCGGTCCGTTGTCCGGTCCGATGTCCGGTCCGATGTCCGGTCCGATGTCCGGTTCGGTCCGATGTCCGGTCCGATGTCCGGTCCGATGTCCGGTCCAATGTCCGGTCCGATGTCCGGTCCGATATCCGGTCCGATGTCCGGTCCGATGTCCGGTCCGATGTCCGGTTCGATGTCCGGTTCGATGTCCGGTTCGATGTCCGGTCCGATGTCCGGTCCGATGTCCGGTCCGATGTCCGGTCCGATGTCCGGTTCGGTCCGATGTCCGGTCCGATGTCCGGTCCGATGTCCGGTTCGATGTCCGGTCCGATGTCCGGTCCGATGTCCGGTCCGATGTCCGGTCCGATGTCCGGTTCGGTCCGATGTCCGGTCCGATGTCCGGTCCGATGTCCGGTTCGATGTCCGGTCCGATGTCCGGTCCGATGTCCGGTCCGATGTCCGGTCCGATGTCCGGTTCGATGTCCGGTCCGATGTCCGGTCCGATGTCCGGTCCGATTCCCGGTTCGATGTCCGGTCCGATGTCCGGTCCGATGTCCGGTTCGATGTCCGGTCCGATATCCGGTTCGATGTCTGGTTTTTCAGTGGTTGAAAGATACTGTTTCAGGCATTGATGTCATGTGTTAGTAGGCTAATTTAAAACTTAGGCTAAATTCAAAGGCAGAGCTAAAATGGTCTAGGACTACTTCAGCACCAAACCAAAAACAATGACATCTACACATTCAATCTTGGTACACATCAACACAACACAAACTCATTTACACTTTTCACACAAGATTCACACATACAGGGGAATAATAATTGAAAAATTGACACAAACAGAAAAAGGTTTTGACTTTTATAGAAAAAGTGAGGTTATGTTGTTTTTGCTTGTCGAAACAGAACTGCAACTGACAGTGAGTTGGGGCAGCTGGACATAGAGGAAGGTTTTTGCTTCTCAATCTAGTCAACAAGCATTAGAGTATTATAGTCAATGTTTTTTCTGTTTTTTTCTTTGTTGCTTTGTTAAGTTTACTAGATTTTTAAACATTGTTTTAGTTGCTATTCTTGCTTCTGTATTGTTCAGTTTTACACTGCTTTGTTTTGTTAAATATTTGATTGTTGGTATTTATAGTTTGTAGCTGCAATTAAAAATGAATGTTAAAATAGGTGCCTGCCCTAAACCGCCCTAGTTGTTTATATTGTAAATTACAATGATTGTTTGCTTGCAATGCAATTGAAAATAATTTGAAACAAAGTAAAAAATGTTGTATTTAGTAAATTTATGGACCTCGCCGACAAGTTTTCTTTAACTTGGCGAGGCCATCTTTTTGTACGTTTTTGAAATAAACATATTCTTATTCTTCTTATTCTTATGTCCAGTTCGATGTCCGGTTCGATGTCCGGTCCGATGTCCGGTCCGATGTCCGGTCCGATGTCCGGTTCGATGTCCGGTCAAATGTCCGGACCGATATCCGGTCAGATGTCCGGTCAAATGTCCGGTCCGATATCCGGTTCGATGTCCGGTCCGATGTCCGGTCCGATGTCCGGTGCGATGTCCGGTTCGGTCCGATGTCCGGTCCGATGTCCGGTCCGATGTCCGGTTCGATGTCCGGTTCGATGTCCGGTTCGATGTCCGGTTCGATTTCCGGTTCGATGTCCGGTCCGATGTCCGGTCCGATGTCCGGTCCGATGTCCGGTCCGATGTCCGGTCCGATGTCCGGTTCGATTTCCGGTCCGATGTCCGGTCCGATGTCCGGTCCGATGTCCGGTCCGATGTCCGGTTCGATGTATGGTCCGATGTCCGGTCCGATGTCCGGTCCGATTCCCATTTCGATGTCCGGTACGATGTCCGGTCCGATGTCCGGTCCGATGTCCGGTCCGATGTCCGGTTCGGTCCGATGTCCGGTCCGATGTCCGGTCCGATGACCGGTTCGATGTCCGGTCCGATGTCCGGTCCGATGTCCGGTCCGATGTCCGGTTCGGTCCGATGTCCGGTCCGATGTCCTGTTCGATGTCCGGTTCGAAGTCCGGTTCGATGTCCGGTCCGATGTCTTGTCCGATGTCCGGTCCGATGTCCGGTTCGATGTCCGGTCCGATGTCCGGTCCGATGTCCGGTTCGATGTCCGGTCCTATGTCCGGTTCGATGTCCGGTTCGGTCCGATGTCCGGTTCGATGTCCGGTCCGATGTCCGGTCCGATGTCCGGTCCGATGTCCGGTCCGATGTCCGGTTCGGTCCGATGTCCGGTCCGATGTCCGGTCCGATGTCCGGTCCGATGTCCGGTCCGATGTCCGGTCCGATGTCCGGTCCGATGTCCGGTCCGATGTCCGGTCCGATGTCCGGTCCGATGTCCGATCCGATGTCCGGTCCGATGTCCGGTCCGATGTCCGGTTTGTCAAATGTCCGGTCCGATGTCCGGTTCGATGTCCGGTTCGATGTCCGGTCCGATGTCCGGTCCGATGTCCGTTCCGATGTCCGGTCCGATGTCCGGTCCGATGTCCTGTCAAATGTCCGGTCCGATATCCGGTTCGATGTCCGGTTCGATGTCCGGCCCGATGTCCGGTCCGATGTCCGGTTTGATGTCCGGTCAAATGTCCGGTCCGATATCCGGTCCGATGTCCGGTCAAATGTCCGGTCCGATATCCGGTTCGATGTCCGGTTCGATGTCCGGTTCGATGTCCGGTTCGATGTCCGGTTTGATGTCCGGTTCGATGTCCGGTTTGATGTCCGGTTCGATGTCCGGTGCGATGTCTGGTTCGATGTCCGGTTCGATGTCCGGTCCGATGTCTGGTCCGATGTCCGGTACGATGTCCGGTCCGATGTCCGGTGCGATGTCCGGTCCGATGTCCGGTCCGATGTTTGGTCCGATTCCCGCCTCGATGTCCGGTCCGATGTCCTTTCCGATGTCCGGTTCGATGTCCGCTTCGATGTCCGGTTCGATGTCCGGTCCAATGTCCGGTCCGATATCCGGTCCGATGTCCGGTTCGATGTCCGGGCCGATGTCCGGTCCGATGTCCGGGCCGATGTCCCGTCCGATGTCCGGTTCGATGTCCGGTCCGATGTCCGGTTTGATGTCCGGTTCGATGTCCGGTCCGATGTCCGGTTCGATGTCCTGTTCGATGTCCGGTCCGATGTCCGGTCCGATGTCCGGTTCGGTCCGATGTCCGGTCCGATATCCGTCCGATGTCCGGTCCGATGTCCGGTCCGATGTCCGGTCCGATGTCCGGTTCGGTCCGATGTCCGGTCCGATGTCCGGTCCGATGTCCGGTCCGATGTCCGGTCCGATGTCCTGTTCGATGTCAGTAGATATGAAATGGGCATTCTGGGCCACTCGCCCTTCCGATTTTCAGCCCTCCATCAACTTCATTTTTGACAGGTTTTGGGCCAGTTTTTATCTGATTTTGGGCTAATCCAAACCATTTTTCAGCATTTTTCCAACATTTTTCCGGTTTTCGAAATGGTGAAATTCCAAGTAAGTGCGAGGAAGGGTGAGGAAGGGCGAGGAAGGGCGAGGAAGGGCGAGGAAGGGTGAGGAAGGGCGAGACGCACTCTTAACTGACCCCTCGTAAACCTCATATTTGACTGGTTCTGGGCCAGTTTGTATTTGATTTCGGGTTAATTTCAGCCATTTTTCAGGTTTTTCGAATGGTGTATTTAATCCACAAAAAATTAATCCAGAAATTTAATCCAAGGAAGGGCGAGATGCACTCTTCACCGAACCCTTGTAAACCTCATATTTGACTGGTTCTGGGCCAGTTTGTATCTGATTTGGGTTAATTTCAGCCATTTTCAGGTTTTTCGAATGGTGTATTTTAATAGGTCACATGACAAGTAAGAGCGCTTGGTAATCACCGTTACTTCAAGTCTGAGGCTGAAAAAAAAATCTCGAGACATTTTGATTTCCGACATTATTTTTTATAATTTAATCAGTTTACACCGGTGCTTCCGAATCCGCCGTCTTTCCGTTCAGTTTGTTCAACTTTTTCCAATCTGATACACGGCGGCTTTTTGTACTTTTCACAGATGATCTGCGCAATCCTATCTCCACGACGCACATGAAAATCGGTATCGGAATTGTTCATCAAGATAACACCGACATTCCCAGTATAGTCACGATCTATTACACCAGCATTTACACTGATACAATGCTTGAGGGCCAGACCGGACCTCGGCGCGATTCTTCCGTAGCACCCATTGGGGAATTTAAAAGTTAAATCTGTTTTAATTAATTGTTGCCTCCGCTTAGTCACGACGTAATCATACGCGCTTTTCAGATCAAGACCGGCTGCATCCGGTGACCCGTTGTACGGTTCAAATGCGTTTTCAGTCAAGCAATAATAACCGTAGCTTTCAGCCATTATTGATTCCTAATGCATGCATAACGGATTTCCACATCAAATAAATTAAACGGGGCATTTTCAAAAATGTATTTAAATTATGTTTTTTAAAACCTATTTTTATTTGTCAACTTAAAACTCAATATTGTGCTTGAATTTATTGTCTGAATGTGTTATTTTACCGTTGTACAGCACATAGAGTTTCCCCTTAAAATTCAACAGTTGTTTGATATAGTTATTCGTCAACCTGTCATTCCAGCTTTCGGGAAGATAGAATTTCATATAGGTAAGAAAATCATAGATAGTCCGGCGTGGGGACTATTGTATTTAGATAGTCCGGCGTGGGGACTATTGTATTTGGATAGTCCGGCGTGGGGACTATTATATTAGATGGTCCTGCGTGAGGACTGTTGTATTTAGATAGTCCGGTGTGGGGACTATTGTATTTGAGATAGTCCTGCATGATCACTATTGAATTTTCGATAGTCCGACATGGGGACTATTGTATGTAGATAGTCCGGCATGGGGACTATTGCATTTTAGATAGTCCGGCGTGAGGACTATTACATTTTAGATAGTCCGGCGTGAGGACTATTGCATTTTAGATAGTAAGGTGTGGGGACTATTGAATTTGAGATAGTCCTGCATGAGGACTGTTGAGTTTTAGATAGTCCGGTGTGAGGACTATTGAATTTTAGATAGTCCGACATGGGGACTATTGTATTTAGATGGTCCCGCGTAAGGACTATTGTATTTAGATAGTCCGGCATGGGGACTATTGTATTTAGATAGTCCGGTGTGGGGACTATTGTATTTGGATAGTCCGGCGTGGGGACTATTGTATTTAAATGGTCCTGCAAAGCCTAAAAACCTAGCAGCTAAAGATTTGGCCTGTGAATAGGGGGTATTAGCCAACAGCCAACAGCCTACACCTAATGTGTTGGCACTAAGATGTAAACCTAAGGCCTTGCACCTGAGTTCAAAGCCCTAAAACCTAGCAGCTAAGGATTTGACCTGTGAATAGGGCCTATTAGCCAACAGCCTAGACCTAATATGTTGGACCTTTGATCTAAACCTAAGGTCTTACACCCATGCCCAAAGCCCTAAAACCTAGCAGCTAAGGATTTGGCCTGTGAATAGGGCCTATTAGCCAACAGCCTAAACCTAATGTGTTGGGACTGAGATGTAAACCTAAGGCCTTGCAACTGAGTCCAAAGCCCTAAAACCTAGCAGCTAACGATTCGACCTGTGAATAGGGCCTATTAGCCAACAGCCTAAACCTAATGTGTTGGGACTAAGATGTAAACCTAAGGCCTTGCAACTGAGTCCAAAGCCCTAAAATCTAGCAGCTAACGATTCGACCTGTGATTAGGGCCTATTAGCCAACAGCCTAGACCTAATGTGTTGGACCTTTGATTTAAACCTAAGGCCTTACACCCGAGTCCAAAGCCCTAAAACCTAGCAGCTAAGGATTTGGCCTGTGAATAGGGCCTATTAGCCTAAGTTGGACCTAAAACCTAATGCCTTACACATGGTTCCTAAGACCAAATGCATTGGACCAAAATTAATCCTTGGACCAAGGATCCAATTCCATAGACCCAAGGCCTTAGACTTAGGTCCTAAAACCTAGCAGCTAAGGATTTGACCTATGAATAGTGCCTATTAACCAACAGCCTAAACCTAATGTGTTGGCACTAAGATGTAAACCCAAGGCCATGCACCTGAGTCCAAAGCCCTAAAACCTAGCAGCTAAAGATTTGGCCTGTGAATAGGGGGTATTAGCCAACAGCCAACAGCCTACACCTAATGTGTTGGACCTATGATCTAAACCTAAGGCCTTACACCCGAGTCCAAAGCCCTACAACCTATCCAAATACAATAGTCCCCACACCGGACTATCTAAATACAATAGTCCCCATGCCGGACTATCTAAATACAATAGTCCTTACGCGGGACCATCTAAATACAATAGTCCCCATGTCGGACTATCTAAAATTCAATAGTCCTCACACCGGACTATCTAAAACTCAACAGTCCTCATGCAGGACTATCTCAAATTCAATAGTCCCCACACCTTACTATCTAAAATGCAATAGTCCTCACGCCGGACTATCTAAAATGTAATAGTCCTCACGCCGGACTATCTAAAATGCAATAGTCCCCATGCCGGACTATCTACATACAATAGTCCCCATGTCGGACTATCGAAAATTCAATAGTCCTCACACCGGACTATCTAAAACTCAATAGTGATCATGCAGGACTATCTCAAATACAATAGTCCCCACACCGGACTATCTAAATACAACAGTCCTCACGCAGGACCATCTAATATAATAGTCCCCACGCCGGACTATCCAAATACAATAGTCCCCACGCCGGACTATCTAAATACAATAGTCCCCACGCCGGACTATCTATGATTTTCTTACCTATATGAAATTCTATCTTCCCGAAAGCTGGAATGACAGGTTGACGAATAACTATATCAAACAACTGTTGAATTTTAAGGGGAAACTCTATGTGCTGTACAACGGTAAAATAACACATTCAGACAATAAATTCAAGCACAATATTGAGTTTTAAGTTGACAAATAAAAATAGGTTTTAAAAAACATAATTTAAATTCATTTTTGAAAATGCCCCGTTTAATTTATTTGATGTGGAAATCCGTTATGCATGCATTAGGAATCAATAATGGCTGAAAGCTACGGTTATTATTGCTTGACTGAAAACGCATTTGAACCGTACAACGGGTCACCGGATGCAGCCGGTCTTGATCTGAAAAGCGCGTATGATTACGTCGTGACTAAGCGGGGGCAACAATTAATTAAAACAGATTTAACTTTTAAATTCCCCAATGGGTGCTACGGAAGAATCGCGCCGAGGTCCGGTCTGGCCCTCAAGCATTGTATCAGTGTAAATGCTGGTGTAATAGATCGTGACTATACTGGGAATGTCGGTGTTATCTTGATGAACAATTCCGATACCGATTTTCATGTGCGTCGTGGAGATAGGATTGCGTAGATTATCTGTGAAAAGTACAAAAAGCCGCCGTGTATCAGATTGGAAAAAGTTGAACAAACTGAACGGAAAGACGGCGGATTCGGAAGCACCGGTGTAAACTGATTAAATTATAAAAAATAATGTCGGAAATCAAAATGTCTCGAGATTTTTTTTTCAGCCTCAGACTTGAAGTAACGGTGATTACCAAGCGCTCTTACTTGTCATGTGACCTATTAAAATACACCATTCGAAAAACCTGAAAATGGCTGAAATTAACCCAAATCAGATACAAACTGGCCCAGAACCAGTCAAATATGAGGTTTACAAGGGTTCGGTGAAGAGTGCATCTCGCCCTTCCTTGGATTAAATTTCTGGATTAATTTTTTGTGGATTAAATACACCATTCGAAAAACCTGAAAAATGGCTGAAATTAACCCGAAATCAAATACAAACTGGCCCAGAACCAGTCAAATATGAGGTTTACGAGGGGTCAGTTAAGAGTGCGTCTCGCCCTTCCTCACCCTTCCTCGCCCTTCCTCGCCCTTCCTCGCCCTTCCTCACCCTTCCTCGCACTTACTTGGAATTTCACCATTTCGAAAACCGGAAAAATGTTGGAAAAATGCTGAAAAATGGTTTGGATTAGCCCAAAATCAGATAAAAACCGGCCCAAAACCTGTCAAAAATGAAGTTGATGGAGGGCTGAAAATCGGAAGGGCGAGTGGCCCAGAATGCCCATTTCATATCTACTGATGTCCGGTCCGATGTCCGGTCCGATGTCCGGTCCGATGTCCTGTTCGATGTGGGGTTCGATGTCCGGTCCGATATCCGGTCTGATGTCCGGTCCGATGTCCGGTCCGATGTCCGGTCCGATGTCCGGTCCGATGTCCAGTCCGATGTCCGGACCGATGTCCGGTCCGATGTCCGGTCAAATGTCCGGTCCGATGTCCGGTCCGATGTCCGGTCCGATGTCCGGTCCGATGTCCGGTCCGATGTCCGGTCCGATATCCGGTTCGATGTCCGGTCCGATGTCCGGTCCGATATCCGGTCCGATATCCGGTTCGATGTCCGGTTCGATGTCCGGTTCAATGTCCGGTCCGATGTCCGGTTCGATGTCCGGTCCGATGTCCGGTCTAATGTCCGGTCCGATGTCCGGTCCGATGTCCGGTTCGATGTCCGGGCCGATGTCCGGTCCGATGTCCGGTCCGATGTCCGGTCCGATGTCCGGTCCGATGTCCGGTTCGATGTCCGGTTCGATGTCCGGTCCGATGTCGGGTCCGATGTCCGGTCCGATGTCCGGTTCAATGTCCGGTCCGATGTCCGGTCCGATGTCCGGTCCGATGTCCGGTCCGATGTCCGGTTCGATGTCCGGTCCGATGTCCGGTCCGATGTCCGGTCCGATGTCCGGTCCGATGTCCGGTTCGATGTCCGGTCCGATGTCCGGTCCGATGTCCGGCCCGATGTCCGGTCCGATGTCCGGTTCGATGTCCGGTCCGATGTCCGGTCCGATGTCCGGTTCGATGTCCGGTCCGATGTCGGGTCCGATGTCCGGTCCGATGTCCGGTTCAATGTCCGGTCCGATGTCCGGTCCGATGTCCGGTCCGATGTCCGGTCCGATGTCCGGTTCGATGTCCGGTCCGATGTCCGGTCCGATGTCCGGCCCGATGTCCGGTCCGATGTCCGGTCCGATGTCCGGTTCGATGTCCGGTCCGATGTCCGGTCCGATGTCCGGCCCGATGTCCGGTCCGATGTCCGGTTCGATGTCCGGTCCGATGTCCGGTCCGATGTCCGGTCCGATTCCCGGTTCGATGTCCGGTACGATGTCCGGTCCGATGTCCGGTCCGATGTCCGGTTCGAAGTCCGGTTCGATGTCCGGTCCGATGTCCGGTCCGATGTCCGGTCTGATGTCCTGTTCGATGTCCGGTCTGATGTCCTGTTCGATGTCCGGTTTGATGTCCGGTCCGATGTCCGGTCCGATGTCCGGTCCGATGTCCGGTCCGATGTCCAGTCCGATGTCCGGTTCGATGTCCGGTTCGATGTCCGGTCCGATGTCCGGTTCGATGTCCCGTCCGATGTCTGGTTCGATGTCCGGTTCGATGTCCGGTCCGATGTACGGTCCGATGTACGGTCCGATGTCCGGTTCGATGTCCGGTTCGATGTCCGGTCCGATGTCCGGTCCGATGTCTGGTCCGATGTCCGGTTCGATGTCCGGTCCGATGTCCGGTCCGATTTCCGGTTCGGTCCGATGTCCGGTCCGATGTCCTGTTTGATGTCCGGTTCGAAGTCCGGTTCGATGTCCGGTCCGATGTCCGGTCCGATGTCCGGTCCGATGTCCGGTCCGATGTCCGGTTCGATGTCCGGTCCGATGTCCGGTCCAATGTCCGGTCCGATGTCCGGTCCGATGTCTGGTCCGATGTCCGTTCCGATGTAAGGTTCGATGTCCGGTTCGATGTCCGGTCCGATGTCCGGTTCGATGTCCGGTCCGATGTCTGGTTCGATGTCCGGTTCGATGTCCGGTCCGATGTCCGGTCCCATGTCCGGTCCGATGTCCGGTCATATGTCCGGACCGATGTCCGGTCCGATGTCCGGTCAAATGTCCGTTCCGATGTCCGGTCCGATGTCCGGTCGATGTCCGGTCCGATGTCCGGTTCGATGTCCGGTCCGATGTCCGGTCCGATGTCCGGTCCGATGTCCGGTCCGATGTCCGGTCCGATGTCCGGTTCGATGTCCGGTCCGATGTCCGGTCCGATGTCCGGTCCGATGTCCGGTCCGATGTCCGGTCCGAAGTCCGGTCCGATGTCCGGTCCGATGTCCGGTCCGATGTCCGGTTCAATGTCCGGTCCGATGTCTGGTTCGATGTCCGGTTCGATGTCCTTTTCGAAGTCCGGTCCGATGTCCGGTTCGATGTCCGGTTCGATGTCCGGTCCGATGTCCGTTTCAATGTCCGGTCCGATGTCTCGTTCGATGTCCGGTTCGATGTCTGGTCCGATGTCCGGTCCGATGTCTGGTCCGATGTCCGGTCCGATGTCCGGTCCGATGTCCGGTCCGATGTCCGGTCCGATGTCCGGTTCGATGTCCGGTTCGATGTCCGGTCCGATGTCCGGTCCGAAGTCCGGTCCGATGTCCGGTCCGATGTCCGGTCCGATGTCCGGTCAGATGTCCGGTTCGATGTCCGGTCCGATGTCCGGTCCGATGTCCGGTCCGATGTCCGGTCCTATGTCCGGTCCGATGTCCGGTCCGATGTCCGGTCCGATGTCCGGTCCGATGTCCGGTTCGATGTCCGGTCCGATGTCCGGTCCGATGTCCGGTCCGATGTCCGGTCCGATGTCCGGTCCGAAGTCCGGTCCGATGTCCGGTCCGATGTCCGGTCCGATGTCCGGTTCAATGTCCGGTCCGATGTCTGGTTCGATGTCCGGTTCGATGTCCTTTTCGAAGTCCGGTCCGATGTCCGGTTCGATGTCCGGTTCGATGTCCGGTCCGATGTCCGTTTCAATGTCCGGTCCGATGTCTCGTTCGATGTCCGGTTCGATGTCTGGTCCGATGTCCGGTCCGATGTCTGGTCCGATGTCCGGTTCGGTCCGATGTCCGAACCGATGTCCGGTTCGGTCCGATGTCCGGTCCGATGTCCAGTCCGATGTCCGGTCAGATGTCCGGTTCGATGTCCGGGCCAATGTCCGGTCCGATGTCCGGTCCGATGTCCGGTTCGATGTCCGGTTCGATGTCCGGTCCGATGTCCGGTTCGATGTCCGGTTCCATGTCCTGTTCGATGTCCGGTTCGAAGTCCGGTTCGATGTCCGGTCCGATGTCCGGTCCGATGTCCGGTCCGATGTCCGGTTCGATGTCCGGTCCGATGTCCGGTCCGATGTCCGGTCCGATGTCCGGTCCGATGTCCGGTCCGATGTCCGGTCCTATGTCCGGTCCGATGTCCGGTCCGATGTCCGGTCCGATGTCCGGTCCGATGTCCGGTCCGATGTCCGGTTTGGTCCGATGTCCGGTCCGATGTCCGGTCCGATGTCTGGTCCGATGTCCGGTTTGGTCCGATGTCCGGTCCGATGTCCGGTCCGATGTCCGGTCCGATGTCCGGTCCAATGTCCGGTCCGATGTCCGATCCGATGTCCGGTCCGATGTCCGGTTTGTCCGATGTCCGGTCCGATGTCCGGTTCGATGTCCGGTTCGATGTCCGGTCCGATGTCCGGTCCGATGTCTGTCCGATGTCCGGTCCGATGTCCGGTCCGATGTCCGGTCCGATGTCCGGTCAAATGTCCGGTCCGATATCCGTTTCGATGTCCGGTTCGATGTCCGGTTCGATGTCCGGTCATATGTCCGGTCCGATGTCCGGTCCGATGTCCGGTCCGATGTCCGGTCCGATGTCCGGTTAGGTCCGATGTCCGGTCCGATGTCCGGTTCGATGTCCGGGCCGATGTCCGGTCCGATGTCCGGTCGGATGTCCGGTCCGATGTCTGGTCCGATGTCCGGTCCGATGTCCGGTCCGATGTCCGGTCCGATGTCCGGTCCAATGTCCGGTCCGATGTCCGATCCGATGTCCGGTCCGATGTCCGGTTTGTCCAATGTTCGGTCCGATGTCCGGTTCGATGTCCGGTTCGATGTCCGGTCCGATGTCCGGTCCGATGTCCGTTCCGATGTCCGGTCCGATGTCCGGTCCGATGTCCGGTCAAATGTCCGGTCCGATATCCGTTTCGATGTCCGGTTCGATGTCCGGTTCGATGTCCGGTCCGATGTCCGGTCCGATGTCCGGTTCGATGTCCGGTCAAATGTCCGGTCCGATGTCCGGTTCGATGTCCGGGCCGATGTCCGGTCCGATGTCCGGTCCGATGTCCGGTCCGATGTCTGGTCCGATGTCCGGTTCGGTCCGATGTCCGGTCCGATGTCCGGTCCGATGTCCGGTCCGATGTCCGCTCCGATGTCCGGTCCGATGTCCGGTCCGATGTCCGGTCCGATGTCCGGTTCGGTCCGATGTCCGGTCCGATGTCCGGTCCGATGTCCGGTCCGATGTCCGGTCCGATGTCCGGTCCGATGTCCGGTCCGATGTCCGGTCCGATGTCCGGTCCGATGTCCGGTCCGATGTCCGGTCCGATGTCCGGACAGATGTCCGGTCCGATGTCCGGTCAAATGTCCGGTCCGATGTCCGGTCCGATGTCCGGTCCGATGTCCGGTTTGATGTCCGAATCGATGTCCGGTCCGATGTCCGGTCCGATGTCCGGTCCGATGTCCGGTCCGATGTCCGGTCCGATGTCCGGTTCGATGTCCTTTTCGATGTCCGGTCCGATGTCCGGTTCGATGTCCGGTCCGATGTCCGGTCCGATGTCCGGTTCGATGTCCGGTTAGATGTCCGGTCCGATGTCCGGTCCGATGTCCGGTCCGATGTCCGGTTCGGTCCGATATCCGGCCCGATGTCCGGTCCGATGTCCGGTTCGATGTCCGGTTCGATGTCCGGTTCGATGTCCGGTTCGATGTCCGGTCCGATGTCCGGTCCGATGTCCGGTCCGATGTCCGCTCCGATGTCCGGTTCGGTCCGATGTCATGTCCGATGTCCGGTTCGATGTCCGGTCCGATGTCCAGCCCGATGTCCGGTCCGATGTCCGGTCCGATGTCCGGTTCGATGTCCGGTCCGATGTCCGGTTCGATGTCCGGTCCGATGTCCGGTTCGATGTCCGGTTCGATGGCCGGTCCGATGTCCGGTCCGATGTCCGGTCCGATGTCCGGTTCAATGTCCGGTCCGATGTCCGGTTCGATGTCCGGTCCGATGTCTGGTTCGATGTCCGGTTCGATGTCCGGTCCGATGTCCGGTCCGATGTCCGGTCCGATGTCCGGTCCGATGTCCGGTCCGATGTCCGGTCCGATGTCCGGTTCGATGTCCGGTCCGATGTCCGGTTCAATGTCCGGTCCGATGTCTGGTTCGATGTCCGGTTCGATGTCCTTTTCGAAGTCCGGTCCGATGTCCGGTTCGATGTCCGGTTCGATGTCCGGTCCGATGTCCGGTTCAATGTCCGGTCCGATGTCTGGTTTGATGTCCGGTTCGATGTCTGGTCCGATGTCCGGTCCGATGTCCGGTCCGATGTCCGGTTCGGTCCGATGTCCGGTCCGATGTCCGGTTCGGTCCGATGTCCGGTCCGATGTCCGGTTCGGTCCGATGTCCAGTCCGATGTCCGGTCCGATGTCCGGTCCGATGTCCGGTCCGATGTCCGGTTTGTCCGATGTCCAGTCCGATGTCCGGTTCGATGTCCGGTCCAATGTTTGGTCCGATATCCGGTCCGATGTCTGGTCCGATGTCCGGTTCGATGTCCGGTCCGATGTCCGGTTCGATGTCCGGTCTGATGTCCGGTCCGATGTCATGTCCGATGTCCGGTCCGATGTCCGGTCCGATGTCCGGTCCGATGTCCGGTCCGATGTCCGGTTCGATGTCCGGTTCGATGTCCGGTCCGATGTCCGGTCCGATGTCCGGTCCGATGTCCGGTCCGATGTCCGGTCCGATGTCCGATCCGATGTCCGGTTCGCCCGATGTCCGGTCCGATGTCCGGTCCGATGTCCAGTCAGATGTCCGGTTCGATGTCCGGTCCGATGTTTGGTCCGATATCCGCTCCGATGTCTGGTCCGATGTCCGGTTCGATGTCCGGTCCGATGTCCGGTTCGATGTCCGGTCCGATGTCCGGTTCGATGTCCGGTTCGATGTCCGGTTCGATGTCCGGTCCGATAACCGGTCCGATGTCCGGTCCGATGTCCGGTTCGATTTCCGGTCCGATGTCCGGTTCGATTTCCGGTCCGATGTCCGGTTCGATGACCGGTCCGATGTCCGGTTCGATGTCCGGTCCGATGTCCGGTCCGATGTCCGGTCCGATGTCCTGTTCGACGTCCGGTCCGATGTCCGGTCCGATGTCCAGTCAGATGTCCGGTTCGATGTCCGGTCCGATGTTTGGTCCGATATCCGGTCCGATGTCTGGTCCGATGTCCGGTTCGATGTCCGGTCCGATATCCGGTTCGATGTCCGGTCCGATGTCCGGTTCGATGTCCGGTCGATGTCCGGTCCGATGTCATGTCCGATGTCCGGTCCGATGTCCGGTCCGATGTCCGGTCAAATGTCCGGTCCGATATCCGTTTCGATGTCCGGTTCGATGTCCGGTTCGATGTCCGGTCCGATGTCCGGTCCGATGTCCGGTTCGATGTCCGGTCAAATGTCTGGTCCGATGTCCGGTTCGATGTCCGGGCCGATGTCCGGTCCGATGTCCGGTCCGATGTCCGGTCCGATGTCCGGTTCGATGTCCGGTCCGATGTCCGGTCCGATGTCCGGTCCGATGTCCGGTCCGATGTCCGGTCCGATGTCCGTTCCGATGTCCGGTTCGATGTCCGGTTCGATGTCCGGTCCGATGTCCGGTTCGATGTCCGGTCCGATGTCTGGTTCGATGTCCGGTTCGATGTCCGGTCCGATGTCCGGTCCCATGTCCGGTCCGATGTCCGGTCAAATGTCCGGTCCGATATCCGGTTCGATGTCCGGTTCGATGTCCGGTTCGATGTCCGGTCCGATGTCCGGTCCGATGTCCGGTTCGATGTCCGGTCAAATGTCCGGTCCGATGTCCGGTTCGATGTCCGGGCCGATGTCCGGTCCGATGTCCGGTCCGATGTCCGTTTCGATGTCCGGTCCGATGTCCGGTCCGATGTCCAGTTCGATGTCCGGTTCGATGTCCGGTCCGATGTCCGGTTCGATGTTTTGTTCGATGTCCGGTCCGATGTCCGGTCCGATGTCTGTTCCGATGTCCGGTTCGATGTCCGGTTCGATGTCCGGTCCGATGTCCGGTTCGATGTCCGGTCCGATGTCTGGTTCGATGTCCGGTTCGATGTCCTGTCCGATGTCCGGTCCCATGTCCGGTCCGATGTCCGGTCAAATGTCCGGTCGATATCCGGTTCGATGTCCGGTTCGATGTCCGGTCAAATGTCCGGTCCGATGTCCGGTTCGATGTCCGGGCCGATGTCCGGACCGATGTCTGGTCCGATGTCCGGTTCGATGTCCGGTCCGATGTCCGGTCCGATGTCCAGTTCGATGTCCGGTTCGATGTCCGGTCCGATGTCCGGTTCGATGTTTTGTTCGATGTCCGGTCCGATGTCCGGTCCGATGTCCGGTCATATGTCCGGACCGATGTCCGGTCCGATGTCTGGTCAAATGTCCAAACCGATGTCCGGTCCGATGTCCGGTCGATGTCCGGTCCGATGTCCGGTTCGATGTCCGGTCCGATTTCCGGTTCGATGTCCGGTCCGATGTCCCTTTCGATGTCCGGTCCGATGTCCGGTTCGATGTCCGGTCCGATGTCCGGTCCGATGTCCGGTCCGATGTCCGGTCCGATGTCCGGTTCGATGTCCGGGCCGATGTCCGGTCCGATGTCCGGTCCGATGTCCGGTCCGATGTCCGGTTCGATGTCCGTTCCGATGTCCGGTCCGATGTCCGGTTCGATGTCCGGTTCGATGTCCGGTTCGATGTCCGGTTCGATGTCCGGTTCGATGTCCACTCGATGTCCGGTCCGATGTCCTGTTCGATGTCCGGTTCGAAGTCCGGTTCGATGTCCGGTCCGATGTCCGGTCCGATGTCCGGTCCGATGTCCGGTTCGATGTCCGGTCCGATGTCCGGTCCGATGTCCGGTCCGATGTCCGGTTCGATGTTCGGTCCGATGTCTGGTTCGATGTCCGGTTCGATGTCCGGTCCGATGTCCGGTCCGATGTCCGGTCCGATGTCCGGTTCGATGTTCGGTCCGATGTCTGGTTCGATGTCCGGTTCGATGTCCGGTCCGATGTCCGGTCCGATGTCCGGTCCGATGTCCGGTCCGATGTCCGGTCCGATGTCAGGTTCGGTCCGATGTCCGGTTCGGTCCGATGTCCGGTCCGATGTCCGGTCCGATGTCCGGTCCAATGTCCGGTCCGATGTCCGATCCGATGTCCGGTCCGATGTCCGGTTTGTCCGATGTCCGGTCCGATCCCCGGTTCGATGTCCGGTCCGATGTCCAGTCCGATGTCCGGTTCGGTCTAATGTCCGGTCCGATGTCCGGTCCGATGTCCGGTCCGATGTCCGGTCAGATGTCCGGTTCGATGTCCGGGCCAATGTCCGGTCCGATGTCCGGTCCGATGTCCGGTTCGATGTCCGGTTCGATGTCCGGTCCGATGTCCGGTTCGATGTCCGGTTCCATGTCCTGTTCGATGTCCGGTTCGAAGTCCGGTTCGATGTCCGGTCCGATGTCCGGTCCGATGTCCGGTCCGATGTCCGGTTCGATGTCCGGTCCGATGTACGGTCCGATGTCCGGTCCGATGTCCGGTCCGATGTCCGGTCCGATGTCCGGTCCGATGTCCGGTCCTATGTCCGGTCCGATGTCCGGTCCGATGTCCGGTCCGATGTCCGGTCCGATGTCCGGTCCGATGTCCGGTTTGGTCCGATGTCCGGTCCGATGTCCGGTCCGATGTCCGGTCCGATGTCCGGTTTGGTCCGATGTCCGGTCCGATGTCCGGTCCGATGTCCAGTTCGATGTCCGGTTCGATGTCCGGTCCGATGTCCGGTCCGATGTCCGGTTTGTCCGATGTCCGGTCCGATGTCCGTTTCGATGTCCGGTTCGATGTCCGGTTCGATGTCCGGTCATATGTCCGGTCCGATGTCCGGTTCGATGTCCGGTCAAATGTCCGGTCCGATGTCCGGTTCGATGTCCGGGCCGATGTCCGGTCCGATGTCCGGTCCGATGTCTGGTCCGATGTCCGGTTCAATGTCCGGTCCGATGTCCGGTCCGATGTCCGGTTCGGTCTGATGTCCGGTCCGATGTCCGGGCCAATGTCCGGTCCGATGTCCGGTCCGATGTCCGGTTCGATGTCCGGTTCGTTGTCCGGTTCCATGTCCTGTTCGATGTCCGGTTCGAAGTCCGGTCCGATGTCCGGTCAGATGTCCGGTCCGATGTCCGGTTCGATGTCCGGTCCGATGTCCGGTCCGATGTCCGGTCCGATGTCCGGTCCGATGTCCGGTCCGATGTCCGGTCCTATGTCTGGTCCGATGTCCGGTCCGATGTCCGGTCGATGTCCGGTCCGATGTCCGGTCCGATGTCCGGTTTGGTCCGATGTCCGGTCCGATGTCCGGTCCGATGTCCGGTCCGATGTCCGGTTTGGTCCGATGTCCGGTCCGATGTCCGGTCCGATGTCCGGTCCAATGTCCGGTCCGATGTCCGGTCCGATGTCCGGTCCGATGTCCGGTTCGGTCCGATGTCCGGTCCGAAGTCCGGTCCGATGTCCGGTTCGATGTCCGATCCAATGTCCGGTCCGATGTCCGGTCAGATGTCCGGTTCGATGTCCGGTCCGATGTAAGGTCCGATGTCCGGTCCTATGTCCGGTCCGATGTCCGGTCCGATGTCCGGTCCGATGTCCGGTCCGATGTCGGGTCCGATGTCTGGTCCGATGTCCGGTTCGGTCCGATGTCCGGTTCGGTCCGATGTCCGGTCCGATGTCCGGTCCGATGTCCGGTCCGATGTCCGGTCCGATGTCCGGTACGATGTCCGGTCTGATGTCCGGTCCGATGTCGGTCCGATGTCCGGTCCGATGTCCGGTCCGATGTCCGGTCCGATGTCCGGTCCGATGTCCGGTCCGATGTCCGGTCCGATGTCCGGACAGATGTCCGGTCCGATGTCCGGTCAAATGTCCGGTCCGATGTCCGGTCGATGTCCGGTCCGATGTCCGGTTTGATGTCCGGTTCGATGTCCGGTCCGATGTCCGGTCCGACGTCCGATCCGATGTCCGGTCCGATGTCCGGTCAGATGTCCGGTTCGATGTCCGGTCCGATGTCCGGTCCGATGTCCGGTCCGATGTCCGGTTCGATGTCCGGTTCGATGTCGGTCCGATGTCCGGTCCGATGTCCGGTCCGATGTCCGGTTCGGTCCGATATCCGGTCCGATGTCCGGTCCGATGTCCGGTTCGATGTCCGGTTCGATGTCCGGTTCGATGTCCGGTCCGATGTAAGGTCCGATGTCCGGTCCTATGTCCGGTCCGATGTCCGGTCCGATGTCCGGTCCGCTGTCCGGTCCGATGTCCGGTCCGATGTCCAGTTCGGTCCGATGTCCGGTGCGATGTCCGGTTCGATGTCCGGTCCGATGTCCTGTTCGATGTCCGGTTCGATGTCCTGTTCGATGTCCGGTTCGATGTCCGGTCCGATGTCCGGTTCGATGTCTGGTTCGGTCCGATGTCCGGTCCGATGTCCGGTCCGATGTCCGGTTCGGTCCGATGTCCGGTCCGATGTCCGGTCCGATGTCCGGTCAGATGTCCGGTACGATGTCCGGTCCGATGTCCGGTCCGATGTCCGGTCCGATGTGCGGTCCGATGTCCGGTCCGATGTCACGTCCGATGTCCAGTTCGGTCCGATGTCCGGTCCGATGTCCGGTTCGATGTCCGGTTCGATGTCCGGTCCGATGTCCTGTTCGATGTCCGGTTCGATGTCCTGTTCGATGTCCGGTTCAATGTCCGGTTCGATGTCCGGTCCGATGTCCGGTCCGATGTCCGGTCCGATGTCCGGTCCGATGTCCGGTTCGATGTCCTGTTCGATGTCCGGTCCGATGTCCGGTCCGATGTCCGGTCCGATGTCCGGTCCGATGTCCGGTCCGATGTCTGGTCCGATGTCCGGTCCGATGTCCGGTCCGATGTCCGGTCCGATGTCCGGTCCGATGTCCGGTCCGATGACCGGTCCGATGACAAGTTCGATGTCCGGTCCGATGTCCGGTCCGATGTCCGGTCCGATGTCCGTTCCGATGTCCGGTTCGGTCCGATGTCCGGTCCGATGTCCGGTCCGATGTCCGGTCCGATGTCCGGTCCGATGTCCGGTCCGATGTCCGGTCCGATGTCCGGTTCGATGTCCTGTTCGATGTCCGGTCCGATGTCCGGTCCGATGTCCGGTCCGATGTCCGGTTCGATGTCCTGTTCGATGTCCGGTCCGATGTCCGGTTCGATGTCCTGTTCGATGTCCGGTCCGATGTCCGGTCCGATGTCCGGTCCGATGTCCGGTCCGATGTCCGGTCTGATGTCCGGTCCGATGTCCGGTCCGATGTCCGGTCCGATGTCCGGTCCGATGACCGGTCCGATGTCCGGTCCGATATCCAGTCCGATGTCCGGTTCGATGTCCGGTCCGATGTCCGGTCCGATGTCCGGTTCGATGTCCGGTTCGATGTCCGGTTCCGGTTCGATGTCCGGTCCGATGTCCGGTCCGATGTCTGGTCCGATGTCCGGTTCGATGTTTGGTCCGATGTCCGGTCACATGTCCGGTCAGATGTCCGGTTCGATGTCCGTTCCGATGTCCGGTCCGATGTCCGGTCCGATGTCCGGTTTGTCCGATGTCCAGTCCGATGTCCGGTTCGATGTCCGGTCCGATGTTTGGTCCGATGTCCGGTCCGATGTCCGGTCCGATGTCCGGTTCGATGTCCGGTCCGATGTCCGGTTCGGTCCGATGTCCGGTCCGATGTCCGGTCCGATGTCCGGTCCGATGTCCGGTCCGATGTCCGGTCAGATGTCCGGTTCGATGTCCGGTCCGATGTCCGGTCCGATGTCCGGTCCGATGTCCGGTTCGATGTCCTCTTTGATGTCCAGTCCGATGTCCGGTCCGATGTCCGGTTCGGTCCGATGTCCGGTCCGAAGTCCGGTCCGATGTCCGGTCCGATGTCCGGTCCGATGTCCGGTCAGATGTCCGGTTCGATGTCCGGTCCGATGTAAGGTCCGATGTCCGGTCCTATGTCCAGTCCGATGTCCGGTCCGATGTCCGGTCCGATGTCCGGTCCGATGTCTGGTCCGATGTCCGGTTCGATGTTTGGTCCGATGTCCGGTCCGATGTCTGGTCCGATGTCCGGTCCGATGTCCATTTCGATGTCCGGTTCGATGTCCGGTTCGATGTCCGGTTCGATGTCCGGTTCGATGTCCGGTTCTGTCCGGTTCGATGTCCGGTGCGATGTCCGGTCCGATGTCCGGTCCGATGGCCGGTCCGATGTCCGGTGCGATGTCCGTTCCGATGTCCGGTCCGATGTCCGGTCCGATGTCCGGTCCGATGTCCGGTCTGATGTCCGGTTTGTCCGATGCCCGGTCCGATGTCCGGTCCGATGTCCGTTCCGATGTCCGGTCCGATGTCCGGTTCGGTCCGATGTCCGGTCCGATGTCCGGTCCGACGTCCGATCCGATGTCCGGTCCGATGTCCGGTCAGATGTCCGGTTCGATGTCCGGTCCGATGTCCGGTCCGATGTCCGGTCCGATGTCCGGTTCGATGTCCTCTTTGATGTCCGGTCCGATGTCCGGTCCGATGTCCGGTTCGGTCCGATGTCCGGTCCGAAGTCCGGTCCGATGTCCGGTCCGATGTCCGGTCCGATGTCCAGTCCGATGTCCGGTTCGATGTCCGGTCCGATGTACGGTCCGATGTCCGGTCCGATGTCCGGTCCGATGTCCGGTCCGATGTCCGGTCCGATGTCCGGTCCTATGTCCGGTCCGATGTCCGGTCCGATGTCCGGTCCGATGTCCGGTCCGATGTCCGGTCCGATGTCCGGTTTGGTCCGATGTCCGGTCCGATGTCCGGTCCGATGTCCGGTCCGATGTCCGGTTTGGTCCGATGTCCGGTCCGATGTCCGGTCCGATGTCCAGTTCGATGTCCGGTTCGATGTCCGGTCCGATGTCCGGTCCGATGTCCGGTTTGTCCGATGTCCGGTCCGATGTCCGTTTCGATGTCCGGTTCGATGTCCGGTTCGATGTCCGGTCATATGTCCGGTCCGATGTCCGGTCCGATGTCCGGTCAAATGTCCGGTCCGATGTCCGGTTCGATGTCCGGGCCGATGTCCGGTCCGATGTCCGGTCCGATGTCTGGTCCGATGTCCGGTTCAATGTCCGGTCCGATGTCCGGTCCGATGTCCGGTTCGGTCTGATGTCCGGTCCGATGTCCGGGCCAATGTCCGGTCCGATGTCCGGTCCGATGTCCGGTTCGATGTCCGGTTCGTTGTCCGGTTCCATGTCCTGTTCGATGTCCGGTTCGAAGTCCGGTCCGATGTCCGGTCAGATGTCCGGTCCGATGTCCGGTTCGATGTCCGGTCCGATGTCCGGTCCGATGTCCGGTCCGATGTCCGGTCCGATGTCCGGTCCGATGTCCGGTCCTATGTCTGGTCCGATGTCCGGTCCGATGTCCGGTCCGATGTCCGGTCCGATGTCCGGTCCGATGTCCGGTTTGGTCCGATGTCCGGTCCGATGTCCGGTCCGATGTCCGGTCCGATGTCCGGTTTGGTCCGATGTCCGGTCCGATGTCCGGTCCGATGTCCGGTCCAATGTCCGGTCCGATGTCCGGTCCGATGTCCGGTCCGATGTCCGGTTCGGTCCGATGTCCGGTCCGAAGTCCGGTCCGATGTCCGGTTCGATGTCCGATCCAATGTCCGGTCCGATGTCCGGTCAGATGTCCGGTTCGATGTCCGGTCCGATGTAAGGTCCGATGTCCGGTCCTATGTCCGGTCCGATGTCCGGTCCGATGTCCGGTCCGATGTCCGGTCCGATGTCCGGTCCGATGTCCGGTTTGGTCCGATGTCCGGTCCAATGTCCGGTCCGATGTCCGGTCCGATGTCCGGTCCGATGTCCGGTTCGGTCCGATGTCCGGTCCGAAGTCCGGTCCGATGTCCGGTTCGATGTCCGATCCAATGTCCGGTCCGATGTCCGGTCCGATGTCCGGTCCGATGTCCGGTCCGATGTCCGGTCCGATGTCCGGTCCGATGTCCGGACAGATGTCCGGTCCGATGTCCGGTCAAATGTCCGGTCCGATGTCCGGTCCGATGTCCGGTCCGATGTCCGGTTTGATGTCCGGTTCGATGTCCGGTCCGATGTCCGGTCCGACGTCCGATCCGATGTCCGGTCCGATGTCCGGTCAGATGTCCGGTTCGATGTCCGGTCCGATGTCCGGTCCGATGTCCGGTCCGATGTCCGGTTCGATGTCCGGTTCGATGTCCGGTCCGATGTCCGGTCCGATGTCCGGTCCGATGTCCGGTTCGGTCGATATCCGGTCCGATGTCCGGTCCGATGTCCGGTTCGATGTCCGGTTCGATGTCCGGTTCGATGTCCGGTCCGATGTAAGGTCCGATGTCCGGTCCTATGTCCGGTCCGATGTCCGGTCCGATGTCCGGTCCGCTGTCCGGTCCGATGTCCGGTCCGATGTCCAGTTCGGTCCGATGTCCGGTGCGATGTCCGGTTCGATGTCCGGTCCGATGTCCTGTTCGATGTCCGGTTCGATGTCCTGTTCGATGTCCGGTTCGATGTCCGGTCCGATGTCCGGTTCGATGTCTGGTTCGGTCCGATGTCCGGTCCGATGTCCGGTCCGATGTCCGGTTCGGTCCGATGTCCAGTCCGATGTCCGTCCGATGTCCGGTCAGATGTCCGGTACGATGTCCGGTCCGATGTCCGGTCCGATGTCCGGTCCGATGTGCGGTCCGATGTCCGGTCCGATGTCACGTCCGATGTCCAGTTCGGTCCGATGTCCGGTCCGATGTCCGGTTCGATGTCCGGTCGATGTCCGGTCCGATGTCCTGTTCGATGTCCGGTTCGATGTCCTGTTCGATGTCCGGTTCAATGTCCGGTTCGATGTCCGGTCCGATGTCCGGTCCGATGTCCGGTCCGATGTCCGGTCCGATGTCCGGTTCGATGTCCTGTTCGATGTCCGGTCCGATGTCCGGTCCGATGTCCGGTCCGATGTCCGGTCCGATGTCCGGTCCGATGTCTGGTCCGATGTCGGTCCGATGTCCGGTCCGATGTCCGGTCCGATGTCCGGTCCGATGTCCGGTCCGATGACCGGTCCGATGACAAGTTCGATGTCGGTCCGATGTCCGTCCGATGTCCGGTCCGATGTCCGTTCCGATGTCCGTTCCGATGTCCGGTTGGTCCGGTCCGATGTCCGGTCCGATGTCGGTCCGATGTCCGGTCCGATGTCCGGTCCGATGTCCGGTCCGATGTCCGGTTCGATGTCCTGTTCGATGTCCGGTCCGATGTCCGGTCCGATGTCCGGTCCGATGTCCGGTTCGATGTCCTGTTCGATGTCCGGTCCGATGTCCGGTTCGATGTCCTGTTCGATGTCCGGTCCGATGTCCGGTCCGATGTCCGGTCCGATGTCCGGTCCGATGTCCGGTCTGATGTCCGGTCCGATGTCCGGTCCGATGTCCGGTCCGATGTCCGGTCCGATGACCGGTCCGATGTCCGGTCCGATATCCAGTCCGATGTCCGGTTCGATGTCCGGTCCGATGTCCGGTCCGATGTCCGGTTCGATGTCCGGTTCGATGTCCGGTTCGATGTCCGGTCCGATGTCCGGTCCGATGTCTGGTCCGATGTCCGGTTCGATGTTTGGTCCGATGTCCGGTCACATGTCCGGTCAGATGTCCGGTTCGATGTCCGTTCCGATGTCCGGTCCGATGTCCGGTCCGATGTCCGGTTTGTCCGATGTCCAGTCCGATGTCCGGTTCGATGTCCGGTCCGATGTTTGGTCCGATGTCCGGTCCGATGTCCGGTCCGATGTCCGGTTCGATGTCCGGTCCGATGTCCGGTTCGGTCCGATGTCCGGTCCGATGTCCGGTCCGATGTCCGGTCCGATGTCCGGTCCGATGTCCGGTCAGATGTCCGGTTCGATGTCCGGTCCGATGTCCGGTCCGATGTCCGGTCCGATGTCCGGTTCGATGTCCTCTTTGATGTCCAGTCCGATGTCCGGTCCGATGTCCGGTTCGGTCCGATGTCCGGTCCGAAGTCCGGTCCGATGTCCGGTCCGATGTCCGGTCCGATGTCCGGTCAGATGTCCGGTTCGATGTCCGGTCCGATGTAAGGTCCGATGTCCGGTCCTATGTCCAGTCCGATGTCCGGTCCGATGTCCGGTCCGATGTCCGGTCCGATGTCTGGTCCGATGTCCGGTTCGATGTTTGGTCCGATGTCCGGTCCGATGTCTGGTCCGATGTCCGGTCCGATGTCCATTTCGATGTCCGGTTCGATGTCCGGTTCGATGTCCGGTTCGATGTCCGGTTCGATGTCCGGTTCGATGTCCGGTGCGATGTCCGGTCCGATGTCCGGTCCGATGGCCGGTCCGATGTCCGGTGCGATGTCCGTTCCGATGTCCGGTCCGATGTCCGGTCCGATGTCCGGTCCGATGTCCGGTCTGATGTCCGGTTTGTCCGATGTCCGGTCCGATGTCCGGTCCGATGTCCGTTCCGATGTCCGGTCCGATGTCCGGTTCGGTCCGATGTCCGGTCCGATGTCCGGTCCGACGTCCGATCCGATGTCCGGTCCGATGTCCGGTCAGATGTCCGGTTCGATGTCCGGTCCGATGTCCGGTCCGATGTCCGGTCCGATGTCCGGTTCGATGTCCTCTTTGATGTCCGGTCCGATGTCCGGTCCGATGTCCGGTTCGGTCCGATGTCCGGTCCGAAGTCCGGTCCGATGTCCGGTCCGATGTCCGGTCCGATGTCCAGTCCGATGTCCGGTTCGATGTCCGGTCCGATGTTTGGTCCGATGTCCGGTCCGATGTCCGGTCCGATGTCCGGTTCGATGTCCGGTCCGATGTCCGGTTCGATGTCCGGTCCGATGTCCGGTCCGATGTCCGGTTCGATGTCCAGTTCGATGTCCGGTTCGATGTCCGGTCCGATGTCCGGTCCGATGTCCGGTCCGATGTCCGGTCCGATGTCCGGTTCGATGTCCGTTCCGATGTTTGGTCCGATGTCCTGTTCGATGTCCAGTCCGATGTCCGGTCCGATGTCAAGTCCGATGTCCGTTCCGATGTCCGGTTCGGTCCGATGTCCGGTCCGATGTCCGGTCCGATGGCCGGTCCGATGTCCGGTGCGATGTCCGTTCCGATGTCCGGTCCGATGTCCGGTCCGATGTCCGGTCCGATGTCCGGTCTGATGTCCGGTTTGTCCGATGTCCGGTCCGATGTCCGGTCCGATGTCCGTTCCGATGTCCGGTCCGATGTCCGGTTCGGTCCGATGTCCGGTCCGATGTCCGGTCCGACGTCCGATCCGATGTTCGGTCCGATGTCCGGTCAGATGTCCGGTTCGATGTCCGGTCCGATGTCCGGTCCGATGTCCGGTCCGATGTCCGGTTCGATGTCCTCTTTGATGTCCGGTCCGATGTCCGGTCCGATGTCCGGTTCGGTCCGATGTCCGGTCCGAAGTCCGGTCCGATGTCCGGTCCGATGTCCGGTCCGATGTCCAGTCCGATGTCCGGTTCGATGTCCGGTCCGATGTTTGGTCCGATGTCCGGTCCGATGTCCGGTCCGATGTCCGGTTCGATGTCCGGTCCGATGTCCGGTTCGATGTCCGGTCCGATGTCCGGTCCGATGTCCGGTTCGATGTCCAGTTCGATGTCCGGTTCGATGTCCGGTCCGATGTCCGGTCCGATGTCCGGTCCGATGTCCGGTCCGATGTCCGGTTCGATGTCCGTTCCGATGTTTGGTCCGATGTCCTGTTCGATGTCCAGTCCGATGTCCGGTCCGATGTCAAGTCCGATGTCCGTTCCGATGTCCGGTTCGGTCCGATGTCCGGTCCGATGTCCGGTCCGATGTCCGGTCCGATGTCCGGTCCGATGTCCGGTCCGATGTCCGGTTCGATGTCCTGTTCGATGTCCGGTCCGATGTCCGGTCCGATGTCCGGTCCGATGTCCGGTTCGATGTCCTGTTCGATGTCCGGTCCGATGTCCGGTCCGATGTCCGGTCCGATGTCCGGTCCGATGTCCGGTCCGATGTCCGGTCCGATGTCCGGTCCGATGACCGGTCCGATGTCCGGTCCGATGTCCAGTCCGATGTCCGGTTCGATGTCCGGTCCGATGTCCGGTCCGATGTCCGGTTCGATGTCCGGTTCGATGTCCGGTTCGATGTCCGGTCCGATGTCCGGTCCGATGTCTGGTCCGATGTCCGGTTCGATGTTTGGTCCGATGTCCGGTCACATGTCCGGTCAGATGTCCGGTTCGATGTCCGTTCCGATGTCCGGTCCGATGTCCGGTCCGATGTCCGGTTTGTCCGATGTCCAGTCCGATGTCCGGTTCGATGTCCGGTCCGATGTTTGGTCCGATGTCCGGTCCGATGTCCGGTCCGATGTCCGGTTCGATGTCCGGTCCGATGTCCGGTTCGATGTCCGGTCCGATGTCCGGTCCGATGTCCGGTCCGATGTCATGTCCGATGTCCGGTCCGATGTCCGGTCCGATGTCCAGTTCGATGTCCGGTTCGATGTCCGGTCCGATGTCCGGTCCGATGTCCGGTCCGATGTCCGGTCCGATGTCCGGTCCGATGTCCGGTCCGATGTCCGGTTTGTCCGATGTTTGGTCCGATGTCCGGTCCGATGTCCGGTCCGATGTCCGGTTCGATGTCCGGTCCGATGTCCGGTTCGATGTCCGGTCCGATGTCCGGTCCGATGTCCGGTCCGATGTCATGTCCGATGTCCAGTCCGATGTCCGGTCCGATGTTTGGTCCGATGTCCTGTTCGATGTCCAGTCCGATGTCCGGTCCGATGTCAAGTCCGAGGTCCGGTCCGATGTCCGGTCCGATGTCCGGTCCGATGTCCGGTCCGATGTCCGGTCCGATGTCCGGTCCGATGACCGGTCCGATGTCCGGTCCGATGTCCAGTCCGATGTCCGGTTCGATGTCCGGTTCGATGTCCGGTCCGATGTCCGGTTCGATGTCCTGTTCGATGTCCGGTCCGATGTCCGGTCCGATGTCCGGTTCGGTCCGATGTCCGATCCGATGTCCGGTCCGATATCCGGTCCGATGTCCGGTCCGATGTCCGGTCCGATGTCCGGTCCGATGTCCGGTCCGATGTCCGGTTCGGTCCGATGTCCGGTCCGATGTCCGGTCTGATGTCCGGTCCGATGTCCGGTCCGATGTCCGGTCAGATGTCCGGTTCGATGTCCGGTCCGATGTCCGGTCCGATGTCCGGTCCGATGTCCGTTCCGATGTCCGGTTCGATGTCCGGTCCGATGTCCGGTCCGATGTCACGTTCGATGTCCGGTCCGATGTCCGGTCCGATGTCCGGTCCGATGTCCTGTTCGATGTCCGGTTCGATGTCCGGTCCGATGTCCGGTCCGATGTCCGGTCCGATGTCTGGTCCGATGTCCGGTCCGATGTCCATTTCGATGTCCGGTTCGATGTCCGGTTCGATGTCCGGTTCGATGTCCGGTGCGATGTCCGGTCCGATGTCCGGTCCGATGGCCGGTCCGAGGTCCGGTGCGATGTCCGGTCCGATGTCCGGTCCGATGTCCGGTTCGATGTCCTCTTTGATGTCCGGTCCGATGTCCGGTCCGATGTCCGGTCCGATGTCCGGTTCGGTCCGATGTCCGGTCCGAAGTCCGGTCCGATGTCCGGTCCGATGTCCGGTCCGATGTCCGGTCAGATGTCCGGTTCGATGTCCGGTCCGATGTCCGGTCCGATGTCCGGTCCTATGTCCGGTCCGATGTCCGGTCCGATGTCCGGTCCGATGTCCGGTCCGATGTCGGGTCCGATGTCCGGTCCGATGTCAGGTTCGGTCCGATGTCCGGTTCGGTCCGATGTCCGGTCCGATGTCCGGTCCGATGTCCGGTCCGATGTCTGGTCCGATGTCCGGTCCGATGTCCGGTCCGATGTCCGGTCCGATGTCCGGTCCGATGTCCGGTCCGATGTCCGGTCTGATGTCCGTTCCGATGTCCGGTCCGATGTCCGGTCAGATGTCCGGTCCGATGTCCGGTCCGATGTCCGGTCCGATGTCCGGTCCGCTGTCCGGTCCGATGTCCGGTCCGATGTCCAGTTCAGTCCGATGTCCGTTCCGATGTCCGGTTCGATGTCCGGTTCGATGTCCGGTTCGATGTCCGGTCCGATGTCCGGTTCGATGTCTGGTTCGGTCCGATGTCCGGTCCGATGTCCGGTCCGATGTCCGGTTCGGTCCGATGTCCGGTCCGATGTCCGGTCCGATGTCCGGTCAGATGTCCGTTACGATGTCCGGTCCGATGTCCGGTCCGATGTCCGGTCAGATGTCCGGTCCGATGTCTGGTCCGATGTCCGGTCCGATGACCGGTCCGATGTCCGGTCCGATGTCCAGTCCAATGTCCGGTTCGATGTCCGGTCGATGTCCGGTCCGATGTCCGGTTCGATGTCCGGTTCGATGTCCGGTTCGATGTCCGGTCCGATGTCCGGTCTGATGTTCGGTCCGATGTACGGTCTGATGTCCGGTCCGATGTCCGGTCCGATGTCTGGTCCGATGTCTGGTCCGATGTCCGGTTCGATGTTTGGTCCGATGTCCGGTCCGATGTCTAGTCCGATGTCCGGTCCGATGTCCAGTTTGATGTCCGGTTCGATGTCCGGTTCGATGTCCGGTTCGATGTCCGGTCCGATGTCCGGTCCAATGTCCGGTCCGATGTCCGGTCCGATGTCCGGTCCGATGTCCGGTCAGATGTCCGGTTTGATGTCCGGTCCGATGTTCGGTCCGATGTCCGGTCCGATGTCTGGTCCGATGTCCGGTCCGATGTCCGGTCCGATGGCCGTCCGATGTCCGGTCCGATGTCCGGTTCGATGTCCGGTCCGATGTCCGGTCCGATGTCCGGTCCGATGTCCGGTCCGATGTCCGGTTCGATGTCCGGGTCGATGTCCGGTTCGATGTCCGGTCCGATGTCCGGTCCGATGTCCGGTCCGATGTACGGTCCGATGTCCGGTCCGATGTCCGGTCCGATGTCTGGTCCGATGTCCGGTCCGATGTCCGGTTCGATGTTTGGTCCGATGTCCGGTCCGATGTCCGGTCCGATGTCCGGTCCGATGTCCAGTTCGATGTCCGGTTTGATGTCCGGTCAGATGTCCGGTTCGGTCCGATGTCCGGTCCCATGTCCAGTTCGATGTCCGGTTCGATGTCCGGTTCGATGTCCGGTTCGATGTCCGGTTCGATGTCCGGTGCGATGTCCGGTGCGATATCCGGTCCGATGTCCGGTCCGATGTCCGGTCCGATGTCCGGTTTGTCCGATGTCTGGTCCGATGTCTGGTCCGATGTCCGGTCAAATGTCCGGTCCGATATCCGGTTCGATGTCCGGTTCGATGTCCGGTTCGATGTCCGGTCCGATGTCCGTTCCGATGTCCGGTCCGATGTCAAGGCCGATGTCCGGTCCGATGTCCGGTTCGATGTCCGGTCCGATGTCCGGTCTGATGTTCGGTCCGATGTACGTTCCGATGTCCGGTCCGATGTCCGGTCCGATGTCTGGTCCGATGTCCGGTCCGATGTCCGGTTCGATGTTTGGTCCGATGTCCGGTCCGATGTCTAGTCCGATGTCCGGTCCGATGTCCAGTTCGATGTCCGGTCCGATGTCCGGTCCGATGTCCGGTCCTATGTCCGGTCCGATGTCCGGTCCGATGTCCGGTCCGATGTCCGGTCCGATGTTCGGTCCGATGTCCGGTCCGATGTCCGGTCCGATGTCCGGTTCGGTCCGATGTCCGGTCCGATGTCCGGTTCGATGTCCGGTCCGATGTCCGGTCCGATGTCCGGTCCGATGTCCGGTCCGATGTCCGGTTTGTCCGATGTCCGGTCCGATGTCCGGTCCGATGTCCGGTCAGATGTCCGGTTCGATGTCCGGTCCGATGTCCGGTCCGATGTCCGGTCCGATGTCCGGTTCGATGTCCACTTTGATGTCCGGTCCGATGTCCGTTTCAATGTCCGGTCCGATGTCTCGTTCGATGTCCGGTTCGATGTCTGGTCCGATGTCCGGTCCGATGTCTGGTCCGATGTCCGGTTCGGTCCGATGTCCGGTCCGATGTCCGGTTCGGTCCGATGTCCGGTCCGATGTCCAGTCCGATGTCCGGTCAGATGTCCGGTTCGATGTCCGGGCCAATGTCCGGTCCGATGTCCGGTCCGATGTCCGGTTCGATGTCCGGTTCGATGTCCGGTCCGATGTCCGGTTCGATGTCCGGTTCCATGTCCTGTTCGATGTCCGGTTCGAAGTCCGGTTCGATGTCCGGTCCGATGTCCGGTCCGATGTCCGGTCCGATGTCCGGTTCGATGTCCGGTCCGATGTCCGGTCCGATGTCCGGTCCGATGTCCGGTCCGATGTCCGGTCCGATGTCCGGTCCTATGTCCGGTCCGATGTCCGGTCCGATGTCCGGTCCGATGTCCGGTCCGATGTCCGGTCCGATGTCCGGTTTGGTCCGATGTCCGGTCCGATGTCCGGTCCGATGTCCGGTTTGGTCCGATGTCCGGTCCGATGTCCGGTCCGATGTCTGGTCCGATGTCCGGTTTGGTCCGATGTCCGGTCCGATGTCCGGTCCGATGTCCGGTCCGATGTCCGGTCCAATGTCCGGTCCGATGTCCGATCCGATGTCCGGTCCGATGTCCGGTTTGTCCGATGTCCGGTCCGATGTCCGGTTCGATGTCCGGTTCGATGTCCGGTCCGATGTCCGGTCCGATGTCTGTCCGATGTCCGGTCCGATGTCCGGTCCGATGTCCGGTCCGATGTCCGGTCAAATGTCCGGTCCGATATCCGTTTCGATGTCCGGTTCGATGTCCGGTTCGATGTCCGGTCATATGTACGGTCCGATGTCCGGTCCGATGTCCGGTCCGATGTCCGGTCCGATGTCCGGTTCGGTCCGATGTCCGGTCCGATGTCCGGTTCGATGTCCGGGCCGATGTCCGGTCCGATGTCCGGTCGGATGTCCGGTCCGATGTCTGCTCCGATGTCCGGTCCGATGTCCGGTCCGATGTCCGGTCCGATGTCCGGTCCAATGTCCGGTCCGATGTCCGATCCGATGTCCGGTCCGATGTCCGGTTTGTCCAATGTCCGGTCCGATGTCCGGTTCGATGTCCGGTTCGATGTCCGGTCCGATGTCCGGTCCGATGTCCGTTCCGATGTCCGGTCCGATGTCCGGTCCGATGTCCGGTCAAATGTCCGGTCCGATATCCGTTTCGATGTCCGGTTCGATGTCCGGTTCGATGTCCGGTCCGATGTCCGGTCCGATGTCCGGTTCGATGTCCGGTCAAATGTCCGGTCCGATGTCCGGTTCGATGTCCGGGCCGATGTCCGGTCCGATGTCCGGTCCGATGTCCGGTCCGATGTCTGGTCCGATGTCCGGTTCGGTCCGATGTCCGGTCCGATGTCCGGTCCGATGTCCGGTCCGATGTCCGGTCCGATGTCCGGTCCGATGTCCGGTCCGATGTCCGGTCCGATGTCCGGTTCGGTCCGATGTCCGGTCCGATGTCCGGTCCGATGTCCAGTCCGATGTCCGGTCCGATGTCCGGTCCGATGTCCGGTCCGATGTCCGGTCCGATGTCCGGTCCGATGTCCGGTCCGATGTCCGGACAGATGTCCGGTCCGATGTCCGGTCAAATGTCCGGTCCGATGTCCGGTCCGATGTCCGGTCCGATGTCCGGTTTGATGTCCGAATCGATGTCCGGTCCGATGTCCGGTCCGATGTCCGGTCCGATGTCCGGTCCGATGTCCGGTTCGATGTCCTTTTCGATGTCCGGTCCGATGTCCGGTTCGATGTCCGGTCCGATGTCCGGTCCGATGTCCGGTTCGATGTCCGGTTAGATGTCCGGTCCGATGTCCGGTCCGATGTCCGGTCCGATGTCCGGTTCGGTCCGATATCCGGCCCGATGTCCGGTCCGATGTCCGGTTCGATGTCCGGTTCGATGTCCGGTTCGATGTCCGGTTCGATGTCCGGTCCGATGTCCGGTCCGATGTCCGGTCCGATGTCCGCTCCGATGTCCGGTTCGGTCCGATGTCCGGTCCGATGTCCGGTTCGATGTCCGGTCCGATGTCCAGCCCGATGTCCGGTCCGATGTCCGGTCCGATGTCCGGTTCGATGTCCGGTCCGATGTCCGGTTCGATGTCCGGTCCGATGTCCGGTTCGATGTCCGGTTCGATGGCCGGTCCGATGTCCGGTCCGATGTCCGGTCCGATGTCCGGTTCAATGTCCGGTCCGATGTCCGGTTCGATGTCCGGTCCGATGTCTGGTTCGATGTCCGGTTCGATGTCCGGTCCGATGTCCGGTCCGATGTCCGGTCCGATGTCCGGTCCGATGTCCGGTCCGATGTCCGGTCCGATGTCCGGTTCGATGTCCGGTCCGATGTCCGGTTCAATGTCCGGTCCGATGTTTGGTTCGATGTCCGGTTCGATGTCCTTTTCGAAGTCCGGTCCGATGTCCGGTTCGATGTCCGGTTCGATGTCCGGTCCGATGTCCGGTTCAATGTCCGGTCCGATGTCTGGTTTGATGTCCGGTTCGATGTCTGGTCCGATGTCCGGTCCGATGTCCGGTCCGATGTCCGGTTCGGTCCGATGTCCGGTCCGATGTCCGGTTCGGTCCGATGTCCGGTCCGATGTCCGGTTCGGTCCGATGTCCAGTCCGATGTCCGGTCCGATGTCCGGTCCGATGTCCGGTCCGATGTCCGGTTTGTCCGATGTCCAGTCCGATGTCCGGTTCGATGTCCGGTCCGATGTTTGGTCCGATATCCGGTCCGATGTCTGGTCCGATGTCCGGTTCGATGTCCGGTCCGATGTCCGGTTCGATGTCCGGTCTGATGTCCGGTCCGATGTCATGTCCGATGTCCGGTCCGATGTCCGGTCCGATGTCCGGTCCGATGTCCGGTCCGATGTCCGGTTCGATGTCCGGTTCGATGTCCGGTCCGATGTCCGGTCCGATGTCCGGTCCGATGTCCGGTCCGATGTCCGGTCCGATGTCCGATCCGATGTCCGGTTCGCCCGATTTCCGGTCCGATGTCCGGTCCGATGTCCGGTCCGATGTCCAGTCAGATGTCCGGTTCGATGTCCGGTCCGATGTTTGGTCCGATATCCGGTCCGATGTCTGGTCCGATGTCCGGTTCGATGTCCGGTCCGATGTCCGGTTCGATGTCCGGTCCGATGTCCGGTTCGATGTCCGGTTCGATGTCCGGTTCGATGTCCGGTCCGATAACCGGTCCGATGTCCGGTCCGATGTCCGGTTCGATTTCCGGTCCGATGTCCGGTTCGATTTCCGGTCCGATGTCCGGTTCGATGACCGGTCCGATGTCCGGTTCGATGTCCGGTCCGATGTCCGGTCCGATGTCCGGTCCGATGTCCTGTTCGACGTCCGGTCTTATGTCCGGTCCGATGTCCAGTCAGATGTCCGGTTCGATGTCCGGTCCGATGTTTGGTCCGATATCCGGTCCGATGTCTGGTCCGATGTCCGGTTCGATGTCCGGTCCGATGTCCGGTTCGATGTCCGGTCCGATGTCCGGTTCGATGTCCGGTCCGATGTCCGGTCCGATGTCATGTCCGATGTCCGGTCCGATGTCCGGTCCGATGTCCGGTCAAATGTCCGGTCCGATATCCGTTTCGATGTCCGGTTCGATGTCCGGTTCGATGTCCGGTCCGATGTCCGGTCCGATGTCCGGTTCGATGTCCGGTCAAATGTCTGGTCCGATGTCCGGTTCGATGTCCGGGCCGATGTCCGGTCCGATGTCCGGTCCGATGTCCGGTCCGATGTCCGGTTCGATGTCCGGTCCGATGTCCGGTCCGATGTCCGGTCCGATGTCCGGTCCGATGTCCGGTCCGATGTCCGTTCCGATGTCCGGTTCGATGTCCGGTTCGATGTCCGGTCCGATGTCCGGTTCGATGTCCGGTCCGATGTCTGGTTCGATGTCCGGTTCGATGTCCGGTCCGATGTCCGGTCCCATGTCCGGTCCGATGTCCGGTCAAATGTCCGGTCCGATATCCGGTTCGATGTCCGGTTCGATGTCCGGTTCGATGTCCGGTCCGATGTCCGGTCCGATGTCCGGTTCGATGTCCGGTCAAATGTCCGGTCCGATGTCCGGTTCGATGTCCGGGCCGATGTCCGGTCCGATTTCCGGTCCGATGTCCGGTTCGATGTCCGGTCCGATGTCCGGTCCGATGTCCAGTTCGATGTCCGGTTCGATGTCCGGTCCGATGTCCGGTTCGATGTTTTGTTCGATGTCCGGTCCGATGTCCGGTCCGATGTCTGTTCCGATGTCCGGTTCGATGTCCGGTTCGATGTCCGGTCCGATGTCCGGTTCGATGTCCGGTCCGATGTCTGGTTCGATGTCCGGTTCAATGTCCTGTCCGATGTCCGGTCCCATGTCCGGTCCGATGTCTGGTCAAATGTCCGGTCCGATATCCGGTTCGATGTCCGGTTCGATGTCCGGTCAAATGTCCGGTCCGATGTCCGGTTCGATGTCCGGGCCGATGTCCGGACCGATGTCTGGTCCAATGTCCGGTTCGATGTCCGGTCCGATGTCCGGTCCGATGTCCAGTTCGATGTCCGGTTCGATGTCCGGTCCGATGTCCGGTTCGATGTTTTGTTCGATGTCCGGTCCGATGTCCGGTCCGATGTCCGGTCATATGTCCGGACCGATGTCCGGTCCGATGTCCGGTCAAATGTCCAAACCGATGTCCGGTCCGATGTCCGGTCGATGTCCGGTCCGATGTCCGGTTCGATGTCCGGTCCGATTTCCGGTTCGATGTCCGGTCCGATGTCCCTTTCGATGTCCGGTCCGATGTCCGGTTCGATGTCCGGTCCGATGTCCGGTCCGATGTCCGGTCCGATGTCCGGTCCGATGTCCGGTTCGATGTCCGGGCCGATGTCCGGTCCGATGTCCGGTCCGATGTCCGGTCCGATGTCCGGTTCGATGTCCGTTCCGATGTCCGGTCCGATGTCCGGTTCGATGTCCGGTTCGATGTCCGGTTCGATGTCCGGTTCGATGTCCGGTTCGATGTCCACTCCGATGTCCGGTCCGATGTCCTGTTCGATGTCCGGTTCGAAGTCCGGTTCGATGTCCGGTCCGATGTCCGGTCCGATGTCCGGTCCGATGTCCGGTTCGATGTCCGGTCCGATGTCCGGTCCGATGTCCGGTCCGATGTCCGGTCCGATGTCCGGTTCGATGTTCGGTCCGATGTCTGGTTCGATGTCCGGTTCGATGTCCGGTCCGATGTCCGGTCCGATGTCCGGTCCGATGTCCGGTTCGATGTTCGGTCCGATGTCTGGTTCGATGTCCGGTTCGATGTCCGGTCCGATGTCCGGTCCGATGTCCGGTCCGATGTCCGGTCCGATGTCCGGTCCGATGTCAGGTTCGGTCCGATGTCCGGTTCGGTCCGATGTCCGGTCCGATGTCCGGTCCGATGTCCGGTCCAATGTCCGGTCCGATGTCCGATCCGATGTCCGGTCCGATGTCCGGTTTGTCCGATGTCCGGTCCGATCCCCGGTTCGATGTCCGGTCCGATGTCCGGTCCGATGTCCGGTTCGGTCTAATGTCCGGTCCGATGTCCGGTCCGATGTCCGGTCCGATGTCCGGTCAGATGTCCGGTTCGATGTCCGGGCCAATGTCCGGTCCGATGTCCGGTCCGATGTCCGGTTCGATGTCCGGTTCGATGTCCGGTCCGATGTCCGGTTCGATGTCCGGTTCCATGTCCTGTTCGATGTCCGGTTCGAAGTCCGGTTCGATGTCCGGTCCGATGTCCGGTCCGATGTCCGGTCCGATGTCCGGTTCGATGTCCGGTCCGATGTCCGGTCCGATGTCCGGTCCGATGTCCGGTCCGATGTCCGGTCCGATGTCCGGTCCGATGTCCGGTCCTATGTCCGGTCCGATGTCCGGTCCGATGTCCGGTCCGATGTCCGGTCCGATGTCCGGTCCGATGTCCGGTTTGGTCCGATGTCCGGTCCGATGTCCGGTCCGATGTCCGGTCCGATGTCCGGTTTGGTCCGATGTCCGGTCCGATGTCCGGTCCGATGTCCAGTTCGATGTCCGGTTCGATGTCCGGTCCGATGTCCGGTCCGATGTCCGGTTTGTCCGATGTCCGGTCCGATGTCCGGTTCGATGTCCGGTTCGATGTCCGGTCCGATGTCCGGTCCGATGTCCGTTCCGATGTCCGGTCCGATGTCCGGTCCGATGTCCGGTCAAATGTCCGGTCCGATATCCGTTTCGATGTCCGGTTCGATGTCCGGTTCGATGTCCGGTCATATGTCCGGTCCGATGTCCGGTTCGATGTCCGGTCAAATGTCCGGTCCGATGTCCGGTTCGATGTCCCGGCCGATGTCCGGTCCGATGTCCGGTCCGATGTCTGGTCCGATGTCCGGTTCAATGTCCGGTCCGATGTCCGGTCCGATGTCCGGTTCGGTCTGATGTCCGGTCCGATGTCCGGTCCGATGTCCGGTCCGATGTCCTGTCAGATGTCCGGTTCGATGTCCGGGCCAATGTCCGGTCCGATGTTCGGTCCGATGTCCGGTTCGATGTCCGGTTCGTTGTCCGGTTCCATGTCCTGTTCGATGTCCGGTTCGAAGTCCGGTCCGATGTCCGGTCAGATGTCCGGTCCGATGTCCGGTTCGATGTCCGGTCCGATGTCCGGTCCGATGTCCGGTCCGATGTCCGGTCCGATGTCCGGTCCGATGTCCGGTCCTATGTCTGGTCCGATGTCCGGTCCGATGTCCGGTCCGATGTCCGGTCCGATGTCCGGTCCGATGTCCGGTTTGGTCCGATGTCCGGTCCGATGTCCGGTCCGATGTCCGGTCCGATGTCCGGTTTGGTCCGATGTCCGGTCCGATGTCCGGTCCGATGTCCGGTCCAATGTCCGGTCCGATGTCCGGTCCGATGTCCGGTCCGATGTCCGGTTCGGTCCGATGTCCGGTCCGAAGTCCGGTCCGATGTCCGGTTCGATGTCCGGTCCAATGTCCGGTCCGATGTCCGGTCAGATGTCCGGTTCGATGTCCGGTCCGATGTAAGGTCCGATGTCCGGTCCTATGTCCGGTCCGATGTCCGGTCCGATGTCCGGTCCGATGTCCGGTCCGATGTCGGGTCCGATGTCTGGTCCGATGTCCGGTTCGGTCCGATGTCCGGTTCGGTCCGATGTCCGGTCCGATGTCCGGTCCGATGTCCGGTCCGATGTCCGGTCCGATGTCCGGTACGATGTCCGGTCTGATGTCCGGTCCGATGTCCGGTCCGATGTCCGGTCCGATGTCCGGTCCGATGTCCGGTCCGATGTCCGGTCCGATGTCCGGTCCGATGTCCGGTCCGATGTCCGGACAGATGTCCGGTCCGATGTCCGGTCAAATGTCCGGTCCGATGTCCGGTCCGATGTCCGGTCCGATGTCCGGTTTGATGTCCGGTTCGATGTCCGGTCCGATGTCCGGTCCGACGTCCGATCCGATGTCCGGTCCGATGTCCGGTCAGATGTCCGGTTCGATGTCCGGTCCGATGTCCGGTCCGATGTCCGGTCCGATGTCCGGTTCGATGTCCGGTTCGATGTCCGGTCCGATGTCCGGTCCGATGTCCGGTCCGATGTCCGGTTCGGTCCGATATCCGGTCCGATGTCCGGTCCGATGTCCGGTTCGATGTCCGGTTCGATGTCCGGTTCGATGTCCGGTTCGATGTCCGGTCCGATGTAAGGTCCGATGTCCGGTCCTATGTCCGGTCCGATGTCCGGTCCGATGTCCGGTCCGCTGTCCGGTCCGATGTCCGGTCCGATGTCCAGTTCGGTCCGATGTCCGGTGCGATGTCCGGTTCGATGTCCGGTCCGATGTCCTGTTCGATGTCCGGTTCGATGTCCTGTTCGATGTCCGGTTCGATGTCCGGTCCGATGTCCGGTTCGATGTCTGGTTCGGTCCGATGTCCGGTCCGATGTCCGGTCCGATGTCCGGTTCGGTCCGATGTCCGGTCCGATGTCCGGTCCGATGTCCGGTCAGATGTCCGGTACGATGTCCGGTCCGATGTCTGGTCCGATGTCCGGTCCGATGTGCGGTCCGATGTCCGGTCCGATGTCACGTCCGATGTCCAGTTCGGTCCGATGTCCGGTCCGATGTCCGGTTCGATGTCCGGTTCGATGTCCGGTCCGATGTCCTGTTCGATGTCCGGTTCGATGTCCTGTTCGATGTCCGGTTCAATGTCCGGTTCGATGTCCGGTCCGATGTCCGGTCCGATGTCCGGTCCGATGTCCGGTCCGATGTCCGGTTCGATGTCCTGTTCGATGTCCGGTCCGATGTCCGGTCCGATGTCCGGTCCGATGTCCGGTCCGATGTCCGGTCCGATGTCTGGTCCGATGTCCGGTCCGATGTCCGGTCCGATGTCCGGTCCGATGTCCGGTCCGATGTCCGGTCCGATGACCGGTCCGATGACAAGTTCGATGTCCGGTCCGATGTCCGGTCCGATGTCCGGTCCGATGTCCGTTCCGATGTCCGGTTCGGTCCGATGTCCGGTCCGATGTCCGGTCCGATGTCCGGTCCGATGTCCGGTCCGATGTCCGGTCCGATGTCCGGTCCGATGTCCGGTTCGATGTCCTGTTCGATGTCCGGTCCGATGTCCGGTCCGATGTCCGGTCCGATGTCCGGTTCGATGTCCTGTTCGATGTCCGGTCCGATGTCCGGTTCGATGTCCTGTTCGATGTCCGGTCCGATGTCCGGTCCGATGTCCGGTCCGATGTCCGGTCCGATGTCCGGTCTGATGTCCGGTCCGATGTCCGGTCCGATGTCCGGTCCGATGTCCGGTCCGATGACCGGTCCGATGTCCGGTCCGATGTCCAGTCCGATGTCCGGTTCGATGTCCGGTCCGATGTCCGGTCCGATGTCCGGTTCGATGTCCGGTTCGATGTCCGGTTCGATGTCCGGTCCGATGTCCGGTCCGATGTCTGGTCCGATGTCCGGTTCGATGTTTGGTCCGATGTCCGGTCACATGTCCGGTTCGATGTCCGTTCCGATGTCCGGTCCGATGTCCGGTCCGATGTCCGGTTTGTCCGATGTCCAGTCCGATGTCCGGTTCGATGTCCGGTCCGATGTTTGGTCCGATGTCCGGTCCGATGTCCGGTCCGATGTCCGGTTCGATGTCCGGTCCGATGTCCGGTTCGGTCCGATGTCCGGTCCGATGTCCGGTCCGATGTCCGGTCCGATGTCCGGTCCGATGTCCGGTCAGATGTCCGGTTCGATGTCCGGTCCGATGTCCGGTCCGATGTCCGGTCCGATGTCCGGTTCGATGTCCTCTTTGATGTCCAGTCCGATGTCCGGTCCGATGTCCGGTTCGGTCCGATGTCCGGTCCGAAGTCCGGTCCGATGTCCGGTCCGATGTCCGGTCCGATGTCCGGTCAGATGTCCGGTTCGATGTCCGGTCCGATGTAAGGTCCGATGTCCGGTCCTATGTCCAGTCCGATGTCCGGTCCGATGTCCGGTCCGATGTCCGGTCCGATGTCGGGTCCGATGTCCGGTCCGATGTCCGGTCCGATGTCCGGTCCGATGTCCGGTCCGATGTCCGGTCCGATGTCCTGTCCGATGTCCGGTCCGATGTCCGGTCCGATGTCCGGTCCGATGTCCGGTCCGATGTCCGGTCCGATGTCCGGTCCGATGTCCGGTCCGATGACCGGTCCGATGTCCAGTCCGATGTCCGGTTCGATGTCCGGTCCGATGTCCGGTCCGATGTCCGGTCCGATGTACGGTCCGATGTCCGGTCCGATGTCCGGTCCGATGTCTGGTCCGATGTCCGGTTCGATGTTTGGTCCGATGTCCGGTCCGATGTCTGGTCCGATGTCCGGTCCGATGTCCATTTCGATGTCCGGTTCGATGTCCGGTTCGATGTCCGGTTCGATGTCCGGTTCGATGTCCGGTTCGATGTCCGGTGCGATGTCCGGTCCGATGTCCGGTCCGATGGCCGGTCCGATGTCCGGTGCGATGTCCGTTCCGATGTCCGGTCCGATGTCCGGTCCGATGTCCGGTCCGATGTCCGGTCCGATGTCCGGTTTGTCCGATGTCCGGTCCGATGTCCGGTCCGATGTCCGTTCCGATGTCCGGTCCGATGTCCGGTTCGGTCCGATGTCCGGTCCGATGTCCGGTCCGACGTCCGATCCGATGTCCGGTCTGATGTCCGGTCAGATGTCCGGTTCGATGTCCGGTCCGATGTCCGGTCCGATGTCCGGTCCGATGTCCGGTTCGATGTCCTCTTTGATGTCCGGTCCGATGTCCGGTCCGATGTCCGGTTCGGTCCGATGTCCGGTCCGAAGTCCGGTCCGATGTCCGGTCCGATGTCCGGTCCGATGTCCAGTCCGATGTCCGGTTCGATGTCCGGTCCGATGTTTGGTCCGATGTCCGGTCCGATGTCCGGTCCGATGTCCGGTTCGATGTCCGGTCCGATGTCCGGTTCGATGTCCGGTCCGATGTCCGGTCCGATGTCCGGTTCGATGTCCAGTTCGATGTCCGGTTCGATGTCCGGTCCGATGTCCGGTCCGATGTCCGGTCCGATGTCCGGTCCGATGTCCGGTTCGATGTCCGGTCCGATGTTTGGTCCGATGTCCTGTTCGATGTCCAGTCCGATGTCCGGTCCGATGTCAAGTCCGATGTCCGTTCCGATGTCCGGTTCGGTCCGATGTCCGGTCCGATGTCCGGTCCGATGTCCGGTCCGATGTCCGGTCCGATGTCCGGTCCGATGTCCGGTTCGATGTCCTGTTCGATGTCCGGTCCGATGTCCGGTCCGATGTCCGGTCCGATGTCCGGTTCGATGTCCTGTTCGATGTCCGGTCCGATGTCCGGTCCGATGTCCGGTCCGATGTCCGGTCCGATGTCCGGTCCGATGTCCGGTCCGATGTTCGGTCCGATGACCGGTCCGATGTCCGGTCCGATGTCCAGTCCGATGTCCGGTTCGATGTCCGGTCCGATGTCCGGTCCGATGTCCGGTTCGATGTCCGGTTCGATGTCCGGTTCGATGTCCGGTCCGATGTCCGGTCCGATGTCTGGTCCGATGTCCGGTTCGATGTTTGGTCCGATGTCCGGTCACATGTCCGGTCAGATGTCCGGTTCGATGTCCGTTCCGATGTCCGGTCCGATGTCCGGTCCGATGTCCGGTTTGTCCGATGTCCAGTCCGATGTCCGGTTCGATGTCCGGTCCGATGTTTGGTCCGATGTCCGGTCCGATGTCCGGTCCGATGTCCGGTTCGATGTCCGGTCCGATGTCCGGTTCGATGTCCGGTCCGATGTCCGGTCCGATGTCCGGTCCGATGTCATGTCCGATGTCCGGTCCGATGTCCGGTCCGATGTCCAGTTCGATGTCCGGTTCGATGTCCGGTCCGATGTCCGGTCCGATGTCCGGTCCGATGTCCGGTCCGATGTCCGGTCCGATGTCCGGTCCGATGTCCGGTTTGTCCGATGTTTGGTCCGATGTCCGGTCCGATGTCCGGTCCGATGTCCGGTTCGATGTCCGGTCCGATGTCCGGTTCGATGTCCGGTCCGATGTCCGGTCCGATGTCCGGTCCGATGTCATGTCCGATGTCCGGTCCGATGTCCGGTCCGATGTTTGGTCCGATGTCCTGTTCGATGTCCAGTCCGATGTCCGGTCCGATGTCAAGTCCGATGTCCGGTCCGATGTCCGGTCCGATGTCCGGTCCGATGTCCGGTCCGATGTCCGGTCCGATGTCCGGTCCGATGTCCGGTCCGATGACCGGTCCGATGTCCGGTCCGATGTCCAGTCCGATGTCCGGTTCGATGTCCGGTTCGATGTCCGGTCCGATGTCCGGTTCGATGTCCTGTTCGATGTCCGGTCCGATGTCCGGTCCGATGTCCGGTTCGGTCCGATGTCCGATCCGATGTCCGGTCCGATGTCCGGTCCGATGTCCGGTCCGATGTCCGGTCCGATGTCCGGTCCGATGTCCGGTTCGGTCCGATGTCCGGTCCGATGTCCGGTCTGATGTCCGGTCCGATGTCCGGTCCGATGTCCGGTCAGATGTCCGGTTCGATGTCCGGTCCGATGTCCGGTCCGATGTCCGGTCCGATGTCCGTTCCGATGTCCGGTTCGATGTCCGGTCCGATGTCCGGTCCGATGTCACGTTCGATGTCCGGTCCGATGTCCGGTCCGATGTCCGGTCCGATGTCCTGTTCGATGTCCGGTTCAATGTCCGGTCCGATGTCCGGTTCGATGTCCGGTCCGATGTCCGGTTCGATGTCCGGTCCGATGTCCGGTCCGATGTCCGGTCCGATGTCATGTCCGATGTCCGGTCCGATGTCCGGTCCGATGTTTGGTCCGATGTCCTGTTCGATGTCCAGTCCGATGTCCGGTCCGATGTCAAGTCCGATGTCCGGTCAAATGTCCGGTCCGATGTCCGGTCCGATGTCCGGTCCGATGTCCGGTCCGATGTCCGGTCCGATGTCCGGTCCGATGACCGGTCCGATGTCCGGTCCGATGTCCAGTCCGATGTCCGGTTCGATGTCCGGTTCGATGTCCGGTCCGATGTCCGGTCCGATGTCCGGTCCGATGTCTGGTCCGATGTCCGGTCCGATGTCCATTTCGATGTCCGGTTCGATGTCCGGTTCGATGTCCGGTTCGATGTCCGGTGCGATGTCCGGTCCGATGTCCGGTCCGATGGCCGGTCCGAGGTCCGGTGCGATGTCCGGTCCGATGTCCGGTCCGATGTCCGGTTCGATGTCCTCTTTGATGTCCGGTCCGATGTCCGGTCCGATGTCCGGTCCGATGTCCGGTTCGGTCCGATGTCCGGTCCGAAGTCCGGTCCGATGTCCGGTCCGATGTCCGGTCCGATGTCCGGTCAGATGTCCGGTTCGATGTCCGGTCCGATGTCCGGTCCGATGTCCGGTCCTATGTCCGGTCCGATGTCCGGTCCGATGTCCGGTCCGATGTCCGGTCCGATGTCGGGTCCGATGTCCGGTCCGATGTCAGGTTCGGTCCGATGTCCGGTTCGGTCCGATGTCCGGTCCGATGTCCGGTCCGATGTCCGGTCCGATGTCCGGTCCGATGTCCGGTCCGATGTCCGGTCCGATGTCCGGTCCGATGTCCGGTCCGATGTCCGGTCCGATGTCCGGTCTGATGTCCGTTCCGATGTCCGGTCCGATGTCCGGTCAGATGTCCGGTCCGATGTCCGGTCCGATGTCCGGTCCGATGTCCGGTCCGCTGTCCGGTCCGATGTCCGGTCCGATGTCCAGTTCAGTCCGATGTCCGTTCCGATGTCCGGTTCGATGTCCGGTTCGATGTCCGGTTCGATGTCCGGTCCGATGTCCGGTTCGATGTCTGGTTCGGTCCGATGTCCGGTCCGATGTCCGGTCCGATGTCCGGTTCGGTCCGATGTCCGGTCCGATGTCCGGTCCGATGTCCGGTCAGATGTCCGTTACGATATCCGGTCCGATGTCCGGTCCGATGTCCGGTCAGATGTCCGGTCCGATGTCTGGTCCGATGTCGGTCCGATGACCGGTCCGATGTCCGGTCCGATGTCCAGTCCAATGTCCGGTTCGATGTCCGGTCGATGTCCGGTCCGATGTCCGGTTCGATGTCCGGTTCGATGTCCGGTTCGATGTCCGGTCCGATGTCAGGTCTGATGTTCGGTCCGATGTACGGTCTGATGTCCGGTCCGATGTCCGGTCCGATGTCCGGTTCGATGTTTGGTCGGTCCGATGTCCGGTCCGATGTCTAGTCCGATGTCCGGTCCGATGTCCAGTTTGATGTCCGGTTCGATGTCCGGTTCGATGTCCGGTTCGATGTCCGGTCCGATGTCCGGTCCAATGTCCGGTCCGATGTCCGGTCCGATGTCCGGTCCGATGTCCGGTCAGATGTCCGGTTTGATGTCCGGTCCGATGTTCGGTCCGATGTCCGGTCCGATGTCTGGTCCGATGTCCGGTCCGATGTCCGGTCCGATGGCCGGTCCGATGTCCGGTCCGATGTCCGGTTCGATGTCCGGTCCGATGTCCGGTCCGATGTCCGGTCCGATGTCCGGTCCGATGTCCGGTTCGATGTCCGGGTCGATGTCCGGTTCGATGTCCGGTCCGATGTCCGGTCCGATGTCCGGTCCGATGTACGGTCCGATGTCCGGTCCGATGTCCGGTCCGATGTCTGGTCCGATGTCCGGTCCGATGTCCGGTTCGATGTTTGGTCCGATGTCCGGTCCGATGTCCGGTCCGATGTCCGGTCCGATGTCCAGTTCGATGTCCGGTTTGATGTCCGGTCAGATGTCCGGTTCGGTCCGATGTCCGGTCCATGTCCAGTTCGATGTCCGGTTCGATGTCCGGTTCGATGTCCGGTTCGATGTCCGGTTCGATGTCCGGTTCGATGTCCGGTGCGATGTCCGGTGCGATATCCGGTCCGATGTCCGGTCCGATGTCCGGTCCGATGTCCGGTCCGATGTCCGGTTTGTCCGATGTCTGGTCCGATGTCTGGTCCGATGTCCGGTCAAATGTCCGGTCCGATATCCGGTTCGATGTCCGGTTCGATGTCCGGTTCGATGTCCGGTCCGATGTCCGTTCGATGTCCGGTCCGATGTCAAGGCCGATGTCCGGTCCGATGTCCGGTTCGATGTCCGGTCCGATGTCCGGTCTGATGTTCGGTCCGATGTACGTTCCGATGTCCGGTCCGATGTCCGGTCCGATGTCTGGTCCGATGTCCGGTCCGATGTCCGGTTCGATGTTTGGTCCGATGTCCGGTCCGATGTCTAGTCCGATGTCCGGTCCGATGTCCAGTTCGATGTCCGGTCCGATGTCCGGTCCGATGTCCGGTCCTATGTCCGGTCCGATGTCCGGTCCGATGTCCGGTCCGATGTCCGGTCCGATGTTCGGTCCGATGTCCGGTCCGATGTCCGGTCCGATGTCCGGTTCGGTCCGATGTCCGGTCCGATGTCCGGTTCGATGTCCGGTCCGATGTCCGGTCCGATGTCCGGTCCGATGTCCGGTCCGATGTCCGGTCCGATGTCCGGTTTGTCCGATGTCCGGTCCGATGTCCGGTCCGATGTCCGGTCAGATGTCCGGTTCGATGTCCGGTCCGATGTCCGGTCCGATGTCCGGTCCGATGTCCGGTTCGATGTCCACTTTGATGTCCGGTCCGATGTCCGGTCCGATGTCCGGTTCGGTCCGATGTCCGGTCCGAAGTCCGGTCCGATGTCCGGTCCGATGTCCGGTCCGATGTCCAGTCCGATGTCCGGTTCGATGTCCGGTCCGATGTTTGGTCCGATGTCCGGTCCGATGTCCGGTCCGATGTCCGGTTCGATGTCCGGTCCGATGTCCGGTTCGATGTCCGGTCCGATGTCCGGTCCGATGTCCGGTTCGATGTCCAGTTCGATGTCCGGTTCGATGTCCGGTCCGATGTCCGGTCCGATGTCCGGTCCGATGTCCGGTCCGATGTCCGGTTCGATGTCCGGTCCGATGTTTGGTCCGATGTCCTGTTCGATGTCCAGTCCGATGTCCGGTCCGATGTCAAGTCCGATGTCCGTTCCGATGTCCGGTTCGGTCCGATGTCCGGTCCGATGTCCGGTCCGATGTCCGGTCCGATGTCCGGTCCGATGTCCGGTCCGATGTCCGGTCCGATGTCCGGTCCGATGTCCGGTCCGATGTCCGGTCCGATGTCCGGTCCGATGTCCGGTCCGATGTCCGGTCCGATGTCCGGTCCGATGTCCGGTCCGATGTCCGGTCCGATGTTCGGTCCGATGTCCGGTCAGATGTCCGGTCCGATGTCCGGTCCGATGTCCGGTCCGATGTCCGGTCCGATGTCCGGTCCGCTGTCCGGTCCGATGTCCGGTCCGATGTCCAGTTCGGTCCGATGTCCGGTCCGATGTCCGGTTCGATGTCCGGTCCGATGTCCTGTTCGATGTCCGGTTCGATGTCCTGTTCGATGTCCGGTTCGATGTCCGGTCCGATGTCCGGTTCGATGTCTGGTTCGGTCCGATGTCCGGTCCGATGTCCGGTCCGATGTCCGGTTCGGTCCGATGTCCGGTCCGATGTCCGGTCCGATGTCCGGTCCGATGTCCGGTCAGATGTCCGGTACGATGTCCGGTCCGATGTCCGGTCCGATGTCCGGTCCGATGTTCGGTCCGATGTCCGGTCCGATATCACGTCCGATGTCCAGTTCGGTCCGATGTCCGGTCGATGTCCGGTTCGATGTCCGGTTCGATGTCCGGTCCGATGTCCTGTTCGATGTCCGGTTCGATGTCCTGTTCGATGTCCGGTTCGATGTCCGGTTCGATGTCCGGTCCGATGTCCGGTCCGATGTCCGGTCCGATGTCCGGTCCGATGTCCGGTCCGATGTCCGGTTCGATGTCCTGTTCGATGTCCGGTCCGATGTCCGGTCCGATGTCCGGTCCGATGTCCGGTCCGATGTCCGGTCCGATGTCCGGCCCGATGTCCGGTCTGATGTCCGGTCCGATGTCCGGTCGGATGTCCGGTCCGATGACCGGTCCGATGTCAAGTTCGATGTCCGGTCCGATGTCCGGTCCGATGTCCGGTCCGATGTCCGTTCCGATGTCCGGTTCGGTCCGATGTCCGGTCCGATGTCCGGTCCGATGTCCGGTCCGATGTCCGGTCCGATGTCCGGTCCGATGTCCGGTTCGATGTCCTGTTCGATGTCCGGTCCGATGTCCGGTCCGATGTCCGGTCCGATGTCCGGTTCGATGTCCTGTTCGATGTCCGGTCCGATGTCCAGTCCGATGTCCGGTCCGATGTCCGGTCCGATGTCCGGTCCGATGTCCGGTCCGATGTCCGGTTCGATGTCCGGTTCGATGTCCGGTCCGATGTCCGGTCCGATGTCCGGTCCGATGTACGGTCCGATGTCCGGTCCGATGTCCGGTCCGATGTCTGGTCCGATGTCCGGTTCGATGTTTGGTCCGATGTCCGGTCACATGTCCGGTCAGATGTCCGGTTCGATGTCCGTTCCGATGTCCGGTCCGATGTCCGGACCGATGTCCGGTTTGTCCGATGTCCAGTCCGATGTCCGGTTCGATGTCCGGTCCGATGTTTGGTCCGATGTCCGGTCCGATGTCCGGTCCGATGTCCGGTTCGATGTCCGGTCCGATGTCCGGTCCGATGTCCGGTCCGATGTCATGTCCGATGTCCGGTTCGGTCCGATGTCCGGTCCGATGTCCGGTCCGACTACCGGTCCGATGTCCGGTCCGATGTCCGGTCAGATGTCCGGTTCGATGTCCGGTCCGATGTCCGGTCCGATGTCCGGTCCGAAGTCCGGTTCGATGTCCTCTTTGATGTCCGGTCCGATGTCCGGTCCGATGTCCGGTCCGATGTCCGGTTCGGTCCGATGTCCGGTCCGAAGTCCGGTCCGATGTCCGGTCCGATGTCCGGTCCGATGTCCGGTCAGATGTCCGGTTCGATGTCCGGTCCGATGTAAGGTCCGATGTCCGGTCCTATGTCCGGTCGATGTCCGGTCCGATGTCCGGTCCGATGTCCGGTCCGATGTCGGGTCCGATGTCCGGTCCGATGTCCGGTTCGGTCCGATGTCCGGTTCGGTCCGATGTCCGGTCCGATGTCCGGTCCGATGTCCGGTCCGATGTCCGGTCCGATGTCCGGTCCGATGTCCGGTCCGATGTCCGGTCCGATGTCCGGTCCGATGTCCGGTCCGATGTTCGGTCCGATGTCCGGTCAGATGTCCGGTCCGATGTCCGGTCCGATGTCCGGTCCGCTGTCCGGTCCGATGTCCGGTCCGATGTCCAGTTCGGTCCGATGTCCGGTCCGATGTCCGGTTCGATGTCCGGTCCGATGTCCTGTTCGATGTCCGGTTCGATGTCCTGTTCGATGTCCGGTTCGATGTCCGGTCCGATGTCCGGTTTGATGTCTGGTTGGTCCGATGTCCGGTCCGATGTCCGGTCCGATGTCCGGTCCGATGTCACGTCCGATGTCCAGTTCGGTCCGATGTCCGGTCCGATCCAGTTCGATGTCCGGTTCGATGTCCGGTCCGATGTCCTGTTCGATGTCCGGTTCGATGTCCTGTTCGATGTCCGGTTCGATGTCCGGTTCGATGTCCGGTCCGATGTCCGGTCCGATGTCCGGTCCGATGTCCGGTCCGATGTCCGGTCCGATGTCAGGTTCGATGTCCTGTTCGATGTCCGGTCCGATGTCCGGTCCGATGTCCGGTCCGATGTCCGGTCCGATGTCCGGTCCGATGTCCGGTCCGATGTCCGGTCCGATGTCCGGTCCGATGTCCGGTCCGATGTCGGTCCGATGTCCGGTCCGATGTCTGGTCCGATGTCCGGTTCGATGTTTGGTCCGATGTCCGGTCACATGTCCGGTCAGATGTCCGGTTCGATGTCCGTTCCGATGTCCGGTCCGATGTCCGGTTTGTCCGATGTCCAGTCCGATGTCCGGTTCGATGTCCGGTCCGATGTTTGGTCCGATGTCCGGTCCGATGTCCGGTCCGATGTCCGTTCGATGTCCGGTCCGATGTCCGGTCCGATGTCCGGTCCGATGTCATGTCCGATGTCCGGTCCGATGTCCGGTCCGATGTCCGGTCCGATGTCCGGTACGATGTCCGGTTCGATGTCCGGTTCGATGTCCGGTCCGATGTCCGGTCCGATGTCCGGTCCGATGTCCGGTCCGATGTCCGGTCCGATGTCCGGTCCGATGTCCGGTCCGATGTCCGGTTTGTCCGATGTCCAGTCCGATGTCCGGTTCGATGTCCGGTCCGATGTTTGGTCCAATGTCCTGTTCGATGTCCGGTCCAATGTCCGGTCCGATGTCCGGTCCGATGTCCGGTCCGATGTCCGGTCCGATGTCCGGTCCGATGTCCGGTCCGATGTCCGGTCCGATGTCCGGTCCGATGACCGGTCCGATGTCCGGTCCGATGTCCAGTCCGATGTCCGGTTCGATGTCCGGTCCGATGTCCGGTCCGATGTCCGGTTCGATGTCCTGTTCGATGTCCGGTCCGATTTCCGGTCCGATGTCCGGTTCGGTCCGATGTCCGGTCCGATGTCCGGTCCGATGTCCGGTCCGATGTCCGGTCCGATGTCCGGTCCGATGTCCGGTCCGATGTCCGGTCCGATGTCCGGTCCAATGTCCGGTCCGATGTCCGGTTCGGTCCGACGTCCGGTCCGATGTCCGGTCTGATGTCCGGTCCGATGTCCGGTCCGATGTCCGGTCAGATGTCCGGTCCGATGTCCGGTCCGATGTCCGGTCCGATGTCCGGTCCGATGTCCGGTCCGATGTCCGGTCCGATGACCGGTCCGATGTCCAGTCCGATGTCCGGTTCGATGTCCGGTCCGATGTCCGGTCCGATGTCCGGTTCGATGTCCGGTTCGATGTCCGGTTCGATGTTCGGTCCGATGTCCGGTCCGATGTCCGGTCCGATGTACGGTCCGATATCCGGTCCGATGTCCGGTCCGATGTCTGGTCCGATGTCCGGTTCGATGTTTGGTCCGATGTCCGGTTCGATGTCCGGTCATATGTCCGGTTCGATGTCCGTTCCGATGTCCGGTCCGATGTCCGGTCCGATGTCCGGTTTGTCCGATGTCCAGTCCGATGTCCGGTTCGATGTCCGGTCCGATGTTTGGTCCGATGTCCGGTCCGATGTCCGGTTCTATGTCCGGTCCGATGTCCGGTTAAATGTCCGGTCCGATGTCCGGTCCGATGTCCGGTCCGATGTCATGTCCGATGTCCGGTCCGATGTCCGGTCCGATGTCCGGTCCGATGTCCGGTTCGATGTCCGGTTCGATGTCCGGTCCGATGTCCGGTCCGATGTCCGGTCCGATGTCCGGTCCGATGTCCGGTCCGATGTCAGGTTCGATGTCCTGTTCGATGTCCGGTCCGATGTCCGGTCCGATGTCCGGTCCGATGTCCGGTCCGATGTCCGGTCCGATGTCCGGTCCGATGTCCGGTCCGATGTCCGGTCCGATGTCCGGTCCGATGTCCGGTCCGATGACCGGTCCGATGTCAAGTTCGATGTCCGGTCCAATGTCCGGTCCGATGTCCGGTCCGATGTCCGTTCCGATGTCCGGTTCGGTCCGATGTCCGGTCCGATGTCCGGTCCGATGTCCGGTCCGATGTCCGGTCCGATGTCCGGTCCGATGTCCGGTCCGATGTCCGGTTCGATGTCCTGTTCGATGTCCGGTCCGATGTCCGGTCCGATGTCCGGTCCGATGTCCGGTTCGATGTCCTGTTCGATGTCCGGTCCGATGTCCGGTCCGATGTCCGGTCCGATGTCCGGTCCGATGTCCGGTCCGATGTCCGGTCCGATGTCCGGTCCGATGTCCGGTCCGATGTCCGGTCCGATGTCCGGTCCGATGACCGGTCCGATGTCCGGGCCGATGTCCAGTCCGATGTCCGGTCCGATGTCCGGTCCGATGTCCGGTCCGATGTCCGGTCCGATGTCCGGTTCGATGTCCGGTTCGATGTCCGGTCCGATGTCCGGTCCGATGTCCGGTCCGATGTACGGTCCGATGTCCGGTCCGATGTCCGGTCCGATGTCTGGTCCGATGTCCGGTTCGATGTTTGGTCCGATGTCCGGTCACATGTCCGGTCAGATGTCCGGTTCGATGTCCGTTCCGATGTCTGGTCCGATGTCCGGTTCGATGTCCGGTCCGATGTTTGGTCCGATGTCCGGTCCGATGTCTGGTCCGATGTCCGGTTCGATGTCCGGTCCGATGTCCGGTCCGATGTCCGGTCCGATGTCATGTCCGATGTCCGGTCCGATGTCCGGTCCGATGTCCGGTCCGATGTCCGGTCCGATGTCCGGTTCGATGTCCGGTTCGATGTCCGGTCCGATGTCCGGTCCGATGTCCGGTCCGATGTCCGGTCCGATGTCCGGTCCGATGTCCGGTCCGATGTCCGGTCCGATGTCCGGTTTGTCCGATGTCCAGTCCCGATGTCCAGTCCGATGTCCGGTTCGATGTCCGGTCCGATGTTTGGTCCGATGTCCTGTTCGATGTCCGGTCCGATGTCCGGTCCGATGTCCGGTCCGATGTCCGGACCGATGTCCGATCCGATGTCCGGTCCGATGTCCGGTCCGATGTCTGGTCCGATGACCGGTCCGATGTCCGGTCCGATGTCCAGTCCGATGTCCGGTTCGATGTCCGGTCCGATGTCCGGTCCGATGTCCGGTTCGATGTCCTGTTCGATGTCCGGTCCGATGTCCGGTCCGATGTCCGGTTCGGTCCGATGTCCGGTCCGATGTCCGGTCCGATGTCCGGTCCGATGTCCGGTCCGATGTCCGGTCCGATGTCCGGTCCGATGTCCGGTCCGATGTCCGGTCCGATGTCCGGTTCGGTCCGACGTCCGGTCCGATGTCCGGTCTGATGTCCGGTCCGATGTCCGGTCCGATGTCCGGTCAGATGTCCGGTTCGATGTCCGGTCCGATGTCCGGTCCGATGTCCGGTCCGATGTCCGGTCCGATGTCCGGTTCGATGTCCGGTCCGATGTCCGGTCCGATGTCCGGTTCGATGTCCGGTCCGATGTCCGGTCCGATGTCCTGTTCGATGTCCGGTTCGATGTCCGGTCCGATGTCCGGTCCGATGTCCGGTCCGATGTCCTGTCCGATGTCCGGTCCGATGTCCGGTCCGATGTCCGGTCGGATGTCCGGTCCGATGTCCGGTCCGATGTCCGGTCCGATGTCCGGTCCGATGTCCGGTCCGATGTCCGGTCCGATGACCGGTCCGATGTCCAGTCCGATGTCCGGTTCGATGTCCGGTCCGATGTCCGGTCCGATGTCCAGTCCGATGTACGGTCCGATGTCCGGTCCGATGTCCGGTCCGATGTCTGGTCCGATGTCCGGTTCGATGTTTGGTCCGATGTCCGGTCCGATGTCTGGTCCGATGTCCGGTCCGATGTCCATTTCGATGTCCGGTTCGATGTCCGGTCCGATGTCCGGTCCGATGTCCGGTCCGATGTCCGGTCCGATGTCCGGTTCGATGTCCGGTCCGATGTCCGGTCCGATGTCCGGTTCGATGTCCGGTCCGATGTCCGGTCCGATGTCCGGTCCGATGTCCTGTTCGATGTCCGGTTCGATGTCCGGTCCGATGTCCGGTCCGATGTCCGGTCCGATGTCCTGTCCGATGTCCGGTCCGATGTCCGGTCCGATGTCCGGTCCGATGGCCGGTCCGATGTCCGGTGCGATGTCCGGTCCGATGTCCGGTCCGATGTCCGGTCCGATGTCCGGTCCGATGTCCGGTCCGATGTCCGGTCAGATGTCCGGTCCGATGTCCGGTCCGATGTCCGGTCCGATGTCCGGTCCGATGTCCAGTCCGCTGTCCGGTCCGATGTCCGGTCCGATGTCCAGTTCGGTCCGATATCCGTTCCGATGTCCGGTTCGATGTCCGGTTCGATGTCCGGTCCGATGTCCGGTTCGATGTCCGGTTCGATGTCCTGTTCGATGTCCGGTCCGATGTCCGGTCCGATGTCCGGTTCGGTCCGATGTCCGGTCCGATGTCCGGTCCGATGTCCGGTCCGATGTCCGGTCCGATGTCCGGTCCGATGTCCGGTCCGATGTCCGGTCCGATGTCCGGTCCGATGTCCGGTTCGGTCCGACGTCCGGTCCGATGTCCGGTCTGATGTCCGGTCCGATGTCCGGTCCGATGTCCGGTCAGATGTCCTGTTCGATGTCCGGTTCGATGTCCGGTCCGATGTCCGTCCGATGTCCGGTCCGATGTCCTGTCCGATGTCCGGTCCGATGTCCGGTCCGATGTCCGGTCCGATGTCCGGTCCGATGTCCGGTCCGATGTCCGGTCCGATGTCCGGTCCGATGTCCGGTCCGATGTCCGGTCCGATGACCGGTCCGATGTCCAGTCCGATGTCCGGTTCGATGTCCGGTCCGATGTCCGGTCCGATGTCCAGTCCGATGTACGGTCCGATGTCCGGTCCGATGTCCGGTCCGATGTCTGGTCCGATGTCCGGTTCGATGTTTGGTCCGATGTCCGGTCCGATGTCTGGTCCGATGTCCGGTCCGATGTCCATTTCGATGTCCGGTTCGATGTCCGGTCCGATGTCCGGTCCGATGTCCGGTCCGATGTCCGGTCCGATGTCCGGTTCGATGTCCGGTCCGATGTCCGGTCCGATGTCCGGTTCGATGTCCGGTCCGATGTCCGGTCCGATGTCCGGTCCGATGTCCGGTCCGATGTCCGGTTCGATGTCCGGTCCGATGTCCGGTCCGATGTCCGGTTCGATGTCCGGTCCGATGTCCGGTCCGATGTCCGGTCCGATGTCCAATTCGATGTCCGGTTCGATGTCCGGTCCGATGTCCGGTCCGATGTCCGGTCCGATGTCCTGTCCGATGTCCGGTCCGATGTCCGGTCCGATGTCCGGTCCGATGTCCGGTCCGATGTCCGGTCCGATGTCCGGTCCGATGTCCGGTCCGATGACCGGTCCGATGTCCAGTCCGATGTCCGGTTCGATGTCCGGTCCGATGTCCGGTCCGATGTCCGGTTCGATGTCCGGTTCGATGTCCGGTTCGATGTTCGGTCCGATGTCCGGTCCGATGTCCGGTCCGATGTACGGTCCGATATCCGGTCCGATGTCCGGTCCGATGTCTGGTCCGATGTCCGGTTCGATGTTTGGTCCGATGTTCGGTCCGATGTCCGGTCATATGTCCGGTTCGATGTCCGTTCCGATGTCCGGTCCGATGTCCGGTCCGATGTCCGGTTTGTCCGATGTCCAGTCCGATGTCCGGTTCGATGTCCGGTCCGATGTTTGGTCCGATGTCCGGTCCGATGTCCGGTTCAATGTCCGGTCCGATGTCCGGTTCGATGTCCGGTCCGATGTCCGGTCCGATGTCCGGTCCGATGTCATGTCCGATGTCCGGTCCGATGTCCGGTCCGATGTCCGGTCCGATGTCCGGTCCGATGTCCGGTTCGATGTCCGGTTCGATGTCCGGTCCGATGTCCGGTCCGATGTACGGTCCGATGTCCGGTCCGATGTCCGGTCAGATGTCCGGTCCGATGTCTGGTCCGATGTCTGGTCCGATGACCCCCGGTCCGATGTCCGGTCCGATGTCCAGTCCAATGTCCGGTTCGATGTCCGGTCCGATGTCCGGTCCGATGTCCGGTTCGATGTCCGGTTCGATGTCCGGTTCGATGTCCGGTCCGATGTCCGGTCTGATGTTCGGTCCGATGTACGGTCCGATGTCTAGTCCGATGTCCGGTCCGATGTCCAGTTCAATGTCCGGTTCGATGTCCGGTTCGATGTCCGGTTCGATGTCCGGTTCGATGACCGGTCCGATGTCCGGTCCGATGTCCGGTCCAATGTCCGGTCCGATGTCCGGTTCGATGGCCGGTCCGATGTCCGGTCCGATGTCCGGTTCGATGTCCGGTCCGATGTCCGGTCCGATGTCCGGTCCGATGTCCGTTCCGATGTCCGGTTCGATGTCCGGGTCGATGTTCGGTCCGATGTCCGGTCCGATGTCCGGTCCGATGTCCGGTCCAATGTCCGGTCCGATGTCCGGTCCGATGTCCGGTCCGATGTCCGGTCAGATGTCCGGTTTGATGTCCGGTCCGATGTTCGGTCCGATGTCCAGTCCGATGTCTGGTCCGATGTCCGGTCCGATGTCCGGTCCGATGGCCGGTCCGATGTCCGGTCCGATGTCCGGTTCGATATCCGGTCCGATGTCCGGTCCGATGTCCGGTCCGATGTCCGTTCCGATGTCCGGTTCGATGTCCGGGTCGATGTCCGGTTCGATGTCTTGTCCGATGTCCGGTCCGATGTCCGGTCCGATGTACGGTCCGATGTCCGGTCCGATGTCCGGTCCGATGTCTGGTCCGATGTCCGGTCCGATGTCCGGTTCGATGTTTGGTCCGATGTCCGGTCCGATGTCCGGTCCGATGTCCGGTCCGATGTCCAGTTCGATGTCCGGTTTGATGTCCGGTCAGATGTCCGGTTCGGTCCGATGTCTTGTCCCATGTCCAGTTCGATGTCCGGTTCGATGTCCGGTTCGATGTCCGGTTCGATGTCCAGTTCGATGTCCGGTGCGATGTCCGGTGCGATATCCGGTCCGATGTCCGGTCCGATGTCCGGTCCGATGTCCGGTCCGATGTCCGGTTTGTCCGATGTCTGGTCCGATGTCCGGTCCGATGTCCGGTCAAATGTCCGGTCCGATATCCGGTTCGATGTCCGGTTCGATGTCCGGTTCGATGTCCGGTCCGATGTCCGTTTCGATGTCCGGTCCGATGTCCGGTCCGATGTCTGGTCCGATGTCCGGTTCGATGTCCGGTCCGTTGTCCGGTCTGATGTTCGGTCTGATGTACGGTCCGATGTCCGGTCCGATGTCCGGTCCGATGTCTGGTCCGATGTCCGGTCCGATGTCCGGTTCGATGTTTGGTCCGATGTCCGGTCCGATGTCTAGTCCGATGTCCGGTCCGATGTCCAGTTCGATGTCCGGTCCGATGTCCGGTCCGATGTCCGGTCCGATGTCCGGTCCGATGTCCGGTCGATGTCCGGTCCGATGTCCGGTCCGATGTCCCGGTCCGATGTCCGGTCCGATGTCCGGTCCGATGTCCGGTCCGATGTCTTGTCCGATGTCCGGTCAGATGTCCGGTTCGATGTCCGGTCCGATGTCCGGTCCGATGTCCGGTCCAATGTCCGGTCCGATGTCCGGTCCGATGTCCGGTCCGATGTCCGGTCCGATGTCCAGTTCGGTCCGATGTCCGGTCCGATGTCCGGTTCGATGTCCGGTCCGATGTCCTGTTCGATGTCCGGTTCGATGTCCTGTTCGATGTCCAGTTCGATGTCCGGTCCGATGTCCGGTTCGATGTCCGGTTCGGTCCGATGTCCGGTCCGATGTCCGGTCCGATGTCTGGTCCGATGTTCGGTCCGATGTCCGGTCCGATGTCCGGTCAGATGTCCGGTTCGATGTCCGGTCCGATGTCCGGTCCGATGTCCGGTCCGATGTCCAGTCCGATGTCCGGTTCGATGTCCGGTCCGATGTCCGGTCCGATGTCCGGTTCGATGTCCGGTTCGATGTCCGGTTTGATGTCCGGTCCGATGTCCGGTCCGATGTCCGGTCCGATGTACGCTCCGATGTCCGGTCCGATGTCCGGTCCGATGTCTGGTCCGATGTCCGGTTCGATGTTTGGTCCGATGTCTGGTCCGATGTCCGGTCAGATGTCCGGTTCGATGTCCGGTCCGATGTTCGGTCCGATGTCCGGTCCGATGTCCGGTCCGATGTCCGGTCCGATGTCCGGTTCGATGTCCGGTCAAATGTCAGGTCCGATGTCCGGTCCGATGTCCGGTCCGATGTCCGGTTAGATGTCCGCTGCGATGTCCGGTCCGATGTCCGGTCCGATGGCCGGTCCGATGTCCGGTGCGATGTCCGGTCCGATGTCCGGTCCGATGTCCGGTCCGATGTCCGGTTCGATGTCCGGTCCGATGTCCGGTCCGATGTCCGGTCCGATGTCCGGTCCGATGTCCGGTCCGATGTCCGGTCCGATGTCCGGTCCGATGTCCGGTCCGATGTCCGGTCCGATGTCCGGTCCGATGTCCGGTCCGATGTACGGTCAAATGTCCGGTCCGATGTCTGGTCCGATGTCTGGTCCGATGTCCGGTCCGATGTCCGGTTCGATGTTTGGTCCGATGTCCGGTCCGATGTCTGGTCCGATGTCCGGTCCGATGTCCAGTTCGATGTCCGGTTCGATGTCCGGTTCGATGTCCGGTTCGATGTCTGGTTCGATGTCCGGTGCGATGTCCGGTCCGATGTCCGGTCCGATGTCCGGTCCGATGTCCGGTCCGATGTCCGGTCCGATGTCCGGTTCGGTCCGATGTCCGGTCCGATGTCCGGTCCGATGTCCGGTCCGATGTCCGGTCAAATGTCCGGTCCGATGTCCGGTCCGATGTCCGGTCCGATGTCTTGTCCGATGTCCGGTCAGATGTCCGGTTCGATGTCCGGTCCGATGTCCGGTCCAATGTCCGGTCCAATGTCCGGTCCGATGTCCGGTCCGATGTCCGGTCCGATGTCCGGTCCGATGTCCAGTTCGGTCCGATGTCCGGTCCGATGTCCGGTTCGATGTCCGGTCCGATGTCCTGTTCGATGTCCGGTTCGATGTCCTGTTCGATGTCCGGTTCGATGTCCGGTCCGATGTCCGGTTCGATGTCCGGTTCGGTCCGATGTCCGGTCCGATGTCCGGTCCGATGTCCGGTTCTGTCCGATGTCCGGTCCGATGTCCGATCCGATGTCCGGTTCGATGTCCGGTCCGATGTCCGGTCCGATGTCCGGTCCGATGTCCGGTCCGATGTCCGGTCCGATGTCCGGTCCGATGTCCGGTCCGATGTACGGTCCGATGTCCGGTCCGATGTCTGGTCCAATGTCTGGTCCGATGTCCGGTCCGATGTCCGTTTCGATGTTTGGTCCGATGTCCGGTCCGATGTCTGGTCCGATGTCCGGTCCGATGTCCAGTTCGATGTCCGGTTCGATGTCCGGTTCGATGTCCGGTCCGATGTCATGTCCGATGTCCGGTCCGATGTCTGGTCCGATGTCCGGTTCGATGTTTGGTCCGATGTCCGGTCACATGTCCGGTCAGATGTCCGGTTCGATGTCCGTTCCGATGTCCGGTCCGATGTCCGGACCGATGTCCGGTTTGTCCGATGTCCAGTCCGATGTCCGGTTCGATGTCCGGTCCGATGTTTGGTCCGATGTCCGGTCCGATGTCCGGTCCGATGTCCGGTTCGATGTCCGGTCCGATGTCCGGTCCGATGTCCGGTCCGATGTCATGTCCGATGTCCGGTCCGATGTCCGGTCCGATGTCCGGTCCGATGTCCGGTCCGATGTCCGGTTCGATGTCCCGTTCGATGTCCGGTCCGATGTCCGGTCCGATGTCCGGTCCGATGTCCGGTCCGATGTCCGGTCCGATGTCCGTTTCGGTCCGATGTCCGGTCCGAAGTCCGGTCCGATGTCCGGTCCGATGTCCGGTCCGATGTCCGGTCAGATGTCCGGTTCGATGTCCGGTCCGATGTCCGGTCCGATGTCCGGTCCTTTGTCCGGTCCGATGTCCGGTCCGATGTCCGGTCCGATGTCCGGTCCGATGTCGGGTCCGATGTCCGGTCCGATGTCCGGTTCGGTCCGATGTCCGGTTCGGTCCGATGTCCGGTCCGATGTCCGGTCCGATGTCCGGTCCGATGTCCGGTCCGATGTCCGGTCCGATGTCCGTTCCGATGTCCGGTCCGATGTCCGGTCCGATGTCCGGTTCGGTCCGATGTCCGTTCCGATGTCCGGTTCGATGTCCGGTTCGATGTCCGGTCCGCTGTCCGGTCCGATGTCCGGTCCGATGTCCGGTTCGGTCCGATGTCCGTTCCGATGTCCGGTTCGATGTCCGGTTCGATGTCCGGTCCGATGTCCGGTTCGATGTCTGGTTCGGTCCGATGTCCGGTCCGATGTCCGGTCCGATGTCCGGTTCGGTCCGATGTCCGGTCCGATGTCCGGTCCGATGTCCGGTCAGATGTCCGGTACGATGTCCGGTCCGATGTCCGGTCCGATGTCCGGTCCGATGTCCGGTCCGATGTCCGGTCCGATGTCACGTCCGATGTCCAGTTCGGTCCGATGTCCGGTCCGATGTCCGGTCCGATGTCCGGTCCGATGTCCGGTCCGATGTCCGGTCCGATGTCCGGTCCGATGTCCGGTCCGATGTCCGGTCCGATGACCGGTCCGATGTCAAGTTCGATGTCCGGTCCGATGTCCGGTCCGATGTCCGGTCCGATGTCTGGTCCAATGTCTGGTCCGATGTCCGGTCCGATGTCCGTTTCGATGTTTGGTCCGATGTCCGGTCCGATGTCTGGTCCGATGTCCGGTCCGATGTCCAGTTCGATGTCCGGTTCGATGTCCGGTTCGATGTCCGGTTCGATGTCCGGTCCGATGTCATGTCCGATGTCCGGTCCGATGTCTGGTCCGATGTCCGGTTCGATGTTTGGTCCGATGTCCGGTCACATGTCCGGTCAGATGTCCGGTTCGATGTCCGTTCCGATGTCCGGTCCGATGTCCGGACCGATGTCCGGTTTGTCCGATGTCCAGTCCGATGTCCGGTTCGATGTCCGGTCCGATGTTTGGTCCGATGTCCGGTCCGATGTCCGGTCCGATGTCCGGTCCGATGTCCGGTCCGATGTCCGGTCCGATGTCCGGTCCGATGTCCGGTCCGATGTCCAGTTCGATGTCCTGTTCGATGTCCGGTCCGATGTCCGGTCCGATGTCCGGTCCGATGTCCGGACCGATGTCCGGTCCGGTGTCCGGTTCGATGACCGGTCCGATGTCAAGTTCGATGACCGGTCCGATGTCCGGTCCGATGTCCAGTCCGATGTCCGGTTCGATGTCCGGTCCGATGTCCGGTCCGATGTCCGGTTCGATGTCCGGTTCGATGTCCGGTTTGATGTCCGGTCCGATGTCCGGTCCGATGTCCGGTCCGATGTACGCTCCGATGTCCGGTCCGATGTCCGGTCCGATGTCTGGTCCGATGTCCGGTTCGATGTTTGGTCCGATGTCTGGTCCGATGTCCGGTCAGATGTCCGGTTCGATGTCCGGTCCGATGTTCGGTCCGATGTCCGGTCCGATGTCCGGTCCGATGTCCGGTCCGATGTCCGGTTCGATGTCCGGTCAAATGTCAGGTCCGATGTCCGGTCCGATGTCCGGTCCGATGTCCGGTTAGATGTCCGCTGCGATGTCCGGTCCGATGTCCGGTCCGATGGCCGGTCCGATGTCCGGTGCGATGTCCGGTCCGATGTCCGGTCCGATGTCCGGTCCGATGTCCGGTTCGATGTCCGGTCCGATGTCCGGTCCGATGTCCGGTCCGATGTCCGGTCCGATGTCCGGTCCGATGTCCGGTCCGATGTCCGGTCCGATGTCCGGTCCGATGTCCGGTCCGATGTCCGGTCCGATGTCCGGTCCGATGTACGGTCAAATGTCCGGTCCGATGTCTGGTCCGATGTCTGGTCCGATGTCCGGTCCGATGTCCGGTTCGATGTTTGGTCCGATGTCCGGTCCGATGTCTGGTCCGATGTCCGGTCCGATGTCCAGTTCGATGTCCGGTTCGATGTCCGGTTCGATGTCCGGTTCGATGTCCGGTTCGATGTCCGGTGCGATGTCCGGTCCGATGTCCGGTCCGATGTCCGGTCCGATGTCCGGTCCGATGTCCGGTCCGATGTCCGGTTCGGTCCGATGTCCGGTCCGATGTCCGGTCCGATGTCCGGTCCGATGTCCGGTCAAATGTCCGGTCCGATGTCCGGTCCGATGTCCGGTTCGATGTCCGGTCAAATGTCAGGTCCGATGTCCGGTCCGAAGTCCGGTCCGATGTCCGGTCCGATGTCCGGTCCGATGTCCGGTCCGATGTCCGGTCCGATGTACGGTCCGATGTCCGGTCCGATGTCTGGTCCAATGTCTGGTCCGATGTCCGGTCCGATGTCCGTTTCGATGTTTGGTCCGATGTCCGGTCCGATGTCTGGTCCGATGTCCGGTCCGATGTCCAGTTCGATGTCCGGTTCGATGTCCGGTTCGATGTCCGGTCCGATGTCATGTCCGATGTCCGGTCCGATGTCTGGTCCGATGTCCGGTTCGATGTTTGGTCCGATGTCCGGTCACATGTCCGGTCAGATGTCCGGTTCGATGTCCGTTCCGATGTCCGGTCCGATGTCCGGACCGATGTCCGGTTTGTCCGATGTCCAGTCCGATGTCCGGTTCGATGTCCGGTCCGATGTTTGGTCCGATGTCCGGTCCGATGTCCGGTCCGATGTCCGGTTCGATGTCCGGTCCGATGTCCGGTCCGATGTCCGGTCCGATGTCATGTCCGATGTCCGGTCCGATGTCCGGTCCGATGTCCGGTCCGATGTCCGGTCCGATGTCCGGTTCGATGTCCGGTTCGATGTCCGGTCCGATGTCCGGTCCGATTTCCGGTCCGATGTCCGGTCCGATGTCCGGTCCGATGTCCGTTTCGGTCCGATGTCCGGTCCGAAGTCCGGTCCGATGTCCGGTCCGATGTCCGGTCCGATGTCCGGTCAGATGTCCGGTTCGATGTCCGGTCCGATGTCCGGTCCGATGTCCGGTCCTTTGTCCGGTCCGATGTCCGGTCCGATGTCCGGTCCGATGTCCGGTCCGATGTCGGGTCCGATGTCCGGTCCGATGTCCGGTTCGGTCCGATGTCCGGTTCGGTCCGATGTCCGGTCCGATGTCCGGTCCGATGTCCGGTCCGATGTCCGGTCCGATGTCCGGTCCGATGTCCGTTCCGATGTCCGGTCCGATGTCCGGTCCGATGTCCGGTTCGGTCCGATGTCCGTTCCGATGTCCGGTTCGATGTCCGGTTCGATGTCCGGTCCGCTGTCCGGTCCGATGTCCGGTCCGATGTCCGGTTCGGTCCGATGTCCGTTCCGATGTCCGGTTCGATGTCCGGTTCGATGTCCGGTCCGATGTCCGGTTCGATGTCTGGTTCGGTCCGATGTCCGGTCCGATGTCCGGTCCGATGTCCGGTTCGGTCCGATGTCCGGTCCGATGTCCGGTCCGATGTCCGGTCAGATGTCCGGTACGATGTCCGGTCCGATGTCCGGTCCGATGTCCGGTCCGATGTCCGGTCCGATGTCCGGTCCGATGTCACGTCCGATGTCCAGTTCGGTCCGATGTCCGGTCCGATGTCCGGTCCGATGTCCGGTCCGATGTCCGGTCCGATGTCCGGTCCGATGTCCGGTCCGATGTCCGGTCCGATGTCCGGTCCGATGTCCGGTCCGATGACCGGTCCGATGTCAAGTTCGATGTCCGGTCCGATGTCCGGTCCGATGTCCGGTCCGATGTCTGGTCCAATGTCTGGTCCGATGTCCGGTCCGATGTCCGTTTCGATGTTTGGTCCGATGTCCGGTCCGATGTCTGGTCCGATGTCCGGTCCGATGTCCAGTTCGATGTCCGGTTCGATGTCCGGTTCGATGTCCGGTTCGATGTCCGGTTCGATGTCCGGTCCGATGTCATGTCCGATGTCCGGTCCGATGTCTGGTCCGATGTCCGGTTCGATGTTTGGTCCGATGTCCGGTCACATGTCCGGTCAGATGTCCGGTTCGATGTCCGTTCCGATGTCCGGTCCGATGTCCGGACCGATGTCCGGTTTGTCCGATGTCCAGTCCGATGTCCGGTTCGATGTCCGGTCCGATGTTTGGTCCGATGTCCGGTCCGATGTACGGTCCGATGTCCGGTCCGATGTCTGGTCCGATGTCTGGTCCGATGTCCGGTCCGATGTCCGGTTCGATGTTTGGTCCGATGTCCGGTCCGATGTCTGGTCCGATGTCCGGTCCGATGTCCAGTTCGATGTCCGGTTCGATGTCCGGTTCGATGTCCGGTTCGATGTCCGGTTCGATGTCCGGTGCGATGTCCGGTCCGATGTCCGGTCCGATGTCCGGTCCGATGTCCGGTCCGATGTCCGGTCCGATGTCCGGTTCGGTCCGATGTCCGGTCCGATGTCCGGTCCGATGTCCGGTCCGATGTCCGGTCCGATGTCCGGTCCGATGTCCGGTCCGATGTCTTGTCCGATGTCCGGTCAGATGTCCGGTTCGATGTCCGGTCCGATGTCCGGTCCGATGTCCGGTCCGATGTCCGGTCCGATGTCCGGTCCGATGTCCGGTCCGATGTCCGGTCCGATGTCCGGTCCGATGTCCAGTTCGGTCTGATGTCCGGTCCGATGTCCGGTTCGATGTCCGGTCCGATGTCCTGTTCGATGTCCGGTTCGATGTCCTGTTCGATGTCCGGTTCGATGTCCGGTCCGATGTCCGGTTCGATGTCCGGTTTGGTCCGATGTCCGGTCCGATGTCCGGTCCGATGTCCGGTTCTGTCCGATGTCCGGTCCGATGTCCGATCCGATGTCCGGTTCGATGTCCGGTCCGATGTCCGGTCCGATGTCCGGTCCGATGTCCGGTCCGATGTCCGGTCCGATGTCCGGTCCGATGTCCGGTCCGATGTACGGTCCGATGTCCGGTGAGATGTCTGGTCCGATGTCTGGTCCGATGTCCGGTCCGATGTCCGTTTCGATGTTTGGTCCGATGTCCGGTCCGATGTCTGGTCCGATGTCCGGTCCGATGTCCAGTTCGATGTCCGGTTCGATGTCCGGTTCGATGTCCGGTTCGATGTCCGGTCCGATGTCATGTCCGATGTCCGGTCCAATGTCCGGTCCGATGTCCGGTCCGATGTCCGGTCCGATGTCCGGTTCGATGTCCGGTTCGATGTCCGGTCCGATGTCCGGTCCGATGTCCGGTCCGATGTCCGGTCCGATGTCCGGTCAGATGTCCGGTCCGATGTCTGGTCCGATGTCCGGTCCGATGACCGGTCCGATGTCCGGTCCGATGTCCATTCCAATGTCCGGTTCGATGTCCGGTGCGATGTCCGGTCCGATGTCCGGTCCGATGTCCGGTCCGATGTCCGGTCCGATGTCCGGTCCGATGTCCGGTCAGATGTCCGGTTTGATGTCCGGTCCGATTTTCGGTCCGATGTCCGGTCCGATGTCTGGTCCGATGTCCGGTCCGATGTCCGGTCCGATGGCCGGTCCGATGTCCGGTGCGATGTCCGGTTCGATGCCCGGTCCGATGTCCGGTCCGATGTCCGGTCCGATGTCCGGTCCGATGTCCTTTTCGATGTCCGGGTCGATGTCCGGTTCGATGTCCCGTCCGATGTCCGGTCCGATGTCCGGTCCGATGTACGGTCCGATGTCCGGTCCGAATTCCGGTCCGATGTCTGGTCCGATGTCCGGTCCGATGTCCGGTTCGATGTTTGGTCCGATGTCCGGTCCGATGTCTAGTCCGATGTCCGGTCCGATGTCCAGTTCGATGTCCGGTCCGATGTCCGGTCCGATGTCCGGTTCGATGTCCGGTTCGATGTCCGGTTCGATGTCCGGTTCGATGTCCGGTTCGATGTCCGGTGCGATGTCCGGTGCGATATCCGGTCCGATGTCTGGTCCGATGTCCGGTCCGATGTCCGGTCCGATGTCCGGTTTGTTCGATGTCTGGTCCGATGTCCGGTCCGATGTCCGGTCAAATGTCCGGTCCGATATCCGGTTCGATGTCCGGTTCGATGTCCGGTTCGATGTCCGGTCCGATGTCCGTTCCGATGTCCGGTCCGATGTCCGGTCCGATGTCCGGTCCGATGTCCGGTTAAATGTCCGGTCCGATGTCCGGTCTGATGTTCGGTCCGATGTACGGTCCGATGTTCGGTCCGATGTCCGGTCCGATGTCCGGTCCGATGTCCGGTCCGATGTACGGTCCGATGTCCGGTCCGATGTCTGGTCCGATGTCTGGTCTGATGTCCGGTCCGATGTCCGGTTCGATGTTTGGTCCGATGTCCGGTCCGATGTCTGGTCCGATGTCCGGTCCGATGTCCAGTTCGATGTCCGGTTCGATGTCCGGTTCGATGTCCGGTTCGATGTCCGGTTCGATGTCCGGTGCGATGTCCGGTCCGATGTCCGGTCCGATGTCCGGTCCGATGTCCGGTCCGATGTCCGGTCCGATGTCCGGTTCGGTCCGATGTCCGGTCCGATGTCCGGTCCGATGTCCGGTCCGATGTCCGTTCCGATGTCCGGTCCGATGTCCAGTTCGGTCTGATGTCCGGTCCGATGTCCGGTTCGATGTCCGGTTCGATGTCCTGTTCGATGTCCGGTTCGATGTCCTGTTCGATGTCCGGTTCGATGTCCGGTCCGATGTCCGGTTCGATGTCCGGTTTGGTCCGATGTCCGGTCCGATGTCCGGTCCGATGTCCGGTTCTGTCCGATGTCCGGTCCGATGTCCGATCCGATGTCCGGTTCGATGTCCGGTCCGATGTCCGGTCCGATGTCCGGTCCGATGTCCGGTCCGATGTCCGGTCCGATGTCCGGTCCGATGTCCGGTCCGATGTATGGTCCGATGTCCGGTCCGATGTCTGGTCCGATGTCTGGTCCGATGTCCGGTCCGATGTCCGTTTCGATGTTTGGTCCGATGTCCGGTCCGATGTCTGGTCCGATGTCCGGTCCGATGTCCAGTTCGATGTCCGGTTCGATGTCCGGTTCGATGTCCGGTTCGATGTCCGGTCCGATGTCATGTCCGATGTCCGGTCCGATGTCCGGTCCGATGTCTGGTCCGATGTCCGGTCCGATGTCCGGTTCGATGTCCGGTTCGATGTCCGGTCCGATGTCCGGTCCGATGTCCGGTCCGATGTCCGGTCCGATGTCCGGTCAGATGTCCGGTCCGATGTCTGGTCCGATGTCCGGTCCGATGACCGGTCCGATGTCCGGTCCGATGTCCAGTCCAATGTCCGGTTCGATGTCCGGTGCGATGTCCGGTCCGATGTCCGGTCCGATGTCCGGTCCGATGTCCGGTCCGATGTCCGGTCCGATGTCCGGTCAGATGTCCGGTTTGATGTCCGGTCCGATTTTCGGTCCGATGTCCGGTCCGATGTCTGGTCCGATGTCCGGTCCGATGTAAGGTCCGATGGCCGGTCCGATGTCCGGTCCGATGTCCGGTTCGATGTCTGGTCCGATGTCCGGTCCGATGTCCGGTCCGATGTCCGGTCCGATGTCCTTTTCGATGTCCGGGTCGATGTCCGGTTCGATGTCCGGTCCGATGTCCGGTCCGATGTCCGGTCCGATGTACGGTCCGATGTCCGGTCCGATGTCCGGTCCGATGTCTGGTCCGATGTCCGGTCCGATGTCCGGTTCGATGTTTGGTCCGATGTCCGGTCCGATGTCCGGTCCGATGTCCGGTCCGATGTCCAGTTCGATGTCCGGTTTGATGTCCGGTCAGATGTCCGGTTCGGTCCGATTTCCGGTCCCATGTCCAGTTCGATGTCCGGTTCGATGTCCGGTTCGATGTCCGGTTCGATGTCCGGTTCGATGTCCGGTGCGATGTCCGGTGCGATATCCGGTCCGATGTCTGGTCCGATGTCCGGTCCGATGTCCGGTCCGATGTCCGGTTTGTCCGATGTCTGGTCCGATGTCCGGTCCGATGTCCGGTCAAATGTCCGGTCCGATATCCGGTTCGATGTCCGGTTCGATGTCTGGTCCGATGTCCGGTCCGATGTCCGTTTCGATGTTTGGTCCGATGTCCGGTCCGATGTCTGGTCCGATGTCCGGTCCGATGTCCAGTTCGATGTCCGGTTCGATGTCCGGTTCGATGTCCGGTTCAATGTCCGGTTCGATGTCCGGTGCGATGTCCGGTCCGATGTCCGGTCCGATGTCCGGTCCGATGTCCGGTCCGATGTCCGGTCCGATGTCCGGTCCGATGTCCGGTCCGATGTCCGGTCCGATGTCCGGTCCGATGTCCGGTCCGATGTCTTGTCCGATGTCCGGTCAGATGTCCGGTTCGATGTCCGGTCCGATGTCCGGTCCGATGTCCGGTCCAATGTCGGTCCGATGTCCGGTCCGATGTCCGGTCCGATGTCCAGTTCGGTCCGATGTCCGGTCCGATGTCCGGTTCGATGTCCGGTCCGATGTCCTGTTCGATGTCCGGTTCGATGTCCTGTTCGATGTCCGGTTCGATGTCCGGTCCGATGTCCGGTTCGATGTCCGGTTCGGTCCGATGTCCGGTCCGATGTCCGGTCCGATGTCCGGTTCTGTCCGATGTCCGGCCCGATGTCCGATCCGATGTCCGGTTCAATGTCCGGTCCGATGTCCGGTCCGATGTCCGGTCCGATGTCCGGTCCGATGTCCGGTCCGATGTCCGGTCCGATGTCCGGTCCGTTGTCCGGTCCGATGTCCGGTCCGATGTCCGGTCCGATGTACGGTCCGATGTCCGGTCCGATGTCTGGTCCGATGTCTGGTCCGATGTCCGGTCCGATGTCCGTTTCGATGTTTGGTCCGATGTCCGGTCCGATGTCTGGTCCGATGTCCGGTCCGATGTCCAGTTCGATGTCCGGTTCGATGTCCGGTTCGATGTCCGGTTCGATGTCCGGTCCGATGTCATGTCCGATGTCCGGTCCGATGTCTGGTCCGATGTCCGGTTCGATGTTTGGTCCGATGTCCGGTCACATGTCCGGTCAGATGTCCGGTTCGATGTCCGTTCCGATGTCCGGTCCGATGTCCGGACCGATGTCCGGTTTGTCCGATGTCCAGTCCGATGTCCGGTTCGATGTCCGGTCCGATGTCCGGTCCGATGTCCGGTCCGATGTCCGGTCCGATGTCCGGTTCGGTCCGATGTCCGGTCCGAAGTCCGGTCCGATGTCCGGTCCGATGTCCGGTCCGATGTCCGGTCAGATGTCCGGTTCGATGTCCGGTCCGATGTCCGGTCCGATGTCCGGTCCTATGTCCGGTCCGATGTCCGGTCCGATGTCCGGTCCGATGTCCGGTCCGATGTCAGGTCCGATGTCCGGTCCGATGTCCGGTTCGGTCCGATGTCCGGTTCGGTCCGATGTCCGGTCCGATGTCCGGTCCGATGTCCGGTCCGATGTCCGGTCCGATGTCCGGTCCGATGTCGAGTCCGATGTCCGGTCCGATGTTCGGTCCGATGTCCGGTCCGATGTCCGGTCCGATGTCCGGTCAGATGTCCGGTCCGATGTCCGGTCCGATGTCCGGTCCGATGTCCGGTCCGATGTCCAGTCCGATGTCCGGTTCGATGTCCGTTCCGATGTCCGGTCCGATGTCCGGTTCGATGTCCGGTTCGATGTCCGGTTCGATGTCCGGTCCGATGTCCGGTCCGATGTCCGGTCCGATGTACGGTCCGATGTCCGGTCCGATGTCCGGTCCGATGTCTGGTCCGATGTCCGGTTCGATGTTTGGTCCGATGTCCGGTCCGATGTCCGGTCATATGTCCGGTTCGATGTCCGTTCCGATGTCCGGTCCGATGTCCGGTCCGATGTCCGGTTTGTCCGATGTCCAGTCCGATGTCCGGTTCGATGTCCGGTCCGATGTTTGGTCCGATGTCCGGTCCGATGTCCGGTCCGATGTCCGGTTCGATGTCCGGTCCGATGTCCGGTTCGATGTCCGGTCCGATGTCCGGTCCGATGTCCGGTCCGATGTCATGTCCGATGTCCGGTCAAAAGTCCGGTCCGATGTCCGGTCCGATGTCCGGTCCGATGTCCGGTTCGATGTCCGGTTCGATGTCCGGTCCGATGTCCGGTCCGATGTCCGGTCCAATGTCCGGTCCGATGTCCGGTCAGATGTCCGGTCCGATGTCTGGTCCGATGTCCGGTCCGATGACCGGTCCGATGTTGGGTCCGATGTCCAGTCCAATGTCCGGTTCGATGTCCGGTCCGATGTCCGGTCCGATGTCCGGTTCGATGTCCGGTTCGATGTCCGGTTCGATGTCCGGTCCGATGTCCGGTCTGATGTTCGGTACGATGTACGGTCCGATGTCCGGTCCGATGTCTGGTCCGATGTCCGGTCCGATGTCCAGTTCGATGTTTGGTCCGATGTCCGGTCCGATGTCTAGTCCGATGTCCGGTCCGATGTCCAGTTCGATGTCCGGTTCGATGTCCGGTTCGATGTCCGGTTCGATGTCCGGTTCGATGTAACCGGTGTGATGTCCGGTCCGATGTCCGGTCCGATGTCCGGTCCGATGTCCGGTCCAATGTCCGGTCCGATGTCCGGTCAGATGTCCGGTTTGATGTCCGGTCCGATGTTCGGTCCGATGTCCGGTCCGATGTCTGGTCCGATGTCCGGTCCGATGTCCGGTCCGATGGCCGGTCCGATGTCCGGTCCGATGTCCGCTTCGATGTCCGGTCCGATGTCCGGTCCGATGTCCGGTCCGATGTCCGTTCCGATGTCCGGTTCGATGTCCGGGTCGATGTCCGGTTCGATGTCCGGTCCGATGTCCGGTCCGATGTCCGGTCCGATGTACGGTCCGATGTCCGGTCCGATGTCCGGTCCGATGTCTGGTCCGATGTCCGGTCGAATGTCCGGTTCGATGTTTGGTCCGATGTCCGGTCCGATGTCCGGTCCGATGTCCGGTCCGATGTCCAGTTCGATGTCCGGTTTGATGTCCGGTCAGATGTCCGGTTCGGTCCGATGTCCGGTCCCATGTCCAGTTCGATGTCCGGTTCGATGTCCGGTTCGATGTCCGGTTCGATGTCCAGTTCGATGTCCGTTGCGATGTCCGGTGCGATATCCGGTCCGATGTCCGGTCCGATGTCCGGTCCGATGTCCGGTCCGATGTCCGGTTTGTCAGATGTCTGGTCCGATGTCCGGTCCGATGTCCGGTCAAATGTCCGGTCCGATATCCGGTTCGATGTCCGGTTCGATGTCCGGTTCGATGTCCGGTCCGATGTCCGTTCCGATGTCCGGTCCGATGTCCGGTCCGATGTCCGGTCCGATGTCCGGTTCGATGTCCGGTCCGATGTCCGGTCTGATGTTCGGTCCGATGTACGGTCCGATGTCTGGTCCGATGTCCGGTCCGATGTCTGGTCCGATGTCCGGTCCGATGTCCGGTTCGATGTTTGGTCCGATGTCCGGTCCGATGTCTAGTCCGATGTCCGGTCCGATGTCCAGTTCGATGTCCGGTCCGATGTCCGGTCCGATGTCCGGTCCTATGTCCGGTCCGATGTCCGGTCCGATGTCCGGTCCGATGTCCGGTCCGATGTTCGGTCCGATGTCCGGTCCGATGTCCGGTCCGATGTCCGGTTCGGTCCGATGTCCGGTCCGATGTCCGGTCCGATGTCCGGTCCGATGTCCGGTCCGATGTCCGGTCCGATGTCCGGTCCGATGTCCGGTCCGATGTCTTGTCCGATGTCCGGTCAGATGTCCGGTTCGATGTCCGGTCCGATGTCCGGTCCGATGTCCGGTCCAATGTCCGGTCCGATGTCCGGTCCGATGTCCGGTCCGATGTCCGGTCCGATGTCCAGTTCGGTCTGATGTCCGGTCCGATGTCCTGTTCGATGTCCGGTCCGATGTCCTGTTCGATGTCCGGTTCGATGTCCTGTTCGATGTCCGGTTCGATGTCCGGTCCGATGTCCGGTTCGATGTCCGGTTCGGTCCGATGTCCGGTCCGATGTCCGGTCCGATGTCTGGTCCGATGTCCGGTCCGATGTCCGGTCCGATATCCGGTCAGATGTCCGGTTCGATGTCCGGTCCGATGTCCGGTCCGATGTCCGGTCCGATGTCCGGTCCGATGTCCGGTCCGATGTCCGGTCCGATGTCCAGATCGGTCCGATGTCCAGTCCGATGTCCGGTTCGATGTCCGGTCCGATGTCCGGTCTGATATCCGGTCCGATGTCCGGTCCGATGTCCGGTCCGATGTCCGGTCCGATGTCCGGTCCGATGTCTGGTCCGATGTCCGGTCCGATGTCCGGTCCGGTGTCCAGTTCGATGTCCTGTTCGATGTCCGGTCCGATGTCCGGTCCAATGTCCGGTCCGATGTCCGGACCGATGTCCGGTCCGATGTCCGGTTCGATGACCGGTCCGATGTCAAGTTCGATGACCGGTCCGATGTCCGGTCCGATGTCCAGTCCGATGTCCGGTTCGATGTCCGGTCCGATGTCCGGTCCGATGTCCGGTTCGATGTCCGGTTCGATGTCCGGTTTGAAGTCCGGTCCGATGTCCGGTCCGATGTCCGGTCCGATGTACGGTCCGATGTCCGGTCCGATGTCCGGTCCGATGTCTGGTCCGATGTCCGGTTCGATGTTTGGTCCGATGTCCGGTCCGATGTCCGGTCAGATGTCCGGTTCGATGTCCGGTCCGATGTCCGGTCCGATGTCCGGTCCGATGTCCGGTCCGATGTCCGGTCCGATGTCCGGTTCGATGTCTGGTCCGATGTCAGGTCCGATGTCCGGTCCGATGTCCGGTCCGATGTCCGGTTAGATGTCCGCTGCGATGTCCGGTCCGATGTCCGGTCCGATGGCCGGTCCGATGTCCGGTGCGATGTCCGGTCCGATGTCCGGTCCGATGTCCGGTCCGATGTCCGGTTCGATGTCCGGTCCGATGTCCGGTCCGATGTCCGGTCCGATGTCCGGTCCGATGTCCGGTCCGATGTCCGGTCCGATGTCCGGTCCGATGTCCGGTCCGATGTCCGGTCCGATGTCCGGTCCGATGTACGGTCCGATGTCCGGTCCGATGTCTGGTCCGATGTCTAGTCCGATGTCCGGTCAGATGTCCGGTTCGATGTTTGGTCCGATGTCCGGTCCGATGTCCGGTCCGATGTCCGGTCCGATGTCCAGTTCGATGTCCGGTTCGATGTCCGGTTCGATGTCCGGTTCGATGTCCGGTTCGATGTCCGGTGCGATGTCCGGTCCGATGTCCGGTCCGATGTCCGGTCCGATGTCCGGTCCGATGTCCGGTCCGATGTCCGGTTCGGTCCGATGTCCGGTCCGATGTCCGGTCCGATGTCCGGTCCGATGTCCGGTCCGATGTCCGGTCCGATGTCCGGTCCGATGTCCGGTCCGATGTCTTGTCCGATGTCCGGTCAGATGTCCGGTTCGATGTCCTGTTCGATGTCCGGTCCGATGTCCTGTTCGATGTCCGGTTCGATGTCCTGTTCGATGTCCGGTTCGATGTCCGGTCCGATGTCCGGTTCGATGTCCGGTTTGGTCCGATGTCCGGTCCGATGTCCGGTCCGATGTCCGGTTCTGTCCGATGTCCGGTCCGATGTCCGATCCGATGTCCGGTTCGATGTCCGGTCCGATGTCCGGTCCGATGTCCGGTCCGATGTCCGGTCCGATGTCCGGTCCGATGTCCGGTCCGATGTCCGGTCCGATGTACGGTCCGATGTCCGGTCCGATGTCTGGTCCGATGTCTGGTCCGATGTCCGGTCCGATGTCCGTTTCGATGTTTGGTCCGATGTCCGGTCCGATGTCTGGTCCGATGTCCGGTCCGATGTCCAGTTCGATGTCCGGTTCGATATCCGGTTCGATGTCCGGTTCGATGTCCGGTCCGATGTCATGTCCGATGTCCGGTCCGATGTCCGGTCCGATGTCCGGTCCGATGTCCGGTCCGATGTCCGGTTCGATGTCCGGTTCGATGTCCGGTCCGATGTCCGGTCCGATGTCCGGTCCGATGTCCGGTCCGATGTCCGGTCAGATGTCCGGTCCGATGTCTGGTCCGATGTCCGGTCCGATGACCGGTCCGATGTCCGGTCCGATGTCCAGTCCAATGTCCGGTTCGATGTCCGGTGCGATGTCCGGTCCGATGTCCGGTCCGATGTCCGGTCCGATGTCCGGTCCGATGTCCGGTCCGATGTCCGGTCAGATGTCCGGTTTGATGTCCGGTCCGATTTTCGGTCCGATGTCCGGTCCGATGTCTGGTCCGATGTCCGGTCCGATGTCCGGTCCGATGGCCGGTCCGATGTCCGGTCCGATGTCCGGTTCGATGTCCGGTCCGATGTCCGGTCCGATGTCCGGTCCGATGTCCGGTCCGATGTCCTTTTCGATGTCCGGGTCGATGTCCGGTTCGATGTCCGGTCCGATGTCCGGTCCGATGTCCGGTCCGATGTACGGTCCGATGTCCGGTCCGATGTCCGGTCCGATGTCTGGTCCGATGTCCGGTCCGATGTCCGGTTCGATGTTTGGTCCGATGTCCGGTCCGATGTCCGGTCCGATGTCCGGTCCGATGTCCAGTTCGATGTCCGGTTTGATGTCCGGTCAGATGTCCGGTTCGGTCCGATTTCCGGTCCCATGTCCAGTTCGATGTCCGGTTCGATGTCCGGTTCGATGTCCGGTTCGATGTCCGGTTCGATGTCCGGTGCGATGTCCGGTGCGATATCCGGTCCGATGTCTGGTCCGATGTCCGGTCCGATGTCCGGTCCGATGTCCGGTTTGTCCGATGTCTGGTCCGATGTCCGGTCCGATGTCCGGTCAAATGTCCGGTCCGATATCCGGTTCGATGTCCGGTTCGATGTCCGGTTTCATGTCCGGTCCGATGTCCGTTCCGATGTCCGGTCCGATGTCCGGTCCGATGTCCGGTCCGATGTCCGGTTCGATGTCCGGTCCGATGTCCGGTCTGATGTTCGGTCCGATGTACGGTCCGATGTCCGGTCCGATGTCCGGTCCGATGTCCGGTCCGATGTCCGGTCCGATGTACGGTCCGATGTCCGGTCCGATGTCTGGTCCGATGTCTGGTCCGATGTCCGGTCCGATGTCTGGTCCGATGTCCGGTCCGATGTCCAGTTCGATGTCCGGTTCGATATCCGGTTCGATGTCCGGTTCGATGTCCGGTCCGATGTCATGTCCAATGTCCGGTCCGATGTCCGGTCCGATGTCCGGTCCGATGTCCGGTCCGATGTCCGGTCCGATGTCCGGTTCGATGTCCGGTTCGATGTCCGGTCCGATGTCCGGTCCGATGTCCGGTCCGATGTCCGGTCCGATGTCCGGTCAGATGTCCGGTCCGATGTCTGGTCCGATGTCCGGTCCGATGACCGGTCCGATGTCCGGTCCGATGTCCAGTCCAATGTCCGGTTCGATGTCCGGTGCGATGTCCGGTCCGATGTCCGGTCCGATGTCCGGTCCGATGTCCGGTCCGATGTCCGGTCCGATGTCCGGTCGGATGTCCGGTTTGATGTCCGGTCCGATTTTCGGTCCGATGTCCGGTCCGATGTCTGGTCCGATGTCCGGTCCGATGTCCGGTCCGATGGCCGGTCCGATGTCCGGTCCGATGTCCGGTTCGATGTCCGGTCCGATGTCCGGTCCGATGTCCGGTCCGATGTCCGGTCCGATGTCCTTTTCGATGTCCGGGTCGATGTCCGGTTCGATGTCCGGTCCGATGTCCGGTCCGATGTCCGGTCCGATGTACGGTCCGATGTCCGGTCCGATGTCCGGTCCGATGTCTGGTCCGATGTCCGGTCCGATGTCCGGTTCGATGTTTGGTCCGATGTCCGGTCCGATGTCCGGTCCGATGTCCGGTCCGATGTCCAGTTCGATGTCCGGTTTGATGTCCGGTCAGATGTCCGGTTCGGTCCGATTTCCGGTCCCATGTCCAGTTCGATGTCCGGTTCGATGTCCGGTTCGATGTCCGGTTCGATGTCCGGTGCGATGTCCGGTGCGATATCCGGTCCGATGTCTGGTCCGATGTCCGGTCCGATGTCCGGTCCGATGTCCGGTTTGTCCGATGTCTGGTCCGATGTCCGGTCCGATGTCCGGTCAAATGTCCGGTCCGATATCCGGTTCGATGTCCGGTTCGATGTCCGGTTCGATGTCCGGTCCGATGTCCGTTCCGATGTCCGGTCCGATGTCCGGTCCGATGTCCGGTCCGATGTCCGGTTCGATGTCCGGTCCGATGTCCGGTCTGATGTTCGGTCCGATGTACGGTCCGATGTCCGGTCCGATGTCCGGTCCGATGTCCGGTCCGATGTCCGGTCCGATGTACGGTCCGATGTCCGGTCCGATGTCTGGTCCGATGTCTGGTCCGATGTCCGGTCCGATGTCCGGTTCGATGTTTGGTCCGATGTCCGGTCCGATGTCTGGTCCGATGTCCGGTCCGATGTCCAGTTCGATGTCCGGTTCGATGTCCGGTTCGATGTCCGGTTCGATGTCCGGTTCGATGTCCGGTGCGATGTCCGGTCCGATGTCCGGTCCGATGTCCGGTCCGATGTCCGGTCCGATGTCCGGTCCGATGTCCGGTTCGGTCCGATGTCCGGTCCGATGTCCGGTCCGATGTCCGGTCCGATGTCCGGTCCGATGTCCGGTCCGATGTCCGGTCCGATGTCTTGTCCGATGTCCGGTCAGATGTCCGGTTCGATGTCCGGTCCGATGTCCGGTCCGATGTCCGGTCCGATGTCCGGTCCGATGTCCGGTCCGATGTCCAGTCCGATGTCCGGTCCGATGTCCGGTCCGATGTCCAGTTCGGTCTGATGTCCGGTCCGATGTCCGGTTCGATGTCCGGTCCGATGTCCTGTTCGATGTCCGGTTCGATGTCCTGTTCGATGTCCGGTTCGATGTCCGGTCCGATGTCCGGTTCGATGTCCGGTTTGGTCCGATGTCCGGTCCGATGTCCGGTCCGATGTCCGGTTCTGTCCGATGTCCGGTCCGATGTCCGATCCGATGTCCGGTTCGATGTCCGGTCCGATGTCCGGTCCGATGTCCGGTCCGATGTCCGGTCCGATGTCCGGTCCGATGTCCGGTCCGATGTCCGGTCCGATGTACGGTCCGATGTCCGGTGAGATGTCTGGTCCGATGTCTGGTCCGATGTCCGGTCCGATGTCCGTTTCGATGTTTGGTCCGATGTCCGGTCCGATGTCTGGTCCGATGTCCGGTCCGATGTCCAGTTCGATGTCCGGTTCGATGTCCGGTTCGATGTCCGGTTCGATGTCCGGTCCGATGTCATGTCCGATGTCCGGTCCAATGTCCGGTCCGATGTCCGGTCCGATGTCCGGTCCGATGTCTGGTTCGATGTCCGGTTCGATGTCCGGTCCGATGTCCGGTCCGATGTCCGGTCCGATGTCCGGTCCGATGTCCGGTCAGATGTCCGGTCCGATGTCTGGTCCGATGTCCGGTCCGATGACCGGTCCGATGTCCGGTCCGATGTCCAGTCCAATGTCCGGTTCGATGTCCGGTGCGATGTCCGGTCCGATGTCCGGTCCGATGTCCGGTCCGATGTCCGGTCCGATGTCCGGTCCGATGTCCGGTCAGATGTCCGGTTTGATGTCCGGTCCGATTTTCGGTCCGATGTCCGGTCCGATGTCTGGTCCGATGTCCGGTCCGATGTCCGGTCCGATGGCCGGTCCGATGTCCGGTGCGATGTCCGGTTCGATGCCCGGTCCGATGTCCGGTCCGATGTCCGGTCCGATGTCCGGTCCGATGTCCTTTTCGATGTCCGGGTCGATGTCCGGTTCGATGTCCCGTCCGATGTCCGGTCCGATGTCCGGTCCAATGTACGGTCCGATGTCCGGTCCGAATTCCGGTCCGATGTCTGGTCCGATGTCCGGTCCGATGTCCGGTTCGATGTTTGGTCCGATGTCCGGTCCGATGTCTAGTCCGATGTCCGGTCCGATGTCCAGTTCGATGTCCGGTCCGATGTCCGGTCCGATGTCCGGTCCTATGGACGGTCCGATGTCCGGTCCGATGTCCGGTCCGATGTCCGGTCCGATGTTCGGTCCGATGTCCGGTCCGATGTCGGGTCCGATGTCCGGTTCGGTCCGATGTCCGGTCCGATGTCCGGTCCGATGTCCGGTCCGATGTCCGGTCCGATGTCCGGTTCGATGTCCGGTTCGATGTCCGGTTCGATGTCCGGTTCGATGTCCGGTTCGATGTCCGGTGCGATGTCCGGTGCGATATCCGGTCCGATGTCTGGTCCGATGTCCGGTCCGATGTCCGGTCCGATGTCCGGTTTGTTCGATGTCTGGTCCGATGTCCGGTCCGATGTCCGGTCAAATGTCCGGTCCGATATCCGGTTCGATGTCCGGTTCGATGTCCGGTTCGATGTCCGGTCCGATGTCCGTTCCGATGTCCGGTCCGATGTCCGGTCCGATGTCCGGTCCGATGTCCGGTTCGATGTCCGGTCCGATGTCCGGTCTGATGTTCGGTCCGATGTACGGTCCGATGTCCGGTCCGATGTCCGGTCCGATGTCCGGTCCGATGTCCGGTCCGATGTCCGGTCCGATGTCCGGTCCGATGTCTGGTCCGATGTCTGGTCTGATGTCCGGTCCGATGTCCGGTTCGATGTTTGGTCCGATGTCCGGTCCGATGTCTGGTCCGATGTCCGGTCCGATGTCCAGTTCGATGTCCGGTTCGATGTCCGGTTCGATGTCCGGTTCGATGTCCGGTTCGATGTCCGGTGCGATGTCCGGTCCGATGTCCGGTCCGATGTCCGGTCCGATGTCCGGTCCGATGTCCGGTCCGATGTCCGGTTCGGTCCGATGTCCGGTCCGATGTCCGGTCCGATGTCCGGTCCGATGTCCGGTCCGATGTCCGGTCCGATGTCCGGTCCGATGTCCGGTCCGATGTCTTGTCCGATGTCCGGTCCGATGTCCGGTCCGATGTCCGGTCCGATGTCAGGTCCGATGTCCGGTCCGATGTCCGGTCCGATGTCCAGTTCGGTCTGATGTCCGGTCCGATGTCCTGTTCGATGTCCGGTTCGATGTCCTGTTCGATGTCCGGTTCGATGTCCTGTTCGATGTCCGGTTCGATGTCCGGTCCGATGTCCGGTTCGATGTCCGGTTTGGTCCGATGTCCGGTCCGATGTCCGGTCCGATGTCCGGTTCTGTCCGATGTCCGGTCCGATGTCCGATCCGATGTCCGGTGCGATGTCCGGTCCGATGTCCGGTCCGATGTCCGGTCCGATGTCCGGTCCGATGTCCGGTCCGATGTCCGGTCCGATGTCCGGTCCGATGTACGGTCCGATGTCCGGTCCGATGTCTGGTCCGATGTCTGGTCCGATGTCCGGTCCGATGTCCGTTTCGATGTTTGGTCCGATGTCCGGTCCGATGTCTGGTCCGATGTCCGGTCCGATGTCCAGTTCGATGTCCGGTTCGATGTCCGGTTCGATGTCCGGTTCGATGTCCAGTCCAATGTCCGGTTCGATGTCCGGTGCGATGTCCGGTCCGATGTCCGGTCAGATGTCCGGTCCGATGTCCGGTCCGATGTCCGGTCCGATGTCCGGTCAGATGTCCGGTTTGATGTCCGGTCCGATTTTCGGTCCGATGTCCGGTCCGATGTCTGGTCCGATGTCCGGTCCGATGTAAGGTCCGATGGCCGGTCCGATGTCCGGTCCGATGTCCGGTTCGATGTCTGGTCCGATGTCCGGTCCGATGTCCGGTCCGATGTCCGGTCCGATGTCCTTTTCGATGTCCGGGTCGATGTCCGGTTCGATGTCCGGTCCGATGTCCGGTCCGATGTCCGGTCCGATGTACGGTCCGATGTCCGGTCCGATGTCCGGTCCGATGTCTGGTCCGATGTCCGGTCCGATGTCCGGTTCGATGTTTGGTCCGATGTCCGGTCCGATGTCCGGTCCGATGTCCGGTCCGATGTCCAGTTCGATGTCCGGTTTGATGTCCGGTCAGATGTCCGGTTCGGTCCGATTTCCGGTCCCATGTCCAGTTCGATGTCCGGTTCGATGTCCGGTTCGATGTCCGTTTCGATGTCCGGTTCGATGTCCGGTGCGATGTCCGGTGCGATATCCGGTCCGATGTCTGGTCCGATGTCCGGTCCGATGTCCGGTCCGATGTCCGGTTTGTCCGATGTCTGGTCCGATGTCCGGTCCGATGTCCGGTCAAATGTCCGGTCCGATATCCGGTTCGATGTCCGGTTCGATGTCCGGTTCGATGTCCGGTCCGATGTCCGTTCCGATGTCCGGTCCGATGTCCGGTCCGATGTCCGGTCCGATGTCCGGTTCGATGTCCGGTCCGATGTCCGGTCTGATGTTCGGTCCGATGTACGGTCCGATGTCCGGTCCGATGTCCGGTCCGATGTCTGGTCCGATGTCCGGTCCGATGTCCGGTTCGATGTTTGGTCCGATGTCCGGTCCGATGTCTAGTCCGATGTCCGGTCCGATGTCCAGTTCGATGTCCGGTCCGATGTCCGGTCCGATGTCCGGTCCTATGTCCGGTCCGATGTCCGGTCCGATGTCCGGTCCGATGTCCGGTCCGATGTTCGGTCCGATGTCCGGTCCGATGTCGGGTCCGATGTCCGGTTCGGTCCGATGTCCGGTCCGATGTCCGGTCCGATGTCCGGTCCGATGTCCGGTCCGATGTCCGGTCCGATGTCCGGTCCGATGTCCGGTCCGATGTCTTGTCCGATGTCCGGTCAGATGTCCGGTTCGATGTCCGGTCCGATGTCCGGTCCGATGTCCGGTCCAATGTCCGGTCCGATGTCCGGTCCGATGTCCGGTCCGATGTCCGGTCCGATGTCCAGTTCGGTCCGATGTCCGGTCCGATGTCCGGTTCGATGTCCGGTCCGATGTCCTGTTCGATGTCCGGTTCGATGTCCTGTTCGATGTCCGGTTCGATGTCCGGTCCAATTTCCGGTTCGATGTCCGGTTCGGTCCGATGTCCGGTCCGATGTCCGGTCCGATGTCCGGTTCTGTCCGATGTCCGGTCCGATGTCCGATCCGATGTCCGGTTCGATGTCCGGTCCGATGTCTGGTCCGATGTCCGGTCCGATGTCCGGTCCGATGTCCGGTCAGATGTCCGGTTCGATGTCCGGTCCGATGTCCGGTCCGATGTCCGGTCCGATGTCCGGTCCGATGTCCGGTCCGATGTCCGGTCCGATGTCCGGTCCGATGTCCGGTCCGATGTCCGGTCCGATGTCCAGATCGGTCCGATGTCCGGTCCGATGTCCGGTTCGATGTCCGGTCCGATGTCCGGTCCGATGTCCGGTCCGATGTCCGGTCCGATGTCCGGTCCGATGTCCGGTCCGATGTCCGGTCCGATGTCCGGTCCGATGTCCGGTCCGATGTCCAGTTCGATGTCCTGTTCGATGTCCGGTCCGATGTCCGGTCCGATGTCCGGTCCGATGTCCGGACCGATGTCCGGTCCGATGTCCGGTTCGATGACCGGTCCGATGTCCAGTTCGATGACCGGTCCGATGTCCGGTCCGATGTCCGGTCCGATGTCCGGTTCGATGTCCGGTCCGATGTCCGGTCCGATGTCCGGTTCGATGTCCGGTTCGATGTCCGGTTTGATGTCCGGTCCGATGTCCGGTCCGATGTCCGGTCCGATGTACGGTCCGATGTCCGGTCCGATGTCCGTTCCGATGTCTGGTCCGATGTCCGGTTCGATGTTTGGTCCGATGTCCGGTCCAATGTCACGTCAGATGTCCGGTTCGATGTCCGGTCCGATGTCCGGTCCGATGTCCGGTCCGATGTCCGGTCCGATGTCCGGTCCGATGTCCGGTCCGATGTCCGGTCCGATGTCCGGTTCGATGTCCGGTCCGATGTCCGGTCCGATGTCCGGTCCGATGTCCGGTCCGATGTCCGGTTAGATGTCCGCTGCGATGTCCGGTCCGATGTCCGGTCCGATGGCCGGTCCGATGTCCGGTGCGATGTCCGGTCCGATGTCCGGTCCGATGTCCGGTCCGATGTCCGGTTCGATGTCCGGTCCGATGTCCGGTCCGATGTCCGGTCCGATGTCCGGTCCGATGTCCGGTCCGATGTCCGGTCCGATGTCCGGTCCGATGTCTGGTCCGGTCAGATGTCCGGTTCGATGTTTGGTCCGATGTCCGGTCCGATGTCTGGTCCGATGTCCGGTCCGATGTCCGGTTCGATGTCCGGTTCGATGTCCGGTTCGATGTCCGGTTCGATGTCCGGTTCGATGTCCGGTGCGATGTCCGGTCCGATGTCCGGTCATATGTCCGGTCCGATGTCCGGTCCGATGTCCGGTCCGATGTCCGGTCCGATGTCCGGTCCGATGTCCGGTCCGATGTCCGGTCAGATGTCCGGTTCGATGTCCGGTCCGATGTCCGGTCTGATGTCCGGTCCGATGTCCGGTCCGATGTCCGGTCCGATGTCCGGTCCGATGTCCGGTCCGATGTCCGGTTCGATGTCCGGTCCGATGTCCGGTCCGATGTCCGGTCCGATGTCCGGTCCGATGTCCGGTCCGATGTCCGGTCCGATGTCCGGTTCGATGTCCGGTTCGATGTCCGGTTCGATGTCCGATCCGATGTCCGGTCCGATGTCCGGTCCGATGTACGGTCCGATGTCCGGTCCGATGTCCGGTCCGATGTCTGGTCCGATGTCCGGTCCGATGTCCGGTTCGATGTTTGGTCCGATGTCCGGTCCGATGTCTGGTCCGATGTCCGGTCCGATGTCCAGTTCGATGTCCGGTTCGATGTCCGGTTCGATGTCCGGTTCGATGTCCGGTTCGATGTCCCGTGCGATGTCCGTTCCGATGTCCGGTCCGATGGCCGGTCCGATGTCCGGTGCGATGTCCGGTCCGATGTCTGGTCCGATGTCCGGTCCGATGTCCGGTCCGATGTCCGGTTCGGTCCGATGTCCGGTCCGATGTCCGGTCCGATGTCCGGTCCGATGTCCGGTCAGATGTCCGGTTCGATGTCCGGTCCGATGTCCGGTCCGATGTCCGGTCCAATGTCCGGTCCGATGTCCGGTTCGGTCCGATGTCCGGTCCGATGTCCGGTCCGATGTCCGGTTCGATGTTTGGTCCGATGTCCGGTCCGATGTCTGGTCCGATGTCCGGTCCGATGTCCAGTTCGATGTCCGGTTCGATGTCCGGTTCGATGTCCGGTTCGATGTCCGGTTCGATGTCCCGTGCGATGTCCGTTCCGATGTCCGGTCCGATGGCCGGTCCGATGTCCGGTGCGATGTCCGGTCCGATGTCTGGTCCGATGTCCGGTCCGATGTCCGGTCCGATGTCCGGTTCGGTCCGATGTCCGGTCCGATGTCCGGTCCGATGTCCGGTCCGATGTCCGGTCAGATGTCCGGTTCGATGTCCGGTCCGATGTCCGGTCCGATGTCCGGTCCAATGTCCGGTCCGATGTCCGGTTCGGTCCGATGTCCGGTCCGATGTCCGGTTCGAAGTCCGGTGCGATGTCCGGTCCGATGTCCGGTCCGATGTCCGGTCCGATGTCCGGTCCGATGTCCGGTTTGTCCGATGTCCGGTCCGATGTCCGGTTCGATGTCCGGTCCGATGTCCTGTTCGATGTCCGGTTCGATGTCCTGTTCGATGTCCGGTTTGATGTCCGGTCCGATGTCCGGTTCGATGTCCGGTTCGGTCCGATGTCCGGTTCGATATCCGGTCCGATGTCCGGTTCTGTCCGATGTCCGGTCCGATGTCCGATCCGATGTCCGGTCCGATGTCCGGTCCGATGTCTGGTCCGATGTCCGGTCCGATGTCCGGTCCGATGTCCGGTCAGATGTCCGGTTCGATGTCCGGTCCGATGTCCGGTCCGATGTCCGGTCCGATGTCCGGTCCGATGTCCGGTCCGATGTCCGGTCCGATGTCCGGTCCGATGTCCAGTTCGGTCCGATGTCCGGTCCGATGTCCGATTCGATGTCCGGTCCGATGTCCGGTCCGATGTTCGGTCCGATGTCCGGTCCGATGTCCGGTCCGATGTCCGGTCCGATGTCCGGTCCGATGTCCGGTCCGATGTCCGGTCCGATGTCCAGTTCGATGTCCTGTTCGATGTCCGGTCCGATGTCTGGTCCGATGTCCGGACCGATGTCCGGTCCGATGTCCGGTTCGATGACCGGTCCGATGTCAAGTTCGATGACCGGTCCGATGTTCAGTCCGATGTCCAGTCCGATGTCCGGTTCGATGTCCGGTCCGATGTCCGGTCCGATATCCGGTTCGATGTCCGGTTCGATGTCCGGTTTGATGTCCGGTCCGATGTCCGGTCCGATGTCCGGTCCGATGTACGGTCCGATGTCCGGTCCGATGTCCGGTCCGATGTCTGGTCCGATGTCCGGTTCGATGTTTGGTCCGATGTCCGGTCCGATGTCCGGTCAGATGTCCGGTTCGATGTCCGGTCCGATGTCCGGTCCGATGTCCAGTCCGATGTCCGGTCCGATGTCCGGTCCGATGTCCGGTCCGATGTCCGGTCCGATGTCCGGTCCGATGTCCGGTCCGATGTCCAGTTCGATGTCCTGTTCGATGTCCGGTCCGATGTCCGGTCCGATGTCCGGTCCGATGTCAAGTTCGATGACCGGTCCGTTGTCCGGTCCGATGTCCTGTCCGATGTCCGGTTCGATGTCCGGTCCGATGTCCGGTCCGATGTCCGGTCCGATGTCCGGTTCGGTCCGATGTCCGGTCCGATGTCTGGTCCGATGTCCGGTTCGATGTTTGGTCCGATGTCCGGTCCGATGTCCGGTCAGATGTCCGGTTCGATGTCCGGTCCGATGTCCGATCCGATGTCCGGTCCGATGTCCGGTCCGATGTCCGGTGCGATGTCCGGTCCGATGTCCGGTCCGATGTCCGGTCCGATGTCCGGTCCGATGTCCGGTTCGATGTCCGGTCCGATGTCCGGTCCGATGTCCGGTCCGATGTCCGATCCGATGTCCGGTCCGATGTCCGGTCCGATGTTCGGTCCGATGTCCGGTCCGATGTCCGGTCCGATGTCCGGTCCGATGTCCGGTCCGATGTCCGGTCCGATGTCCGGTCCGATGTCCGGTCCGATGTCCAGTTCGATGTCCTGTTCGATGTCCGGTCCGATGTCCGGTCCGATGTCCGGTCCGATGTCCGGACCGATGTCCGGTCCGATGTCCGGTTCGATGACCGGTCCAATGTCAAGTTCGATGACCGGTCCGATGTTCAGTCCGATGTCCAGTCCGATGTCCGGTTCGATGTCCGGTCCGATGTCCGGTCCGATGTCCGGTTCGATGTCCGGTTCGATGTCCGGTTTGATGTCCGGTCCGATGTCCGGTCCGATGTCCGGTCCGATGTACGGTCCGATGTCCGGTCCGATGTCCGGTCCGATGTCCGGTTCGATGTCCGGTTCGGTCCGATGTCCGGTCCGATATCCGGTCCGATGTCCGGTTCTGTCCGATGTCCGGTCCGATGTCCGATCCGATGTCCGGTCCGATGTCCGGTCCGATGTCTGGTCCGATGTCCGGTCCGATGTCCGGTCCGATGTCCGGTCAGATGTCCGGTTCGATGTCCGGTCCGATGTCCGGTCCGATGTCCGGTCCGATGTCCGGTCCGATGTCCGGTCCGATGTCCGGTCCGATGTCCGGTCCGATGTCCAGTTCGGTCCGATGTCCGGTCCGATGTCCGATTCGATGTCCGGTCCGATGTCCGGTCCGATGTTCGGTCCGATGTCCGGTCCGATGTCCGGTCCGATGTCCGGTCCGATGTCCGGTCCGATGTCCGGTCCGATGTCCGGTCCGATGTCCAGTTCGATGTCCTGTTCGATGTCCGGTCCGATGTCTGGTCCGATGTCCGGACCGATGTCCGGTCCGATGTCCGGTTCGATGACCGGTCCGATGTCAAGTTCGATGACCGGTCCGATGTTCAGTCCGATGTCCAGTCCGATGTCCGGTTCGATGTCCGGTCCGATGTCCGGTCCGATATCCGGTTCGATGTCCGGTTCGATGTCCGGTTTGATGTCCGGTCCGATGTCCGGTCCGATGTCCGGTCCGATGTACGGTCCGATGTCCGGTCCGATGTCCGGTCCGATGTCTGGTCCGATGTCCGGTTCGATGTTTGGTCCGATGTCCGGTCCGATGTCCGGTCAGATGTCCGGTTCGATGTCCGGTCCGATGTCCGGTCCGATGTCCAGTCCGATGTCCGGTCCGATGTCCGGTCCGATGTCCGGTCCGATGTCCGGTCCGATGTCCGGTCCGATGTCCGGTCCGATGTCCAGTTCGATGTCCTGTTCGATGTCCGGTCCGATGTCCGGTCCGATGTCCGGTCCGATGTCAAGTTCGATGACCGGTCCGTTGTCCGGTCCGATGTCCTGTCCGATGTCCGGTTCGATGTCCGGTCCGATGTCCGGTCCGATGTCCGGTCCGATGTCAGGTTCGGTCCGATGTCCGGTCCGATGTCTGGTCCGATGTCCGGTTCGATGTTTGGTCCGATGTCCGGTCCGATGTCCGGTCAGATGTCCGGTTCGATGTCCGGTCCGATGTCCGATCCGATGTCCGGTCCGATGTCCGGTCCGATGTCCGGTGCGATGTCCGGTCCGATGTCCGGTCCGATGTCCGGTCCGATGTCCGGTCCGATGTCCGGTTCGATGTCCGGTCCGATGTCCGGTCCGATGTCCGGTCCGATGTCCGATCCGATGTCCGGTCCGATGTCCGGTCCGATGTCCGGTCCGATGTCCGGTCCGATGTCCGGTCCGATGTCCGGTCCGATGTCCGGTGCGATGTCCGGTCCGATGTCCGGTCCGATGTCCGGTCCGATGTCCGGTCCGATGTCCGGTCCGATGTGCGATCCGATGTTCGGTCCGATGTCCGGTCCGATGTCCGGTCCGATGTCCGGTCCGATGTCCGGTCCGATGTCCGGTCCGATGTCCGGTCCGATGTCCGGTCCGATGTCCAGTTCGATGTCCTGTTCGATGTCCGGTCCGATGTCCGGTCCGATGTCCGGACCGATGTCCGGTCCGATGTCCGGTTCGATGACCGGTCCGATGTCAAGTTCGATGACCGGTCCGATGTTCAGTCCGATGTCCAGTCCGATGTCCGGTTCGATGTCCGGTCCGATGTCCGGTCCGATGTCCGGTTCGATGTCCGGTTCGATGTCCGGTTTGATGTCCGGTCCGATGTCCGGTCCGATGTCCGGTCCGATGTACGGTCCGATGTCCGGTCCGATGTCCGGTCCGATGTCTGGTCCGATGTCCGGTTCGATGTTTGGTCCGATGTCTGGTCCGATGTCCGGTCAGATGTCCGGTTCGATGTCCGGTCCGATGTCCGGTCCGATGTCCGGTCCGATGTCCGGTCCGATGTCCGGTCCGATGTCCGGTCCGATGTCCGGTCCGATGTCCGGTCCAATGTCCGGTCCGATGTCCAGTTCGATGTCCTGTTCGATGTCCGGTCCGATGTCCGGTCCGATGTCCGGTCCGATGTCCGGACCGATGTCCGGTCCGATGTCCGGTTCGATGACCGGTCCGATGTCAAGTTCGATGACCGGTCCGTTGTCCGGTCCGATGTCCTGTCCGATGTCCGGTTCGATGTCCGGTCCGATGTCCGGTCCGATGTCCGGTCCGATGTCCGGTTCGGTCCGATGTCCGGTCCGATGTCTGGTCCGATGTCCGGTTCGATGTTTGGTCCGATGTCCGGTCCGATGTCCGGTCAGATGTCCGGTTCGATGTCCGGTCCGATGTCCGGTCCGATGTCCGGTCAGATGTCCGGTTCGATGTCCGGTCCGATGTCCGGTCCGATGTCCGGTCCGATGATCGGTCCGATGTCCGGTCCGATGTCCGGTCCGATGTCCGGTCCGATGTCCGGTCCGATGTCCGGTCCGATGTCCGGTCCGATGTCCAGTTCGATGTCCTGTTCGATGTCCGGATTGATGTCCGGTCCGATGTCCGGTCCGATGTCCGGACCGATGTCCGGTCCGATGTCCGGTTCGATGACCGGTCCGATGTCAAGTTCGATGACGGTCCGTTGTCCGGTCCGATGTCCTGTCCGATGTCCGGTTTGATGTCCGGTCCGATGTCCGGTCCGATGTCCGGTCCGATGTCCGGTTCGGTCCGATGTCCGGTCCGATGTCTGGTCCGATGTCCGGTTCGATGTTTGGTCCGATGTCCGGTCCGATGTCCGGTCAGATGTCCGGTTCGATGTCCGGTCCGATGTCCGGTCCGATGTCCGGTCCGATGTCCGGTCCGATGTCCGGTGCGATGTCCGGTCCGATGTCCTGTCCGATGTCCGGTCCGATGTCCGGTCCGATGTCCGGTTCGATGTCCGGTCCGATGTCCGGTCCGATGTCCGGTCCGATGTCCGGTCCGATGTCCGGTCCGATGTCCGGTCCGATGTCTGGTCCGATGTCCGGTTCGATGTTTGGTCCGATGTCCGGTCCGATGTCCGGTCAGATGTCCGGTTCGATGTCCGGTCCGATGTCTGGTCCGATGTCCGGTACGATGTCCGGTCCGATGTCCGGTCCGATGTCCGGTCCGATGTCCGGTCCGATGTCCGGTCCGATGTCCGGTTCGATGTCCGGTCCGATGTCCGGTCCGATGTCCGGTCCGATGTCCGGTCCGATGTCCGGTCCGATGTCCGGTCCGATGTCCGGTCCGATGTCCGGTCCGATGTCCGGTCCGATGTCCGGTCCGATGTCCGGACCGATGTCCGGTCCGATGTCCGGTCCGATGTCCGGTTTGGACATCGGACCGGACATCGAACCGGACATCGGACCGGACATCGGACCGGACATCGGACCGGACATCGGACCGAACCGGACATCGGACCGGACATCGGACCGGACATCGGACCGGATATCGGACCGGACATCGAACCGGACATCGAACCAGACATCGGACCGGACATTGAACCGGACATCAGACCGGACATCGAACCGGACATCGAACCGGACATCGGACCGGACATCGAAAAGGACATCTAAAAGGACATCGGACCGGACATCGGACCGGACATCGGCCCGGACATCGAACCGGACATCGGACCGGATATCGGACCGGACATCGAACCGGACATCGAACCAGACATCGGACCGGACATTGAACCGGACATCAGACCGAACCGGACATCGGACCGGACATCGGACCGGACATCGGACCGGATATCGGACCGGACATCGAACCGGACATCGAACCAGACATCGGACCGGACATTGAACCGGACATCAGACCGGACATCGAACCGGACATCGAACCGGACATCGGACCGGACATCGAAAAGGACATCTAACCGGACATCGGACCGGACATCGGACCGGACATCGGCCCGGACATCGAACCGGACATCGGACCGGACATCGGACCGGACATCGGACCGGACATCGGACCGGACATCGGACCGGACATCGGACCGGTTATCGGACCGGACATCGGACCGGACATCGGACCGGACATCGGACCAGACATCGAACCGGACATCGAACCGGACATCGGACCAGACATCGGACCGGACATCGGACCGGACATCGAACCGGACATCGAACCGGACATCGAACCGGACATCGAACCGGACATCGAACCGGACATTGAACCGGACATCGGACCGGACATCGGACCGGACATCGGACCGAACCGGACATCGGACCGGACATCGGACCGGACATCGGACCGGACATCGAACCGGACATCGAACCGGACATCGGACCGGACATCGGACCGGACATCGAACCGGACATCGGACCGGACATCGAAAAGGACATCGAACCGGACATCGGACCGGACATCGGACCGGACATCGGACCGGACATCGGACCGGACATCGGACCGGACATCGGACCGGACATCGGACCGGACATCGGACTTAACCGGACATCGGACCGAACCGGACATCGGACCGGACATCGGACCGGACATCGGACCGGACATCGGACTGGACATCGAACAATATTATCTTTACCATAACATATCCCTTTCAGGTTTCCTCGAAATGCCATTTTTAGTTGAGGTCTTAGGCGAGACTCGGTCGATCCGTACATGTTTTTATTATTATGGTCTTTGGAATTTTGCAATAAGTCGCAAAAACAACCTCAACAGTTCGATTATGTTAAAAGATACTACAGTAGCGGCCACGAAATCAGGCGGGTGACTGAAAACGCGATGTTGTCACATTGAACCAAAAGATGAAAGAGATTATCGAAAATTGCGTATGTTGATGCATAAACTGGCAACACTGATCATTCAGCGTTGCCTAGACCGTATCTTTAATGTGCATTCTATAAAAATGATCAAAACAAGTATCATCTAATAAAACAGATAAAAACATTGACATAAATATAAAACATATGATTAATTAATAACCACTGGAAATTTGGCAACGTTGCAAAATCATTCACCCGCCTGTTTTCGTGGCCGCGACTGTAAATGTTAACGTTTCATATCATTTCACCCAAACAATAAATTGCCATCAACATCCAGTGCGGACAAAAATTCGAGGTCTGATATGCACATTGCACTGCACTACGTTAGTTGGAAATTCGTTTGAAGTAAATAGGAACGATGTTTAAATTCACGAATTCCTTCCTATGGTGGAGGTAAATATGATATAGTTAATTCTAAAAGTGAATTTTTCGTATATTAATGATGTACCATGTATTGTGTTTTTAAGCCAACCGTACGCCACCAATGCCGGGCACATAAATGGTCTATTTATTTATATACTTAAACTTCAATACCAAATACATTTTTAAATACAAGTTAAAGTATTACATGAATTTCTTTTTGGTTCCTTTCCTTTTCCAATTAGAAGTTATAGGTGGCTAACCTAATGAAATTATACATATACTTTAATAAATATACAAACTGTTGCAGAGCATACTTGGTTTTAATCTAAAGCTAACTTGGTATAAAGTTTTTGTTTACCGTATATTGCCATATATTAAATAAATACACTTTCGTAAATTTTCATAATTACCTTAAGTTTAAATACAGTCATTTGAAGTTTCCTGAAAACAATGTTAGATTTCTGCTAGATTCAAATCTAACTCGATGAAAGCTAATAGATTTTTTCATAGATTTAGTAAAAAAGGGTAATGATTTCATCCTTGAAAATAAAAACAAATTAGTTTATAAAAATATGGTTTGTACATCTGTGCAGGAAACATCCCACTTTAAACATTTACGAACTAAACTGTGTCATCTCCATATTGCACAGACTGGGTAACCTGCCTTCTCCCCACTTTGACTTTTTCAATGACAGTAGTTACCATCTAAAGTCAATTTTTTGAGTCTGGACTTGTCTTTGGCCGACCACACGTGTGATCGCGGTTTAAATGTTTCTTTTTCTTCGTTCGTCGTGTCCGTGTTGTGTGTTCAGTGTTATGTACTTTTTAAAATTGAAGGAAAAATGAGTGTTTTTTAACTTTTAACTCTTGTCTAGTCATCTAAACAAATCATATGGATTGAAGACGGAAAGGTATTGTAATCTAATATTATTAAGTCAATTTTTTTATCATTGTAATCACTTAATTTATTATTGCTTGTATCTTTATTGTTAACATTACTATATAAGAATGTTATAATTCCGATCTATTATTTTCTTAATTCTTTTGTGCTTGTATTTATTACTCTTGCATGTTGTCCCTATTTTTTCTCTCTCTGTCTTTAGTCAAGCATGATTTATGTAAATTTTGTCCTCATTAATGCCAAAGTCGTGCATGTTTATGTCTCTCCGACGATTTTGTATATATGTAAAATTTCTTTATACTAGTTGTGCATGAATTATTATCTCTGTATTTATACTGTTATTATTGTATTGTAATGTAGGAATAATTCAATCGAGCAGTGTCTTCACTTGTTGATAATAATGTTCTGCACATGATTTTAATTGAATGTAAATTTTCTTCTTAATATGTCATCTTTAATACTGAAATGTTGTATTAATGTATTATTAGTATTTGTTACTAATGAATTCTATTTATCATGTCACTGCAACTTTTGGATACTGGCTTATGCCATTTATTTAAAATAAATAAATAAATATGCTAAACCTATGATTTATTTTGAAATACCTATTCTATCGAATAGATTTTCAAATAAGTACATTTTTCCCTTTATAAGTTACTAAATGAATACAATAAAGCGCACATACATTTTGGTAACAATCATTTAAAAAAATATACTAAGACATCGGTTTATCATAAACCTATGTATTAATGTTAACGAATAAAAACGCCTATGAATGGAGACAAATATATAAGTTCTATTTTATTTTGGATGAAAATAATTATACTAATCCTAATACAAAATACTATGTTGTAATTATAACATTTTTCATTAGTGTGCCATTTGGATATGTGCTCAGTTTAACAAAAGCAAGTTGGTTCTAAATGTTGAGCTGAAATCCCGCTGGTGGTGTACTGTCACATCACTGGAAGACTTCCAGGGAAGGCTAAAGGTTAGAGATAAACGACCCGGCGTGCCAAGTGCCCTTCCATTTCTTGCTCTGTATTCAATATATAGGATTTAATAAAAAAAGTTAAGTAAAAAATAAATTAACTACTCTCTCCATGTGGTTTTATTACAAAATCTGGTAAATGTTTACGAGAGCTTAGTATTTATATTTGTTGTAATACAATTACAAACATATTATATTTTATTGTTTGTTTCTTTTTCATGATTATTTGTGTTGAGAAATAACTAAACATTATAATATTTTACAGTTTATAGTTTAAATACCTGCATATGTGTTTAGCAAATAAAATAAGACAGGAGTAAACTTTTTACATCGCACAGTTTATTCTTTTGTAAGTAAAGTTCATTTGACAAAAATGTTTATTTAAAGCTGGATGATAGGTTTTATATTTTTTCAATTGACCTTATACTCTCTACATATAAATTTTACGTCTCTGCCAAAACAGAATGGATGTTGAAAAAAATTACATAGGTTTTATTTAATTCACGCCACTAAATGATATTTAGTACCGTTATGCTGATGACAGCCATATTAAGATTCTTCAGTTGATTACAACATTATAAATGTTGCTATTTAACAGCCTTCTTTCTTGAAAATTATTAAAAACGAAGGAAGGAAGTAGTATTAAAGTTAGGTTTTTGTGAAAATTATAAGGTTGATATATTCAATATGATAAAGGTTGAAAAGTATTGGATATAAATATAAACTACTTTCTCAATTATCTCAAAAACTTAAATTTTCCAATTGAGACCTAATGGCAGAAGAACCTTTTAATAGCCTAAATAAAATTATAATAAAGTAAATTTACAAAAAAGTGTCTTATGTTTTCCAGTGGGGAGTCTTCATACTCTTGATTTAACATTTTTTTAGGGAGAGGCGGAAAAATGCATTACGCACACAGGTGGCCAGCCTGTAGTGTGGGGCTCCCCTAAAAAACGGTTTTACCCACTAAAAAACCTATTCTACTCTTTAGGAATCTAACCTGGAATTGTTTATTACATTACGTCAGGCTAGGCCTAAATTTGGCTTAGGCCCGTGGGGCTCGCTCCTTATCCAGCCGCTTTTGTCCAGCCGCCTTGATTTAACATTAAAATTATAATATATCAACCGAATCCCAACTCATATTTAAAAACCATAAAAAATAACGAATATCCTCCATTTTTAGTTTAAAATAAATATTGTAGTTTAGAAAAAACTCAGCAATGGAGGCCGACTTGACTTTGTCGCACTATAAGTTGTGATTCTGTACCTTTATTCAAGTAAACTAGAAAGCCCTGAATGAAATATTGCAACACAAATAAAAAAATGGATGGTATAGAAGGGAATTTTAAAACAACCACAAAATGTTTATTCCTAATGTAAATTTTAAATTAAAAGAGGTAACCCCTCATTATTGGTTTCGTAGTGAAATTCAACAGTCACCTTGCAGGTTCTTTTATTTCATGTCTTAAAAGTAGATATAACAAGAATTATATCCTTATACCAAATCAAATTTAAAAACTGCCCTACCTAAATGGCAGTACCTATAGAATTGTGTTAAGAGATTTATCCTACAAATTTATTGTACATGGTCAAGAGAACACATATAACCAAATCTACAAATCCACTCTCATACTTTACTATTAAGTATACGGTATCATAAGCAATACGATGAGTTATTTTAATTATTTTAAGATAAGTGAAGTCATTAAATTATATAATGATTCGCCAGGTTTATTTTATTTATCTAATTTAGTATTAAACATGAAATGGAATTTTTTATTAAAATGCAAATATATTATTAATCTACCTATTACTAAAACTACTGACATTTTATTTGAGATAAAAGAGTTCTCTTGAACATAAAATATTTTTACATATAAATCAACAATACTCGAATAGAAAATATTTACGTAAAACATTCTCTTGGTATTTAATTAGTTCAATATGTCCGACATGTTATGCAAAAATACATTAACTTAAACCATTACATTAATGCTGAAAAAGTTAAATTAAAGTTTTTAAACCGTATTAATAAATCTTAAGGATAAGAACAAGTAGTCGCTCTACTAGATATCAGGGCAGTCTGACAAAGAAGTCCTTGGCTGACGTCCTGAATTTTCCGGTCAACAATTTTGTAGGTCTCGGTAGCAATGTATGTTTGATAAAAACTTAAAAGTAGTAGATTTATTTACGCCATTAATAAAATAATGTTTAAGCTAGTGATTGCTTAGTACCAACTAAAAGCCAATTAATTGTTTTACGTACATCCTACTTAGTTCACAAAATGATATGTGGGTGTGTTAATCGTTGAATTAATGTTTGTAATCTATCTTGAAGAATCATTTCCCTTTATTTATTAAATCATTTGATGACCATATAGCTAAGTATTATTAGTTTAAATTTGTTACCATTTGGAATTTCATTTAGTGAAATAAAACTGTCTTATTTTATTTCTTGATGTTTAATTTTTTTACCATGACGAGTCTGTAACTCTAATGTGCTCTAATGTAACTCTAAAATACTGCTTAAAAAATCAGTAATAGTTTAGTAAAATATGTCAATTTATTGCAAATTTATTTTCTAAATACATTTTCACTGTAAATGCCCATCGTTATGTGTTTTAATAAAATTAAACAACTGTTTTACGATAAAATTGTTATAAAAGGTTTGGTTTGGTGCAAAAATAAAATGTAACACCAGGTAAACAAAATAGAACAACTCTGAATGATTTTCCCGATTACAGGAGGAATGACACACGAGATATGGGTGGTTTTTATTAAATAATATTTTGCCAAATTTAAAATTAATGCAGGGTTATTTATACAATATCAAAGCTTGTTATATTCCATTTTAGTCAACAAATAACCTGCCATATCAGTTAATTGTGTAAAATAATGTTGTCAAGGTGATGACACGATTCATCTTTTAAAATGCAGGACTAGAGTCTCTTCCCCACACCTCATTATCGTGGACGTCTACGACATCTAAGAAGGGATGACAAATATTTCTTGAATGATTGGGTTCTAGTTAAAATCTCATGAATTTTAAGCTCTAAACATTAGCTTTTAATTACCCTCTTAATTTTGCTTATGATCTCAAGAAAGCTTAAATGTTTCCTGGGCAGATTATCGCTCGTTTTAGCGATGTTCCTTGGCCTCACAATTCTTCCGACTTTTCAGTGTATGGATTTTTCTGTGCCAGTTAAGATCTCTGTCTATAATAAAAACTACGACGTTTTTACGAATTGAATAATGTAATAAAAAAATACTGTCATCCCAGCAGATAAATTCCTAAGGAGGTGTTGCATTTGAATCCTACATTAAAAATTTAGGACCTCACCTTTTTCGCTTGTACCTAAAAATTCAGGTAATAAGCATTGCCAACTAAAATTGCAAATAATGAGCTTTTGATTTAAAAATAAATAAACATTCATATTAAAATTGTTATCAATCCCGCAGAGATGTTAGTCCATGTTATTGAGGAGTTGGAAAGAGACTGGAGTCCAGCATTTGAAATTATGAATATAACATTGACGACATTATTTTACACAAATATCAGGCAGGTTTACGTGTAGCTAAAATAGCAGGCAATAAGCTTTGTTAACTATAATGGCATGCAATGAGCTTTGATTTTGAATAATTAACCCTGCTTTAATTTGAAAATTTAAAATCCTATGAGTTAAAAACGATCCGTCTCACGTGTGTCACCCTCACCCTGTACAACCGATACTCGTAGTAACGAATATGACCGCTTACCAGAAGTAAGGAAATTATTCAGCTGGGGTTTTCCTGTACCACTGTACTGTTTCATACTACGGAAGACTTTTCTCAATGGTAGAACTCTGACCTCACAAGGTTCCCGATTCGACCACGAGTGACATAAAACGAACAAACATGAGCGGTCACCTCTCATTGCCTATATTTGACTTAATGCCATGGCGGTACCTTTTTGCCTTTAGATCACCGCACAGGCCAATTCCCCCGTGTTTAAGGGGGAGGGGAGGTTTTTTTTTACAGCAAAAAAAGCTTAACAAAACGATTTTAAACTTTTTGCGTAAAGCTTTACTATTAATAATTTTTCAGACGCTTTTCGAAGTTTCCGTGTTTGCCTGAAGAAGAATTTAAATGTTTGGAACAAAAGAAAGAAAATTAGCTTAATTTAAACCTAATATAATTATAAACTAACTATTGGTTACGATAAAACGGAAAAAGAAAACGTTTTTTGCATTTCAAATAACTTTCTTTATATTATTGGTTTGATTTAATCATCGTATTGTCCAAAACACTCATAAGTTATTAAGAATGACCGCAAGGCCCAAAGAGAGGAAACACTTGGCAGATTGATTGTTGGAAGCATTACTGAGACAAATCGTTCCTTATATTTGGTGAAGTGTGGACGTAGGTCCACCATTTACTCCGGGAAGGGTCAAGAAAAGTTTTGAAGTCCGAATAAAAACATTACATTATTGGTTTCAAATTTACAATCATAATGTTACCGTTATTATTTGATCCATACTTTAAAACATACGGTAGAACACTAAAATTTAATTAGCAGAAAAGAAATATTTTTTGTCTCAGGTCTATATTTATTGATAAAAATTAAGTTTATTCCATGTTAAACCTCCTCTCTATCGTGGAGCTGGCCATTAAAAGAAAATACATGACCTACTGAACTAACTGTTTAGTTCTCTTCAGTATAGAATGCACAACGAAACTAAACCACCTCTACAGTAAAGCTGGCATCTGGTACTTGTGACCCAATACAAGACTTGCTGGACTGTGTAGTTCTACATAATTGAGTGTGTAGAATACAATCAAACCTCCTCTCTATCGTGAAACTCTCCACTGATACATGTGCGCCGATACAAGATGCACTTAACTGTTTAGATCTTTCAAATGGACAATGCAGAACGTCCCTAAGTAAAATACCTCTCTATAGTGAAGCTGTCCACTGATACATGTGCGCCGATACAAGATGCACTTAACTGTTTAGATCTCTCAAATGGACAATGCAGAACGTCCCTAAGTAAAATACCTCTCTATAGTGAAGCTGTCCACTGATACATGTGGGCCAATTCAAGACGCACTTAACTGTTTAGATCTCTCAAATGGACAATGCAGAACGTAAGTAAAATACCTCTCTATAGTGAAGCTGTCCACTGATACATGTGCGTCGATACAAGACGCACTTAACTGTTTAGATCTCTCAAATGGACAATGCAGAACGTAAGTAAAATACCTCTCTATAGTGAAGCTGTCCACTGATACATGTGCGCCGATACAAGATGCACTTAACTGTTTAGATCTCTCAAATGGACAATGCAAGTAGGGGGTAATAGCCGAAGCTAAGGGTGTAGAGCGGCAAAGAGCGGCACCCCCCCCCCCCGAGGACCACCCACGGCGCGAACCCCCCCCCCCCCGAGACCACCACCCCCCCCCCCCAAATAGTAGAGGTGTTTGGTGCAGTTTTATTTATTTTTTTTATTTTTTTTTTATTTTTTTATTTTTTTTTAATTTATTTTTATTTATTTTTATATATTTCGTACATTCTCATCTACATAATTACTTTCCCGCCTTAACGCTACCCACGTCATCAACGCTAGTTACATAACCGTCCGCCTGTCCTTGAAACTCGCGCGCTATTTACAAAATGTCGCTCACCTCAAACACTGCAAGTAAGCGTTTCACTCAGTCTTACACAGTCACTAGTGCGGTACAGACATGAGCGCGTCCGGATTAATAGACGACTACTTGAATGCATTCATGGCCGACATCAACGCTGCGGACGACAACGCTACAGTTGAACAGATACCAGTTCCACCATCACCGAGGCCTAAGAAGAGGATAAGACCTACGCCTAAACCTAAAGTGGAAGAAACAGCAAAACCAGGATGGGTTCCAAAACCGTCAGACGACTGTCCCATCGTGTCGTGGCTTGAAAACGGACAATTTTATGCGGTGCAGAATCCATCAAACAGCGGACCAGTGCTTTTAAAAATGGAAATGTATGACGGTTCGGATATGGTGTACAGATGCGGATTATTTATAGACAAGAACAGTGAATTATACGAGAGCGTCAACCAGGTAGTGGACAAGTCAGAGAATATGTGGATTAATAAAGCTACGGGAGTACCGAAGATTAGCGGCTTGACGCAAACAGTAACACGATACAGTAAGACAGTAGAGAAACCGAAAAAGCCAGTGTTAAAACCGAAAAAGCAAGCTGCGCGTAGAAGACCCACCAAGAAAACATTGTAGGAACAACGTCTAGACACTGTGGAATGCAACCTCATCAAACACCTGCGCTCATAAAAAATCCATGATGGCCGCCACCCTTCTCGACCACCTGCACAAACAAAAGAAGCGGAACGACCCTTCTCGAATTTCATCGACCACCTGCATCCGGCCACCTGCACAAACAAAAGATTGGACACCTGCGGGACGACCCTTCTCAGATTTCATCGACCACCTGCGCAAACAAAAGAAGATTTACGATGTCTAGACACTGTGGAATGTGCCAAACACCTGCAAGACGACCCTTCTCACGTTTCATCGACCACCTGCACTGAACACCTGCGCACATAAAAAATTCCAAGATGGCGTCGTGGGCAACAAAAACCGAACGGACGAACTGTCCGAGCATCATTCTTCGCCTGGAGACCACTTCGACTAGTCGCATCATCCACATACTCTCTCATCATTACCATGTCGAGCATCAGCAACATGACTTCAGAGTCCGCACCTGGTGTAACGATGGACCTGCGAACATCATTGAACACCTGCAAATCCAGCTCTCCGGCCTACACCAGCCTGTCTGATCTGCGAGAGGAGTGCAGCTATGCGATCAGCGGGATGGAGCGTGTGACTACTCCATTCGGCGAGACAGTCGTCGTCATTCTCGAGGGACAAGTCGGCGATGATTTCTTCCTACGAGTCTACCTGCCCAGGCGTTTCAACCAAGTCCTGAGCGATCACGACATCGAGCGTTACAACAGCGGCTTCGGAGATCGCCTTCGTCTGGTGAAGCGCAGTCCACTTCCAGGCAGTAAATTCACACCGTTGGAATTTTTGTAAAGCAAGAAAAAGAAGACTCAAGATTTAATTAACCTTTATAAATTTTGATAGCTTTCGTAAGCAATAAAAATCCATGTACATTACAGCATAAACTAATGTCTTTTATTTTAAGATGAAACCCCAAACCTTTATTTTAAGAAAAAGTGTGTGTGTTATTAGTTTTAGTGTCAGTAGCAGTCATGAGCTTGAAGTGGCAACATCCATTCTCAGCCATTGTGGCTGGTCCTTCAGGTAGTGGTAAATCACATTTTGTGTCCAAGTTTATTGAACACATAGATGAAATGTGTGATGTAAAATTTACCAAAATTAACTGGCATTATGGTAGTGGTGGAGGAGGAGGTGATGTAAGTAATTCCAAAATAAACCACATTGAGGGTTTACCAGACTTGAGTGATTATGATGGTAAGGAACCGATACTGGTTATAATTGACGACATGATGCGTGAGGCAGACGATAGAGTGGTGGATCTATTCACGAAGGGTTGTCATCACCGTAACATCAGTGTGTTCTTCATTACACAAAATCTTTTTCATCAGGGTCGTGGGCAGAGGGACATCTCACTAAATGCTCACTACATTATATTTTTTAAAAATCCCAGGGACAGATTACAAATCAGATATTTAGCCAGGCAGATATATCCAGACAGCCCAAAGTTTATAGAGGAAGCTTACGCTGACGCCACGAAACACGCGCATGGCTATCTGCTTTTGGATTTGAAACAGTCGACATCCGAGGACATGAGAGTACGCACTTGCATATTTCCCGAGGATCGTGTAAACTATGTGTACTTGCCAAAGAAAAAATAGCTAGTCAGTTGCAATCATGTCGTGCTTGAAGAAGGATGCACCGCTGCTCAGAGCGCTGATACACGCAACACCCAAGGAACGCAAGGCACTGTTAAAGGTTTGTGACAAGAGTCGCATTCGTTCAGTCTGCGAGTGCGCCTATAACGTGCTACGTGGGAACGTGCCTCTGTCGAGTAAGACTAAAAGCCAGTTGAGCAAACATAAAGTGGCTCTGAGACGCTTAGTAAGACAAGGAGAGTGTTGGGGAAAGAAACGAAATTATCTAGTGCAGAAAGGAGGTGGAGTTTTTATTCCATTACTGTTGGGCACAGTGTTACAGGCAGCAGTCAGTAGTGCATTAGGAAAGTGAAATGGATGTCCAGACAAAAGCATTTTATTTGACTTTACTTAGCGGTACGCCCCGCTCAGCAAAATATTATCCGAAAAATAACACGTCTGATTTCACCGTACAACTATTGAAGTACATTTGCTTGGACAGTAGAGATTGGGAAGTAGCGCTCGTAGAAGTACATTACCCATGTTCGTTCTCAACAGTAGGGTCCGATGCTTTGCTACAAGTAGTTGGTACAAAAAAGGAAGAACCCAAGAAGTCTGTGGGAAAAGAAGGTAAATCAGTCAACAAAGAAGGTGAATCAACCATCAAAGAACCGACCAATAAGAAACCCAAAATATTCGCACACTTCGAAAGACCGAAACCCGGATACTACAATTCAGTTGAAGAATTGGTGGAAAACATCAATGGGCTGAATTATGTAAAGAAAACTGGAACTATATTCAGTCTTGACGAAGCAAAGCGTCTTAAAGTATCGTTAGGAACTGCGTTGGGACCTGTCACAAAAGTAATTTATTCCCAATCACTCGCACTTCAGTTGGGAACAGCATCGACAGATGATATAATATCTGAACCAAGTTTACTTAAGAGTACTAGACCGGCTAATTTAAATCTTGGTTTACCAGCACTTATGCTCGTGCACTGCGATCTGGTTGAAGAACAAATTTTAAGCGATGATCGTATACCACTATTGAGGATTATCAATATATCCCACTCGATAAATGATTACGGAACGTACAAGACGGCATACATAAGTGATCCGCACTACGTGCCGGTGAGAAAGAAGACATTCGAAAGTGTGAGAATTTATGTGAAGGACATCTTAAAGCGAAATCTCTCATTCCGTCACGGAGCGTTGACCGTTAAACTACACTTCCGACCGGCCGCCGCTGCTGTAGATCAATAATGGAGCACGCAAAGAAGATGGCCATCGTCCCGCAAGAGCTTATTGAGCGTTTACAGTCTACATCATCAGCATCATCATCATCGGAGAAGACATCAAACAATTTGTCCACTACGGAAGGACTGGATGTGGAGATGCAGAAAATAATGAATAACAAGAATATAGACGATAGTGAAAAATGGAAACTGTACAATCAGGCGTTGCAACGTTTCTTACACTTTGCCTCTAATAATCGCCAGCCGATTAATATTCCAATCGTGGATGCGACATTCAGTGATGATGCCCAACACCCGACACGGGGTGCAGCGGAAGGGCCAGTCGATGAGATTGTCGAAATGTTCTCAAAGACATACAGGAGTGACGCCCGCAATCTGTTACGATTTATGAAAAAACCCGATAGTCGAATCAGTTGGGATATCAACTACTCGGTGTTTATCGATGGTCGAAAACTACCGAATGCAAATATAGTTGATATTTTGAATAACATAGTGAGAGTTCGAATGACCGAACGTATACCGCCAGGATGGATGGAAGTGATGACCGCTTTGAAAGAAATGAATGTACCTCTAGAATTTATAAATAATACCAGAGCGTTACGGGAATTGAATGACACATTCAAATCATCATTGCGGATGACCAGTTCACCGAGTGCACCATCACCGCGCAGAACACCGATGCGAGAGCGGCTACGTTCGTGGGCGGTAGTGAAACGAGGAGCTAAGGAGCGGCGCGGTGAGACATCATTACAGAGAACATTACGTGAGGTCGATGATTATCTAGCGAAAACACCGATTGAAGAAGCGGCGACCGGCGGCTATGCTACGTCAACTCCTGCAAACAGGGATGAATACCAGTGGGAAACGGAGCCACTGGGCTTTCTAGACAGGTGGGAACCGTATCCGGCCAAGTGAGTATGGATCGTCTCTATTACAACCCCGGCGAGCCCGGCGCGTTCGGCGGTGTCGCACCGCTAGTGCGAGCTGCACGCAAGAGAGATATTTCAAAGTCGAAAGTAATCGAATGGTTACAATCACAGGATACTTATACATTACACAAGCCTGCCCGTAAACGCTTCCCACGCAATCAGTACTCTGTTTTCGGCCCGTATGAACTGTGGCAAGCGGACTTGAATGATATGCGAGGATTGAGTAAATACAACGATGGAGTCAATTACCTACTGACCGTGATAGACGTGTTCAGTAAACGTCTGTACGTGAGAGCGTTGAAGAGAAAGGAAGGTGCAGAAGTGACAGTGGCATTCGAAGAAATATTCAAAGAAGCGACTAAAACTCCGCGTTGCCTCCAGTCTGACAAAGGAACAGAGTTTACCGGCGCCAAGACCAGACAGTTATTCAAAAAGTACGGAATAAAATATGTGACTACGCAGAATCCCGATGTTAAAGCGGCAGTAGTGGAACGCGTGAACCGCACGCTAAAGTCTCGCATGTGGCGTTACCTGACTTACAAAAACACTTACCGATATATCGATGTACTGAACAAACTGGTGAAAGCATACAATGCCAGTGAACACAAGAGTCTCGGCGGTGGATTGCGCCCCATCGATGTGAAAAATGATCGGACGATAGCACAAGTGCTACAACGCATGTACAGTAAAATTCCACGTCGTGTTAAGCCCAAACTCAAGATTGGTGACACTGTACGCATAGCAAAGGAGAAGGGTACATTCGCCAAAGGCTACGAGACCAATTGGAGTAACGAAGTGTTTACTATTCGTAAAGTGAACACTCTGATGCCGTTGCCCATGTACACGCTGGCGGACCTCAAAGGTGAAGTTTTGACCGGCCAGTTTTACGAACACGAATTACAGAAAGTAATCTATCGGAGTGATCAGCTATTCAAGATTGACAAAATTCTGGACACTCGTGGCAGAGGCGCCAGTAAGCGTTATTACGTCAAGTGGCGAGGATACGGAGACGAGTTTAACTCTTGGGTGAGAGCGCAAGACTTGCAAAATGTCTAACTCACAATTCTTCCTTACGCTGCCCAGCAACAGTTCTATGGAATATTTCCCCAACAATAAGGTGTCAAACTACACTACGCATCTTTCGAAACAGATACGATTGGAAGGTGCGTGGGAGATGGCTCTGGTGGAATCTCACTATCCATGCTCATTTCCATTAGTGAACAAAAACGAGATTATAATAATCGAACAGGATACTATTCTTTCCGCCATAGATTTAGGAGATACAGACAAGTACACGTTTACTCTGGACATGGGTTACTACAAGAATATAACCGAACTGGTGAATATGATCAATGATGCGAAGGGTCTCATCGATTACGTAGAGTTCACTTATGACAAAGATGCGGACAGAGTGGAAATAAAAATACTGAAAGAAGACGTGGTTGCAATACATTTAGACAATAAACTGGCTTTACAATTGGGATTCGATCCGCAACAGAAGGACATTGTGAAAAACAATAAAGCGTCATGGCCCCCGAATCTATCGATGGGGCTTCCAGCTAATATGTACGTGTACTGCGATCTGATTGAGCCACAATTGATCGGTGACACTTCTGCCCCACTATTGAAGATTATCAACATTGACAGAGGCGACTACGTGCACGGTGCCAATAAGACTGTACTCTACACCAGCCCGCATTACGTACCGATCACCAAAGGAGCATTCGAGACTGTGGAAATCGACCTCAGGGATCACACGGGGCAAAACCTGTCATTCCTGTTCGGGACGTCGTACGTGAAGCTGCATTTCAGAAGAGCTCTGCATAATAATTAACTGTAAAAATGGCTTCGAACGATCCGTACATGGCGTACTACTATCGCCAGCATTCGCAGACGGGCGGATCGATAGAAAAAGTGTTTCGCGGTGCCGCCTACCAGAGAGGACATGGAGTCGGCAGCTTCTTGGGCGGAATGTTTCGCACCGTATCTCCGATAATCAAGAGCGGAGTTGCAGCATTGGGCAGAGAAGCCTTAAAGTCCGGAATGGGTTTCCTCGGTGATGTCACTCTACGTACGAAACATCCCAGAGATGCGGCAGAGGAGCGCATGAAAGAGTTTACCGGCTCGTTGAAACGCACGGCCGATGACAAGATTGAACGAGTTCTCCGTGGTGGCGGTGGCAGTGTCAAGCGTCTGCGGCCGGCATCCAAAAAGCGCGGATCGCGTAAGAGTGGCGCGAAACGCGCAACGCGCAAGACTTCCGCGAAGCGCGCAATGCGTGGCGGCAAGAAACAATCGAGTAGCCGTCGCACACTACGTGTCACACCTCAGTCTCTGGCTAAACTCCTTAGAGGAAGGACGTCATCATCGCCGTCCAAGAAGAGAAAAGCAGCAGTTAAAAATAAAAGGAAAGTAGCAAAGGCAATAAGGGATATTTTTAATTAATCATGTCGTTCATACATCAAAGATCATGTGAATGCGTCAAGACGGAGCTGGACTTGTTTTCACTACCGCCCACACAGACGAGTATCGAAAATGGAAAATGGATTCAATACAAACCGATATCCACACTGACGGACGACTCACCGATAGAGTTTGTAGTGCCAGGCAATGGCGAAGAGTACACCGATCTATCACAAACAATGCTAGAAGTCACAGCATCGATAATCAAGGCTGACGGATCGGCGATTGCTGCGGCCGATGCAACAAAAGCTGGTCCGATAAATAACTGGCTACACTCGTTGTTCAGTCAAGTGGACATGTGTATGAATCAAAAATTGGTTACACCACAGAACAACACTTACGCCTATCGAGCGTACATCGAAACAGTATTGAACTATGGATTCGATGCCAGGAAATCTCATCTGTCATCCGTGCTGTGGAACGCCGATGATTCAGGCCATATGGAAAACACCGAAGACGATAATGATGGACTGGAAAAGAGACGTAAGCTAACAAAAGGAGGACGAGAAATCGATATGGTCGGTCATCTGCATTTGGACATGTGTAATCAGAATAAATATCTTTTGAACGGAGTCGAGCTACGCTTCAAGTTAAACAGATCGAAAGATGCATTCTCCATGATGGTGCACGAAGGTGACTACAAAGTGCATATCGCCGATGCGAACCTGTGGATTAGAAGATGTAAAGTCAGCCCGACCGTACTGTTGGCGCACAGCAAGATACTGCAGTCCGGAACCGCTAAATATCCAATCACACGAGTGGACGTGAAATCTTTCACGCTCGCTTCCGGCATAAGGAGCAAGACTCTGGACAACGTATTTCTGGGACAAGTTCCGAAGCGCGTGATTGTCGGAATGGTAACCAATGCCGCATTCAACGGTGATGTCAAAAAGAATCCGTACAATTTCAAGAATTTCGATTTGAACTACTTCTCACTGTACGTGGACGGTGAACAGGTGCCGGCCAAACCGCTCCAACCCAAGTTCTCTCCTGCCGGTAGCGCAAAGTCAGTTATGGCGTACAACACAATATTTAGCGGCACGGGGATCCATTTCTCAGACGCTGGAAACGTGATTAGCAGAGAAGATTTCGAAAACGGCTACTGCCTGCTAGTGTTTGATCTAACGCCCGACCTGTCTGCCAGCGATACCGGCCACTGGAATCTCGTACGCAATGGCAGCGTGCGTATGGAACTGGGATTCGGTACCGCGCTAACCGAGACTGTCAACTGTTTGGTGTACGCAGAGTTTGACAACGTAATTGAAATCGATCGACACCGCAACGTGATGGTTGACTTTGGTGGTTAGTCTCTCATCAACACTCGTACGAGATGGATCGCTTACGCAGAGTACGTTGCAGGAATTTGGCCGCTCCCATCATTATTGATTTCCAGAGTTTCAAAGACAACATCAATGATTACATAATGAAGGAAGTCTGCGTTATGGAAGTGGACAGCGGGATACTACTGATGCATCACATCGCCAAACCTCCATTCAAAAGGGACGAGCTGACCATCGACAAACATCGAGAATCACACTGGCTATCGAAACACTATCACGGATTAAAGTGGGATCAAGGAGACATTAGCTACAACGACTTGGAACAAAAGCTACGAAAGATAATCGCCAAACGACATACCGTCTATGTCAAAGGATCGGAAAAGAAGAGTTTTATATACAGACATTTAGTTATTGATCACTGCACTACCAACATTATCGACTTGGATGATATCGGATGCGGTTCACTGGCGACGATCAACAATCTACTATCGAAATCCACGCTGCGATGCCGCCATCACAGATCACCGAACCATCGATGCTCACTATCCAATTGCATTGCATTACACGGATGGTTATTTTTGACTAACAATATTGACGATGAATTGGAATCTACTGATGAGACGAGCTCGTATTTCTGCTCTTGTTTTCACACGTCTACGAGCACTACAACGAGTACTACCGCTGCAACTGTTGGCATCGACACCGTAGAATGAATACCAATCAGATTGAGAAATATCTATCGACTCTGCCAGTGCACAATCATGGGGTCTATGCCGCCGACCGACTACCGCATCGCATCTCCCCGTCTACAGCAATCGTTGTGAATACCGATCCACACAATGAAGCCGGTACGCACTGGGTTGCATTCTACCTGGACCGGAAGAGTGATGTCATTGAATTCTTCGACAGTTACGGACAACCCCCACATCTGTACTTCTATCAAGGATTCCTGAGACGTAACGCTCGTCGTTACCTGTACAACGAGTATCGCCTACAAGATGATGACAGCACAGTCTGCGGCCACTACTGTCTGACTTACCTGTACTACCGAACTCACCATGATATGAGGATGATGGACTTCGTGCAGCTCTTCGACGACACCTCCACTGCTCACAATGATGCGATGATCAGAACACTGTTCACCAGATTGTATAAACACTTGTAGCAATGTTTGCTTTTTCTTTGTAAAAATCTTTTTAATTTTTCTTTGTATTGTAAAATCTTTTTCATTTATCTTGTAATGTAATTTTTTCTTGTAATAAAAATGAGTACTCAACAAACACCAATCTTTTCATTTCCTTTTAGTATGTAAGTTTTCATTTTTTTTTTTTTTAAAAAGGCTCAATATTTCAAAGTGCATTTAGAAAAATCAGATAGTTTAATCTTTGTGCAGACTCGACATTAGATTTTACTTTCAAAGACCAGAGAGTCCAGTAACTCAGTATTTCAAAAGAGTCTGATAGTTTACTCATTGCACATATTTGACATAACAGTTCAAAGTGAAAAGAGCCTATTAGTTTAACCTTTATGCAGACTCGACATTACATTTTTACTTTCAAAGACCAGAGAGTCCGGTAACTTGATATTTCAAAAGAGTTTGATAGTTTAAGTATTTGTACACCTCTGTGCAGACTCGTCATTTATATTTTACTTTCAAAGTGAAAAGAGTTTGATATCTTAGTATTTTTAAAAAGCAAAGAGTCTGACAGTGAATGATCTTATTACTATGTGTAAAACTGGAAAATAAAAACAAGTATGTCAATACAAATGACTAGATTTATTGAATCAATCTTAAACCTAACATCAAGTGTTTTGAAATGAATCATCAAATAGATACTTTATACAATATCTGTAGAAATTAGAAAAATGAACTTGATACAATATTTTCAAAAGATCAATAGAAATGACTAGATTTATTGAAATAAATGTTTGCAAGAAAATAATTTAGAAGAACTTTATACAATATTTACAAAAGAGTAAAATTTAAAATAGACAACAAGTATTTATATAAAACAAAAATTTATAGAATAGACAACAAAGATGAATTTGATTCATTAATAAAAATTTACATACAAGCAACAACAAGAAAAATGTGCACACAAAATAAATAAAAGTTCATATCACAGTCCACAAGAGTCCATAAACAGTCCATATCACAGTCCATCACACGAACACACTCCCGAGATCCGAACAGAGCCTACCCGATCACACTCATGCGACTTAAATTATACTGTCTAGTCGTCTACGTCCATCGGCGCTGGTAGAGCTGGAGGTAACGGTGGCGCCCTGGGGGGAATAGCGTAGTGCCCCCACGGAAGCGTGTTTATTCCGTCCTCTGGCATTACATAACGTTTGTCATCATAGGGTGCCAGGGACCGCTTCTTTACCACAATGGTGTAGATTATGTGGTGTTTGCTTTGGAACCTCTGATTGTCCGTACTTTTGATTGTCTTGTTGTATAAACAATCCAGGTAATCTTGTACGGACAGTTCCTTTGCAACTACGGCGCGGTTGACGCCCTTTGCCCGCTTTATCGGCGGAGGCGCACCACAGTCGTCGTCATCTCCGTTACCAACAGCACACGTAAAGCCTCCGGACACCATACAATATAATTTTGCCATCAAGCTGACGAATAACCTAATAACTCTCCCACCGACTTCGTCCTTAAATTTCCCCAAAACCCTAGCGTTGCGCCCGTCGTAGCACATGTGGTTCTGAGGATAGTTGCTGGTATCGAAGTCGTCCAGGTGCGTCATCATGTCGCGGTAGACGTCTAGGGTACGGATGGCGTAGACGATACCATCTGTGTCCATGTAGGCCATCTTGATATTTTCGATGCCGTACCTTTCTACCATATCGTAGTGAAAACCGTACATCCACCGTTTACTGTGGTCCAGAATGCACATTCCCGCATAGACTGGCTTGTTGAGTACAACTCGTACTTTTGCCATATTTAGTAGTGCCAAGTTCTCATCGTACCAAATTCGATCGTTGAAATTTGCCTTGGCCACGTACTTCGTGTATGTCTTGCGGGATGTGGCGATCTTCATGTTTTGGTGTTTTCTCACATTCTGGAGACTCATGCCGTAGACAGCATTGACCATCAATTTGAACATTTCGACTTCAAATTTGTTGTTGGCCTGCCGTCTCAGTTCGGTATTCAGCATCACGTACGGTTTTAACCACGGCGACTGTTTAAAACGCATAACCCGGTGAACACGACGAACACGCAGTCCATTCTCGATCGCTTGTTGTAGATACCGATAGTGGATCACGTATTCATCCTTGTCCGTGAGAGTAGCCATTAGTTTGCTGGATTGTCCTGCTCCGCTATTGATGATGTCTTCTGATGAGTAGGGCAGCTGGTAAGCCGGTGACTTTCGTACTTCCGGACAGAACGGGAGATCGCGATGCTTGTCGTGGAGTGCCTGGTCTCGTGGGTACTCCAGGTCGACCTCCAAAACATATCCATACTCACCGTCTGCCGGTATGTCCGTGATGTTCAAGTCGGCGATTTCCTGCTGTGACAGCCACTCGAAATCTTTGTAGGGGAGTGGTTCTGACATGGCCCATCCGTAGAGGTTGTTAGCGTCATAATACATTAAAAATGTATCATCGTCGTATTCTACGACTCCTCCACTTGTCGATGCGTCCTGACCGTTTCGGTTGCCGCCATCTTCCGCTCTCGTGTATTTGTTGTTGGCGACAACGTGCCTAGTGACGCATTGGGTCAGTCCACCCTCGGATGCCCTTCTCGAAGAACAAGTACATGTCGACATCTCGCAAGGTATCGAGCACCACTCCAGTCTTGAGAAGCATTACGTCCCACGCGTATGAAGGTAGTGTCAGATAATGTGCAGGATCCAAGTTGTAGTGTGTCATACACATGTCTCTGAATCCCTCGAAACACGTCGGCGAGCAGTAGAACGTCTGTCATCAAATAAATCTCTGCGTACTGCCCGAGGGATGTACAACTAAACTTATTCCATACGCGTTGGGCGTGTGCGTAGTCCTCATCGGTGACATTTTCCCCGAAGACATCTTTAGGTGGCAAGTGATCGTCATTTAATGCTTCCATGGACGTTACGTACTCGTAGGGAAGATTCCCTTCCTTCGAAGCAAATCAAAGTCTTCTTGGTCTTGGTACCGGGCCGCGTGTGATGTGCATTTTGTTGGCCGGCAGAAGCGACGCCAATGTGCCTAACGCCTTAGACATGAGGCGGTATGAGTCGACAAATTGTAATTTAATACTGTTCCGCCGGCCCGCGCCCGGATATTTGAAGCGCTTCGAGAAAGTGATGTACTTCTCCTCGGTGTTGGCGAGTACCTCAACGTCCCCCTTGTCCACGCCTAACTCACGCACGATGAAGTGGGCGTCGTAGTTGGACAGGTTATGAAAATACATATTGACGGTCTCCTGTTCCCTGTAGCGGAGGTTGCACGAACGATGAGCAGCTCCTCTGTAATTGTACGGAGGCGAGTGTTGATGATCCCTAACTTCATATTATCTTCACCATCGTTAGGGCCGAATTCCCGTTTACAGATGTGACCAGACAGTGGCACGTCGGAATTGAAGTTCTTCCTGCTCTGTCAACTGTGGTGGTCTCCGGGCATGCGCTGGCCGTAAAGGATGTCGCCAATCTTCCGTACGTCATCCCGTACAGCGTTGATAAAATGCTGCGCCGCATCCTCGCCTCTGTACATTCGCAGCTTGGAGAAGGTGTTGGAGTCCTGGTCATCGTCGTCGCAGTCTCCCTCGTCGGCTGTTCTTAGGTCGTCGCGAATGTAATACGCATAAGCGTACGGTCTGTGGACATTCCTAATATTGTTGGGCAAACCACCCACGCGCTGTTGGCCAATCGTTCGGTTAGTTGCTGGGTCCCAAGCAGGCGGTCGAACAGTTGGTGCGGGATGAATAGGCCTATCAGCCTCAAAGGGTACGAGCATGCTCTCAAAGTCGGCGTAGATTGTAAACCGACTCTCTCTTTGTACGCTCGGGCCGATTAAACATGATGTGCTCTTCTTCCGCAACATCGGTTCTCAATGGCGCGTTTTTATAGCAGTAGCGCCTGGTGTTCTTCTAACCGCTGCTCTCCGGTGAGACCCAGTTTGTTGGGCTGGTTGTCAAAATGCGCGAAGCATCTCCTGCAAATGTGCAAACGATGTCCGCGACGGGTTAACTGGCTACCGACTAACCTCTCAAAGTCAGCTATGTACGCATAGTGGGCGGTCCGCTCATCTGTCCAGGAATAACAGATCAAGTGGTTTGGTGCCTCTCGTTCCACGACGCGAAGCGGGAAGACATAGTGCTCCTGTTTATCTTGCTGTCTCTTCTGTTTTCTTCTTGTCCAGACCGTACACATTTATGCTTATGCCGGGGTTGTTACGTTCGAACGAGCGGATTTTGTCTAATCTTACTGGAAACTCCAGTCCGTCAAAATTTAGATTGGAACGTGCCCTGACCTCTGCTGTGAAATAATAAGGAGTAAGTCGATTACGAGGAGCATTTTTCAACGAATTTTGTCAGCATAGCATATTCAAAGCAGCGTTCATTCCGCATCGTTATACGTATTTACCACGGCATGTTTCACGGCGATGTCGCGAGGAAGGGGGATGAAGGAGCTACCTTTGGTAGGACTGTAGACATTTACTCTCACTTCCATATCTAAGACCCTAACAAGCTCCATCCCGAGCCTTCATCTCGCATGTCTCCTTCTCCAACAAGATTTTGTTGATGTAATCTTGACAAATTTCATCTACATCGCTTGTATGGAAGATATCGACATTCTTGGTCTTGAAGGCACGCCTACAAGTTTCGCCGTGAATGTTAGCAAATTCGCATTCGACCCAGAGATTAGACTTGATGGCATGAGTGTGAATAAGTATTTGTCGCATGAGTGATATTACCTGAGTCCTTAGCGATAGAAGAAACTCCTGCAGGGTAACTGACTCGTCTGCGGGCTCGGTCAGGCGGTAGGTTTTGAGCCGCCCGCGGAATGCCGTCTCTACCTCGGTGAACCCCGCAGGAGCTAGGTCGTCAGGGATCACAGGCACCTCGTCGACGTCTTCGTTTGAAGTTGCCACTGATGCTGGCGACGAGGGGGCAGGCGAAGGTGGGTGGACTCAACCGGTCTGGTCGGGCTGGCATTCCGCGCGTAGGACTTTGCATCGGAACCGGGCATGGAACTGCATGTTATTCTTCCTCGTGAAGGTTTGTCCACACCCGGCGCACACATGGCCTGAAAAACACACAATGCTGTAGTCACATGTATAGTTATAATGTTAAAGCTGAATAGAGAAACAGATTCCAAACTGATATGAAAAATCTGAATATTCAATATACTTACTTTGTAATGAGATTCATTGAATGGTAAAACTGGAGAATTTTTGTTTATCTCCGAATGTCTACATTGTGACTGGGATTCATTTAATATTGGTTAAGAGTCTTTGAAATATAGCCCTTTGAAGGTATGTTTCATTTAGTTAGTATCAAATATCTGGATGAAATTTTTACATTCGAGACAAGATAGTGAATTCAAAATTAATAGTTTGAAGTAAAAAATAAACACATACCTCTTGAAGGAACTCCAGCAGGCTCTGGGGCTTGAGATGGCTCCGGAGCATGGGATGGTCCCGGTCTCGGCTCGACGTTAGGAGCATTGGAGGGGCCGGGCCTCGGTTCAAAGTCGGGATCAGAAGATGGACCTGGTCGCGGTTCCACCGGACTCGGTGTGGGCGCAAAGTCTATAACAAAAAGCACAAGCATGATTAGAATATGCATCTTGGATTTGTGAACACAGTGAGAAAATGGATATGTTTTCAACATAGATCGTCTGACTTGTTCAAACAAACATTATAGAAATTGAAATCGGAATAGAATATTGTTGAATGAAATAAATGATTATATGTCATGGTAAATTGATTGTCAAACAAAGAAGTAATGCTGTTTTCTACATGTTATGAGTGAAGGAGAAATATTTTCTGGATATAATTGATAATGTACAACTATTTGCCCAAATTTGAGAGTGAATAAAGTTTAGACTGTAAGTAAAATTAAACTAACCTGGTCTGAATGCAGGGTTCATCACCGGTTGAAGCTGCTCAGCATGTTTTTTGTTGATGTGGCGACGACGGTTTGATTCTCTTGTAAACGATTGTCCGCACTCGGGACACGGGAAGTTGGCCCCACCGTGGACGGAGCGGACATGTTCGTTAACGTGGTCTCGTTTCTTGAATGACTTTCCGCACTGGGCGCAGGAGAAGCGACGTTCCAGCACAACGTTGTTCATAATGATCTGTAAACAAATAATGATACGCATTAGAACTCTGTCGCTATTTTCAGTCTAAGGACGGGGGGGGGGGCACATGAAATATAACTACATCTCCATACTACTAGTATAAATTAAATTATAAATAAGTATAAACGTTTAAGTCCTAAATGAACTCTTCAAAACTACTCTAATTGTGAATACGCATTTTTGTTGAATATCAAGTCTCTAAATACGCTACAAACTTAATCAAACGTTTTAATAACTCAATTTATTTATTACAATTTACATGTTATATGAACAAATGTGATAGATGTTTAAACGATTTACGCTACAAAAGTAAGCCTAGGATGTACCAAACCCATCTACTATTTTTAAAGTTTTATAAAATAAAAAATAGAAAATGAAAATAATAAAAAATGAAAATATAAGTATGTTTGAGAATTTTAGTATGATGTAGCGAAAACTACGAACGTCCTACTCAACGCTACGAACCATAGTCTATATGGTACAAAACCAATCTGCTATTTGTTAAAAGTTTTATAAAATTTAAAATATTTATTCACATATGTTTAACATTTGGGTATGATGTAGTGTAACCTACTCTTTGAGTTTCTTGACCGAGTCAAAATTACTGAATCCTAATAAAATTAGTCTATGTGGGACAAAAGCTAACTACTATTTTGAATAGTTTAGTAAAATTAAAAATATTTATTTGCATATGTTTCACATTTTGTGCGTGAATTAGTTAAGACTCATCGTACTCTTTGAGTTTCTTGACAAAGTCAAAATTGTTGAAATCTAATAAAAGTAAAAACTACATTTAATTATAACTAGTTATTGTAAATTAGAAATAATACTTACATTTGAAGTGAGAAGTATCCAAAGAAGACACTGGCGTAGACAGAGGCGCAAGGAAGCAGCAAGCGGAGCGAAGTGCAGGAACGTCCGGTCACTACGGCAGCTAGGCAACTACTGATGCCGGGGAGTGTAGAAAATGGCCGACGACGCTCGGTTTGGTTATCCTCTGTAAGGTGACGGTCGGAGAAGGGACACGCAGCTGCGTGGGGTGATGGGTAATATAAGACGCGCTATTGTGTAACGTCGCCGGGCGGACGCTCCCACGCAGGGGTGAGGTTTATTGTCTTCGGCTCCCCTAGGTGTGGAATGTCGCACCTGGCCGAGGGTCGGGTTGCAACACCGCAGGTGGTCCTCGGGGGGGGGGGGGGGGGTTCGCGCCGTGGGTGGTCCTCGGGGGGGGGGGGTTCGCGCCGTGGGTGGTCCTCGGGGGGGGGGGGGGGGTTCGCGCCGTGGGTGGTCCTCGGGGGGGGGGGGGGTGCCGCTCTTTGCCGCTCTACACCCTTAGCTTCGGCTATTACCCCCTACTAATGCAGAACGTAAGTAAAATACCTCTCTATATTGAAGCTGTCCACTGATACATGTGCGCCGATACAAGATGCACTTAACTGTTTAGATCTCTCAAATGGAGAATGCAGAACGTAAGTAAAATACCTCTCTATAGTGAAGCTGTCCACTGATACATGTGTGCCAATACAAGACGCACTTAACTGTTTAGATCTCTCAAATGGACAATGCAGAACGTAAGTAAAATACCTCTCTATAGTGAAGCTGTACACTGATACATGTGCGCCGATACAAGACGCACTTAACTGTTTAGATCTCTCAAATGGACAATGCAGAACGTAAGTAAAATACCTCTCTATAGTGAAGCTGTCCACTGATACATGTGCGCCGATACAAGACGCACTTAACTGTTTAGATCTCTCAAATGGACAATGCAGAACGTAAGTAAAATACCTCTCTATAGTGAAGCTGTCCACTGATACATGTGCGCCGATACAAGACGCACTTAACTGTTTAGATCTCTCAAATGGACAATGCAGAACGTAAGTAAAATACCTCTCTATAGTGAAGCTGTCCACTGATACATGTGCGCCGATACAAGACGCACTTAACTGTTTAGATCTCTCAAATGGACAATGCAGAACGTAAGTAAAATACCTCTCTATAGTGAAGCTGTCCACTGATACATGTGCGCCGATACAAGACGCACTTAACTGTTTAGATCTCTCAAATGGACAATGCAGAACGTAAGTAAAATACCTCTCTATAGTGAAGCTGTCCACTGATACATGTGCGCCGATACAAGACGCACTTAACTGTTTAGATCTCTCAAATGGACAATGCAGAACGTAAGTAAAATACCTCTCTATAGTGAAGCTGTCCACTGATACATGTGCGCCGATACAAGACGCACTTAACTGTTTAGATCTCTCAAATGGACAATGCAGAACGTAAGTAAAATACCTCTCTATAGTGAAGCTGTCCACTGATACATGTGCGCCGATACAAGACGCACTTAACTGTTTAGATCTCTCAAATGGACAATGCAGAACGTAAGTAAAATACCTCTCTATAGTGAAGCTGTACATTGGTACATGTAGCCTATACACAGCCCACTTAACTGTTTAGATCTCTCAAATGGACAATGCAGAACGTAAGTAAAATACCTCTCTATAGTGAAGCTGTCCACTGATACATGTGCGCCGATACAAGACGCACTTAACTGTTTAGATCTCTCAAATGGACAATGCAGAACGTAAGTAAAATACCTCTCTATAGTGAAGCTGTCCACTGATACATGTGCGCCGATACAAGACGCACTCAACTGTTTAGATCTCTCAAATGGACAATGCAGAACGTAAGTAAAATACCTCTCTATAGTGAAGCTGTACATTGGTACATGTAGCCTATACACAGCCCACTTAACTGTGTAGTTCTCTCCAATGGAGAATGCAGAAGGCACTCCCTCTTTACCGTGGAGCTTTACCGTGATACACATGACCTGATACAAGACCCACAAAACTGTGTAGTTCTCCCCAGAGGATAACGCTGAACGCAACTAAACTGCCTCTCCATATTGAAGGTGTCCACTGGTACATGCAAGCTGATACACAGCCCACTGAACCGTGTAGTTCTCAAAAATTGAGAGTGCAAAACGTCATTAAAAATCTTCTTTACCGTGAAGCTGGCTCCTGGAACATAATACCTTATACAAAACCCACTGACCTGTGTAGTTCTACATAATTGAGAATGCGGAACGCAATTAAACCTCCTCTCTATCGTGAAACTGCCCAGTGATACATGTGAGCCGATACAAGACCCACTGGACTGTGTAGTGCTCTCCGATGTAGAACTTAGGTTGAAAACATGAAACGTCTTCCAATACTACTCAATATATTTGAACCTACAGTGTAATCGTTCTTAAGACGGTAGATATATATGAAATATCTTATACAGTAATGGCGATCAATTTTGACAAGTCAAACCGGTTACCATGAGGCCCAAACCGAGACTGTTTAATTTCAAATATATTGGTATAATTTTATTATATATTATCAAGTAAATAGTAAAATCTTCGATAACTTTATAATTATTTTTTCTATTTGATCATTGATACATAAATAAAATATATTATAAGTATGTATAATATTAGGTAATGTGAATTGTCATATAAATGTAGGAAATCTTATGACTTTAGTCTCTACTTAGACCTAAATGTGTTTTTTTAATATATTTTAGCAATATAAGTTTGTGATAGTTACTAAACAACCAAATGTAGTTTTAAGAGGCCGTTACCTTCGGTGAAATAAAATATTTACCTTTATAAGACATTTTTTGTACATTTTATTGATTCGTCATGACATTTTTAATTATTATCCATGTTTGGGCTCTAAGGCGTCAATCTCGGGATATTATTCATGGTTGGTTGACATTAATGTAGGACGATTCTCCGTGTCTAGTATAACTGTTTAATATTTCAGCCACTTCAATCAAATTATTTTACTGTTATTAACATTTCCACTTTGTACTTTTGTTATTTAACATTTTTCTTGTCAGATGTTATCACCAACGCTAAAATTAAATATGCAGGGATAAAAGTCAACTTCCTTTCTGATATTGGATCTTTGAGCAATTTCCTACTCAGGTGGTGTATTTTTAATCCTTTAACACCATTTTACATTTTTCTGATCTGTTGCTGCTATGACCTGTGAAAAAATCAAGTTTTACTTTTTATTGTATTTGGAAGTTTCGTCATAATTAGATACGAATAAATACTTTACTTTTTATGAGAACATAATCTTAGGTTGAAATGGTTGTCCAGGAATCGTATTTGGTATAAGAATAAAAATACACACAAATTGACACTTTCAGATATATAGGCTATTCAAAAAATTTAATGAATTAAATTAAGAATTGAATAAAATTTTTATAAACGATGTCATTATGTACTAAACAGTTAAAACATTAATATTACAATAATATAACTCTATTGGGTTTATAAACCAATATTTTTATATTTTTTTTATTAAAATTACTACGTTGAATAGCCTATGCTTTATTAAAGTGATAATATGTAATTTTTTATATGGAGACCCCGATTACAATGTCGAAAAACTATCATTATTATTTGACTAGACCTCCCTAGCCAAGGATGTAAAACATGGCATTTAAATGTTCTAGATCTTGATATAAACTGTAAAAATGTCCAATAAAACATGAGATTGTTTAATGAATGGCAGTAGATATCAGTTGTGACTAAATAAATAAAAAAAATAAATAACGTTCTTAATACTCAACCGTTAAAGGTCGGTTTTTGGGGCCTTTAAATCTAAATGCAAAGGCGAATAAAATTTTGAATGACAAATTAAGCCCTAGGCCTAAGAATTTGTTTGCGACTCTCTTGGAGTTTGTTTTAAATAATATTTCTTTAACATTTGTTCCATCATTGTTTTGTTCCTATCACAAAACTAATTATTTTATTGGTTTTTATTTCTAGGCACTGACAGGCAGTATGAATCGTATATCAGCTAGTAAATTATCATCGACCAATAAAAGCATATAATCATAAGAAACTGATGTACCAAACCTAAAAAATTATAACCTTCTCTAATTCTTTTAAAACATGTTCCAAAGGTAAAATTTAAAATAAGGTATAAATCGACACATTTCATTTGTCCTGTCAAAGAATTTGTCTTTGAACACACTTGGTATTACATACAAAGTTTTAGAAAAAAATTCACCTTTTGTCTTTTTTCAGTCAGGCCTAACTTTTTATGAAAAGGGGGACAGTAAGCTAGGACAAGTGGTGAAATAGCCTGTATTGCCAGTGGGCACATTAAAATCAGGATTTGATTCACTCGTTCGGCCTTGATAGCAAAGCGCCGTTAAACCAGCAGTAGTGTAAAAGTGGGGCTGCTGGGCCATGACGTCATCACGATGACGTCAGCAGTGATGACGTCATCAATGACGTCACGAATGACGTCACTAATGATGTCATATGACGTCACATGACGTCACATAAATGACGTCATGGTGACGTCATTACCGCTGACGTCATCATGATGACGTCACTGACGTTAATTAGGTCAAGGTCATGCAAGAATAGAAAAAAAATTTTTTTGCACTTTTGCGATTCCTCAAATTTTGCTGAGAAATTGAAATTTCTCGAGGAACCACAAAAGTGCAAAAAAATAATTTTTTTATTCCCTAGCGATCAGACTCTCGACCTAATGTATCCGTCAGGGGTCATTGACCCGTCCCAGCAGCCCTACTTGAAAAAAAAATAATTTTTTATATTTTACTTACCCACCGAGAGACTTAGAGCCGAAGAATAATTTCTTCGAACACCCGACATTGCGACAAACGACACGCGATCCGAACAGCACCGCGTCCGAAGACGTACTGACTTGGGTGCAGGCGGTTCCCCAGGTACCCGGCCCAGTGGTGGGGATAAGGAGGTGGTGGGGGTAAAGTGGTCAGAAGGAAGAAAAATTATTTTTTACAAACAACCCGTCCCAGCCGGTCCTTTACCGGATCTCCGTAACTCGGATTGGAAATATTTCCTGAGAAATATTTATTTTTTATTCTTTCTCAGGTGATGTTGGAACTTGGTCGGGAATTGGAGTCACCAACGTAACCTTACTGGCAAAAGTTAGCTCGTCTAAAAGTTTCTGAAACATTTTATCATCCATAGTGATATTTGTGTCCCTTGAGTAAAATTTTGGATTATTTTTGAAGCAACGTTTCATTTTTGTTAAAGTGGAAGTCTTGGACACCTTAACAGAATTATTTTGCTTGGCCAGCAAAAATTTTACTCTTAATAATTTTTCTCGCAAAGTTTCAGCCATAGATGTGTCTCACAGTAAGGTTTGGATAAAACTGAAACACTTAGTCCAGTGTTGTACCTTAGCTGGAAGTAGTGGGGGAACAGGGCTATAGTGGGGGTAATGCAGACTGTTGTTGACAAGTGTAGAAACAGTTTGCTGGGAACTGTCCAAGGAGCAACACGTACTGTGCAGAAAAATTAACCGAGAGACTTGTGTAAAATTTAACTCCAAGAAATATTTAATGTAAGACTAAAAGAGGTAGAGCCAAATGAAAAATAATTTTGTAGGAGACGGGTATGGATCAGTTTTGTAGTAAAGTTCAAAATCCACTTGTGTGGAATAAAATTAAATTGTGAGCGAAAAATATTTAGCCACACCTGCAAAATACAAGTGTATGAAAATATTAGGAGACCTGTATAGCTAAATAAAAATTAATTTTGTATCAAACAGTCTTCCAACATTTCAGTTTCTAAGTCTTAACAAGTAAGGAATAAAATATTAAATAATGAGTGGAAAATAATTTGTTAAGTAAACGTAATTGTAGCAGTGTAACAAAAATTAATTTTGTGCAAAACAGGCTAAGTTCTGTTTTGCTAAGTTTAATAAGAAGTAAAAATAAAAATTTACTCACAGAAAAGTCGAGCGGTGGCGAGGTGCGGCGTGTTTGTTGGCTTTCAATAAACTGACTTACCTTCTGTTGAGCTACAGTTGGCCAGCTGACAAATAAACCAGTCTGTTATATAAGCATTATGTAACCGTTTCTGCCGGCTGTGCCGAATCCGGCAAGCTAAAATATTATTCTATAGTACACCTGACTTGGACTGAAAATATTCTAAGTCCCAAGACCCCTCCCCCCCCCCCCCTTGGCTCCGGACGAGAAGTGCCCCCCCCCCCCCCCCCCGAGGGAGGAGGAGGTGGCATAGCCCGAGGCGTTGCCATACCTTGACACGTGTTGTATAATGAGATCCGGTTAGTAATGTATTCAGGTGTGGCTCTTGGAGATTGTCCAATGCCACAAACAAGTACGTGTCGAGGTCTGGCTGTTTACGTAACCAGATCCGGTTCCCCCACTCCTGACCGGCTCAGCTTCGGTTCTCTGAGGCTTTGCTTCCTCGCAGTTGGTTTCAAACACTTCAGCTGAGTGGTTGAAGCTCTGCCCTACAGGATTCGCAATGTAATGTTGGCGCCGCATTATATTGGGAATTCTTTTAGTCTAAGGCATGGCATGTGTAGTGTTAAGAAATATTTTATTTTGCGCTTGCTGCTTCTGCTAGGTCTTGGTGTTGGATTTATTTAGTCTAAGTGTTGTGTGTTGAAAAATATTTCTTTGTACTAATCTTCACAGGTTGTCCCCAAGTAGAAATTTTTCTAAATTCGCATCTTGGAGGTACTCCTCCGTAAATTGGCAGCTTAAATGTTAGGCTTTTGAGACTTAACAGTCTCTGTAAAATAAAAATTTTTCGAGGTTCAGAACCTCAAGAATTATTTGTTACCAACAATAGCATGGCGCCTAACGAGCCCGGGGGTAGGCCCCTGGGGATCCACCCTTAGGCCTCTTTCGGTCAGGGGCGCTACTGGACCTCATCACTCTAGATGGGTGGTTGGCATCCTTTAGCACGAGGCGTCGGATCCTGACACTGACCGGTGTGCTAGGCAAAAGTCAGTACCTACGGGTTAAGACGGGATCCTCGGTCATGGTTAGCATGGCCTCTTCCAAATTATTGTAGCATGTTTCCCTTAAGGAAACTCAAAATTAAATAAATAATTTTTTATTAAATCACCTCCCCCTAAATGTTGAGATCCCCCCGATGCCTCTGACCGCCGGCGGTCTTAGGCATCGGGGGGATTTCTTTTTTAACTTTTGGATGACCTTGACCCATATTTGTGTGTGTGAATAAAATAATATTTTGTTCCACACGATATGTAGGTCAACCATGACTTAGGCGGATTTTTGCCTCAGGACTTAGAGCGAGATGCGACTAAGTGTTGGCTGTCCACACTGTGGCGGAACAAAATATTATTTGATGTTGACACATGAGTAAGGGTAGCAGGTATCCAAGAGTTAAAGTCCTAGGGGTAGGTGACCCCCCCCCCCCGAGTCTCGGACGGTAAGTAAGCCCCCCCCCCCCCCGAAATTTTTTTTTTTGGATTTTGACCTTGACCAAAAATTTTTTGCTCCGGACGAAAACAGCGCCCCCCCCCCCCCGAATTTTTTTTTTTTTTTGGGATTTTGACCTTGACCAAAAATTTTTTGCTCCGGACGAAAACTGCGCCCCCCCCCCCCCGAGGGAGGTGGAGGCCTCTGGTACTTTTCCATTGACACGTCTGGCCATGTGTTTGCATAAGTAGATCCGGGTATTACATAACAGACTTGTTTGTCCCCACCACATAGCGCGCTGGAATATTCCAATAGGTTGCGAGCTGTTTCATTCTGCTTACAGTATCGCTACGAGTAAGTTGATCATTTTCCTGCTCCGCGCCATGCCTCGCTTCAAGAACTATCCGCCTACCACCACTGCCGTCTCGACCTCCGCTTCATTGCCACCCGCTTCGCCTGCTGTTTGTACCTCTGCCTCAATGTCTTCCGCTTCGATGCCAAGCCTGTCACCACTGCCAACCTCTATCGCCTCGGGTAAAAAAATTATTGTGGACTTGAGACCTGGATCTACAATTACTGGAAACACTTTGGTGAAAACAATTTTGACTGCTGTGACTGCGCTGACGACTGCGACGACGACAACAGTGACAAGTGTGCTGAGTGGAGCTAGGCCGAGTGTAATTTCTTTGGATTCCAGTTCTGATGAAGAAATTTTTGTGAGTCCAAAGAAGCCTCCATCACCGCCAACACCCGCATCTCCCACTGAAGAAATCCTTACATATTTCAAATCTTTCTTTGACCCAACCACTCCTGTAACTCCTATCACCCCTGTAACAAGTCCTGCTAAACCCAAACAAAAATGTATTTCCCTTCCATCTACATCTAAAGACACTCCTGTAACAAGTCCTGCTAAACCCAAACAAAAATTTATTTCCCTTCCATTGACATCTAAAGACCCTCAACTTGAAGTGGAGCAACCAAAAATTAAAGTAAGTATCCCATTGAATAAAATCAAGCCGGGTTTGCGTAAAACAATAAAGTCTAAAAAGGCGGCGGCACCGAAACGCCAGTGTACATTTGTTTGGAAAACTTTAGCGAAATTTAACCAGAAATGTGCCAGGTGGGCTGTTAGCGGTGAAGAGTTATGCCGCTATCATCTTCAACGTGACTCAGCTTCCACCCGGAACATAATAAGGCCTTTTTCGCTAAACATTGCTCCTAAAACGCAAACAAAGATTCCTATGGTTCGTTATCGAAGGCTCTATCTTGGTGATAAATACTTTTTTCGAAAACACCTTAAAGTAAAGCCTCACATCTTTTTGATGAGGCATGAGGGCAAAAATGTTCATGTGAGAGTTGCTCCCCATTTAGTAAAAGAAAAATTTATGACCATGAGAGGGTATTTGATACGAACGGTGATCATGGGTCAACGTAGGACTGTGTGGCGTTTGCAGGAGTAAATGTAAACTTTTGACTTGACAAAAGTTTTGTTTTCCAAACATTCTTTTCCAAATTACATTTTTCAAAATTATTTTCCAAAATTTATTTCTTCACCCTCTTGAAATAAGGGAGGGGGGTATTATATAAATGAGCTATTAAAAAAAAAAAAAAAAAAAAATAGTTCATTTATATAATATCTTAACCTGGGGATAATGTTTTTTTTTTTATTTATAAATAAAAAAAAAAAAAACATTATTCAGACACGTCCCAAACCAGTGTCCTGGACGGTGAAGAAAATTTATAACAAATTAATTTTATTAACCGAACAGATGTTTAGCAATGTGGTAAAGCAGTACATGATTATGTGACAACCGGTTTTCCCCACTACTGAAAGGTCACGTGACAACCAGTTTCCCCCACTACTACTGAATCTCACTGAGTTCCCAGCGCTACTCACTTGGTTCATTCTGCTTTGTACTTTCATCCGAGCTACACATCATGAGTGAAAACACTGCAGAAGTCTCATTTGAAGCGCCCAGCAGAAAATTTCAGCCTGACCACGAGCGGGTGGTAAAAATTTTAGGAGCAAATCCATTTGTATATGCTCCAATGCTGGTTGACTACAAAAATTACTCTTCACCAGAACCTGGACCATCCAATGAAGAAGGAGGAAATATTTTAAGACATGTATTGATGGAGGGCACGGTGGAGAATAAAATAAAAAATAAGGAGTTGAAGCGGTTGGCGGACCATCAGCGCAATTACAAGGAGCGAGTGGCGATGCTCCGGTTAAAACTGGTGGTGCCAAAAGTTAAATTGCGCGCCAGTAAGCTGGACACTTTGATGGAGGCTGCGGATTATATCCAGCAGTTGGAGCGAAAAATTAAATATTTAGAAGCTCAACTGGAAAATAAGAATTCTGAACGACTTGTTATTGCAAGTCCAGAATTTGTAGACGATGGTGGGGAGCAAATTTTGGGAATGTAAAATTATTTTATTTTGTGCGACTTGGACTTGAACACGGACTAGCTGTTTGGTATGTGGAAAAAAAAAAAACAGAGCGGGGGATAGAGCACTCTGTGATACTGGAATAACATATCACTTAGTGCTTTATCCCCCGCTCACAGGGTAATTTTATTTGGCCTTGACCTACTTAAAAAAGAAGTGGTGGGGGTAAGTTTAACCAGGTGTAGGGTATTGAGGAGGTTGCTCAGTCTCAGTTCAGCATAGCTAAGAGACGCACCCTAGAGATGGCTCCTTTTAGTCTTGTAGAATTGTGTTTAATGAAAATTTCCGATGAAACCGAATTGTTCCGTTATGTTGTGCATCAGTCTGGTGCACCACCAAAAATTAAAAATTTAGTGAAGGAGTTTGACTTTGAAAGGAATGGCTACACAAATTATTTTGCTTATGTCTTTAGAAATGAAAATCTTAAATTTTGTAAGGAGTGTGGTTTTGCTGCTTGTGAGGACATGATGGAATTTATAGAAAACGGTGGCTACATGTTGATGACTGGAATTTGTAACATAAAAAGAAATGAAATACCACAAGAAAAGTGTGATATTTGTGCTTGTTATTTACACGATTGGCATACATACAGCAGAAACCAGGTGGAGCCTCTTGAAAAGTGGTGGGGGGTAAAGTGATATAGGTGGTGAGAAGCGTCAGTTTGAGCTCATTCTTTGCAGAACACTCTAGTGATCAGCATCATGGTGAGCCACTGCGTTGAATTTATATTGCTGGAGGAGGACTTGGTAGAGATTGTGGAGCTAATAGAAGACACGACAAGGAAAGGGACTATTGAAAATGTGAGATGCGAGCCTCAGGATGAGAGATCGCAAAAAATTGTTGAAGCCTTTCTGTCTACCATGTTGACTGATCAAACAACAAATTTTGAGTTTGTGAAATATTTATTTGACAATCGGGTGAATGCCAAAATGGCTATATTTTTCAAAAAATAATTTTAATTTGAGAATGACTTGGACATGGTTTGTGAGTTTTAGTTTATGGACAAATGGTGGTGGGGGTAAATAATTTACATATCTATATAAAACTCTAGTTTGTTTGCAAAGGTGAAACATTCCACTAAGATGCCTCCACTGGACAACACTAATGTGCCTTGCAGACAAATTTTCGAAATTTTACAAGACATACCAATTGAAATAACAAATGGGGAAGAGGAAGAAGAAAATGTTACAGAAGATGAAAGTTCAATGGAAGAATTGGATGAAGAAGAAAATAATTTAACAGATATTGACTTACACGCTTATGAAACATTGGACTCGTCTTCAGAAGAAGAAGAAGAAATGGAAGATCAGAACACCCCTCAAGTTGGAGCTATATTGGACAGAATGTCATTGTGTAAAAGACTTGTATTTTGTAGTAGAAGATTATTTTTGGGGAGTAGTGATGACGAGGATAGCAGTGATGAAGTTTCACCTTTGTAAATAACTTTTTGTAAATAATTTTTTGTTTTGCATTTTACAAAAATCCCAAAAAAAATATAAAACTGTAAAAAAAAGAAGAAAAAAGAATATGAGCGGGGGATAGAGCAGCAGATGCTCTATCCTCCGCTCAAAATAATAATTTCCGATGGCCTTGACCCACTTTTGAGAATTGATTGTGGTGGGGGAGAGCATTAGTGGTGGGGGAAACGTCATATATACGGGTAGTCAAGCCTCAGTCTCATTTGGTAAGAAAGAGGGAACGCTGGATCGGAGGTGATGGTAAGATTGACTCAATAGCAAATACTTTAACACTGCAATATGTTAACAGGTTGTCAATGGTTAGGAAATATTTTTATCTTTATACTCGCTAGTTTGTTTAAGCTTAAAATTTTAAATATATTTTGTTTTGATCAAATGCTTTTGCCAGACTTCCTACACGCTAAGACTCATATAAAGTACAGGATTAAGCTGATCTCTCGGGGAAAATACTATTCAATTGAAATCTCGGTATCCTAATTTACTTTTAAAGGCTTCGATAGGTGGACTAGAAAAATTTAATGAAACATGTCTACCACCTATCGAAGCTTTTAAAATTATTTTAAATTATCGAAGTTTTAAAATTATTTTAAATTATTATTTTAAAAGCTTCGATTGGTGGTAGACATGTTTCATCAAATTTTTCTAGTCCACCTATCGAAGCTTTCAAAAGTAAATTAGGATACCGAAATTTCAATTGAATAGTATTTCCCCGCGAGATCAGTCTTAATTCTGTACATTTTTTGAGTTTTGGCGTGTGGTAAGTGTGCCAAGAGCATTTGCTCAAACAAATATATTTAAAAGTTTTAATTTTGAACAAGTTGGGCAGTAAAAAATAAAAATATTTAACTTTTGAACCTGTTAACATATTATTGAAAGTATTTGTTAGAAAGTCGGTCTTACTACCATCTCTTATCCAGTGTTCCCTCTTTTTTACCAGATTTAAGGTGGCCTTGACCTATATATTTGTCCTAAATAGCAAATTTTAAATAAATATAATACATTTTGTTCTGCGCATGTGCAGATTTGTTCTGCGCATGCGCAGAACGGGTCTTTCCCAAAGATCACCCCCCACCACCCGCTATAAAAGGAGGTCGGCCAAGAGCGTCTCTCATTCTTTGGTGAACTTTTCTAGAGGTAACATCTAAAGACGCTAGTGGTAAAAAGTGTTAAAATGCTTCTTTGCCATATTTGTGGGGAATTTTTCCCAGATGAAGACATTTTAGCTATACATCAAGAATTACATATGGAAGACCCGGCGAGTGAAACTGCTAACGAAATGGACATGGACTGGATTGATGACATTTTGGCTGAATTTAACCGCAACCTGGACAATTGGCAAAGTGAACTTCAAGAGATTCAACGCAGAAGACCCAGTGTTATCCAATATGGAGGTGCTGGACCGTCAGGACTTAGAAGAGGAACTGTTGCGGAACCAGAAGAAGAAGAAGAAACGGACACTGATACAGATCTAGACACGGACATGGATTTGGATATAGAAACAGAACAAGGAGGAACCAGACACTTATACACAACTGCTTTTCCCGGACGCACGGTAATACATAACAAAATAAATAATGTGCAACTAGATTTAGAAAATTTTGTAACCGAGGCAAAATCATTGATTAGTGAAACTTTAACTGAAGAATTGGCAAAATTAAATTTTATTAAATTCGGTTTAGTGTTGGACGCAAAATTTAGTAAATCTGATGGTGAAACCACACTTCGAGGTTTCATAACAAAAAACCGTACTTTGATGTTTGCCTCGGATGTAAATAAAATTGTAGACGAATGTATTGAAGAATTGTTGACGAAAATGCAGGAGCATGAAGGGAGAGGGTCAGGTTGGATGTTTACATCCGTAGAGGGTTTAGATTTAAGAGTACATAAGCACGGTTACGGTATGAGGGGTAGTAGCTATATCCCTCTACCAAAAGCCATTGAGAAAACGAAAGCATGTATAAATGTACAAAATGTAGATAATGAATGTTTTAAGTATGCTATGTTATGTAAATATATTTTGCCAGAGCAGCACCCTTGTAGAGTAAGTGGACATTATGTAAATGTAAATAATAGGTATAATTTTGTAGGACTATCTTACCCTGTAAAAATTTCTGATATTTCTAAGTTTGAGAAAAACAATCCTGGTGTTAGTGTAAATATTTTTGGTTTGGATGATGCAAATAATGTGTACCCCTTAAGGGTGACTAAAACTGAACTTAGGAACCATACTGATTTGTTATTAATAACAAAAGGTGAAATTTCACACTATGTGTACATAAAAGATTTTGAAGCTTTAGTAGGTAAACAGTTATCCAAGAGGAAATGTAAAAAAACAATTTGTAAAAGGTGCTTTTGCTTTGTAAATAAGGAGTTAAGAAGAGGAGGTGCTCAGTGGCTACAAGAACACCAAAGACTCTGTAATGAAAATTTTGAATGCAAAATTAGTTTTGCCTGCACCTACTCGCTCTATTGTAAAATTTGAAAAGATTAGCCATCAATATAGGGTACCATTTGTAATTTATGCAGACTTTGAGTCTACACTGGTACCCCAAGAACATCCAGAAGGGGAAATTACCAGTAGGACGAAATACCAGCTGCATAAACCTAACAGTTTTTGTTTGCTTGTTAAATCCACACTGTCAGAAGAACATTTGAAAAATTTTGGTTTAAGTCCAACACCAATTTTGTACAGAGGTGAGGATACTGCTAAACATTTTGTAGATAACTTGTATTATATAGCTGATAAGGTTGAAGAAGTGTACAGTAATATTGTCCCTATGATTCCTCTAGATGAAGAGGAGGAAATTCAATATATCAATGCCACTAATTGTTACTTGTGTAAAAAAGAATTTACTGTTGAGAACCATAAAGTCCATGATCACGATCACCTTACTGGTTATTACAGAGGGGCTGCTTGCAATTCATGTAATATTAATTATAAACTTCCGAAATTCATTCCAGTCGTTTTGCATAACCTTAGTGGTTATGATTCACATTTTATTATTCCGGAATTGGGCAGGGATGATGGGAAAATTGATGTATTGGCCAACACTTTAGAGAATTATATTAGTTTTTCCAAGACTGTTGGCAAGATAAAGCTTCGATTCGTGGACTCTTTTCGATTCATGTCATCTAGCCTTGCCAACCTAACTAAAAATTTAAGACGACAGGATTTAAAAGAAACAAGAAAAATTGTGCCAGAAGATAAAATGGACTTGGTGCTAAGGAAAGGAGTCTTTCCTTATGATTATATTACAGGAATGGAAAAATTTGAAGAAACAAGACTACCACCTATCGAAGCGTTAAAAGTAAATTAACTGAAACCGAAATTTCAATTGAAGATTATAATCATGCTCAGAAAGTCTGGAATGAATTAGGAATGAATACCTTGGGTGATTATTCTGACTTTTATGTAAAACTAGATGTAACATTATTGTGTGACATAATGGAAGAATTTAGGAACACCTGTTTCACCGCTTACGGACTGGACCCCCTTCATTCGTTTACATCTCCCGGCTTAGCATGGCAGGCCATGCTAAAATCCACCGAGTGCAAGTTGGAGCTGTTAACCGACATTGATATGGTTTTAATGATAGAATCAGGTGTTCGAGGCGGATTAACCCAAGCTGTAACTCGACATGTGAAAGCTAATAATAAATTTCTACCAAATTATGATGAAACTAAAGATTCGATTTTTCTTGGCTATTTTGATGCGAATAATTTGTACGGTTGGGCGATGTCCAAACCCCTTCCGTATGGCGACTTTGAATGGGTAGACCCTGATTCACTTGGAAATATTATTGATATTCCCAAAGAAGGTGACACCGGCTACATCTTAGACTGCGACTTTCAGTATCCAGACCACCTACACGATCATCATTATGACTTGCCACTGTTGGCTAAAACTGAAGTATCACCGACAGGAAAATGGCCCAAATTAATGATGACATTAAACAACAAAAACCGATATGTAGCACATTATTTAGTTGTTCAGCAAGCCTTAGAATTAGGATTGATTATTACCAAAATTCATAAAGTTTTAAGATTTTCACAATCTTGTTATTTAAAACCATACATTGATTCAAACACTGCAAGGAGAGCAGCAGCAACATCAGCTTTTGAAAAAGATTTTTACAAGCTCATGAACAATGCAATATTTGGAAAAACTTTAGAAAACAAAAGGAAACACAAAATTGTAAAATTAGTAACAAACCCCAGACAGATGCAGAAACTTGTACAGAAACCGAATTTTGGAACAAGTATGATAATTAATGAAAACTTGGTAGCAGTCAGCATGAAGAAAACCAAGATAGTAATGGATAGACCGTTGTACATAGGAATGTCAATATTGGATATAAGTAAAACGCACATGTATGACTTTCATTACAACAAAATGGTTCAACATTATGGAAGAGAAAATATCGGAGTAGCCTACATGGATACGGACGCACTAATTTATTGGATCAAGACGCAAGATATGTATGAAGATCTTCGGACGTTCATACACAAGAATGATTTTGATTTTCCGACTACCCAAGAAATCACCCGAACTTTAATGAAAATAATAAGAAAGTTTTAGGCAAATTCAAAGATGAATGCAATGGAGCAAGCATGGAAGAAATCATTGCACTAATGTCCAAATTATATTCTTTTAAAGTATATAAAGGACATCAAGAAGAAACATCTACCACCAAAAAAGCAAAAGGTGTGAAGACAAGTTATTTGAAGAAAAATGTAAACTTTGAACACTATAAAAACTGTTTATTTAACGACACCACCTTGACTGCTAAATTCAACACCATAAGGAGTGAAAAACACAAAGTGTACAGTGTTACAGAAGTGAAAAAAGCATTGTCAAACAAAGATGACAAACGTCACATTATGGAAAACCAAATTGATACTCTTCCTTTTGGCCACTACTCTCTCAACCCTATCGACAACTAACCTATTCTTCGTCCCTCTTCGTCCTTCTTCGACCTAAATTCCTTTTCCTTCCGTAAAAAAATGGGGAACACGGCAAGTCCAACGCCGTGTTCCCCATTTTTTTACATCAATTTGAATGACCTTGACCCAGTTAAATATGTGTATAATGTAATAAAAATTTATTTTTACTTCATCCATGAATGAGGAAGGATAAAATTATGGATTTGAAACAAAAAATTGTTCATGAACTTCATAAACCGGCTAGGAGGAAATTTCCCCGAAGAAATACTGTTATAAAAGGAATGAATGATCTATATCAAGCTGATTTAATCGAAATGATTCCTTATAGTAAACAAAATAAAGGATTTAAATATATATTGACTATTATCAATTGTTTTACAAAAATGGCAGATGCTTTACCGCTAAAAGATAAAACCGGCAAGAGTGTAACAAAAGCCATGGAAACTGCGATACAGAGAGACAAAAATACCATAAAACATTTACAAACCGATGATGGTAAAGAATATTTCAATAAAGAATTTTCAAATTTAATGAAGAAACACAATATAAACCATTATTCGACTAATTCAGAGGTAAAAGCATCAATCATAGAAAGATTCAATCGAACTTTAAAAGGTGCGATGTACAAGATGTTTTCAAACAGAGGATCGCACGTATGGATTGATATGTTACCAAAACTAATAAAAGATTACAATAACAAGTTCCATAGAACAATTGGTATGAAACCAAACCAAGTGACTAGGAAAAATGAAAAACTCGTATTAAAACGTATAAAAATAAATACTAAACCAAAAGTTGAAAAATTAAAGCCTAAAGTGTTTAATGTTGGTGATAAAGTGCGAATAAGCAAATACAAAGGTGTATTCAGTAAAAGATATCTGCCTAATTGGACAAATGAGGTTTTTACCGTATTTAAGGTACAACCTACAGTGCCGGAAACTTACATTTTAAAAGATAATAAAGGACAATTGCTCGAAGGAGGGTTTTATGGACATGAAATGTTAAAATCCTCAGTAGGTGATGTATATCTCGTTGAAAAGGTGTTACAACGGAAAAAAGATAAAGTTAAAGTGCGATGGTTAGGATTTAATAAGAGTGAAGATTCTTGGATACCTAAAAAGGATCTGATATAATGATGGAGCATCATTTTAGGTTGAACCTTTACAAAGGATGGAGATAATACCGCAAAAGGATAGTTTTCCTATTAATAATATTGATGAACTCACGGTGGACAATTCAGAATTAAACAGTGGCAAACATGGTGTTTTGTTACCAAACACGGTGCGTTGTCTTGTAACCGGTCCATCCAATTGTGGTAAAACAAATGTAGTATTCAATTTGATTACAAACCCAAAAGGATTACGTTTCAATAACTTGTATGTCTTTTCCAAATCATTACAACAACCCAAATACCAATTATTAGAAAAAATATTTAATAATGTGCCAGAAGTGAAATATTATAAGTTTGATGCAAGTGAAAGCGTAATGCAACCGCATGAAGCTAAACCATTTTCAGTTTTTATATTTGACGACGTATCCTGTGAAAACCAAAACACTATCAGGAGCTATTTCGCTATGGGGCGACATAACAATATAGATAGCATTTACATAGGTCAGACTTATAGTAAAATACCAAAACAACTGATAAGAGACAATGCAAATGTGTTAATTGTATTCAAACAGGATGAAACTAACCTAAAACACATATATTACGATCATGTCAATGCGGATATGTCATATGAACGGTTTAAAGACATATGTGGTAAGGCTTGGGCTGAAAATTATGGATTTTTGACAATTATGAAGGAACAACCACTAAATAACGGTCGATACAGGATAGGTTTCGATAAATTTATATTAATTCACTAACCACTATATCACACAATCATTCTTGTACAGCACGTCTTGCTACAAACATGGTTAACCAAGAAAAGTTAGTAAAGGAAATTAAATCACTTAGTGATTCTATTCGGGCAAAAAACAGAGCGTTAAAGTTAGGTATCAGCGAAAGGGAGAAATTTCTCGAATCTACTTTTAAACCTATTACAGAGCCTTTGAAACAATTGAACAAAAAATTGACTAAACCTTCTTTTCAAGGTGATATTATTGCTCCGATAACACAATATGAAAGGGAAAGTGTAATATCAGAAGATATTAGCGATGAGGACCCGGAGGCCTCCATATATAGTGATACAACGGCAGAAAGAGAAGATGTATATGGTGGTAGTGAAGAAGAAGCGGTATCTATAGCGAGTGAAGAAGAAAAAACAGAAGGAGAACCATCAAACATAAGCTTATTGGGTGAAAATATTCATACAAAAGGACCTTTAGGAAGAAAATACTTGTTAAAACTGTTAATTGGAACTGATTCTACTAAAAAATACCACAGTTATGGAGCAAGAATGTCCAAAGAAGGTGTAATGATTGGTAATAGCAAATTAGATGTCGATGAACATGATAATATTCACGTAGGTGATCAAATATATAAGGGAACAAGGGGACTATTTGAATTATTATTTGAAAATAAACCTTTAAAAGCATTAGTAAAAAATGATGATTTGGAAGTGTATAGCAAAATTTTGGATCAAACTAATGCATATAAAAGAAATTATTTACCTGAAGCACCCATATATAGAAATAAATCTGTAAAATATAAAGATTTTGTTTCCAAATTAATACCAATTATAAGAAGAAAACCTGTAAAAAGAAGATTAGTAGCATCCACTTTAGATTTAAGTTCCCCAGAACCGAGAAAAAGAAGCAAATCAGTCACCGGTAAAGGATTGATGAAGAAACTATACAATACAAACGTAATTTATTACAATAATATCAATAAATTGGTAGATAGAATGAAACTAATACATGAAGCCAAAGAAGCAGGTCATACTGGATTGGAAAACGAATGGGTGGCTTTAGTGGATGAACTTAGAAACCGCGGGGTAATCTCATAAGAATGCGTTACCCCCTAAAATGCTATTCAGTTGCACCATGAGTGTCGACAAGTTTGGACGGTATTCCTCGGATGGATTATATTACGCGAATAACTTAAAAAGAGGTGCTGGTTTACCACAAACACCTGAAGGAGATTATGATATTAGTAATAAAAGGTTAAAAAACATAAAAGATCCCACGGACGAAAACGATGCAGTAAATTTAAAAATAGTAAAGGAAAAGCTATCACCAACATTAAGACTACACAATAACACATATGATGCAGAAAATCATAGAATTATCAATGTTGGTATACCAAATCAAAACGGTGATGCAATAAACAAAGGTTATTTGTCATCTGAATTAAAAAATACGTTAAAATTCAATGGAAAAACGTATAGTGCTAACAATAAACGTATATCCAACGTAGATGACCCTAAAGATGAAAAAGACAGCGTGAATAGACGCTATTTACATTCCTTGATACCTGAAAAGACAAAAGATGGATTTTCTTTTTATAAATTTGTTATTAATGATATAGGTTATCCAAAAACTGAAAACGATGCTGTAAATCTAAAATATATTAAAGATCATTGTATCATACGTGATGTAGGGGTTATAGAATGTTTTAATAATTGTTTAGCAAATGTTAAAGATGGTTCGGCGCCATCAGATGGTGCAACAGTGGGTCAAATGAAAGAGACTTTAAAACAAGAGACATCTGGATTTGTAAAACAAGACCAAGTGGTATCACGGCAGGGGGATGTGTTTGTACAAGGAAATGAAAAGTTTACATTACTTGAAGAAAAGAATAAAGTTCTTGATGGACATGTATTAAGGAATAATGTTTGGGATGGTAAAGGAAAACAAATGATACATATAGCTCCCGCGTCATTGCCTGGTAATGTTGTTACTTTTGAACAGATAATACAATTAGAGCCAACTGGACATAGATGGTGGAATTGCAATAACAAACGATTAACAAGAGTTGCAGACCCTGATTATGTAGATGACGCTGTAAATATTAATTTTCTTGTTAAAGTGATAGGTAATATAATGTTTGATATGCACAATTATATTGCAAGTGGACAATATAATCAAGTTGATGAAAAAATGAGAAATTCATGGATAAAACAAGAAGTTTTTTATAAGTATTTTTTTACTAAAACAACACAACCTTAAGGATCAACATTTTAGGATCCTTTTAGTATTTAATTGATCAAAAGCATAAATAAAGTCATTTATGTTCAACTTGTCGTAGAGGTAACACATAAGTTGCGAAATTCAATTATAAAAGTGCATTATGACATTTCAATATATCAGTCCATATCGAGACACTGTAAGGAAAGGAGGCGGTATCACGTCCACAGCGGTTTCTCTGTTAAGTAAAGCTTTAAATCGAATTCCAGTAGGATCTGTCGTAAATAGAGCAATAGACGCTTTACCATACGAATTTCACATACCAGGAGGTTATCAGTATTGCGGACCAGGAACTAAATTGAAAAAACGACTGGAAAGAGGCGATCCAGGCATAAATAAGTTAGATCAGGCTTGTAAAGAACACGATATAGCATATTCCACATTTAGCGATACAAAAAATAGATCTATAGCTGATAAAAAGCTCGCGGATATAGCTTGGCAACGAGTAAAGTCTAGTGACGCTAGTATTGCAGAAAAAGCAGCGGCTTTAGCGGTAACAACAGGTATGAAGGCTAAAACAGCAGTAGGAGGTGGAAAAAGGAGAAGAAGAGTGAAAAGGAGATCAGCAAAGACAAAACATGGAGGGAATATTAGAAGAAAACGACGTTCCACCAGAAAGGGTAGCAAAAAACCAACAGTATGGTCAATGGTAAAAAACGGGGCAGGTCTATACCTAAGACCGTATCGTGCATATTAAATAAAAGAAATCAATTAGTAATACCACATAAAGCGTTAACAAATATCGAATTATTTAAATACATTTCATGTTTAAAAATACCATTTTTTCGCGGTGTCTTTATGAAAGATGCTTTACCAGTTAAAATGTGGAAAAACGAAACCGGTATTGTAAATTTAGACAATTCTGAAGGTCCTGGCACTCATTGGGTTTGTTATAAGAAATTAGGTGATAATATTTATTACTTTGATAGTTTTGGCAATTTACCACCACCTAAAGAACTCGAGCATTACTTTAAATCTGCTAAAAACATATATTACAACTATAAAAGAGAACAACCTGATAACACATTAATATGTGGCCATTTATGTTTGGAATTCCTAGCTAAAAGTATCAGTCACCATTGACATGTCATCCTATACGGTATCATTAACAGGAAAATCGTCCACTTTACGAAGTATCCTTTTTCCAGCGTTACGCTTGCAAAAAGGAAGATTTTGGGAAGCGGCACTGTTGGATTTTACAACTTACAACTCTATTCCCAATGTTACGGAAGGTAAAAATAACTTATTGCATTATTATAAAGGAAAAGATGCCAGTGGGAAGTTTACAGACTTAGAAGTTTGCAGTTTACCCACAGGTTCTTATGAAATTGATCATATTAATGAATTTTTGCAAAATAAAATGGGGAAAGACAATATAACATTAAAAGGTAATAACAATACTATGAAAGCTGAAATTAACTCAAAATATTATATAGATTTTACTCAGGAACAATCAATCGGTGAATTGTTAGGATTTCCCAAAGATAGCCCAATTTTAGAACCAAATCAAACACATTCCGGTAAACAAACTGTAACTATACTAAAAGTTAATAGTATAGATATAACTTGTAACATTATACAGGGAGCTTACAGAGATGGAGCAAATACTCATATAATACATACTTTTTACCCGAGTGTACCTCCAGGATTTAAAATTGTTGAAAAGCCACAAAACCTAGTATATCTGCCGTTGAACACCACTTTCATTTCAGACATCGTGTTGAACGTATTGGATCAAGACGGTAACTTGATAGATTTCCGAGAAGAGCCAATTACAGTTAGATTACATTTAAAATCGACACTTTAATACAAAAATCATGGGTTTATCATTTAAAAGTGGACAGCCTATGGGAAACCGCATTAGTAGCTCTTCAGCTGTGGAGGAGTTAACACGCGAGAACATTCGTTTCTTAGAAAAGATTGGTTTAAAATTAACCGATTATGGATATACTGGATATAGCGCAGGGTCCGACATTCGACGAAACACTATGGGAAAAAGAATATCACACCCACAACCCTTACACTTCATCAAAATTGAACAATAACGATGAAATTCGTATTCCTATACAACATCAAGACATTTACACACTACCATGTGAAAGTTACTTGTATATCGAAGGAAAAGTAACAAAAAAGGACGGTACTACTACTGGTACAACAGTTCCATTTATAAATAACCCTATGGCTTTCCTGTTTGATGAAATTAGATATGAAATATCAGGTGTAACAGTTGATTCCACTAAAAAAGTAGGTATTGCAACAACTTTAAAGGGGGTAACATCTATATCACCTAATGAAACCAATTTACTTCAACCGGCTGGATGGGTTTTACCTGAACATGACATAATCACTCCGAATACAAAGGGATATTTTGATTTTCATATTCCATTACGTTTGTTGCTTGGATTTGCTGAAGATTATAGAAAAATAATATTAAATGTTAAACAAGAATTAGTTTTGTTGCGATCTTCTAACGATAAAGACATTATTAAAGCTCCAGATGGTACAACGGATGCAAACCTAGAATGGAAATTAACATTAGACAAAATTGTATGGAGAGTTCCACATGTTAAATTAGCTGACGAACATAGAATGCTACTATTAAGGAAGTTAAAGGCTGATCGTGATATTGTAATTCCTTTTAGAAGTTGGGAATTCCATGAACATCCAAGCTTGCCAACTACAGATCGTCACACTTGGACTGTTAAAACATCTAATTACGTAGAACGAGCCAGGTATATTATATTTGGTTTACAAACAGATAGGAGAGACAGCATCACAAAACATGCAGGCAAATTTGATCATTGCAACTTAAAAAATATTAAAGTTTATTTGAATTCACAATTTTTCCCCTACGACAATTTAAATGTGTCATTCGCTAATAAAAAGTACAGTATATTATACGATATGTATGCGAGATTCCAAAATTCATATTACGGTAAAACAAATACACCTTTACTATCACCAGAAGAATACTTAGATGGTTACACAATAGTTGTAATTGATTGTTCTAAACAAAATGAATCAGTAAAATCATCAAGTGTTGACATAAAGATTGAAATGGAGTTTAATGCAGCTATACCTGCAAATACAACTGCATACTGTTTAATTCTACATGATAAAATTGTAACATACACACCTCTAACTGGAATTGTTAAAAATGTATTATAAAAAACCGGTTTTGTTACATTCCGCGAGTATAAAAGCGGAGCGTGCAGGCCGCTCCTGATCAGTTTGTTGCCTGACGTCGTATGGGTAGCATCATCTTCAATATGGCTTCTACAAGTGGTACAACGGAATGCAATATAGAAAAGGAAATTTCAGAATTTTTGGATATGAATGAACAGCAACACGTCACAAATCAAGAAGAAGAAGAAAAAGGTAAAAAGAAAAAATATTTGTCCAAGAGGAAAAGAAATGTGGAAGAAAATATTTCACCAAATATTTTGATGGAAGTATTTTTAAGAATTTTTTATCCAATCTCTTCAAGTTTGGATAAAAGTGTTTTAATTGGAGTTATGAAATCAACCGACTATTCACCTACAGTAATTTTAACTCACGGAACAAAAATGATTTTGTTTACAGCCAATGCTTGGGAATCTTTTATGAAACACCTCCATTTGTTAGAATGTTACTTTAATAGCAACATGTTTGGCAGGAAAACAAAAGTAGGACTATTGGATTCAGACTTGGAAATTGATATTATTAAACACAGAGGTGAACATCAAATGAGATTCAGAGATACGACCAAACATGACATAAAAATTCAACTGAACAGAGAAGAATTTTTTATTTTAACATGTGCAACTGAACCAATAACAAGATATTTAAGACAGCTAGTATTCTCCAGTTCAATTATTAAAGATTATTTAACAGACACTTTGGACAAACAACCGGATGCACCAATTTTGTATGGACCTGTGGACACTTCAATATTCAACAGAATTCCTCATGAAGTTCAAATGTGGAGACAATTGGAACAATATGTGCAAGAAAAAAATAATTTTGTAAAATCAGATGAAGAAACACATTTCAGTGATGAAAAGGATCAAAGTGATGATAATGACAACAACAAAAATGACCAGATGGAAAGTTAAATAAAGTTTTAAAATTTTTCACAACACTTTACACTTAAATTGGTAAATTTTCAATAAAAAATTCAAAATTTTGTGGGTGTAGGCCTACCGGGGATGGTGCCCACGTTAAATATACACCAACGCGCCTTCAACTGTACGGCCTGGCATAAATACATGCCTACCGTGGTGTGGAAAACAGTTGACCTTCTGACACCGTGATGGATAGACGGGTGACCTTTCAAATGGACATGGAAGAAGAAATCAAGTCCAAGCCGGGTATTATTGAATTTCAGGCGTTTCGTGGTAACGATGATCGGTTTATAATTAAAGAACTCGTATTTTACGATATAGATAAAAATATTCCTTACACATTTTTATTTAAACCACCATGCTCTTTTTCTTCACTAACCACCAAAGCCGCAACAACAAACCGATGGACTTGGAAATATTTTCATCACATCGATTGGTATGACGGTTTTACCAGTTATTCAGACTTGTATCATATTATGCATCAATTTTCAAACAGATTTACTAATATTTACACAAAAGGACTTGAAAAGAAAAGATGGATAGAACAATTTACATCTACTCCAGTTAAAGATGTGCAAATTAATAAAAATTTTAAATTTATTGCTGAAAACATTTGTATTTGCACACAAAGTATGGAACATGAAAGGGACAGGCACTGTGCGTTAAAAAACGCTTTAAAATTAGCAACTTACCTGCAAGATGGAGAAATCGGTGATGGTGGTGGGGGTAACGGCGATTATAAAAGCGAGGAGCAGACCGAGACCTGGCACGAGTATTACTCGAGATTCCGAGACGACAACATCTCAGAGCAAGAAGACAGCGAGGACCTCTAGAACAACCATGGCATCCAACCAGTTTCTGCAGTCTTTGGTAGAACAATTCAACGCCCACTCCAAGTCTACAATTTTGCCGGTAAAAAAATGTTCTGAACTCAAGGATGAAAAACATTATATTATACATGCACTGAAGAAATTGAAACTACTGTCGGCGAAGCAATCTGCTGCAGTCTCAGCGAAGCACCATATACTCCGGGGGATGAAGCAAAATTCCAAATTTACCTTCCGAAGAGATTTGTCCACCTACTACAAAATGAAGATCTACGCTCCATTCAACCGGGATGTCTCTACTTGGTGTCCCACGGATGCAGCGGCAGCAACTCCACCGAGCTTACCATCCACATCGCAGACAAGCAGCAGTGTTAAAAAATAAATAATTTTTTCTTTCTTGTATCTGTTTGTATTTTTTAACTATATATATTTTTGTCATGTAATCTTGTTTGTACTGTTTTAAATAAAGATAAAAAAAAAAAAAAAAAAAAAACACAAAAAAAAGGCAACATATCAATATGTGAAACAAAAAAAAATTTTCACATATTGATATGTTGCCTTTTTTTTAAAAGCTCTGGGGTGACCTTGACCTTTGACCTTTGCACAAATTAAACATAAATTTTTTTCAAACAGCAATGTGTGTGTGTGTGTGTGTGTGTGTGTGTGTGTGTGTGTGTGTGTGTGTGTGTGTGTGTGTGTTTTCCCCCACCATTTCAGGTTACCAGCATACAGACTGTAAAGAAGTTCAGTTTGATTGCAACTGTCAAACAATGAGCACCCTATTTGAGCTTTGTGTAAGAAAAATTATTGAAGATCAACAGCTATTTAGCCATACTTTACGATCCAACGCTCCTCAACAAATTAAAATTTTTATCAAACAGTACAAGCTAGACAACAGAGGTTACAACACTTTTGGTTGGTACAAGTTTGGTGATGGTACAAAATTTTGTCGAAGTTGTGGAAGGGCCGCTGTATCCAACCCGGCACAATTCCTACAAGATGATGGATGTTTACAATATGGTCATGTGGCTCCAGTTTTAAGTTACCATACACCTAAAGAACTTTGCGCCATTTGTTCAATCAATATGTTTAGTTGGCAAAAATTTAACCACCTCTCATCAGACAGCATGTAAACAACTTCCCCCCACCACTATTTCATACTACCTTCAAACGACCATGCTAATATTCATTCCGCCTTTGGACATCATACGGAAAACATCAAGATGGCTCTGACTGTAAAATGTGCAAATTATGAAGAAGTATTTGTAAGAAATCTGCAAGAATTAAACGAAATTGTTCAAGAATTTAAATCACTAATCGAACAGGGATACCGATTGAACATGCAAATTTTTGCTTGCAACACAAAATGCCCTCATGTCCCCAGGGATGACGAGCCGCCTAGGTCACCATCATCAACTTCTTCAGCCTACTCCTCTAGATCATCCATGAAGACTCAAGCCAGTCCAAACTTGGAATATTTCTCCTGACTAATATTTATATTTTGTATCCTCATTGTACTTCAATATGCATATTTTTGTATTGTAATAAAGGAATGATAAAATAAAAACAAAATAAAAAAACCTATCTTGCTACAGTATTGTAGCAAGATAGAATTTTTTTAAAACACAAATTGGATGACCTTGAACATGTTCTAACATGTTCAGGTTTTCCCCCACCACTTTTCCTATTGGATACCTGAGAGGCAGCACCAATGTGTTTCATTACATCTTTATCTTTCAAGCTGCAATCATGGATGTTCCACCACCAATATATGAGGCCGATGAAGCGGAAAGCCTGGGGAGGAGGAGATGCCAGCATGTGGATCTAGTGGAGATGATGGAAAGAAGAATGGAAGAAAAACGGATCAGGAAGGACCATATGCTAATTCAGAAAATTTTAAAATTAGATCTCTTCATAATCTTGGCCTTATTGATTGCAATCTTCTTCTACTTGGTCTACGCAGTTGTATACTGTCTAAGATGCATCGAGTGTACAGATAAAGCAGCCAAATTGCCGGTTTTCAACACTACTCTGTAAATAAAATTTTCTTTTTTTAAAACTCCAAATAGTTGACCTTGAACATGTTTCAACCTGTCTAGTTGTATCAATTACCCCCACCACCACGATTCCAAAATACTAATCCTACATGCAAGTCTGGCTTCATTTCCAACTCAGCTACGCTAAAGGTTACACTACACACAATGAAGTGGGAATTACTTGTTGACAGTATTCAATACCTAAAAGAAATCTATGAAAAATTGCATATGCGGCTTCTTCAAAATCCAGGGATGATAATAAAAATGAACTTGGAATACGACTGTCCACTCATCGACGACAGTATGGATGAAGCAGAAGGGGTAGTCCAAAATACACAAGGAACATGTTGCTGTGAAGAAAATTCTTCGACAACATCAAGCACAAGTCCAGACAGCACATATGGGGATGAAGGAGGATTTTTGTAATTTGTAAATAAAATAAAAAAAATAATTTTTTTTTAAAACTTCAAATGGTTGACCTTGAACACGTTTCAACATGTTGAGCATTGTGGATAAAAAATATTTTTTTTTCTTATGCCTATTGCTGAAAAACAAACTCAGTTGTATAGTTTGCAAAAAAAAAATTTTTCCATTTCATCCGACTACTTTACCCCCACCATCTCCTTATCCCCACCACCCTGCCGAGTACCTCAGATACACGAAGAGACTTGCTCAGTTGCTGTTCAACTCTTGTGGTGTGCACATCTCACTTTTTGCACTAAATTTACTTATATTGAGTTTAAATTTAAATATTTAACCAAATATCAAACATTTCTTAATTTTTTCGGCAAAGTTTCAAATAACAAAAAAAAATTTTTTTTTTCACTTTTGGTTTAATTGAAATTTCACAAGTTCGAAGATCACCTGAGAAAGAATAAAAAATAAATAAATATTTCTCAGGAAATATTTCCAATCCGAGTTACGGAGGTCCGGTAAAGGACCGGCTGGGACAAGTTGTTTGTAAAAAATAAATTTTTCTTCCTTCTGACCACTTTACCCCCACCACCTCCTTATCCCCACCACTGGGCCGGGTACCTGGGGAACCGCCTGCACCCAAGTCAGTACGTCTTCGGACGCGGTGCTGTTCGGATCGCGTGTCGTTTGTCGCAATGTCGGGTGTTCGAAGAAATTATTCTTCGGCTCTAAGTCTCTCGGTGGGTAAGTAAAATATAAAAAATTATTTTTTTTCAAGTAGGGCTGCTGGGACGGGTCAATGACCCCTGACGGATACATTAGGTCGAGAGTCTGATCGCTAGGGAATAAATAAATTATTTTTTTGCACTTTTGTGGTTCCTCGAGAAATTTCAATTTCTCAGCAAAATTTGAGGAATCGCAAAAGTGCAAAAAAAATTTTTTTTCTATTCTTGCATGACCTTGACCTAATTAACGTCAGTGACGTCATCATGATGACGTCAGCGGTAATGACGTCACCATGACGTCATTTATGTGACGTCATGTGACGTCATATGACATCATTAGTGACGTCATTCGTGACGTCATTGATGACGTCATCACTGCTGACGTCATCGTGATGACGTCATGGCCCAGCAGCCCCACTTTTACACTACTACCAGCGTTTACCGCTTTGGAAGCAGTCCAAATTGCTCTCTTACAGTGGCGAACTGGATAATGCAGTCGCCACTTGAATATAAATTATATTTCTTGTGTAAAAGGGTAATTAATCCATCTAATCTGTTAAGACAAGAATCGGTTGTTGATTGTAGAGATTGTTTGATGAATGGCAGAAGATGTCAGTTGTGATTGAATAATCATAATTACAACGATAATTGTTTAAAAGAGATAAACATCTAAAATAATAATAAATGAAGCTGAATTTTTTTTAACCGATATCAAAGGAGATGTATAATATTTTAATTGTACTTATGTATTTGAGTTCCATTGTACTTTGTAAATTAATAAATTTAACTACCTAACTTAGGTAATCCTAGAAATATTTAACTACAAATATGTGGTTGAATAACTTTTGTTGCTCGGGAACACTGTAAATTACAAGTATAATGGATACTAGTATAATCGATATACCTATGTACTAATATACAATTGAGAATAAAAATTCTTATACCATCTCTAGATCAGGTTTGAATTTGGAGGAAAATCAACAATTATTAAAAAAAAAAAAAAAAAAAAAAAAAAAAAAAAAAAAAAAAAAAAAACAGTGATAAAATCAATTACTATAAGTTAGGTTTGCTGGCCGCTGTAGTTAAGGTTGTTGTCATTAGGATTATTTAGTTACTGAACATTTCAAATCGATTTTAGTAAATGTATTGCGAGTGAAATTTGTATCTTTTAACATATTAATATATAGCCTAAACAAATATGCATTAGATTGTTTTTTAAAAATCATAAATTATATTTAAAAAAAACTTCATCTCCTATTATCTACTTCTTGTGATAATAAGATATTTTTTCTATAGATGAGTTTAAAACTTATTTTGATATTCGTAATTTGTTTACCAAATACAGCATTTGTTACTATTTCTTTAGTTATCTATAGTTAAAATTATGGAAACTAAATACCATTTATTGAAAAAAATGCATACCTAATTTAATACCAATTTTTTTCAATAGTTTTACTGTCATTCAAACTGGAGGTCACTTCTTAATTGGTTTCCTCCTTAAAATAATAACATTGATTGTGTCCATATATAATCTGTTTTTACAGGTTGAAATAATAAAACGTCTTCCAACACTACTCGATATATTTACTCTTATACTCTAATTGTTTACAAGACGGTAAATATATATAAAAGATCTTATAATGGCGATCGATTTCGACCAGTCACACCGGTCATCATCAGGCCCAATCAGAGACTGAGAGAATCAAGATGGCGTCCTTGCTTGAAAGCAAGGATTCTTAACACATCTTGTAATTTGTACGTTTTAATTCTCTCAGTCTCTGATTGGGCCTGATGATGACCGGTGTGACTGGTCGAAATCGATCACCATTATAAGATCTTTTATATATATTTACCGTCTTGTAAACAATTACAGTATAAGTGTAAATATATCGAGTAGTGTTGGAAGACGTTTTATTATTTCAACCTGAATATCAGTACCAGCACGTATAATGCTAATCAAGAAGTTATAATCTGTTTGGAAACTCTTAGCTATTACCATTTTTTTTTTTTTTTTTTTTTTTTTTAGAAAAATATTGTTTTTGCAATACAATTAATTCAAATTAAGGTTATTTTTAAAAAAGCAATAACTCCAATATTTGTTGTTAGATCCTTAAAAACTTGGTATCATTGGTTAGATAACCTCATTTTTTCAAAATTTTGTTAGTTGTACAATTTTTATAGTGTTCATCGGTTTTTAGATATAGAGTTTAATTAGAATGGCCGACATTTTAAATACACTCAAGGACCATATTTACACCTTATGTTTCTAGTATTTATGGAGTGTGATTCTCCTCTTAAATTTAAAGACTAATGATCCTTAAAGCATCACATTAAAAATATATGAATTGATAACGGTTAAAATTTCAAATTTAACAAATAAAGGTTTACAGTGTGCAATGTAGTCTATTTGAGGTATATTTTCATCTCACCCAGTTCCTGGCGGATCATTGATACTTTTGCATATACTTCCACTGAATGGGCAAGGTAATCTTAATGAAATGCAAATACTGTGAACACAATGAAGAAATTTATGTGCATTACACTTTCTTCCTGTGCCTCCGTTTTGAGCCGTGACGTTTTGCCCACCATGCGTGATGTCACGTCTCATTTGTTATAGTGTTGTGTTTCATCTGGCCAGTGTTTGCTGTCTGCAGTTTTCTGGAATTTTCTGTGCTGTTTTCTTCTTCTTTTCTCCAGATGACAGCACTTCCCCTGAAACGTCATAGGCGCCTTGGCGAAGTATACTACTGGTTGTGAATTTATTCACGGCGTGTTTTCAAAAGTAATTTTGTACATCAAATTTTTCCGCCAGAGATTAATTTCCCAATTATGAAGTAATCTAGTTTTCCGGCGCTTCCTTTTGGGTGAGTCACGAGAATTTTCAAGTTTTATTCAGAAATATGTTTGATGCAATGGGATTTGGTCGAACGACCACATGTTGAAAAATGACCAGTCTTCTGAAAAATATTCATTTAGGCCAGAACCAGTGTTCTGTAAATTTTGTTTCATTGTTTCAAGCAAAACAATCAATTTTGTTCACCTTTGAGACTGCATTTTTGGCCAACACACGCTTTGCTCTCAGAGTTCTATTTTTGTTTGTGAGTTGAACACATGTTTTTCAAGTTCCTGTAATAATCAAGATGTTTCAGTGTTTGTTTTGCATTAAATATTGTTTGTTATTGCTCAGTGCAACCTCATATTAGCCACACAGTTGTTTGATGGGGTGACAGTAAGTCGTAGAGTCAAAATAGGCTCATAGCCTAAATGGTGATGCTACCGAGGTTTTTCTTTTATAATACATTTTCCTGTTTGGTTTACTAGGTTTTGTGTGTTCTCAAAGTGGCCTATGGCCCTGAGCTAGGCCTATGTCAAGTTTTATCGATTTTGGTTCATGATTGGTAAATTAGGCCTAGCTTTTACTGTTGGTAGCACACCAGTTGGAGTAAAATGGCTGGTAACCTTGGGTCCACAATAAAGTAGCTTTGGAGATAAGTTTTGATTTTGATTTTATTTTGAAGCCTCACTTTTGGCCCAACTTTTAAAGGTAAAATTTTTTAATTCGGTCAGTAACTTTTTGAGATATGAGCTAAATTGAAATGCAATGTCCGCCAAAATGAAATTTTGTTGTGATGTTAAAAATTGAGTTATTTTATGCTTTAAACCTGGTCAAATGTTTTCAACCTGTTCAATTTATTTGTAGAATTAATATTAAGATGTAGTTTAACTATTTTCCATGTCTCAAGTATTTTGCTTTATTCACACCCCCCGATTTTGTGATTTTCTGTGTAGGCCTATAGCCTACCTCATTTCATCCTTGCTGTAAATTTTTATAGTCAAAATAAAACTGTCTGTCACATTTAACATGTTTTTCTGTCACAATTTTCAAGAAAATTTTTAAAATGATTAAAACTAAAAAGTTAGTATTTTGTGGTCAGTAGTGGCAAACTGTCCAAACTGTAACAGTGGATATTTTTTGTGGCAATTCTACCTTGCACCGCTGGCAATATTTGCCAACTGAATGTGTCTCAAATGGAAAAATATTGGCAAATTTTGGGGTTTACCAGGGTCCAGCTGGGGACTTGGTCCCACCCGACAACGCCATGCAGACGATGGTTCCAGCCTGGTCCGCCCGCCTGCACACCTAGGGGACATACATGGCCTTAGTCCCCAACTTGCCGGAGCTGCGGGCCGACGCTCTTTCCTTTAGTGCCATGATGCCATAGACGGACTGCTGTGATATACCACTCCACCAATGAACTGTGATATCTTGTGATTATGCGTGACAGTATTTATTTATTTATTTGTAGTGTTTATGTTAGGTTAATTTCCCATTAGGAGCCCGCCCTGCGCCACGGGTCTCCGGGTGGAATTATTTTTTTTTAACCTACAAAATTCGGCATGCCAATTCTTTCTGTGTATTTTGTGTTTTGTAATTTGTAATGTTTATTTATTGAAATTTATTTGTTGTTACTTATTTATTTATTTAACTTATCAATGTCAATGTTAAAGTTAAAAGTCTCAGAAAAGGGGATTAATTGAAATATTGTTGTTTTTTTTAATTTTGAATATCGATATTCTGGTTGGCCAACCTTGGTGACATTGACTTCCTGGTAAAAATATTTTGTCGATAAATTTAATCATTGTGGATATTGAATGTTACCGTCTTTTCCACTGTTTTGCTGTTGTTGATTTTTTTGTTAAATTAAATTTCTGGTTCCACAAGTTTGTGTTTTGTTCTGAACTCCTGAGAGCGTTGGTGAGCCCCTCCCGTGGAGCGCCTTGGGCAGACACGTTTCCAAAGGTTGGGTGCGCTTCCGCGGGGGGTGCGGTTCAGTTTTAAAGAAGACATAATTGTCCTCGCAGCTCTATTGGGAGCCAATCACTCGCTGGAACATACTGATAAACATGGTGCGGGGGAAGGCAGTGACGATTTACCCATACTGCTTCAGAAAATGAGGGACGGTTGTCTAAAATGATCCATTAGAAAAAAGGCAGCAAAAAATTCAATGAAGAAAGAGCAATCCCAAAAGCCACACATTGCGATATTGGAGTTACCAGATGTTGATCACAAGGGGATAGAACACGGGGTTTTATACCATTTACGCTTATCCGTGTGTGTAGGACGTATTCCTCAGCACGGGGCTCCTCATTAATTAATAGGTTGTCGATTGGATACAGTACAGAGATTGCACTGTACTGAGATGTAATTTTCCCCGTCTTCAGCGCACACTCATAAATCAATGTACTTTGTATAGTAAATTTTTAAATAAATTAAGGGTGAACAATATAGGAAGGCGATAAGTATTAAAGAAAAACAGATTCGAGAACCTAAAAAATTCCAAAATGTGACCAATGATGTAGTAAAGGACGAAGTATTTTGTAAGGCTTCAGAGTCGATCTTCTCTTACTTGTGAAGATTCTGTAAACAGATTACAGTGCTCAAAATACTATCAAATAAACCGGGAAATTGAAGCTTCGATGGAAGCTGTTGCCATGGAACCGGACCTTTTATCCTATGTGTTGGTTATTAGAAAGAAAATTTGAGCATAAAATTTAAATAAGTTAAATTGCGTAAAATTAACTACCAATGGTTTTATATACAATTTTTATAAAACATTAACCGCTTTTTATACTAAGAGCTACGGTTGCATTATGAATCTAGACTACCTTCTAGATGTCCTTGAGCACGTCTGACTTATAAGACGATTATAAAGCCAAAATATGGAAAACGATGATTGTTTATTGTCATTGATATACTCTTAAAATAATGTATAATGTGTAAAATTTACTAATAAAATAAGGGGTTTTAGCTAAACAAATTGCCATCAAACTTATAATTCCTCCCATGTTACTTCCTCAACATGTGGGTAAACCTATTAAAGCTTATCAACATAAATAAAAGTGCAATTAGTTAATATAACACTTTTATTACCCAATCTTCTAGATGCGAGATTATAGGAGTAAGCAAAGATAATAAGGCAATGAAGGATATTCACTCCAATCGTATATAAAATATAAGGATATTTTTTTATTTGGGTTGTAATGTAAAATGAGATGAAAATTTTCAAAACTCGATAATATTAATTATATTTTCTATTCTTAAAGATATTTAATGTTCGAATCAACGATTGCATTATTCACTATTCAGCTCAACAAAGTAAAAGAACAATTTGGACTGTTTCCAAAGCGGTAAACGTTCGTTTAACGGCGTTTTCATTTAAAGACAACTTAACCAAGTATTGCTTATAATGTGCAAAATTGTGCTTATAATGTATTTTAAAACCAGCTACTTTTGAGCTACTTAAAAATCTAATTTAATAAAGCCGGCTGGTTGGTAGAGTGCCAAAAATCGGGACAATGACAACGAAGACGTGGGCTCGAATCAGCGACCAAGGAATACCATAGACCGGCAATCCCGATCCTTTAACATTGATAGGTTTTGAAGCCACTTTCTATAGTCCTCAGGTGTTACCTATGGGTCCACTGCTGGCAACTGGTGCAAATTTTAATTCGTCGCGTTCCATTCTATAAGTTAAATGAATATAGTAAATCAATAAAGTTAGAAATATAATTATTCTTATAAGACAAATGTAAAATTTTAACCATACGCTACGCCTTTAATATTAGTCGAAAAGGATTCATCATTATTGCATTTTAAAGAAAATATTAATAAATAGGAGACTGTGAAGTAAAAATCAGGATTATACGGTGATATATGAGATAAAAGTACAAAAAAACGCGTCATTGAAAAAAATTAGTATACCTTGTTGTTTGTTATTCAAAGAATGAATAATACAAGGCTTTATATTTCATAGATCTCTAGGTATCAAAATGTCCTTTAAAGTGACATAAAGCTGAATCTTTTCTTAGCAAAATTGAAAGAGTAGAAGATGTTTGAAATTTAACATTAATCTTATGGAAATAAAAATCCAGGCTGCCGGTACGGCAGACTCTTGAAAGCCCTTTAACCTTAAAAAATGAGTTAGTGATTATCTTCTGATTTCTAGTTATAATAGACCTACTTATGGTTATCATTAACGAGAAGACAACAATGGAAACCTTTGCTATTAGTGTATTACCGATTGTTTTTATTAGTTGTGATGTGAACTATCTTTATTAAAGTTATAAGTATATATATTTAATTTAAGTATCTAATTATAAGATAAAAACAATTTGTAAGCGCTACTTGACATTGAGGCTCGTCCTTTTTTTTAACAAATTACCAAATTATAATCTGCAGAAACGAAAAGTAAAGAATCGTCAAACGAAAACGTACATGTTTAGGCCAGTAGATTAACGTTCCTTTATGATGCCATTATTTTGACTAACATTTTGTAGTATAAGTATTTTTTTTTTTTTTTTTTTTTTTTTTTTTTATAAAAGTCTGTGTAAGCTAATTTTGCCAGTCTTAGATTAACAGCAGAAAAATATATATTTTCAAGTAGATTTATATTTTTATTTTAGCTTTGTAATTTGTTTTAAACTTGATTTCTTATAAATTCTAATTTATTTCATATGGGTCTATCCTCTCTTATGTTGGTATATAATTAGTCTACTCTTCAAAATAGTATTACTTAGATAAAAAGTAAACAACATCATTTTATAAGTCCAAAATGGAATAAAACCATAATACACAGCCGCGTTAAATAAATAAATGTCTATTTATTTATATATGTATATTTTATACATTCTTCGTGCCATTGCAATTTCATTAATGACTGGATCAAAAGACATGATGCAATGCAATAAAAAGTGTACTAAGCTCTTATGGAGGGCTTGAAACCACTTCTACGCTGTAATACCAATGATTAGTTTTCATTATGAAAAGGATGAAAGTATTCATCTTCATATTCAGCTCTTAATAAAGATGATGGAAGTATTCGTGTTTCAGTCTTGGTTAAATCATAAAATCCTTCTCTTTTTACCTTTACAATTTATATTTCCTTTTGTTTTTGTTTCTAAATATATTTTTAAACCACATATAAAAAATCATAATATAGATTTTTTACACATCTGTGATTTTTGAAAAAAAAAATAAACAGTAAATTATGAAGCTTTCAATTTTACACAATAACCAATTATGATGCAGCTCAACTTATAAAACAAAACAAGATTATTTGTAATATGTGCTCTGTTTTAATCAGTTTATAATAGTATTATTTTCTATGTTTATGTTAATTTTAACCATAAGTTATCTATTGAATAGTCTAGCGTATATAATGTAGTATCATATAAATTGACTTACTTATGTATATATTATCGTATATGGCATAACACTGAAGAAAAGATTTGAGTGAGATAGAAGAAATACTATGTTTTCTGGTTCCAGTAGTTTGTCTAGACGGTATAATAATATTTAAAGTATTACTAACAAAATCAAACAAATTTTACATCTTCTGATTGAGAGGCTGTCCATCCCTCAATATTATTTTGAGTCAAGAATATGAAAAACTACATGATAAACATAACCGGCTAGTTTCTTGTCTTTTAAAAAACGATAGTGGAATATCGATGTGCGTTCGTTTTAATGTTGGCAATTACAAGACAGGCATGTGTAACTTACATGCTGAAATGCGTCGCTGATCTTTTAAACATTAAATATTTTATTTCATGTCAGAAAATATTTATTAGTGGTGTTAAGACAAAACATAATTTGTATACATAATTAAATATGTACCGGGTATCCACAAAGTCTTACCCTGATTTCTAAATTTGCTGTATGGACACCATTATAGCCACATGTATCTTAGATATCTTGTTTTCAAGGGAATTTAATCTAGTTTTATTCTCATTAATTTGTAAATAACTAAGCACAGCTGATTGACCGAAATGCAGTTTACTTATAATGCACTAAAAAAACAAACCATCATGCCTGGCTAAATTGCCACCTCGTTCACGACTTTTGACCTATCTGGATTTCTTCATCTAGGGGTTTGTCAAACATTTTCTTTTAATCCTTCACCAGTACCGAATTCAGAAACACTAAAATTGAGATTAATAAATGTAATACGTAGAAAATGTTAACTAAAATAAAACAAAACTGTTGTTAAAAAAAACAAACAAAACAAATAAAAAAAGTCGCCTAGAAGTTAACAGGTTACATAAGGAGAACGTATGCTAGTCCATTGTGTTTGTACATATCTAAAAAAAAAACTTGAGAAGTCACTTGTTAAAACTAGATATAAAACGTCATCTTATCACCAATAGTTTTCACATTATTTGGTTTCTTTATCAGGGCAAGACTTTAAGGACACAATTAAATGCTCTTGATTTGTTTTTATGTTGACTTTGTAGATTTTAGCTATACAATGAATACTTTATGGCCAAGGAAACATATTCAAAATACTATGATAAGGTGCAATTTCAAAAATGATCCAGAATTTATTACCGAAATTTTTACTGGGCTTCAAAAATAAACGATGTAATGAAGGTAAAAGTCAATACTACAAAATTCTCCGCCTCAACCGAAAATTTATTTTCCAGACCAATTCTTGTAGTTTTTTTTTTTTTTTTTTTTTTTTTTTTTTTTTTGAGGGAGAGGCGGAAAAATGCATTACGCACACAGGTGGCCAGTCTGTAGTGTGGGGCTCCCCTAAAAAACGGGTTTACCCACTAAAAAACCTCCTCTACTCTTTAGGAATCTAACCTGGAATTGTTTATCACATTACGTCAGGCTAGGCCTAAATTTGGCTTACGCCCGTGGGGCTCGCTCCTTATCCAGCCGCTCGATCAAGGGGTCTGGGCCACTTCGCGGTCCAGATCGGTTTTCTTTTCCAGGAGGATGCCCCGGACGAACTGTGACAAACAATCCCAGTTGCCCTCATCCTCCAAAATCTTTTGGCAGACCGAGTCCACCGAAAATGCACCAAAGATTTGTGTGGCCTCCAGGCGGGGCCCTTCCCAACGGGGACAGCGGAAGAATGTGTGTTCCGCGTCGTCGGGAACACCCGGGCAATAAATGCAGTCCGGTGAACCGGTCTTTCCCATCCGGTTCAGGTACAACCGAAAATAGCCGTGACCTGTCAAAAATTGGGTCAGGTAGTAGTCCACCTCCCCATGCCACCGTTCCACCCATGGTTGGACCTGCTTGATAAGTCGCGCAGTCCATCGTCCTCGGGTGTCGTGCTCCCAGCCGTGTTGCCACTGCTGGAAGGTTCGGGAGCGCTCTTCTGTTCTTGCCGTGTCCTTGCCTATCTCGCCTTGTCTCTGATAAATCGCTTTCCTCTCCCCTGCCAAGAGCTTGACAGGGATGACTCCGGCGACCACCAGGACGGCAGGCTCGGACACTGTCCGGTAGGCGGAACACACCCTGAGCGCAGCTTGACGCTGAACCTGGGCGAGTCACAACCTGTAGCACTCCTTATCTAGAGCGCCTGCCCACACCTCTGCCCCGTAAAGGAGCACGGACTGGACCGCGGACATCAACAGACGTCTTCTGCTGGATCGGGGACCCCCGACATTGGCCATCAGCCTACTAAGGTAAGTGACTACCTTAGCGGCCTTGTCCGCCGTACGGAAGATCTGATCCCTCCAGCTTAACTTGGTGTCCACCATAACCCCAAGGTATTTGGCGGCACGAGTTGATGTGACCACCTCCCTTCCCACTCGGAGTGGGACGACGGTGTCGATCCTCTTCTTCGTGAGGATCACAATCTCCGTCTTACTGAGAGCAAGCGAGAGACCGTGATCTGACATCCAGGTGTTGACCACACGCATGACTCGGTTCAACTTTAGTTGGGCCAGCTCAACGTTGCGTGCAGCAATAAGAGCTGCGACGTCATCGGCGCACCCAACCAAAGTGGTTTCCTCAGGCATATCGGACCTCAGGAGGCTGTCATAGGCAACGTTCCAGAGATCCGGGCCGAGTATTGAACCTTGTGCGGCACCAGAAGTGACTTCCATCGTCCGCGTTCCCTCCCTCGTGTCATAAATCAGGCTTCGAGAGCGTAGATAATCCTCGATGAGCCGCAACAGATATGCAGGAATACGAAAGGTGTTGCGAAGCGCATCCAACATATCGACCCACCTCGCCGAGTTGAAGGCATTCTTGACATCAAGCGTAACAAGAAGCCCTACTCGGCGGGAGAAATGGTTGTGGCTCTCGGCTCTCTCCACAGCTCTCTGAACTTCGGTGACAGCGTCGATCGTTGACCGTCCCTTTCTGAAGCCGTACTGACGGGGGCATAAGTCCCCGGCAGCTTCCACGGCAGAAGTCAGGCGGGAACGGATCAGCTTCTCGAACAGCTGGGAGAGGGGGCGCCAAGTTTCTGTGTTACAAGTTTGTAACCCAGGCCCCACGGGTCGGAGTCAACGTCGTCACGAAGTCTCCTCCAGCTTCTTGTAGTTTTGAAGAGGCCAGAAATTTGAATAATATGTTGGTGAGATCCAAAATCCTAAATTCCCGGCCACAAAATGATTAACCATGCCAAGGGTTGGTGGCGTGGTGGCTGTTAACCATGCCACAAACCACGTTGTGGCATTTCCAAATTATGAGTAGGTCCACTGACTTTAAAAGTAGTGACAAACAGAGTTTCCCCAATAGTTGGTGTAGATATGTTAGTACATTTATTATGTTTATGTAGTTAATGAAAACTTGGTTAGATAACAATTTAAATTTAATGTAAACAGTAAAAATAGGAAAACATCAACAGGAACAGAGATGTAAAAATCAACTTAAAAGTAAACAAACATATTATATTCAAAATCAATCAGCTGAAAAATAAATAATATTAATTTGCAAAGTTTAGGTGTAGTCGTTTGCCACTACAGTACCCCCTTTTGGCCACTAATCTTGAACCGAACAGGCAAACGCACATGACGTCCAGAGGGAGTTGTTTTCATAGCAGGCTTCCTTCTCTCCCCCGACGGGGTAGTGGGCGTTTGATCTGTAGCACAGCTTGGGGCAAGAGTAGGAGCATTAGTAGGAATCAGGGTTGTAGAATTCTTGGACAGGGTTCCAGAAGGGCTGCAAAGCTCCTCGCCAGGTGACAGGAAGTAAGCTGGCTTCAGCCGATCTATGGAAACCGTCACATCAGAACCATAGATCTGGACGGCGAAGGTTTTACTGGTCCTGCTAATTACCATTACCATTACCTTTACCATTACCATGACCAAATCCTAGATCGTAGCCCATTTCTGGATGATCTCGTCAGTTTCATATTCTTGACATTTCACACGTTAACACATTACATTACACATAAACACAAAATTAGCTACTATGTACAATTTCCCTAGCCGCAAGCTCTCAAATGTTGGTGAAGGGGGTTTGAAAGTATTTTTCTACGGAGTACAGGCTGTTTTCCTGAGCCAAGCCCCAACTCTGGATTTAAATTGCCGCATGGGAAGGCTTTTAACTGATTGTGGCAAATGTAGTCACTGGAGGTAATTATTCTTACTGCAACCTTCTGCTGAAAGAGAACTCTACAGCTACCAGGCACGTGTCCCCAGAGCACAAGACCATACGTGAGATGGCTGTGAAACAGAGCATAATATGCAACAAGCAGGTATGATGGAGTTACCAGATACTTGAGTTTTCTTAGCAGGTAATTTACCCTGGCTAACCTTTTGCATACAATGTCCACGTGATCTGACCATGATAAATTAAAATCTATTTGTAAACCTAAAAGTTTGACAGAAAGATGGTTTTCTCTAGGTACGTCTTTCTTAAGACTGCAGATTAAGGTTTGTGTTTTATCTGCGTTTAGCTGGAGCATATTACGTTCAAACCACTCTTTAGTCTCCTCAAGGTCGTCTGCAGCTCTAACAACTAACTCCTCAAAGTTTCTACACCTCGTTATTAGGGTGGTGTCGTCAGCATACAACAAGCATGATGAGTCAGTGTTGCTTACATTAAAATCATTAATCATGATCAAAAAAGCAGAGGCCCAAGGGATGAGCCCTAGGGACCCCTTGTAGAACTTCAGCAACTTTAGAGATAGCGCCATGCACCGACACAAGTTGTTTCCTTATAGACAGATACTACTCGATGATACCTGAGACAGGGCCACTTAATCATAACGTGCCACCTTTTCCAAGAAAAGATTTTGGAACACACAGTTGAACACTTTACTTTAGTCTCACAGAGTCTTTGGCTTCAAAAGATTCATGTAGGGTGCTAACCAGCGTTTCGACAGCAGTGACGGTGGACTTTCCTTTCCTAAAGCCATGCTGCATGCCATTAAACATGTCATTTGACTCAAAATATCTATAAAGTTGGTGATTTATAGCTGTCTCCAGAATTTTAGCTAGGGCAGGTATAATGGCTATAGGCCTATAGCTGATGACAAGACCGGGATCACCTTTCTTGTATACCGGGACGGTTTTAGCAATCTTCAACTTTGTCGGAAAACCCCCACCGTACAGGCACAGATTGAAAATGTAAGCTAAAGGGACAGAGATTGGTTCAATTTTGCACTTAAGAAGCTCAACTGAAATACCGTAGACATCAGTACAAGGTGAGGCCTTAAAATTATTTACAATGCCTAAAATATCGGATGGGGAGATCTGGACCCAGTGAGAAAAATGGCAATTAGCTGCATAAAAATTTGCAGCTGCTTCAGAATTGCAGTCAGGAATGCCCTCAATTATTTTGTTAACCACTTTAGTAAAATAGTTGTTACATCAGAGCTAGAAGTACATTCCATAACAGAGGCTGAGCGCCTGTTTTGGTTGATAACGTTCCACGCTGTCTTGCATGGATTATGGGCATTATCAATAAAATCTTTAACAGACTTGTGCTTGGCCGCATCTACCAAATGACGATATTCACGCTTTACTTTGACATATAGGGAGCGTAGCCTATCATGTTCCTCTATGCAGGCAGTTGACTGACACAGGTCATGTAGGTATAATGCCCAACGTTTATAGGTTTTTAGCTCATCTGTATAAAATTCTGGGAATATGGTTGTCTTAGGCCTACTGTTCCCTTTAGAACCTAATGATTTCTGCAACGATTTTACTTTAATAGGGAATTATAAATCTATGACACCAATTAAAGCCTCGAAAAAAACATTAAATGCCATTTATGCATTTACTTCATTTTACACAAAGGCCCAGTCTATCTGACTTAACTCAGACTTAACATTAGGAAATATCTGCTTATCTAATTTACGATACTGTGATATAGTCACCATGCCAAGTACAAATGTTGGAGCTTCCTATCTTGTCAATGTTGTATTCCAATACCACCGCAAGATGGTCCGCAACCAGAGTTGACCACAGAAGTGCGTTGTTCCCAGTCAGTGCAATTTGAGGCGATGCTGTCTAGGCAGTTGTCCCCGGTGTGTAGCTGGAGTTAGGCCAACCACTAGTCCCTCTGTAATTTGTTCGCTCTCCTAAAATCGGGCCCTTATCCTAATTACATGATAAGGGCCCAAGTAGGGAGGATCGAGTGACTCTTTGGAGATATCTGTCCGGACAAAAACATGGGTACATGTAGCCATGTCCTTGAAGTCAAAAGTAGTCCATTGACCGTTCCGTGTTCCACTGACTGGACGAAGATTCTTGAAGTGATTCTTGGAGGTCTTTGACGAAGCTTGGAGGATCGAGTTGGTGGTCGGATTTAGCAGGTGTTAAGAACTCTCCGGGCAGTCGAAGTGGTTGTCCATATACGAGTTCGGTGGAAGATGATAGCAAATCGTAGTGCCAAGCAGCTCTAATACCTAACAGAACTATTGGTAATACTTCAGTCCAACGCCCTGTAGTAGAATGACACATGCTTTCAACTGCTTTCAACTGTCGATGAAGACGTTATACTAGACCGTTTGCTGAAGGATGATAGGTTGATGTCCTAAGACGAGTGGAACCTAACAACATGTTTAGCTGGTCGAAAAGATTGGACTCGAACTGACGACCTTGATCTTTGGTTATGCGTAGCGGAGTACCGAACTTTGATACTCAGTTAGTAAAAAATGCACGTGGCCTCTATGTTCTCAAGGGGCACGGCTTCCTGCCATCACGTGAAACAATCAACACAAGTCAGGCAGTACCTATAACCTTCAGACATAGGCAAAGGGTCAACCAGGTCAATATATATGTGTTCAAATCTCTGAGATGGAGGAGGAAAAGCACCGATTGGTGACCAATTGTGTCGAGTTATTTTGGACTTCTGACACGTAATGAAGGAACGAGCCCAAGAGCGGCAGTCCGATTTCATTGAAGGCCAGACAAAACGCTGACAAACAAGTTTTGTAGATGCCTTTATGCCTGGATGAGAAAGGTTATGCAGATTGAAAAAAACTGTTTTCCAGAAAGGTTTGGTGATGAAAGGTCGGGGGTTGGATTTGGACACATCACAGTAGAGTGCTACTGCAGTTCCTGGTATGTATCTGTTTAAGTCTTAGGCTAGAGTCTGTATGCAAATAATGTTCAAGCTCTTCGTCTTTACACTGTGATTCTGCTAAAGCTTTGTAATCCAAGGGAACAGTGATTTCCTCGATTCTAGAAAAAGTGTCGGCTACTGTGTTGCCTTGACCGGAAACATGGCTAATGTCTGTTGAAAATTGCCCTATATACTCTAAATGCCGGAATTGACGGGGTGATTACTTATTAGACTTATGGCGGAAGGCAAAGGTGAGAGGCTTATTATCAGTAAAAATGGTGAACATCAACATGAACAAGGATGTAAAAATCAACTTAAAAGTAAACAAACTTATTGTATTCAAAATCAATCAGCTGAAAAATAAATTATATTAATTTAATAAGTTTAAATAAGTTGATATACTTGGTATATCAACTTGTGAAACTAACAATTTGATCTAATAACTATCTTGTAAACGTTGTCCAAAAGATTACATTGGTCATACATCGAAATATCTACGAGTACGTATGACTGGCCATCGTTTTAATGAGGTTCATAAAAATACTAAGAAACCGAGTTATATCCGCGCTGATTACCAAAACCAAAATTTCGAAGTCAGCTTTGCGCTTAAAGCTGTCAATAAAATTAAACCCCATCTAAACACAAAAAGGAATTAACTGGCATTACGAAATTCTGAATTGGCTCCCTTCACGTTAAATCTAAGATAGTCAAAATCTTAATCATTGGGACTCAACATATTTTTTTCTAATGGCCTGTTTATATTTATTAAGACTAACTGTGCATAGCCCTAAATCAGAAGTCAACTTCTACGTATATTTCTAACTCATTCTATCTATCTTGTGTGCTTTATAACGTTTTATATTACTAACGAAAATTAGCAAAAACCTTTTCATTTAATGTCTTTTTTATTTTAGTTAATTATACATCATTATTATAATACCTCTTTTTAATTTATATGTATTTTTAACTTTCTCTTTAGTTTTAGAAAACAATAAACATCAGAATGAACTTGATCTTCACTGATTTAAAATATGTTTAAATATCCTAACTAACACTAATGTTACTCTTTTTAAATCCATTTTTTTGAAACACCCAAGATACAAATATGAATAAGTAAGAAATTAACACTGTTTTACGTTACTTAACTTCTTAATAAACCATTCATTGTACAAAACTAAATTACATCTTAATTTTTCAAATATTCCATTGCAAATAATTGTGTTAATCATCTACATGAGGTGATCTGCATTACCTCTCTACAATAGAATCGAGTGACTATGGCAATACGACAATGTTGGTTTATCCAATAATTGAATCTGAATCGATGTACAGTTCCAATGAAGGATGTGATTTTATTGCGCCCGTGGAGAACATTGTCCGTATAACGTAAACAAGCTAAGCAAACAGACTCTGTTTACCCATATATTGAGCTTTCACGTGAATTGAAGGGTTTACTTAATTGAAAAACACCAGATATATGTTTTGCGAGTCAGTTGGAAGCATCCCGATGTTTGCTTTTCAAATATTAAGACAAAGTTAGCTTTATAATGTATACCTTTATAAAAAAAAATAAAAAAAATAAAAAAAACACTTCCTTCTAACGTCAAATTAATTCGTTTGTTAATCTTTTATTTTACATTACGGCTTCAGGTGGTTATGGTGTGAGGCAGAAAATTAATGTATATAAATAAAATAAATATACCACTTTAGGTATATTGTATATTTATTTAATGGGAATGTGTTATCATCGTATATTAAAAAGAATTGGGAAACAACACATTCCACAAATATTGTAATGGTATTTTTATATAATGTATAAACGAGCAAACTTTGAGTTACATGTTTAGCCATTCAAATTTTCTGAGATTCACAATTAGCAAAATATTTAAAATGTTGATAAAATCTCTAAATCTAGTTTGTAAAGATCAGAAAAATATCTAGTCTGCAAGGGTATGAAAAGATGGTTTGTGAAGAGATCATTGAATGCAAATAAATAGCAGTAGTATTGCCTACAATTATGTTTGATAAAACTTAATGTTAGTAGAAAAATCTCAAAATTTGCATTATTTTTGAACTGTGGTTTTTACAGTATCTGTTCTTTCCAGTTCTTGTGTGTAATCATAATACGATTACTGCAGTATCGACATCATTGTGCCATCATCAGATCCGCAGTATGGTAACATATAGCTCAGAATATCTCCGTCAAAAATTAAAAATTTTAAAATTTTCAAAACACAAACCTATTACACTGAAACACTGAAATAAATAGGACAAATACAAGGTTTCTTCTTTCATGTTGGCCAGCAGGCATCAGACTGAAGTAGTTGTGATTATTTCCCTGTCTTGGCCACCAGATGAATTTTGATCCCTTCAGTTAAGAGCCATCTTCACCTTTCGGCCTTCACCTTTGCGCAGTCAGCAATATTAACCATACGGCTTTTAAAGCAAAACAAGGTATTTTATTCCCCTGTTTCGGAGGCAGTTTTTCAACCGATTTTCTTTAAACTTGGTAAGTGGTTAGTTAAATAGTTATATTACGCCCCTCATACCTTGAAATTTTGGAAATTTAACATATATTTTTAAGGAAAATCGAGTTACTTTGCGACGTCACAGAGAGTAATATTAGTAGATGTGTTTGGCCACTACTGGCTCAGGTCAAGGTCACGCAGTTGTAACTGTTGTAGGGGTTGTAGCGGCTGGGGTTTTTTGACAGTGATGGGTGGGTTTTGGAAGTGGGTCAAGGTCATCCGGTGGGGTTTTTAAAAAAGGTGAGCCCCGAAGGGTTAGATTGAAGGTGGGTAAAAATTTATTTAATCAAAGAAAAGTAGTGGTTTTATTTGAGGAAGTGTTGGAGTATTGTTTACTGGCGATGGAGTGGTAGATGCCAAAGGTGATAGCGATGAGAAGATAAAAACATACTATCCACAGTACGCATTTGAATAGTTGTAAAAGCTGAATCATTTCTTGTTGATTCTTTGTTTCTAATTGTAGTCTGTTGATTTCGAGTTTGAGTTTATCCTCTTCCAATTGTGACGTAAATGAAAAATCATCCATCATCTTCGTGTACTAAATGTGTGCAGGTAAAAATGGGAGCGGTGTTGATGGTGAGAAAGTTGGCGATGAAATGAGAAACAGAGATAGGGACAGGTTATATATTACTGTAAAAATAGTGGGGGGTAAAGAAAATAATTATAGTCGACTAAACATCATTATTAAGGTGCTGCTATACATCGACGTCACGTCACGTCACGTCACGTCTTCATTCGCATCCATTCGCACCGATGGATCCGGCGATTCCGGAGGGGGTGCTATACATCGACGTCAAGTATTCGCATTCGCACTGGACGTCACGTCCATTCCGCCAATTCTCACGGATTCCGCGCGCGCGTGCGGAAAAAAACGTTGAGATATGGGAGATATGGAAAAGCGTTGAAAAAAGGTTGAGATATGGACTCCATGTAGATAATAAGTTGAGGGTTTTCTATAGATGTATTTAAATATGTAAGGGCTGTAAACATATTATATTTGAAGTGTAAGGTTTTCTATATTATAAAGAGGGTTTTACTGTATCCAAAGACAAATTGATGATTACTCCAAATGAAGTAGGTTTTCCTGTGTAACTGTTTCAGGAATACAACATTTTACTGTCATTGTACGTACATACCAGCATTTTAGCATAAACTAATAACATATTTAATAAAGTATTGAAATAGTTTTTAAAACGCATAAATAAACATACGAGTAGCGACATAATCACTACTGGCAATATAGAGGTTACCTTTTGTGTTTCGATAAATTATATAAACAACCGTCGTCAACACATAGAATTTTTGTGCAATATTTGAGTAGGGTTCTAAATGGAAGTACTGTTCATCTGTGTCGCAATTTCTTCCCAAACAGCATTTCTTCTTACATTGCTCATGTACAGTTTGTGGGAAGGGTCGTAAATTTCTTTCTTTTCTTCCACTAAACTAATTAGTAACTCATCATCCATGGCAATAACAATTGCCAAAAACCCTACGCGGACCACTCACTCTCATCAACTGATAGGCCTAAGAACTAGGCCTAGACGGAAACGGAAGTAAACAAAACAAACATTCAAACAAAATCCACCCTTGCTCTCATTGGTTCCGAAGTTTCTCGATTGCGCACGAAGATACCCGAGGCGAAAGCCGAACGGCCGAGTGGACGTTGGTAGAGGCTATACAGCGACGTCGCGTCACGTCACGTCGCGTCCTCATTCGCACCCATTCGCACCGATTCGCACCCGAATGCTCCTCAGAGCATTCGAGTGCGAATGCGGACGGGACGCGACGTGACGTGACGTGACGTGACGTCGATGTATAGCAGCACCTTTAGCTGTGTCGGGTGTTGCAGCTTTGGAAGATGGAAGACTATTGTTTGGCAGCTGTAAAACTTCGACGTCTTCGCTTTCCATGTTTTCGTAATCAGAAGAATTGTAGGAAACTTCCACAGTGATAGTAATGGTGTTATTTGGAGTGTTTATTAGATCACTTAAAATTTGAAAAATATTTTGTAATTCTTCTTGTGATTGAATAAGAAAAGTACATTTACTTGTTGTTAAAGGAGAGGAGCTCATTGTTCGGAAGTTGGCAAACAAATGGTGAGCGATGGTCAGAGGGTCGCTTATATGTGGGCAAAGGTGGTGGAGGGGGAAGTAGAGGAGTGGGGAAGGTAGAGTGGTGGGGGAAGGTTGATATACCCATATGCGAACCGGCGGCCAGAGCATTTTGCCGCAAAACCCCATTTGGGTAGGTCATGGGTGGTGTGTAGAAATAAGTATTAGCTGTAATATAAATTAGAAACACTTATAATTCTTTTAAATCAAATATTAAGTTTACTTTTAACCAGAGTTTGCATTTCTTGTTCCTCGTTGTCCAATTCAATAATTTTAAGACCATTAGTTGTATGTTCCTCTCCTTCTGCACTTTGCAATGATGACGATGTGGAGGTGACAGAAAAAGATGATGATGATGATGATGAAAATGTTGTGGTAGGATTTATATACTCTACTTTGATGTTGATCCACTTTATCCAAGGATAAGGATAGTTATCCATAAGTGTGAGCAAGTTTTGAAATAGGGTTTCCAGCTCTTGTTTTTCAGTAATTAAATGTTGAAAAGAAATGAATCTATCATCCATGTTGTTGCCAGTTAGAGTAATGAAATTAGAATGAGAAATGTATTGAAGAATCCGTAGAATATATGTTGTTGGGGACAATTTCAAGGTCAACTAAATGGAGTTTTAAAAAAGAGCTGCAGTCAGTGACTACAGCTATAAATCTGAAGCTTCAATAGGATGAGAAGACCAATCTGATCTGTACTTGCAAGCATTTATGATGCATGTACAAAAGTCGTCTTTATAACATGCATTACACTCTCGGCAATTAACAATTTTTTCTAGATGAAATTTGATACATCTCTGGGGACAGCAAGTGTGGAAGTATCTTGATTTATAAATTTTAAAGGTTCGCAATTCTGGTGGTGGTAGTTTTTTTGTCTTGCATTTGCAGTAACAGGATCCGAAGAATTCACATTTTCTACAAGCTAATCCGTCTACCATCCATCTTCCTATATCGGTACATTTTTGTTCACAACAATAGCGTGGTTTGTACTCGTCTTTCTTGTTTTCCATGTTAACACTTCTAAGTTTAGCCAAGAAATGAAGGTGTATAGTGTAGGATAGCATGTTTTATAGACTACAAAAGTGGTGGGGGTAATCTCAAGGTCATCCAAATGGAGTTTTAAAAAAGAACATCTTACAAGTGTAAGATGTATTTATTTCAGATAGTGAGTTTTCATCCTCTTTTTCTTTCTTTATATTTTGTTTGTATTTTTCTTTTTCTTCTTTAGCCATAGCAATGAGATCTTCAGTGGATAGTGGATGTACTTCAGGAAATTTTAGAATTAATTTTGGTTGGAATCCTTCTTTAGTCAATACTTGAAGATCGGACGTCATTTGTTCTACACTTTGATAGTCTTTTCCGTAGATTTTTCCATTGAATTCAATCATCATTCTGTACAACATGGTAGTGGTAGTTGTTTTCGCTGCGTCAGTTGGGAAGCAAATGATGATTCTGTTTAGGTTACGCGTTCCTTTTATAGATGCCACAGCGACCACTTAATATTATTCAACATCAGTAATATTTCTGGAACTTAACATTACTTTGAGTAGATGGTGTTGTAGTTGAAGGTTGTGTGGAAACAAATACTTCTTCATTGCAGAATTTTTGTTTAGGAAACATCCTCATGTTGTTAGCGTAAACATCAATATTTAAACGATAACCACCGGCAAGTAACACTCGCAATTCATTAGTAAAATCGTCGAGTTCTTCAAAAGTTGTGATGGTGGTGGTATCATATGATGCACACTTCACCTTAAGAGACATGTTGTTATTCGTAATAACTGGAGAGCCAACAGAGATGCGTACAGCACGAAAGGTAGTCGTAGACTGATGAGATCCTCAAGAAAATTACTGCCTTTATATACCCTCAAAACTAGGTCAAGGTCATCCAAACGTGTTTTTAAAAAAGCAACATATCGATAGTGCAGAAACACTATCGATATGTTGCCTTTTTCTTATTTTTTTCATTTTTATTTTTTATTTATTTATAATCAGTTACACACATGTACAACAGTATATATAAACTACAGATTAGTTGCTAGTAGGCATAACATGAAGTGTAAGTTCAGTAGAGTTACTTCCGCTAGGACCGTGAGATGCTAAGTAGAGTGTGCCGGGGTGAATCAGTCGTAAATCTTCATTCTGCAGCAGTTGAACGAAGCGTTTGGGAAGAAATACTTGAAATTTTGGTTCATCACCAGGTGTGTAGGGTGCTTCACTTAGCGTACAATTGATAGCGTCTCCAATTGATGTTTCCATCTTCTTAATAGTGTGAATAATATAATGTTTTTCTTCCTTTAATTCTGAACATTTTTTGTCGGTAGTATAGTAGATTTAGAATGTTTGTTGAATTGATCAACAAGCGATTGTAGAAAATTTTGTGACGCCATTATCTTTTTTTGCTATTGTTCGTCTTTTTCTTCTTGTGTTTGCGCGTCGGAGGTGTTGACTCTCCGGAGGTTTGAGTAATACTGATGCATTGTCATAGTGTCGCTCTCGCTTTTATACCCATCGCTTCCCCCACCACTTTGCTGGAGATAGACATTTAAACGATATGCGTTCTTTAAAGCACATTGAGACTGTTGATGTTTAAAGTTTTTAGATGAAATACAGATGTTATCAAAGTAGCAATAAAAATCTTTCTCCATTTGCACATTTATTACTTCATGGTTTGTATATGCTTGTATCCAATTTGCTTTTTCCAATCCTCTTGTAAAAATAGTTTTGAACTTTTGCAGAAATGATTCATAATGTGTGGCATCATATTGTAGGTTATAAAACCTTCATCCCATCTTAGATTATGAAAATGTTTCATCAACCATTTGTTTGTTACTTTAGCTTTGGTTGTTAATCTGTTGAATGGTAAGGGAGGCATAAATAAAAAGTGATAAACAACAGATGTTATCATATCTAGTACCACTAACTCTTTAATTATAAAATTTCCATCATTACCACGGAATGCTTGAAACTCTATGATACCTTGCTTTACGTCCATTAATTCTATCTTCTTAGAGAATGAAACTTGTTTATCCATGATGACGTTCAGTAGGCAACTGGTATGTTAATCCAGATTGACAACCTTTTATACCCCCAATATTCTTCTTCTTACTTACAATATTCTTTATTTGTTTAATTTGTTGCCGATTGTTGATTGTTGAAACATGATTCGTTTTCCTTGGCTTCTTGCTTTTCTTCATCTAAATTAAAGTTTGTTTGATAGTGGTGTAACTGTCTCCACATATCTACTTCATGCGGTATCCTATTGAAGATTGAAGTATCTACTGGACCATATAGGATTGGAACATATGGTTGTTTATCCAATGCATCAATTAAATAGTCTTTGATAATTGCACTTGAGAATATTAGTTGTTTTAAATATCTTGTTATAGGACCAGTAGCACAAGTTAAAGTGTAAAACTCTTCTTTAGTCAAATGTATTTTTATATTATATTTAGTTAAATCTCTAAATCGAACTAGTTGTTGACCACGTTGTTTAACAATATCGATTTCAATATTTGATTCTAACAAACCTAGTTTTGTTTTTCTTCCAAATGTATTGTTACTCAAATAACATTCCAAAAGATGTATATGTTTCATAAAAGATTCCCATGAAGTTTCAGTGAAGGTTACCATTTTAGATCCGTGATTTAAAATAACAGTAGGAGAGTAATCCAATGATTTCATCACTCCAGCAGATACAGTCTTTGTCATACAAGAAGAAATAGGATAAAATATTCGAAGAAATACTTCCGTTAAGATGTTGGTGGAAATGTTATCTTCAATTTTTCTTTTCTTTGTTTCTTTTTCAACTTCCTCTTCTTCTGTCTTCTTATGTTTAAACTTGAGGAACTCATCCATTTCCTGTTCAACTTGTCTTTCTATATCCAAACTATTGTCAGCCATAAAAGGTGTAGTTTCTTCATTAGCACTTGATGTAGTAGAACTCATCTTGCGGACGATGTTACCCATACGACAATCAAAGATAAAATGAATTTCCAGCTCTTTTTTCTCGCTTTTATACTCGCAGATGACATAGATATTGTTGATTTTTTGTAAAAACCTTACAAATCATGCAGATGTTGTATTAATCCTTCTTAAAGCACATTCTTCACAATTCCTGTTAGTGGTGTGTAGGTAACTATTTTGTCATGTAGAATTAAACAGTATGCTGAAGTTCCATCTGGTATTTTATCTTCAAATTCCATTTCAACTTTTATATCTACACTTGAAGATTTCACAGATTCATTTTGTTTTGAACAATCGATTACAACAATTGGAGCTTTTGAATAAAATTGTTCTGGTGATAGTAGTGGTGTATTGGTCTTACCATAATATGACGATTGAAATCTTGCATACATGTCATATAGAATGGAATAACGTTTCTTGTTAAATGAAACATTTAAACTGTCATATGGAAAAAACTAAGAATTTAAAAAAACTTTGCAATTCTTTATTTTGCAATGGTCAAATTGACCAGCGTGCGCAGTTATAATATCCTTTCGTTTAGTCTGAAAAAAAACTATTATGTACCTTGCCCGTTCTAAATAAGTAGAGGTTTTAACAGTCCATGTTTGTCTTTCTGTTTGAGGCAATATGGGGTATTCATGAAATTCCCAACTTCTAAATGGTATTACAATATCACGGTCAGATTTTAATTTTTTTAATAATAATACTCGATGTTCATCCGCCAATCTGACATGTGGTACTCTCCATACAACTTTATCTAATTGAAGTTGCCATTCCAAATCGTCATCTTTAGTTCCACTTGGCGCTTGTATTACATCCTTATTCGTTGAAGATCTGAGCAGTACCAGTTCTTGCTTTACGTTTATTATTATTCTCTTGTAATCTTCTGCAAATCCCAAAAGCAATCGTAAAGGTACATTAAAGTCAAAGTAACCATTTGAATTAGGAGTAATAGTGTCTTTATCAGGAGTCACCCATCCAGCCGAGATTAAAGAATTCTTTTCATGAGGTGTTATTGAAGTCAATCCTTTTAAAGTTGTTGATATACCAACTTTTTTTTGTTGAATCAACTGTTACTCCAGATATCTCATATCTAATTTCATCAAACAGATATGCCATTGGGTTATTTATAAAAGGAACAGTTGAACCAGATTTTCTATTCAATGTTGTTACTCTTCCTTCGATATATAAATAACTTTCACATGGTAATGTGTAGATATCTTGTTGTTGAATGGGAATCCTTATTTCATCATTATTATTTAATTTTGATGAAGTGTAAGGGTTGTGAGTGTGATATTCCTTCTGCCATAGGGTTTCGTCGAATGTCGGTGCTTGCGCTATATCCAGTATATCCATGGTTGGCAAGTTTTAGTCCGATCTTCTGTAGGAAGCGTATGTTGTCCGGTGTTAACTCGTCGAATGTTGAGGAGCTACTGAGCTCCCGACTCTTCCATTGTGGTTTAAATGATAATCCCATGTTGACTTTATGTTGCTGCTCTGATATGTAACCGTAAAGTTATTGTTTCTCCTCTAAAGTCAACACTAATGCCGTCTTGATCCAATATGTTCAGTACGATGTCTGAAATGAAACTGGTGTTTAACGGTAGGTATATCAGGTTTTGTGGCTTCTCAACTATTTTAAAACCAGGAGCTACTGTTGGGTAAAATGTGTGTAATATATGTTGATTTACTCCATCTCTATATGATCCGTGTATAATATTACATGTTACATCAATACTGTTCACCTTTAATATTGTTACTGTTGTATCGCCAGTATAATCATTTCCAGGAGCTAAAATTCCTTTCTTCTTTGAAAATCCGAGCAAATTGCCGATTGAGTGGTCTAAGCTAAAATCTATATAATACTTTGAAGTTATTTCTGCTTTTAATGTATTATTATTACCTTTTATAGAAATATTTTCTTCTCCAAGTTTCTTTTGTAATACTTGGTTTATATCGTCTATTTCATATGCTCCTGTAGATAATGGAATTATTTTTAATTGTGAATAATTTCCTTTTTCATCTTTACTTTTATAATAATGTAGTAAATTATTTTTTCCTTCTGTAACATTGGGAATTGAATTGTATGTAGTCAAATCCAATAATGCTGCTTCCCATAGTTTGTCCGTAGATAAACGTAACGCTGGGAAAAGTGTACTTTTCAATGTTGATGAATTTTCACTCAGCGACACTGTATACGATGACATCTTAAAGCTGACTCTTCGCTAGGAACTCCAAACATAAATGTCCGCATATTTCCGTATTGCTAGGTTGTTCTCTTTTGTAGTTGTAGAATATATTCTTGGAGCTCCGAAAATAATGTTGAAGTTCTTTTGGTGGTGGTAAATTTCCAAAACTATCAAAGTAGTAAACATTTTCTCCAAGTTTTTTATAACATACCCAATGAGTACCTGGTCCATAATTAGAGTCTAAATTTACTATTCCAGTTTCATTTTTCCACACTCTATTTGGTAATGTATCTTTCATAAAAACTCCTCTAAAGAATGGTATTCTTAAACATTTTACATATTTTGACAATTGATGATTTGTTAATGCTTCATTTGGAATTATCAATTTATTTTTCTCATTTAATACACACGGTATGGTCTTAAGTAAAGACCCGATCCGTTTTTTACCATTGACCATATGGATGTTTTCTTGACTTTTCTTTTAGGGGTAGTGCGACGTCTTCTTTTGATATTCCCGCCTCTTTTTGCAGCTTCTTTTTTGTTAGGTTTTCTCCCGCGTCGTCTTCCACCACCAAACTTAGCTTTCGTCTTCATGGCTGTTGTCACTGTTACCACCCGCTCATCTTGGGTGTAAGTCGCTGCCACCACTGCTCTCTTAATCGGGGAGCAGACCCGAATGTTCGTAAAGGGATCGGAAATTACATAATACTGTATCGACTTTAAAAGATTTGTAATTAATGAAATGATGAATTTACGTGAACATAATAATAATAAACAATGAAGAGATTATAGTTTTGAACAAGTGATTTACATGAGGTCCTAAGATCGAATGCCGCTGCACCTTCTATTGTCTCCAGTCCCCCACTTGTCTTGCGATCAGGTCGCTTCCGATTGGCCGCTCGGCCGAAGCGACGTGATAGCTGACTGTGCTAAACGATGTATGCCGAACAGAGCCGAGCTCCACGGGTAAACGTTAAAGACAAAAACTACTATTTAATAAATATGAAAAAAATATTCTAAGTTATAATTATTATTCGTCACGACAAATGAGAGACCGTACTGTAACATCACCCCCCGTTCCGGGAAGGATTGCTTAGCTGAAGGCTGAGCAACTCCTTGGAACTATGAAATAAGCAGAATACAATACCATACGATACAACACAATACAATCGAATACGAGACATGAAGTTATACTACAATGCAATTCTCACAACAAGCCTAGCTGAGAATTCTCACGTCAGAAACACAGACTGCCGACGCGAGTGTCAGCGCAAAACGACACCGGCTAGCATCTATAGAGTGCTTCTGGTTACGCTACTGCGAGACAGCTATACTAGCCCTCTGTCTTTACCGCGCAATTTATCGAATACCCACTGATTTAAATTGTTAAGATTGTTCAATATAAATACATTTCACCTAGCTACAAAAATTCTACTAAACTATTCCCCTTGTATAGACTGAAACCCCTAATAAAATTCACAATTATTCGAACATAAAAAGAAAACCTTTAAATATACATTTTATATCTGTCTTTAAAACACTTCGCACCGCCTGGAACACACATCCTAAACACAAGTGTCATTATAAAGTCAATAATACCACTTCCATAGTTCACTTTCACTGGTTTGCGAGGACCATCTCTCTGAGAGCGTTATTGCTGACGATAACGTGAGTCCTTGGTGGTTCCTCGCCTCGCCGTTGCCAGGTCAAAGTGGTGGATGTGTGTCCGGCTCTCCTCCTATAACATAAGGTCGCTACGAGAAGTATCAAAATAATCAAAACTAAAACTACAACAGTTATAATTCCTACCTTATATTCATAATTTACATTTATTTGATTATTAGCCATTTTAATATGGGATAACAATTTGTTAAGACTAATTTCAACCTTATCGTCTCCAAGCTCCTTTTTCAGTGCGCTCATGGAATCGAACGTAAGGTTCAAATTCAATGACAGAATTTCATGGTCTTCGTCGTGATACAGCATACCATTGATTTTAGGAATGTGTAACTTAGTAATATTTTTCAAATAATTTGTATAACCTTGTATCTTATGAAAAATTCTGAAATTATATCCAAATAGTTCACATCTAGAGACATTTCTTAAGATACCTGATTCCTTTATCTCTAAGTCCTTAACATCACAAATTTCTTTGTTTGAAATTACATCGTAATTCCAGCATTTAAGAGTTATTTTGTGTGGTCCAACAACACTATAAATCCAATCATTTGCGTTTTAAAAAAAATGTGAAATAATATCAATCTAAAAAAAATAATGTGACGGAAGCTAGCAAATTGTTGACACCAAAATACATATTTTCTTCCCATAACATAAATCTACATTTTATTTTCCTCAAACACCGCTTGGTAGCCGAGTACGTGCAGAGTAACAGCTGCTGTGGAAGGTCAATGTCACACACTCTAGCTGACTTAGCACTGCTGCAATGAAGTCATCACTGTCTATACCCCGTTCATGAATGGAGTGCCCTTTCTTTCAAGTAGTTTGTTTTAGAGTACTTACATATGTAAACAATAATAAATGTATTGCTCAATGAAATTTTCTGTAAAAGTAAAGTTGTTACTTTTTCTTTGTTATTTATTAATTCACTTCTAAATAAATTTTTCTTACTTTAATTCTAGGTAAAGTCAGACTCGAAAGGCTTAGACTGTTAGCTAGAAATTATTACATTTGTCAGCTTGTTTTACGTTATGTATTTGGAGCTGCAGTCTCCTTATTTAATACTATTTCCTAGGTAAAGAATAGTTATTTACTATGTTATTAGCCAGGAAATTTCTCTCTTGCCATTTGACTAGGTAATAGTTAGACTCGAAAGCTAACAATATAGCTAGGCATTGGTGCAGTGATTTATTTAATATTTATAAAACATTCTTCACTCTTATTATCAATGCTCATTGTAATGAAATTAAAATAAAATAAATTTTATTAATTATAAAGATATATCTGTAACAACTTCGTTTGTTTCTATCTTCACTTCATGTTATATATAGTGCAATTGCATGACTAAGTTAATTAACTTCGTAATATTTTATATCATTGAGCTTTATTATAGAAACTATTTCTGAAACGTGAAGGAATATTATTTTCGCAATTATTTACGATTAAATAAGTTGGTTTGGCAATTTTACTACTTTACAGTTATCTGGAAGTCAATTCATAACAGTATATACACTTATGAAAATTCATTCTCACATTTAAACCTCACATACTCATTCATCAGCATTCATTGGGCCCTTCATCATTCATACAATATTTATACACAATCACAACATTCATCAAGTTTCGTGCACTCTTACACACCAAGCATACATACTGTTAAAGTTCATTTGTAGCTACTTTAATTATATTTATTTCTGTAAAATCCCCAATTAAACATTTTTTTTTCAAAATAATCTTTATTTATAGACTTATGAATGGGTTACTCGTTGAGGCTCCCTGCCTCGGTAAGGATAATGAGGTCGTTCCTTCAATAACATGCATCTAGCTTCTCGGTCCACCAGAGACAGTTATTAAAGAGACCTTCCAATCCAATGTTGTTTAACCCAATTCGTAATCCCGTAATCTGGCTGGCAATCTCCTGTTCCGGTTGGTTTTTTCTGCAATGACGTTCTCTGCGTGTGACTCCTGCTTTCCGTTTGGGTAGATTTTATTAGTTGTACTGGTAGATTCCAATGGGTTTTGTTTCTCGGTAATTGCAGCTGAATTTTGTGCCTTTTTAATGGTTACCTCAGGTGCTGGTTTGATACGATTTACGTGCACGACAACGTCACGTTTTCTTACTCTCAGTGCGACATTGAGATCAGAGAGAACCTTAACTATGACATACGGTCCTCGCCAAAATTTTGAGAGTTTCTTAACTCGTAATGGTTTGGTGTGGGGAACATACAAATATACACGTTGGCCTACCTGGTAATTTCTAACCTTAGCTTTGACGTCGTACTTTCTCTTCTGTTTGCTTTTGGTTAGCTTCTGATAATCTCTTGAAATTTCTTTTATTTCTCTTAGTTTGAAACGCAGTTTCTCTATGTAGTCATCGGGTCTAGGATCGTCATATTGAGATAAGCTTAGGTTAGCTTCCAGTGGTGTTTCCATTCTTCTTCCGAAGATCAATTCATATGGCGAGTAGCCGGTGGCTTCGTGATAAGCCGAATTATACGCCATACAAACATAGCTCAAGTACTCGTCCCAATCGTTTTGATTCTTATTTACATAATGGGAAAGCATTTTGCTAAGTGTCTTATGGGTAATTTCTGTCCTTCCGTTTGACATAGGGTGGTATCCCGTAGTTTGCAGTTTCTTAATTTTTAACAATCTGCACATTTCTCGAATTAATTCGGATGTGAACGCTGGTCCCTGATCCGTGATGAGTTCTCTTGGTACACCATATTTCGTGATGTATCGATGGATGAGGACTCTAGCGATCGTTTCGCTGGTTTGGTCAGATGGTTTGGTCAAAGAATTCAGTGTACCTTGATAAATGTTCTACGACACTTAGTACGTATTTGTTCCCTGATTGCGTTGTTGGTAATGGTCCTACAATGTCGCAACTGATTCTTTGAAAGACTTCAGTTGGTTCGACGAATTCGCCTAAGGGTGCGACTATTCTTCCACGATCTCTTCTCTGATTACATGAATGACATCTCTCTACGTAATTTCGCACGTCTTCCTTCATGTTAGGCCAAACGAATCGCTGTTTAATTCGCTTAAGTGTTTTCAGAGTACCCGCGTGTCCTGCAGTTGGGACGTCGTGATGCAACTGTAAGATTCTTGTTCGAAATTTTGAAGGAACTAAGATTAACCTATCCTGTCCTTGTTGGTAGCAAATTATTCCTTGTGGACTGGTTTTATAACGTTTGTGTGATTTAAGCTTCTGGCATTCCTCGTCGATTCGCTGTTCTTGCCTTAACGTATCAAGGTCCATAACCGGCAAAAGTTCTTTGTTGACTTTAAGAACCGCTCTACTTAATGCGTCTGCATTTAAATGTTTCTTCCCGGCCTTATGTACAACGGTGTAATTGTACTGTTGTAACTTGAGAGCCCAGCGCGTTAAACGGCTAGTACTATCCCTCAGCGAAAGCAGCCACCTGATGGCGCTATGATCAGTCACGAGGGTGAAGTGCACGCCTATAAAATAACAACGGAAATACTTAACAGCCCAAATTACAGCTAAGAGTTCAAGCTCTGTAGCTGAATAATTTCTTTCACTTTTATTTAGTTGTCTGGATGCGTAGCAAATTGGCCGCTCCTGACCATCAATAAGGTTAGCTAAAATTGCTCCTAGCCCCACAGAGCTAGCATCAGTGCTAGGAACGAATGGTTTTGTAAAATCTGGATACACTAAAAGTGGCTCGGTCATGAGTTTTTGTTTGAGTGTGAGAAAAGATTGCTCGCACTCGTCAGTCCAATTAAATGGTTGGTTTGCCTTTGTAAGTTGAGTTAGAGGTTTAGCTAAATCTGCAAAATTTGGAATATGTGTTCTGTAGTATCCACTCAAGCCTATGAATCCCCGTACCTCTCGGACATTTTGTGGTCGAGGGTACTGCTCAATAGCTTCTACTTTTTTTCTAAGAGGTCTTACCCCTTCCTTGTTCAACATGTGGCCTAAATATTCTATCTCTTCAGTAGCAAATTTGCACTTTTGGAGTTTAACGCTTAGATTAACGTCTCTAAAGCGTTGCAAAACGTCTCTGAGGTCATTAATATGGTCGTCCAGGTTTGTCCCGAAAATTAAACAATCATCTAAGTAAATGAGACAGGTTTTGCCTCGTAAACCAGCTAGTGTCATATCCATAAGTCTTTGGAAGGTAGAGGGGGAGTTTCGCAACCCCATCGGCATCCTTAAATATTCGTAACTTCCTACGTACTCTCCATCCGTAACTGTGAAACTAGTTTTCGCACGGCTACTTGGGTCCATTTCAATTTGATAAAATCCCTGGTTCATATCCAATGAGCTAAAATATCTGCTACCCCCGAGTTTATCAAGTGTCTCTCTAATGTCAGGAATAGGATAGTTTATAGGTGTTGTTACTTCGTTAATGGCTCTAAAATCAACTACAGCTCGATACTGTTGAACATTGTCCTCTCCTAGTTTCTTAGGAATTAACATGAGAGGCGAATTCCACGGAGAAGAGGAAGGTGCTATAATACCGTCCCTTAGCTGATTTTTAATTACATCATCTACTACAGGTTTCAAAGCATGTGGTATTCTATAAGGCCTTAATTTTATAGGTGCGGAATTCCCCGTCTCTATTTCATGTTTGACTACAGACGTACAACCCAAATTTCCTGTTCCCTCTATGCTGAAAATATCTTTGTACTCATAAATTACTTCTTTAAACTTTAATTTTTCGTCATCACATAAATGACTGAGTTTTTCTTCTACAATGTTTCTAAATTTATCATCGCAACCCGAAAATTAATTTGTTAGCAACACTCTTCGACTTTCATCTTGACGACTAGAAAAATTACCGGGTTCATATAGTTTGCTTAGCATAGCATTCCGGCTTATAGTCAATTCTTCTCCACTACAATTAGCTATCCTAGTTGGTACGCTTTGGTTCTTAATTTTCGCTAAAGATCTTGCAATGTAAGCCCCATGAATTTTTACATCATTTGGCTCTGTCAATACAATTTTACCTTCCAATTTCTCTTTGAGATCAGTACTTAATTTACCAAGTTTAGCGGAAATAATAGTTTCACTTCTAGGTGGGAGTTTAATATCTTCTTTACAATAAACATACAAGGAATGACTATCTAAGCTAAACATGCACTCGTCATCTCGCGGCTGGTGTCCTTGACACGCACGCACTGAGTCCGGTGACGACGACCTTGCAAGCTGTGTTGTGCTGTTGACCCCAGTGTCACGGTTTGTAAATATCTCTAAGCCCCTGATTTTAATTGATTTACGGCTAACAAGGAGATCTATTTTTTCTTGCTCCATAATATCCAACCCTAGAATTGCAATAAAGCCCTTTGGCAGATCGGCTATAATAAAATTACTATTAAAAGTGATCTGATTATCTAAAGTTACATCAACGTTACATTCTCCATAAACTTTCAGTTTATTTCCGGTTACCCCTGTGATACCTATGGTTGTAGGTTGTATTTCTCCTTTGCTTATACTCTTATCTATTAATGAAACTTGTGCACCAGAATCTAAAATTATTAACCCGTTAGTGTTGTTAATTTCACCCGACACAGCAAAATCTGAATTAGTGGTTGCTATACTGTGATTTACGAGAAGTGGCCTGCCTGTAATAGTTTTGCTCTTTAATGGTGATAAACCTTTAGCGGTATTATTGCACTCTAGTTCCGCCGATTTAAGTTGGATATTTTCTCTGATACTTAAACCTGATTGTTGTTGGTGGTGGGGGAGCCAGTGGCGGGCTTGGAACCCCCGACGGAGTTTGACGCTGCGGGCCGGTTGTTAACATTGTTAATTTGGGAAAATCTGCACATTTGTGCTGAATGTCCTCTTCTACCACAAATCTGACATTGGAGTACGGTAAAATTTTGGTTCCTTAATTTATATCTACATTCCTCGTCGGAATGACCGGTTCGCTTACAGTGTGAGCAGTATTTTGTTGTATTTCTGGGCAAGGCTGTTTGACTTCGATTAGAATACGGGCTGTTGTAAGATGGAGAATTACTTACAAATGACCGATTATTGTGATAAACAGGTCGGTTACATTGGAACTTATTTAAACGTCTTTGAGTGTTTTGGATTCTGCAGTTTTGTGCAGAATGTCCAAATTTTAGGCAAAGTTGACATTTTAATGATTCTTGAGAAGGGCTGAAAAACACACCTTTGTTGTTACTACGGAATTTATTTTCCTCCGAGGGTCGCATTTCCACGTTTCTAATAGTTACGGCTAGGGTCACGGCTTCTTGGAATGTTTTTGGGAATTTAATCCGGACTTCATGGCCTAATTCGCCAAGCAAACCCCGCGTGAACGCTTCCATCGTTCGACGATCGGCTTCTGTTTTCAGGGCCATATCTACTTGTGGATTTTGAGTATGTCTTACAGTCTTAGAACCAATCTTTTTAACTCGGTCGGCATATTTTTCAATCGTCTCCCCTCGCTCTTGTCTCACGCAGGCAAGTTGCTCGAGATAATAATGCTCTGGTAGCTTATCTCGGAACCGTAGTTCAAGTGCATTTTTGAATTCGGCCAAAGTGGCTGCGGATTTACAGGCTTCGTCCGATTTGGAGAAAGTAAGCGCTGTACCCGATAGCTTTAATTTTGCAACCGTAAGTTTATTGCTTTCGTACCAGTTACTAATGTTCCCTACTTCATCAATTTGTGAAATAAAATCAGAAACAATTTCATCGTTATCTCCACTGAAGGTGGGTAAGGCTGGTACAAGATCAAATGTGGGTTTTGCAGCTATCTGTTGGAAAAGTTTGCTCGCTGTCGATAAGTGATTTGTGTTTGTGACAGTAGTTTCATTACGATTCTCGGATGGTATTTGGTTAGTACTATTGGTATTAATTTCTGTAAAAACCTCTATCGAGTTAGACTTTCTCCCCAAATTTAAAGCTTCGTCCAACCCCATATACTTTGTTAAAACCGATTCACGACCTTTAACTTTAGTTGCCGAAAATTGCTCTTTCTCTCGCATTAAATCCTGTAATACATTTTGAACCTTTTTCAACTCCTCTGCTAACGTGTTTATAGCTGTACTAGCATCAATTACTTGCAAGTCATCCTTCCAACCCGTCAATACCGAAGGCTTAGGTGGCGGAGGAGGTGGAGGGTCTCGAGGTGGCGTAGTTTTTGGCATTATTGGCGTTTGAAAAAAAGATGCCCCCGATGGCGATTCTCCTACCTTATCAATCCGTTCAAAGAAGTTTTGAAAATTACCTTGAATTAGTAATAGTAGTGGGGTTTGCCTACTCCTGGCCCAGGTCAAGGTCAGCGGTTGTAACTGTTGTAGGGGTAGTAGCGGCTGGGGTTTTTTTTTTTTTTTTTTTGACAGTGATGGGTGGGTTTGGGAAGTGGGTCAAGGTCATCCAGAGGGGGTTTTTAAAAATATATTTATTTAATAAAAACTCATCAGTGATTGGAAAATTGCTTTGTCATCATTTGTAGCAGTAATAGTTATTTTATTACTCTGTATGGGATGGGAGTCAGTGCTTGTATGGGTGAATCCCGCTGTGTGTCCATAATTGCAAAAAAGGAGAGGTCCTAGGTGGTTACAGTGCGAGTTGATAGAGCAGAACAAGACATGTGTCTGAGGAAGAATGATTATATAAACCTGGTAATATAGTGAATAAGAATAATTGGATAGGATCGTCAATAGGTGTAACAAAATTGAAATTTTGATATTTCAGCATTTCAGTTAAGACAGAGTGTAAAATAGGATCAGTAGAACAAGTATTACAAAGGTTAGATTTTACAAAGTACAACGGGTGACAACTGAAGTATTTTTTAAGCTTACTCAATGTAGTACGCGGTTTTGAAATTGTAGAGTTAGATTGTTTCTGTAAAATGTGTTTAGTACGCAAAAGTTTTAAATGTAAAGTGTGCGAATCCATAATAATATTCAAAGGGGAGATGTGTACTCTCCAAAATTCAGCGAGTATATGATTGGTGCCCACGAGTGTGTCTGAATATATAGAGACTAATTAGCATAATAAGCGCAAACATATGTTAGAGTAACAAGAGTAAGTTAAAAAATGTTTGATAGTCTTAGAGACTTACGGATAGATGTTTACTGTTGCCCTATCGCCATTATAATGGCGCACGCGTGAGGTGCCGATGCCACTTATATAGGGTTGTGTGAACCCCCCTAACCCCCTTCCCTAAGAGAATGAGATAAAAGGGAAGAACTTTGGAGATTTCAGTTCTTTGTTGGGGCGGCAGCGTAGCGAAAGGTTCTAGTAGGGGGAAAAAATAGTTAATAAATTTTTGTAAAAATTCTTAAAAATTACCGCTAGTGGTAGAAGTTAGTTAATTATTTTATAAGGGTTTAAAAACTGTGTCGTAGACGATTAATCGCAATTACATCTAGCATTTGTACAGGTAAAAAATTGCAGTATAATAATTATATATTAATATATGGGTGTTAACTGTTTATAGTCTAAGTAGTTTAGTCTAGCAGCAGAAGTTAGTTAATTATTCTGTAGGGGTTAACTTGTATAATAAGTATAAACTAAAATAAAAATAGTAACGCGAGATTATTTGATATATTATATATATAAAATAAAAGTGTATTTTTATATGTTAAGAAATAGTTGAAAAAATAAATTACTTAAAAATATAGCAAGCTTAACAGGTGTAAGTTAAAACAAAGCATATGTAACATTACTAGGTGGTAGAGACTTACAGATTAGTTGTTTCAGCTGCGGTACCTGGGGAGTGAATGGCAGACGCGCGACCGCGTTGTGGCTTATATAAGCATGGATATTAATTATGTTGAACTTGACCCCCCCAAGGAAAAAAGTAATGACCCCCCCCCCTCCGTCACTTTCACTCATCAATATAAATTAGGTTGATAGTGGTTACATTTATGTAACACCAATTTAGCTTTGATGTTGCCAATAGTTTAATAACTATAGTTAAGCGGCAAAAGAGGACAGATAATTTTCTGCCATTACTCAGATGATAACAGGCAACAATTATGGTGTTACGCGATGGGGAAAGCCTCAGTTAAGCTTAACAGCAGATTAAACCAGGTGTTGCCTAACGTTAATTGCAAGGTACAACGCCCCACCTGCATTAGCGGCGACCTACATGTGACGAATAGATCATTGGAAATTTCCACTGACGTTGGACGTTAGACGTTGTACCCCCCTCAAACCCCTACTGTCCCCCTACCACTTTGTGAGCCGAGAACCTTTCTGGCGACTATCGCTGAGTTAGTTCGGAACAATTCGTCGGACGCGATGGTTGTTCCGAACTCAGAGGGTAACTCAAATGTATAAGCGGCCGATATATATTTGAGTTACTCTTGCTGTTAGGGTTTTAATATTAATTTTTGTTGTGTGTGACTGTGTGTGTGTAAAAATGTTATTTATTTTTTAGTTTTAAGTTGCATTATTTTTAAGTTTTAATTTGCGCATTGCGATGTTAGCATTAAGGTGTGTTATATTATTGCTAATGTTGAGTGTTGATGCAATTATTCTGTATGTGTGTGTGTGTACTAATAACCTTTCACAGCTAGCTGTTAGGAGGGTAGATTAAATTTAAATTTAAATTATAGAAGTTCTGTTGAACTTCATTAAATATGGGTGGGACATGCGTGTTGTGCCATAGGCAGCGCATATTTTTATTTTTTTAAAATTTTTAATTTTTTGTTAGGAAATAATTATATTTGGGTGGGTTTAGATTAAGGGTGGGAGGTTAGAGTTGCGTCTTGCATTAATTGTTCCAGACTCCCTATTATAATTGGATGGTCAAGCCCAGTGCCTTCGGGCCCGAGACTGAACCGCCCGTATCACAGCTCACCAAACTGGATCGCCACGTGCGTGCGGGCCAAAAATTGGGATCCCTTGCAAGACGTAACTATAGTGGGTTGGGATTTGGGGAAGTGTTAGGCAAACAGAGTGGTGGGGATGGCTCCGGCCGTCCCCATCACTTTGGTACATTATCATTTTTGGTGACCTTGACCTCAATTAGGTTAATAACCCCCCCCTCCCCCTCCCCCTCCCCCTCCCCTTCCCCCTCCCCCTCCCCCTCCCCCTCCCCCTCCCCCTCCCCCCCTCCCAATCCCCCTCCCCCTCCCCCTCCCCCTCCCCCTCCCCCTCCCCCTCCCCCTCCCCCTCCCCCCTCCCCCTCCCCAGCAATAATCTGGATTAGAAAATGACTAATAACTCAAGGATGGTTTGCCGGAATAGGGCAAGTGATACATCAATGAAAAGCTCTAATTAAGAGCAATATTGTGGTAAAGACAGAATTGTATTATTTTCTTTTACTAAAATTGTACCATAAAAAGAACACTTTCCACTCAATGACATGGCGATATAAGAGTGGTGTGGTTTGTGTTGAGAACATTCTTCACCTATAATAGCTAGAGTGAACATGTCTCCCCAAGATGCTTCAATATTTTATAACAAATGTACAAATGTTGAAGAAGTATTGGAGGTGGATGAAGAAAATAATGAAGAAATTGAAGAAATTGAAGTGCCTTTGTTAAGTGAAAATGTTGTAACAAGAATATTTGTGGATCCTAATTCACCAATGAATATTATAGGAAGGTTTTTAATTGAAGTTGTGACATGGATAGAAAATGGAAGATTAGTAAACATAGGTTCTCCAATTTTGGTAGATGATAGACACACCTTTGGTGTATATTGGAGAAACATAGATCTGTTATGGCTGTGGGCGGAGGCATATGTGGAGTATTTGCAATTGGAAGAAAATATAGGCTTTAATCATTACTTTTCAGCTTTAGTGTTAAACTACTAATTCTAACATTTCACTAAAAAAAAACCTTACAAATGTGGTGGGGGAAGCATTATATAAAGGGAATAGAAGGGAGAAGCATTTCATTTCCGTGCTAAATTTCAAAGAGTAAACATTAACACGATGCATCAATGTGAAATTTGCTCAGAAACTTTTCATGATAATATTCTACTAGAAATACATAAAGAATTATTTCATAATAATAATGAAGATGTAACAGAAACAGAATATGAAGATTTAAAACTATATGAAGAAGAAGAACCAAAAGAAGAACAACAAGAAGAAGAACCATTAGCAGGACCATCTAATGAAATATCGCATCAATGTGAAATTTGCTCAGAAACTTTTCATGATAATATTATACTAGAAATACATAAAGAATTATTCCATAATAATAATGAAGATGTAACAGAAACAGAATATGAAGATTTAAAACTATATGAAGAAGAAGAACCAAAAGAAGAACAACAAGAAGAAGAACCATCAGCAGGACCATCTAATGAAATACCGTGTTTAAAAGTATTTGCTTTAGAAGGTAGAGTAGTAATGCACCACAAAATTCAAAATGAAAATTTGGAATTGGATCAGTTTTTTAAAGAAGTAAGAACAATTGTAAGTAAAACACTCACAGAAGAATTAAGAAGACTAAACTTTATTAAATTTGGCATATTATTAAATGCTATGTTTACTAATGTAGAAGGAGAAATGTCACCAAGAGGATTCATGACAAAAACCAGACCATCATGGCAAGTTCAGATATTAATTCAATAGTTGAAGATTGTTTGGAAGAAATATTAACAAAAATTCAAGAACATGAAGGAAGAGGATCTGGTTGGAGTTTGGTTAGTATTGAGAGTATGGATGTTAGAGTTCATAAACACGGCTATGGATTAAGGGGTAGCAGTTATATTCCGCTCCCAAAGAAAATTTCAGACACCAAATCATGTATAAATGTTCAAAATGAAGATATGGAATGTTTTAGATATGCAATGACGGCAAAATTTGTACCACCTCACCATGCGGTTAGACCCAGTGAAGAATATGAAACACACAGATTTAGATATAATTTCCAAGGATTCACTTACCCAGTGGCTTTGAAGGACATCCCAAAGTTCGAAAAACAAAACCCTGGAACATCTGTTAATGTTTTTGGTTTGGACAGTTCGAATAAAGTGTACCCATTGCGTGTGGTGAAGAATGAACTCCCAGATCATACAGACTTATTACTACTTACAAAAGGTGATGTTTCCCACTATGTATGGATTAAAAAATTTGAAACTCTTGTAAGTTATCAACTATGTAAAACTAAAAATAAGAAGATAGTTTGCAAAAGATGCTTCAATTTTCATGAAGAAAGAAGAGAAGGAAATGAATGGTTACAAGAGCATAAAAAACTATGTAACAACAACTATGAAGCAAAAATTATCTTACCATGTTCAAGTAAGGCAGAGTTGAAATTTGAGAAAATTTCCCATCAATACCGGATTCCCATTGTTGTCTATGCTGATTTTGAATCGACACTAGTGCCTATTGAAAATAATGATGGTGAGGTAGCAAGGAAAAGTGTTAAGTATCAGATACATGATCCAAACAGTTTTTGTTTAATGGTTAAATCTACTCTTTCTGAAGAACATCTAAATAAATTTAATTTAACTTCAAAACCTATTGTCTATCGTGGTGTTAATGCTTCTAAAATATTCCTTGATCAGTTATATATAATAGCGGAAAGTGTTGAAAGATTATACAGTGATATTATACCGATGATACCTTTGGATGAAGAAGAAGAGATTCAACATGAAAATGCAACTCATTGTTATTTATGTAGAAATGAATTTACTGTGGAAAATCACAAGGTTCATGATCATGACCATCTGACAGGGTATTATAGAGGTGCTGCATGTAACAGCTGTAATATCAACTACAAGATCCCTACAAATATACCTGTAATATTACATAACCTTAGTGGTTATGATGCGCATTTTATCATTCCGGAATTAGGAAGAGATAATGGAGAAATTGATGTCATAGCTGAAACCACGGAGAAGTTTATAAGTTTTACTAAAAAAGTTGGAAATATAAAGCTTCGGTTTTTAGATTCTTACCGTTTTATGCCATCTAGTTTAATGAAGCTTTCTGAAAACCTGAGAACAGAAGACTTAATAGAAACCAAGAAGATTGTAAATAATGACAAGGTTAATTTAGTTCTTCGCAAAGGTGTTTTCCCGTATGATTATATAGATAGCTTAGAAAGATTTAATGAAACATCCCTTCCACCAAAAGAAGAATTCAAAAGTAAACTATATGACACAGATATATCCCATGAAGATTATGAACATGCGTGTAGAGTATGGAATGAATTAGGATTTAAAACACTTGGAGAATATTCGGACTTTTATGTAAAACTAGATGTAACTTTACTTTGTGATATAATGGAAGAGTTTAGAAATACATGTTTTAAGGCATATGGATTAGACCCTCTGCATTCTTGTACATCACCTGGACTAGCTTGGCAAGCAATGTTAAAGGAAACAAAATGTAAACTTCAACTTCTTACAGATATAGACATGGTGCTGATGTTGGAATCAGGTGTTCGAGGGGGACTAACTCAAAGCGTAACACGACATGTAAAGGCGAATAACAAATATTTGCCCAATTTTGATGCAACAAAACCAAGTACATATTTAGGTTATTTTGATGCAAATAACCTTTATGGATGGGCCATGTCAAATCCTCTCCCGTTTGGCAAATTTAAATGGGTAGACCCTGATTCTATTGGAAACATCATGGATATAGCAAAACATGGAGATACTGGTTATATTTTGGATGTAGATATTGAGTGCCCTGAACATTTGCACGACCACCATTATGATTTACCTCTACTGGCCAAGACAGAAATATCACCAACCGGTAGATGGCCTAAATTAATGATGACTTTAACCAACAAATCAAGATATGTTGCTCATTATTGGGTAATACAACAAGCCCTAGAATTAGGATTGAGAATAACAAAAATTAATAGAGCTTTACAATTTTCTCAATCCTGTTGGTTAAAGTCATACATTGACAATAACACAAAAAGAAGAACTGCAGCTACATCTAATTTTCAAAAGGACTTTTTTTAATTGATGAATAATGCGATATTTGGCAAGACACTGGAAAACAAAAGAAAGCATAAGAATGTGAAATTAGTTAGTGATCCGGTGAAACTACAAAAGCTGGTACAAAAACCTAACTTTGGATCATCCATAATAATCAACGAAAATCTTGTAGCTGTTTCCATGAACAAAATTTCAATTACAATGGATCGTCCTTTATATGTGGGGATGTCTATTCTAGATATTTCAAAGACCCACATGTATGACTTCCATTACAACAAGATGGTTAAATTTTATGGAAGAGAAAACATCGGCATTGTATACATGGATACGGACGCTTTTATTTATTGGATAAGAACTGAAGATATGTATGAAGACCTACGCTGTTTTATCTACAATAACGACTTTGACTTTTCTGATTATCCACAAGACCATCCCAACTACGACAATGGTAGAAATAAAAAGGTATTGGGAAAGTTCAAAGACGAAACAAATAGCGTGCCAATGGAAGAGGTTGTTGCTTTAATGTCTAAATTATATTCATTTAAATTGTACAAAAATGAAAAAAGAGAACATGAAATCGTGAAGAAGGCCAAAGGTATAAAAACCTCATACCTGAAGAAGAATGTACAGTTTGAAGAATACAAGAGATGCTTATTTGAAAATGTTGAGACAACAGCAACATTTAACACCATAAGAAGCTTCAACCATCGTCTCTTCAGTGTAAAGCAAACCAAATGGGCTTTGAGTTGTAAGGATGATAAGAGGTACATCCTGGAAGATAATATAAAAACTCTACCATTTGGACATTACTCCTTATACCCTATCGACCAATAAACCTATTCTTCGTCCTTTACCTTCTTCCTTTTTCCTTTCCGTAAAGAAGAGGGGACATGACAAGCTCAATGTCATGTTCCCTCTTTTTTACACCAATGTAATATGGCCTTGACCTATAATCTAACCATATAAAAGAGGATAAACCATTTTAGAGATCAGTACTTTTACAAGCGGGGTGGAAGACACAACTGAAGATGGAAGATTTAAGGAACAAGATTGTAAATGAACTTCATAAGCCGGCAAGAAGAAAATTTCCTAGAAGAAATACAATTATAAAAGGAATGAATGATCTTTTCCAAGCCGATCTTATTGAAATGATACCACATAGTAAATTAAATAAAGGATTCAAATACATTTTAGCGATTATAGACTGTTTTACTAAAGTGGCTGATGCTTTACCGCTAAAGGACAAGACTGGTAAAAGTGTTACAAAAGCAATGGAAATAGCTATACAAAAAAATAATTCAACATCAAACATCTACAAACTGATGATGGAAAAGAATATTTTAACAAAGACTTTGCAGCTTTAATGAAGAAGTATAAAATAAATCATTATTCTACAAATTCTGAAGTTAAAGCTTCAATAATAGAAAGATTTAACAGAACGTTAAAAGGAGCAATGTATAAAACATTTTCCAAACGAGGATCATATATTTGGTATGATATATTACCACAACTTATAAAAGAATATAACAATAAGTATCATCGAACCATTGGTATGAAGCCTAACGAAGTAAATAGTGCCAATGCTAAAATGGTATTAAAACGTATTAAAAATAATACTACTCCTAAACGTGAAAAAATGCAGCCCAAAACATTTAAAGTTGATGATAAAGTTCGTATAAGTAAGTACAAAGGAGTATTTAGCAAAAGATATCTGCCAAACTGGACTAATGAAGTATTTACAATCTATAAAGTGCAACCAACAATACCTGAAACCTACATTTTAAAGGACAACAAGGGTGAATTACTTGAAGGTGGATTCTACGGACATGAATTGCTAAAATCATCAGTTGGCGATGTATATCTTGTTGAAAAAATTTTACAAAGAAAAAAGGATAAGGTGAAAGTACGTTGGTTGGGATTTGATAAAAGTGAAGACTCTTGGATCCCTACAAAAGACTTAGTGTAGCAATTTATGAAGTCATTACATGTTTAACCTTTACACAAGATGGAGATTGTTCAACAAAAGGATCGATTTTTTATTAATAATATTGATGAATTAACAGTTGACAACGACAAGTTAAATCATGGAAAACATGGTGAATTACTGCCAAACACAATAAGATGTTTAATAACTGGACCATCAAATTGTGGAAAGACAAATGTGGTTTTTAATTTAATAACAAATCCTAAGGGATTACGTTTCAACAACATTTATATCTTTTCCAAATCTTTGCAACAACCCAAATACCAATTATTGGATAAGGTACTCGCAAGTGTGCCTGAAGTTAATTTTTACAAGTTTAATGCTAGTGAAACTATAATGGAGCCAAACGAGGCTAAACCATTTTCTATATTTATATTTGATGATGTATCTTGTGAAAATCATGACACTATTAGAAGTTATTTTGCCATGGGAAGACATTACAATATTGATAGCATTTATATTGGTCAAACTTACAGTAAAATTCCAAAACAACTAATAAGAGATAATGCAAATCTACTTATTATCTTCAAGCAAGATGAAACAAATTTAAAGCACATATATAATGATCATGTGAATGCAGACATGTCATTTGATAAATTTAAAGTAATGTGTGGCAAAGCATGGGCTGAAAAATATGGATTTCTTGTTATTATGAAAGAAGAAGCTATAAAAAATGGAAGATATCGTATAGGGTTAGATAAATTTGTATTAATCCATTGAACAATTGATGATACGTTTAGTAATAGATTGGCCTTCGCAGTGTAAACATGGTGAACCAAGAAAAACTATTAAAAGAAATAAAATCACTGAGTGACTCGATTAGACTTAAAAATCGAGCATTAAGAATGGGTTTGAATGAAAGAGAAGAATTCCTGGAGACTACATTTAAGCCTATTACAGAACCTTTAAAACAGATAACAGAAACTATTGGTAAACCTCATTATGAAGGAGATGTTTTACTACCTGTTTCTAAATTTGAAGTAAAGACTTTGAAGAAGGAAGAAGATGATGATTCTTATACAAGTGATAGTGAAATTTCTCAAAAAGAAGAAGAAAAAACAAGACAGGAAGAACCAGAAATAAATGTTCAAAAAGAAGAAGAACAAGAACAACATATACCTGAAGCAGAACAATCAATTCCAAATCTAACAAAATTAAGTAGTGATATATTGCAACAAGGACCTCTTGGAAGAAAGTATATCATGAAGATGTTACATGAAATAAAAGATAACCCAAAATTACACAAGTCACATGTATATGGTGCGAGAATTGATGGAAATGAATTAAAAATAGGTGATTCAAAAGTATATTTGACTGAAGATGATGATATTGTTATTGGTGAGCATAAATATAAAGGAACAAAAGGATTATTTGAACTGATTTTTAAAAATATACCTATAAGATATACGCTTCAAGATTTAAATACTTTTAAAGAAATTTTGCAAAATACTAATGCTCATAAGAAGAATTACTCCAAAGATTCAATGATAAATAGAACACGTGCAACTAAATATACGGTTGTAATAAAAAGATTGTTTCCCCTGAAAAAACTACCAACATTACGAACTGCACCTGCTGTGAAGAAACCGCTAAAGAGGAAGTCATTATCACTTATGGACTTATCACTTATTGACGAATATGGTAAAAAGAAAAAAGGAGAAACTTCGACTTCTGGTAAAGGTTTAATGAAAAACCTATATAATACAAATGTGATTTACTATAATGATATAAACAAATTGGTCGATAGAATGAGACTATTACATGAAGCCATGGAAGCTGGTCATACAGGTTTAAATAATGAATGGGTGGCTTTAATTGACGAACTTCGAAATCGTGGAATAGTTGTATAAATCATCACGGTTATATAAGAGAGCTGTTAGCATACAATGGATCAGTTCAATCATGAGCGTCGACAAGTTCGGACGGTACTCCGGGCTAGGAGTACAAGGAGGAGAAAACAGAAAAAGAAGTGGATTGCCGCAAACACCTGAAGGTGACTATGATATAAGTAACAAACGTTTAAAATTTGTTAAAGACCCAGAAGAAGATACTGATGGAGCAAATTTAAAAACAGTAAAAGAAGCAACTTTAACATCATTGAAATTAAACAAGAATACTTACGATGTTAAATCACATAGAATAATTAATGTTGGTAAACCAACTGACAGTTCTGATGCAATTAATAGAGAATATTTATCATCTGAACTTTCAAATACTTTAAAATTACAGTGGGGTAACAATTTAAAAGATGGACAAACATATGATGCTGGAAATCATAGGATAACCAATGTGGCAAATCCAAAAAATGATAAAGATTCAGTTAATAAAGAATATTTACATTCTATAATACCGGAAAAGACTCAACGAGGATTTTCTTTTTATAAGTTTATTATAAATGACATTGGATACCCAAAGGAAGACGGCGATGCTGTAAACCTGAAATACATCAAGGACAACTGTATTTTACAAGATGGTGATAAAATTGATTGTCATGGAAAAGCATTGTCAAATGTAAAATTTGGTTCTCAACCAAAAGACGCTGTTACTATGGAACAATTATCTAAAGAATTAAAAAGGGGAACATCAAATTTTGTAAAACATGAAGATGCTGTGCTAAAGCGAGGAAATACATTTATACATGAAAATGAAAAGTTTGATTTAATGCAAGGAAGTAATAATGAATGGGATGCGGGAGGTAAAAGAATAACAAATGGAAGATTTGGTCAAAAAAGTTCGGATGTACCTTTAATGGGACAAACATTAATTGCGGGCGGTCCTTTATTAGGCACATATGAAGGTCATAATAGAAGAATAAAAAATATAATGCCTGGTTATGAAGAAAATGATTGTGTTACAGTGAAACAAACAATAACTTGGGATAAACGCGATGGAACCAAATTTGATGCTAAAATGAAGAAAATAATTAATATTTCACCAGGTGAAGATTTTAATGATGCTGCTACTATTGGACAAGTCATAACAACATCAAAAAGTGATTCGACCGCTTACACGTGTAATGATAAACGTATTATGCAGTTACACGATCCTCAACATCCGAAAGATGCTGTAACTTTAGATTGTTTAATAAGAATAGTGGGCAATTTACTTATTGATACCCACAATCATATAGCTAGTACAACAAGTCATGTGATGATTCAACCCGATGAACGAGAAGCTTGGATTAAAAATAGAATCATAAATCAGTATGTAATTAATTTGAATAATTAAATATTTAAATATAAAAATTGTGCATAAGGTATTCATTTATGTAAAGCAACTCGTGGAGTAAACACGCTGGTTATATAAGACGACATAATGAAGACCGCACCGCTCAGTCTTCGTCAAGACAGCGGCAAGAAAGGACGTGGTATTACATCAGCTGCGTTATCCCTGCTCAGACAAATTCCTGTTGGTGCTGTTCTAAATAGAACAATAGACGCTCTACCATACGAATTTCATCTGCCCGGAGGTTATCAATATTGCGGACCTGGAACTAAGTTGGCAAAACGTTTAGCAAGAGGAGATCCTGGAATTAATAAATTGGATCAAGCCTGCAAAGAACACGATATAGCATATTCCAAGTTTGCAGATTCAAAAAATAGATCGATAGCAGGTAGAGTGCTAGCGGAAAAAGCTTGGCAAAGAGTTAAATCAAGTGACGCCAGTATTGCAGAAAAAGCAGCAGCTTGGGCAGTGACAACAGCCATGAAGACAAAAGCTAAGTTTGGTGGTGGAAGACAACGCGGGAGAAAACCTAGTAAAAAGAAGCTGCAAAAAGAGGCGGGAACATTAAAAGAAGACATCGCACTAACCCTAAAAGGAAAGTCAAGAAAACATCCATATGGTCAATGGTAAAAAACGGATCGGGTCTTTACTTAAGACCATACCGTGTGTATTAAATGAGAAGAATAAATTGATAATTCCAAATGAAGCATTAACAAACTATCAATTGTCAAAATATGTGAAATGTTTAAGAATACCATTCTTCAGAGGAGTTTTTATGAAAGATACATTACCAAATAGAGTGTGGAAAAATGAAACTGGAATAGTAAATTTAGACTCTAATTATGGACCAGGTACTCATTGGGTATGTTATAAAAAACTTGGAGAAAATGTTTACTACTTTGATAGTTTTGGAAATTTACCGCCACCAAAAGAACTTCAACATTATTTTCGGAACTGCAATAATATATTCTACAACTACAAAAGAGAGCAACCTAGCAATACAGAAATATGCGGACATTTATGTTTGGAGTTCTTAGCGAAGAGCGTCAGTCAGCTTTAAGATGTCATCGTATACAGTGTCGCTGAGTGGAAATTCATCAACATTAAAAAGTACACTTTTCCCAGCGTTACGTTTATCTACGGACAAACTATGGGAAGCAGCATTATTGGATTTGACTACATACAACTCAATTCCTAATGTTACAGAAGGAAAAAATAATTTACTACATTATTATGAAAGTAAAGATGAAAAAGGAAATTATTCACAATTAAAAATAATTCCATTATCTACAGGAGCATATGAAATAGACGATATAAACCAAGTATTACAAAAAAAACTTGGAGAAGAAAGTATTTCTATAAAAGGTAATAATAATACATTAAAAGCAGAAATAACTTCAAAGTATTATATAGATTTTAGCTTAGACCACTCAATCGGCAATTTGCTCGGATTTTCAAAGAAGAAAGGAATTTTAGCTCCTGGAAATGATTATACTGGCGATACAACAGTAACAATATTAAAGGTGAACAGTATTGATGTAACATGTAATATTATACACGGATCATATAGAGATGGAGTAAATCAACATATATTACACACATTTTACCCAACAGTAGCTCCTGGTTTTAAAATAGTTGAGAAGCCACAAAACCTAATATACCTACCGTTAAACACCAGTTTCATTTCAGACATCGTACTGAACATATTGGATCAAGACGGCATTAGTGTTGACTTTAGAGGAGAAACAATAACTATACGGTTACATATCAGAGCAGCAACATAAAGTCAACATGGGATTATCATTTAAACCACAACGGAAGAGTCGGGAGCTCAGTAGCTCCTCAACATTTGACGAGTTAACACCGGACAACATACGCTTCCTACAGAAGATCGGACTAAAACTTGCCAACCATGGATATACTGGATATAGCGCAAGGACCGACATTCGACGAAACCCTATGGGAGAAGGAATATCACACTCACAACCCTTACACTTCATCAAAATTAAATAATAATGATGAAATAAGGATTCCCATTCAACAACAAGATATCTACACATTACCATGTGAAAGTTATTTATATATCGAAGGAAGAGTAACAACATTGGATGGAAAATCTGGTTCAACTGTTCCTTTTATAAATAACCCAATGGCATATCTGTTTGATGAAATTAGATATGAGATATCTGGAGTAACAGTTGATTCAACAAAAAAAGTTGGTATATCAACAACTTTAAAAGGATTGACTTCAATAACACCTCATGAAAAGAATTCTTTAATCTCAGCTGGATGGGTGACTCCTGATAAAGACACTATTACTCCTAATTCAAATGGTTACTTTGACTTTAATGTACCTTTACGATTGCTTTTGGGATTTGCAGAAGATTACAAGAGAATAATAATAAACGTAAAGCAAGAACTGGTACTGCTCAGATCTTCAACGAATAAGGATGTAATACAAGCGCCAAGTGGAACTAAAGATGCCGATTTGGAATGACAACTTCAATTAGATAAAGTTGTATGGAGAGTACCACATGTCAGATTGGCGGATGAACATCGAGTATTATTATTAAAAAAATTAAAATCTGACCGTGATATTGTAATACCATTTAGAAGTTGGGAATTTCATGAATACCCCATATTGCCTCAAACAGAAAGACAAACATGGACTGTTAAAACCTCTACTTATTTAGAACGGGCAAGGTACATAATAGTTGGTTTTCAGACTAAACGAAAGGATATTATAACTGCGCACGCTGGTCAATTTGACCATTGCAAAATAAAGAATTGCAAAGTTTTTTTAAATTCTCAGTTTTTTCCATATGACAGTTTAAATGTTTCATTTAACAAGAAACGTTATTCCATTCTATATGACATGTATGCAAGATTTCAATCGTCATATTATGGTAAGACCAATACACCACTACTATCACCAGAACAATTTTATTCAAAAGCTCCAATTGTTGTAATCGATTGTTCAAAACAAAATGAATCTGTGAAATCTTCAAGTGTAGATATAAAAGTTGAAATGGAATTTGAAGATAAAATACCAGATGGAACTTCAGCATACTGTTTAATTCTACATGACAAAATAGTTACCTACACACCACTAACAGGAATTGTGAAGAATGTGCTTTAAGAAGGATTAATACAACATCTGCACGATTTGTAAGGTTTTTACAAAAAATCAACAATATCTAGGTCATCTGCGAGTATAAAAGCGAGAAAAAAGAGCTGGAAATTCATTTCATCTTTGATTGTCGTATGGGTAACATCGTCCGCAAGATGAGTTCTACTACATCAAGTGCTAATGAAGAAACTACACCTTTTATGGCTGACAATAGTTTGGATATAGAAAGACAAGTTGAACAGGAAATGGATGAGTTCCTCAAGTTTAAACATAAGAAGACAGAAGAAGAGGAAGTTGAAAAAGAAACAAAGAAAAGAAAAATTGAAGATAACATTTCCACCAACATCTTAACGGAAGTATTTCTTCGAATATTTTATCCTATTTCTTCTTGTATGACAAAGACTGTATCTGCTGGAGTAATGAAATCATTGGATTACTCTCCTACTGTTATTTTAAATCACGGATCTGAAATGGTAACCTTCACTGAAACTTAATGGGAATCTTTTATGAAACATATACATCTTTTGGAATGTTATCTGAGTAACAATACATTTGGAAGAAAAACAAAACTAGGTTTGTTGGAATCAAATATTGAAATCGATATTGTTAAACAACGTGGTCAACAACTAGTTCGATTTAGAGATTTAACTAAATATAATATAAAAATACATTTGACTAAAGAAGAGTTTTACACTTTAACTTATGCTACTGGTCCTATAACAAGATATTTAAAACAGCTAATATTCTCAAGTGCAATTATCAAAGACTATTTAATTGATGCATTGGATAAACAACCATATGTTCCAATCCTATATGGTCCAGTAGATACTTCAATCTTCAATAGGATACCGCATGAAGTAGATATGTGGAGACAGTTACACCACTATCAAACCAACTTTAATTTGGATGAAAAAAAGCAAGAAGCCAAGGAAAACGAATCATGTTTCAACAATCAACAATCGGCAACAAATTAAACAAATAAAAAATATTGTAAGTAAGAAGAAGAATATTGGGGTTATAAAAGGTTGTAAATCTGGAGTAACATACCAGTTGCCTACTGAACGTCATCATGAATAAACAAGTTTCATTCTCTAAGAAGATAGAATTAATGGAGGTAAAGCAAGGTATCATAGAGTTTCAAGCATTCCGTGGTAATGATGGAAATTTTATAATTAAAGAGTTAGTGGTACTAGATATGATAACATCTGTTGTTTATCACTTTTTATTTATGCCTCCTTTACCATTCAACAGATTAACAACCAAAGCTAAAGTAACAAATAAATGGTTGATGAAACATTTTCATAATCTAAGATGGGATGAAGGTTTTATAACCTACAATATGATGCCACACATTATGAATCATTTCTGCAAAAAGTTCAAAACTATTTTTACAAGAGGATTGGAAAAAGCAAATTGGATACAAGCATATACAAACCATGAAGTAATAAATGTGCAAATGGAGAAAGATTTTTATTGCTACTTTGATAACATCTGTATTTCATCTAAAAACTTTAAACATCAACAGTCTCAATGTGCTTTAAAAAACGCATATCGTTTAAATGTCTATCTCCAGCAAAGTGGTGGGGGAAACGAAGGGTATAAAAGCGAGAGCGGCACTATGACAATGCATCAGTATTACTCGAACCTCCGGGGAGTCAACACCTCTGACGCGCAAACACAAGAAGAAGAAGACAAACAATAGCAAGAAGAAGATAATGGCGTCACAAAATTTTCTACAATCGCTTGTTGATCAATTTAACAAACATTCTAAATCTACTATACTACCGACAAAAAAATGTTCAGAATTGAAGGAAGAGAAACATTATATTATTCACACTATTAAGAAAATGGAAACATCAATTGGAGACGCTATCAATTGCACACTAAGTGAAGCACCCTACACACCTGGTGATGAACCAAAATTTCAAGTATTTCTTCCCAAACGCTTCGTTCAACTGCTGCAGAATGAAGATTTACGACTGATTCACCCCGGCACACTCTACTTAGCATCTCACGGTCCTAGCGGAAGCAACTCTACTGAACTTACACTTCATGTTATGCCTACTAGCAACTAATCTGTAGTTTATATATATACTGTTGTACATGTGTGTAACTGATTATAAATAAATAAAAAATAAAAAAAATAAGAAAAAGGCAACATATCGATAGTGTTTCTGCACTATCGATATGTTGCTTTTTTAAAAACACGTTTGGGTGACCTTGACCTAGTTTCGAGGGTATATAAAGGCCGTAATTTTCTTGAGGATCTCATCAGTCTCCGACTACCTTTCGTGCTGTACGCATCTCTGTTGGCTCTCCAGTTATTACAAATAACAACATGTCTCTTAAGGTGAAGTGTGCATCATATGATACCACCACCATCACAACTTTTGAAGAACTCGACGATTTTACTAATGAATTGCGAGTGTTACTTGCCGGTGGTTATCGTTTAAATATTGATGTTTACGCTAACAACATGAGGATGTTTCCTAAACAAAAATTCTGCAATGAAGAAGTATTTGTTTCCACACAACCTTCAACTACAACACCATCTACTCAAAGTAATGTTAAGTTTCAGAAATATTACTGATGTTGAATAATATTGAGTGGTCGCTGTGGCATCTATAAAAGGAACGCGTAACCTAAACAGAATCATCATTTGCTTCCCAACTGACGCAGCGAAAACAACTACCACTACCATGTTGTACAGAATGATGATTGAATTTAATGGAAAAATCTACGGAAAAGATTATCAAAGTGTAGAACAAATGACATCCGATCTTCAAGTATTGACTAAAGAAGGATTCCAACCAAAATTAATTCTAAAATTTCCAGAAGTACATCCACTATCCACTGAAGATCTCATTGCTATGGCTAAAGAAGAAAAAGAAAAATACAAACAAGATATAAAGAAAGAAAAAGAGGATGAAAACTCACTATCTTAAATAAATACATCTTACACTTATAAGATGTTCTTTTTTAAAACTCCATTTGGATGACCTTGAGATTACCCCCACCACTTTTTCTAATCTATAAAACATGCTATCCTACACTATACACCTTCATTTCTTGGCTAAACTTAGAAGCGTCAACATGGAAAACAAGAAAGACGAGTACAAACCACGCTATTGTTGTGAACAAAAATGTACCGATATAGGAAGATGGATGGTAGACGGATTAGCTTGTAGAAAATGTGAATTCTTCGGATCCTGTTACTGCAAATGCAAGACAAAACAACTACCACCACCAGAATTGCGAACCTTTAAAATTTATAAATCAAGATACTTCCACACTTGCTGTCCCCAGAGATGTATCAAATTTCATCCAGAAAAAATTGTTAATTGCCGAGAGTGTAATGCATGTTATAAAGACGACTTTTGTACATGCATCATAAATGCATGCAAATACAGATCAGATTGGTCTTCTCATCCTATTGAAGCTTCAGATGTATAGCTGTAGTCACTGACTGCAGCTCTTTTTTAAAATTTCATTCGGTTGACCTTGAAATTGTCCCCACCAACATATATTCTACAGATCCTTCAATACATTTCTCATTCCGATTTCATTACTCTGACTGGCAACAACATGGGTGACAGGTTTATTTCTTTTGAACATTTAATTACCGAAAGAGATGAGATGGAAACTCTATTTCACAACTTACTCACACTTATGGATAAGTATCCTTTAAGATGGATCAAAATCAAAGTAAAATATGTGGATCCTACCAGAATATTTTCATCATCGTCATCTTCCAACAGTGCAGGGGAAGAGGAAGAAACAACTCATGGTATTAAAATTATTGAATTGGACAACAAGGAACAAGAAATGCAAACTCTGGTTAAAAGTAAACTTAATATTTGATTTAAAACAATTATTAGTGTTTCTAATTTATATTACAGCTAATGCTTATTTCTACACACCACCCATGACCTACCCAAATGGGGTTTTGCGGCAAAATGCTCTGGCCGCCGGTTCGCATATGGGTATATCAACCTTCCCCCACCACTCTACCTTCCCCACTCCTCTACTTCCCCCCTCCACCACCTTTGCCCACATATAAGCGACCCTCTGACCATCGCTCACCATTTGTTTGCCAACTTCCGAACAATGAGCTCCTCTCCTTTAACAACAAGTAAATGTACTTTTCTTATTCAATCACAAGAAGAATTACAAACTATTTTTCAAATTTTAAGTGATCTAATAATCACTCCAAATAACACCATTACTATCACTGTGGAAGTTTCCTACAATTCTTCTGATTACGAAAACATGGAAAGCGAAGACGTCGAAGTTTTACAGCTGCCAAACAATAGTCTTCCATCTTCCAAAGCTGCAACACCCGACACAGCTAATAATGATGTTTAGTCGACTACAATTATTTTCTTTACCCCCCACCATTTTTACAGTAATATATAACCTGTCCCTATCTCTGTTTCTCATTTCATCGCCAACTTTCTCACCATCAACACCGCTCCCATTTTTACCTGCACACATTTAATACACGAAGATGATGGATGATTTTTCATTTACGTCACAATTGGAAGAGGATAAACTCAAACTCGAAATCAACAGACTACAATTAGAAATAAAGAATCAACAAGAAATGATTCAGCTTTTACGACTATTCAAATGCGTACTGTGGATAGTATGTTTTTATCTTCTCATCGCTATCACCTTTGGCGTCTACCACTCCATCACCAGTAAACAACACTTCAACACCTCCTCAAATAAAACCACTACTTTTCTTTGATTAAATAAATTTTTACCCACCTTCAATCTAACCCCTCGGGGCTCACCTTTTTTAAAAACCCCTCCGGATGACCTTGACCCACTTCCAAAACCCACCCATCACTGTCAAAAAAACCCCAGCCGCTACTACCCCTACAACAGTTACAACCGCTGACCTTGACCTGGGCCAGGAGTAGGCAAACCCCACTACTAGTAATCTAAAATGCTCTAACTCTGGGCAAACTGTAACATCACGAGGATTCAAAACTACATCTGCCTCAATCAACTTATTTACAGATTCTCGGAGTGCAAGATCGGACTCTGCGATTTTAGCTAATTTTTTAAGAAATGCTCCTATCTTCCTCAGTTAATTTTGGGTAAGAGAGCTTTCTAATTCCAACCCGCAGTCTTTTATAAGAGTTGCTAGAGAGTTCTTATCAAGTTGATAAATATCAATGAGTAAAAGTTTGCTGAGTTTATCCATTTTCCTCAAAAATACAAGTTTATTAAGTTCTAAATATTTCTAAATTGATGGTTTCTTTTTATATAAATATGTTGAATTTGTGGTAACCTTGATGATTTTTTTTTTTCAGAAAATATACATGATTTAAGAAAATCCTTCTAACTGTTTATCACCTATTTGATGAGTGAGAAAAATATCTACCATCCTAACAAAAGCTTTAATATACAAGGAAATCCGCCCTTTACAAGATATTTTATTATTCCTTCACGATTTCAGGTTTATCACAAGGTATACCGTCACTCTTATTGTTAATATTTTATTGTATAATAAACAGTGATATTATCGTTATTATTATTTATGTTGCAAGAGAATTGTTATTTAGTCAAAATTAATATTATTATTATTATTTGCGTTGTATGATCTAAGTAAATTGTGAATCAATTATCTTTTAAACAAAATATTATTTACACTTTCAGTCATTGATTTACTACATTTCTAACACAGAATTAACATTAACCCTCAAGTCGACAGTTAAATTAAATTGACACAGGTGGAAATACATTTTCTATAACTATTATTAAAGTGATTTAGAGTTCGAGCTCACCAAGGTTTGAAACCAGGACTGCCACGGCCACCAGGGTGATGATGATGGTCTCCCGGTCCAGGTGTCCCGCGTTGCTGGAAGGCGATCGAGAGCCCCTGAAGTCAGTCGACTCGTGAAGCCGCATGTTGTAGAACAAAGTTGAAGTACTACGATTGAGGTTGAAGTTCTGCGTCGTCCCTCTTCTTCCCCTCGGTGTCGTCTTCCCTCGCTCGTGGACGTCCGTAGATCTTCCTTCGTTTGTATGATGCCTCTTCTTCTTAAGCGTGGAAGGTCTTCGTATCCCGCCGCTGGTCACCAGTGTTACCACCCGCTCATCTTGGGTGTAAGTCGCTGCCACCACTGCTCTCTTAATCGGGGAGCAGACCCGAATGTTCGTAAAGGGATCGGAAATTACATAATACTGTATCGACTTTAAAAGATTTGTAATTAATGAAATGATGAATTTACGTGAACATAATAATAATAAACAATGAAGAGATGATAGTTTTGAACAAGTGATTTACATGAGGTCCTAAGATCGAATGCCGCTGCACCTTCTATTGTCTCCAGTCCCCCACTTGTCTTGCGATCAGGTCGCTTCCGATTGGCCGCTCGGCCGAAGCGACGTGATAGCTGACTGTGCTAAACGATGTATGCCGAACAGAGCCGAGCTCCGCGGGTAAACGTTAAAGACAAAAACTACTATTTAATAAATATGAAAAAAATATTCTAAGTTATAATTATTATTCGTCACGACAAATGAGAGACCGTACTGTAACATCACTGCCCAAGCTGCTGCTTTTTCTGCAATACTGGCGTCACTTGATTTAACTCTTTGCCAAGCTTTTTCCGCTAGCACTCTACCTGCTATCGATCTATTTTTTGAATCTGCAAACTTGGAATACTCTATATCGTGTTCTTTGCAGGCTTGATCCAATTTATTAATTCCAGGATCTCCTTTTGCTAAACGTTTTGCCAACTTAGTTCCAGGTCCACAATATTGATAACCTCCGGGCAGATGAAATTCGTATGGTAGAGCGTCTATTGTTCTATTTAGAACAGCACCAACAGGAATCTGTCTGAGCAGGGATAACGCAGCTGATGTAATACCACGTCCTTTCTTGCCGCTGTCTTGACGAAGACTGAGCGGTGCGGTCTTCATTATGTCGTCTTATATAACCAGCGTGTTTACTCCACGAGCTGCTTTACATAAATGAATACCTTATGCACAATTTTTATATTTAAATATTTAATTATTCAAATTAATTACATACTGATTTATGATTCTATTTTTAATCCAAGCTTCTCGTTCATCGGGTTGAATTATCACATGACTCGTTGTACTAGCTATATGATTGTGGGTATCAATAAGTAAATTGCCCACTATTCTTATTAAATAATCTAAAGTTACAGCATCTTTCGGATGTTGAGGATCGTGTAACTGCATAATACGTTTATCATTACACGTGTAAGCGGTCGAATCACTTTTTGATGTTGTTATGACTTGTCCAATAGTAGCAGCATCATTAAAATCTTCACCTGGTGAAATATTAATTATTTTCTTCATTTTAGCATCAAATTTGGTTCCATTGCGATTATCCCAAGTTATTGTTTGTTTCACTGTAACACAATCATTTTCTTCATAACCAGGTATTATATTTTTTATTCTTTTATTATGACCTTCATATGTGCCTAATAAAGGACCGCCCGCAATTAATGTTTGTGCCATTAAAGGTACATCCGAACTTTTTTGACCAAATCTTCCATTTGTTATTCTTTTACCTCCCGCATCCCATTCATCATTACTTCCTTGCATTAAATCAAACTTTTCATTTCCATGTATAAATATATTTCCTCGCTTTAGCACGGCATCTTCATGTTTTACAAAATTTGATGTTCCCCTTTTTAATTCTTTAGATAATTGTTCCATAGTAACAGCGTCTTTTGGTTGAGAACCAAATTTTACATTTGACAATGCTTTTCCATGACAATCTATTTCATCAGCATCTTGTAAAATACAGTTGTCCTTGATGTATTTCAGGTTTACAGCATCACCGTCTTCCTTTGGGTATCCAATGTCATTTATAATAAACTTATAAAAAGAAAATCCTCGTTGAGTCTTTTCCGGTATTATAGAATGTAAATATTCTTTATTAACTGAATCTTTATCATTTTTTGGATTTGCCACATTGGTTATCCTATGATTTCCAGCATCATATGTTTGTCCATCTTTTAAATTGTTACCCCACTGCAATTTTAAAGTGTTGGAAAGTTCAGATGATAAATACTCTTTAGTAATTGCATCAGAACTGTCAGTTGGTTTACCAACATTAATTATTCTATGTGATTTAACATCGTAAGTATTCTTGTTTAATTTCAATGATGTTGAAGTTGCTTCTTTTACTGTTTTTAAATTTGCTCCATCAGTATTTTCTTCTGGGTCTTTAACAAATTTTAAACGTTTGTTACTCATATCATAGTCACCTTCAGGTGTTTGCGGCAATCCACTTCTTTTTCTGTTTTCTCCTCCTTGCACTCCTAGCCTGGAGTACCGTCCGAACTTGTCGACACTCATGATTGAACTGATCCACTGTATACTCACAGCTCTCTTATATATCTGTAATGATTTATACAACTATTCCACGATTTCGAAGTTCGTCAACTAAAGCCACCCATTCATTATTTAAACCTGTATGACCAGCTTCCATGGCTTCATGTAATAGTCTCATTCTATCGACCAATTTGTTTATATCATTATAGTAAATCACATTTGTATTATATAGGTTTTTCATTAAACCTTTACCAGACGTTGAAGATTCTCCTTTTTTTCTTTTTACCATATTCATCCATAAATGATAAGTCCATAAGTGATAAAGATTTCCTCTTTAGCGGTTTCTTCAAAGCAGGCGCAGTTCGTAATGTTGGTAGTTTTCTCAGGGGAAACAATCTTTTTATTACAACTGTATATTTAGTTGCGCGTGTTCTATTTATCATTGAATCTTTGGAGTAATTCTTCTTATGAGCATTAGTATTTTGCAAAATTTCTTTAAAAGTATTTAAATCTTGTAGTGTATATTTTATAGGTATATTTTTTAAAAATCAGTTAAAATAATCCTTTTGTTCCTTAATATTTATGCTCACCAATAACAATGTCATCATCTTCAGTCAAATGTACTTTTGAATCTCCTATTTTTAATTCATTTCCATCAATTCTCGCTCCATATACATGTGACTTGTGTAGTTTTGGGTTAGCTTTTATTTCATGTAACATCTTCATGATATACTTTCTTCCAAGAGGTCCTTGTTGCAATATATCACTACTTAATTTTGTTAGATTTGGAATTGATTGTTCTGCTTCAGGTATATGTTGTTCTTGTTCTTCTTCTTTTTCAACATTTATTTCTGGTTCTTCTTGTCTTGTTTCTTCTTCTTTTTGAGAAACTTCACTATCACTTGTGTAAGAATCATCATCTTCTTCCTTTTTCAAAGTCTTTACTTCAAATTTAGAAACAGGTAGTAAAACATCTCCTTCATAATGAGGTTTACCAATTGTTTCTGTTATCTGTTTTAAAGGTTCTGTAATAGGCTTAAATGTAGTCTCCAGAAATTCTTATCTTTCATTCAAACCCATTCTTAATGCTCGATTTTTAAGTCTAATCGAGTCACTCAGTGATTTTATTTCTTTTAATAGTTTTTTTGGTTCACCATGTTTACGCTGCGAGGTCCAATCTATTACTAAACGTATCATCAATCGTTCAATGGATTAATACAAATTTATCCAATCCTATACGATATCTTCCATTTTTTATAGCTTCTTCTTTCATAATAACAAGAAATCCATATTTTTCAGCCCATGCTTTGCCACACATTTCTTTAAATTTATCAAATGACATGTCTGCATTCACATGATCATAATATATGTGCTTTAAATTTGTTTCATCTTGCTTAAAGATAATTAGTAGATTTGCATTATCTCTTATTAGTTGTTTTGGAATTTTACTGTAAGTTTGACCAATATAAATGCTATCAATATTGTAATGTCTTCCCATGGCAAAATAACTTCTAATAGTGTCATGGTTTTCACAAGATACATCATCAAATATAAATATAGAAAATGGTTTAGCCTCGTTTGGCTCCATTATAGTTTCACTAGCATTAAACTTGTAAAAATTAACTTCAGGTACACTTGCAAGTACTTTATTCAGTAATTGGTATTTGGGTTGTTGCAAAGATTTGGAAAAGATGTAAATGTTGTTGAAACGTAATCCTTTAGGATTTGTTATTAAGTTAAAAACCACATTTGTCTTTCCACAATTTGATGGTCCAGTTATTAAACATCTTATTGTGTTTGGCAGTAATTCACCATGTTTTCCATGATTTAACTTGTCGTTGTCAACTGTTAATTCATCAATATTATTAATAAAAAATCGATCCTTTTGTTGCACAATCTCCATCTTGTGTAATGGTTAAACATGTAATGACTTCATAAATTGCTACACTAAGTCTTTTGTAGGGATCCAAGAGTCTTAACTTTTATCAAATCCCAACCAACGTACTTTCACCTTATCCTTTTTTCTTTGTAAAATTTTTTCAACAAGATATACATCGCCAACTGATGATTTTAGTAATTCATGTCCGTAGAATCCACCTTCAAGTAATTCACCCTTGTTGTCCTTTAAAATGTAAATTTCAGGTATTGTTGGTTGCACTTTATAGATTGTAAATACTTCATTAGTCCAGTTTGGCAGATACCTTTTGCTAAATACTCCTTTGTACTTACTTATACGAACTTTATCATCAACTTTAAATGTTTTGGGCTGCATTTTTTCACGTTTAGGAGTAGTATTATTTTTAATACGTTTTAATACCATTTTAGCATTGGCACTATTTACTTCATTAGGCTTCATACCAATGGTTCGATGATACTTATTGTTATATTCTTTTATAAGTTGTGGTAATATATCATACCAAATATATGATCCTCGTTTGGAAAATGTTTTATACATTGCTCCTTTTAACGTTCTGTTAAATCTTTCTATTATTGAAGCTTTAACTTCAGAATTTGTAGAATAATGATTTATTTTATACTTCTTCATTAAAGCTGCAAAGTCTTTGTTAAAATATTCTTTTCCATCATCAGTTTGTAGATGTTTGATGTTGAAATTATTACTTTGTATAGCCATTTCCATAGCTTTTGTAACACTTTTACCAGTCTTGTCCTTTAGCGGTAAAGCATCAGCCACTTTAGTAAAACAGTCTATAATCGCTAAAATGTATTTGAATCCTTTATTTAATTTACTATGTGGTATCATTTCAATAAGATCGGCTTGGAAAAGATCATTCATTCCTTTTATAATTGTATTTCTTCTAGGAAATTTTCTTCTTGCTGGCTTATGAAGTTCATTTACAATCTTGTTCCTTAAATCTTCCATCTTCAGTTGTGTCTTCCACACCGCTTGTAAAAGTACTGATCTCTAAAATGGTTTATCCTCTTTTATATGGTTAGATTATAGGTCAAGGCCATATTACATTGGTGTAAAAAAGAGGAAACATGACATTGAGCTTGTCATGTCCCCTCTTCTGTACAGAAAGGAAAAAGGAAGAAGGTAAAGGACGAAGAATAGGTTTACTGGTCGATAGGGTATAAGGAATAATGTCCAAATGGTAGAGTTTTTATATTATCTTCCAGGATGTACCTCTTATCATCCTTACAACTCAAAGCCCATTTGGTTTGCTTTACACTGAAGAGACGATGGTTGAAGCTTCTTATGGTGTTAAATGTTGCTGTTGTCTCAACATGTTCAAATAAGCATCTCTTGTATTCTTCAAACTGTACATTCTTCTTCAGGTATGAGGTTTTTATACCTTTGGCCTTCTTCACGATTTCATGTTCTCTTTTTTCATTTTTGTACAATTTAAATGAATACAATTTAGACATTAAAGCAACAACCTCTTCCATTGGCACACTATTTGTTTCATCTTTGAACTTAGACATAAGACATAGACATAGACATAACTTAGACATAGACATATAAAGGACGATCCATTGTAATTGAAATTTTATTCATGGAAACAGCTACAAAATTTTCGTTGATTATTATGGATGATCCGAAGTTAGGTTTTTGTACCAGCTTTTGTAGTTTCACCGGATCACTAACTAATTTCACATTCTTATGCTTTCTTTTGTTTTCCAGTGTCTTGCCAAATATCGCATTATTCATCAATTTAAAAAAGTCCTTTTGAAAATTAGATGTAGCTGCAGTTCTTCTTTTTGTGTTATTGTCAATGTATGACTTTAACCAACAGGATTGAGAAAATTGTAAAGCTCTATTAATTTTTGTTATTCTCAATCCTAATTCTAGGGCTTGTTGTATTGCCCAATAATGAGCAACATATCTTGATTTGTTGGTTAAAGTCATCATTAATTTAGGCCATCTGCCGGTTGGTGATATTTCCGTCTTGGCCAGTAGAGGTAAATCATAATGGTGGTCATGCAAATGTTCAGGGTACTCAAAGTCTACATCCAAAATATAACCAGTGTCTCCATGTTTCGCTATATTCATGATGTTTCCAATAGAATCAGGGTCTACCCATTTGAAGTTGCCATATGGGAGAGGATTCGACATGGCCCATCCATAAAGGTTATTTGCATCAAAATAACCTAAATATGTACTTGGTTTTGATGCATCAAAATTGGGCAAATATTTGTTATTTGCTTTTACATGTCGTGTTACGCTTTGAGTTAGTCCCCCTCGAACACCTGATTCCAACATCAGCACCATGTCTATATCTGTAAGAAGTTGGAGTTTACATTTTGTTTCCTTTAACATTGCTTGCCAAGCTAGTCCAGGTGATGTACAAGAATGCAGAGGGTCTAATCCATATGCCTTAAAACATGTATTTCTAAACTCTTCCATTATATCACAAAGTAAAGTTACATCTAGTTTTACATAAAAGTCCGAATATTCTCCAAGTGTTTTGAATCCTAATTCATTCCATACCCTACACGCATGTTCATAATCTTCATGGGATATATCTGCGTCGTATAGTTTACTTTTGAATTCTTCTTTTGGTGGAAGGGATGTTTCATTAAATTTTTCTAAGCTATCTATATAATCATATGGAAAAACACCTTTGCGAAGAACCAAATTAACCTTATCATTACTTACAATCTTCTTGGTTTCTATTAAATCTTCTGGTCTTAGGTTTTCAGAAAGCTTCATTAAACTAGATGGCATAAAACGGTAAGAGTCTAAAAACCGAAGTTTTATATTTCCAACTTTTTTAGTAAAACTTATAAACTTTTCCGTGGTTTCAGCTATGACATCAATTTCTCCATTATCTCTTCCTAATTCTGGAATGATAAAATGCGCATCATAACCACTAAGGTTATGTAATATTACAGGTATATTTGTAGGGATCTTGTAGTTGATATTACAGCTATTACATGCGGCACCTCTATAATACCCTGTCAAATGGTCATGATCCCGAACCTTGTGATTTTCCACAGTAAATTCATTTTTACATAAATAGCAATAAGTCGCATTTTCATGTTGAATCTCTTCTTCTTCATCCAAAGGTATCATCGGTATAATATCACTATACAATCTTTCAACACTTTCCGCTATTATATACAACTGATCAAGGAATATTTTAGAAGCATTAACACCACGATAGACAATAGGTTTTGAAGTTAAATTAAATCTATTTAAGTGTTCTTCAGAAAGAGTAGATTTAACCATTAAACAAAAACTGTTTGGATCATGTATCTGATACTTAACACTTTTCCTTGCTACATCACCATCATTATCTTCAATAGGCACTAGTGTCGATTCAAAATCAGCATAGACAACAATGGGAATACGATATTGATGGGAGATTTTCTCAAATTTTAACTCTGCCTTACTTGGACACGGTAAGATAATTTTTGCTTTATAATTGTTGTTGCATAGTTTTTTATGCTCTTGTAACTATTCATTTCCTTCTCTTCTTTCTTGATGAAAATTGAAGCATCTTTTACAAATTATCTTTTTATGTCTAGTTTTACACAGTTGATTATTAACAAGAGTTTCAAATTTTTTAATCCATACATCATCACCTGTTGTAAGTAGTAATAAGTCTGTATGATCTGGGAGTTCATTCTTCACCACACGCAATGGATATACTTTATTTGAACTGTCCAAACCAAAAACATTAACAGATGTTCCAGGGTTTTGTTTTTCAAACTTTGGGATATCCTTTAAAGCTACTGGATAAGTCAATCCTTGAAAATTATATCTATATTTGTGTGTTTCATATTCTTCACTAGGTCTTTCCGAATTTTGAGGTGGTACAAATTTTGTTGTCATTGCATATCTAAAACATTCCATATCTTGGTTCTTAACATTTATACACGATTTGGTGTCTGCAATTTTCTTTGGGAGCGGAATATAACTGCTTCCCCTTAATCCATAGCCGTGTTTATGAACTCTAATATCCATACCCTCAATACTAACCAAACTCCAACCAGATCCTCTTCCTTCATGTTCTTGAATTTTTGTTAATATTTCTTCCAAACAATCTTCAACTATTGAATTAATATCTGAACTTGAAATAATGGTCCGGTTTTTGTCATAAATCCTCTTAGTGACATTTCTCCTTCTACATTAGTAAACATAGCATTTACTAATATGCCAAATTTAATAAAGTTTAGTCTTCTTAATTCTTCTGTGAGTGTTTCACTTACATTTCTTCTTACTTCTTTAAAAAACTGCTTCAATTCTAAGTTTTCATTTTCAATTTTGTAGTGCATTACTACTCTACCTTCTAAGGCAAATACTTTTAAACTCGGTATTTCATTAGATGGTCCTGCTAATGGTTCTTCTTCATGTTCTTCTTCTTGTTGTTCTTCTTGCTGTTCTTCTTGTGGTTCTTCTTCAAATAGATTTAAATCTTCATATTCAATTTCTGTTACATTTTTATTATTATTATGGAATAATTCTTTATGTATTTCTAGTAGAATATTATCATGAAAAGTTTCTGAGCAAATATCACATTGAAGCATCGTGTTGATGTTTACTCTTTGAAATTTAGCAGGGAAATGAAATGCTTCTCTCTCCCGCTCCCTTTATATAATGCTTCCCCCACTACATTTGTAAGGTTTTTTTGTAAAATGTTAGAATTAGTAGTTTAAGACTAAAGCTGAAAAGTAATGATAATACCCCATATTTTCTTCCAATTGCAAATACTCCGCATACACCTACGCCCATAGCCATAACAGATCGCCGTTTCTCCCATATACACCAAAGGTATGTCTACCGTTAACCAAAATTGGAGATCCTATGTTTACTAATCTTCCATTTTCTATCCATGTCATAACTTCAATTAAAAACCTTCCTATAACATCTATTGGAGAATTCGGATCCACTAATATTCTTGTTACAACATTTTCACTTAACAAAGGCACTTTAATTTCTTCATTGTTTTCTTCATCCAGCTCCAATACTTTTTCAACTTTTGTACATTTGTTATAAAATATTGAAGCATCTCGGGGAGACATGTTCACTCTAGCTATTATAGGCGAAGAATGTTCCCAACACAAACCATAACACTTTTATATTGACATGTAAATAAGGGGGGAGGGAGTTTTCCTTCTATAATAAAGTTTTAGTGAAGTAAATTAATTTAATTCTGTCTTAACAATATTACTCTTGATTAGAGCTTTTCATTGATGTATCACTTGCCCCATTCCGGCAAACCATTGTTAAGTTATTAGTCATTTTCTAATCGAGATTGCTGTCGGGGGGGGGCTCGCCAAGTTCAAGTTCAAGGTCAAGGTCACCAAGGTCAAGTTCACTGTCGGGGGGGGGGGCTCGCCAAGTTCAAGTTCAAGGTCAAGGTCACCAAGGTTAAGTTCACTGTCGGGGGGGGGCTCGCCAAGTTCAAGTTCAAGGTCAAGGTCACTAAGGTCAAGTTCACTGTCGGGTGGGGGGCTTGCCAAATTTTTATTGGGGGGAGGGTCATTAACCTAATTGAGGTCAAGGTCACCAAAAAATTATAATTTACCAAAGTGATGGGGACGGCCGTAGCCATCCCCACCACTCTGTTTGCCTAACACTTACCCAAATCCCAACCCGCGATAGTTACGTCTTACAAGGGATCCCAATTTTTGGCCCGCACGCACGTGGCGATCCAGTTTGGTGAGCTGTGATACGGGCGGTTCAGTCTCGGGCCCGAAGGCACTGGGCTTGACCATTCCAATTTTACAATGGGGACTCTGGAACAGCTAATGCAAGACGCAACTCTAACCTCCCACCCTTAATCTAAGCCCACCCAAATATAATTATTTCCTACCAAAAATTAAACATTTTAAAGCAATAAAAAATATGCGCTACCTACGGCACAACGCGCATGTCCCACCCATATTTAATGAAGTTCAACAGAACTTCCATAATTTAAAATAAAATTTAATCTACCCTCCTAACAGCTAGCTGTGAAAGGTTATTAGTACATACACACACATACACAATAAAAAAGCATAAAACACATTTTCTAAACATCAACAATAATATAACACACCTTAATGCTAACATCGCAATGCGCAAATTAAAGCTTAAAAATAACGCAACTTAAAAACTAAAAAAATAACATTTTACACACACACAGTCACACACAACAAATATTAATATTAAAACCCTAACAGCAAGAATAACTCAAATATATATCGGCCACTTATATATTTGAGGTACCCTCTGAGTTCGGAACAACCATCGCGTCCGACGAATTGTTCCGAACTAACTCAGCGATAGTCGCCAAAAAGGTTCTTGGCTCACAAAGTGGTGGGGAGCCATAGGGGTTTAAGGGGGATAGAACGTCCAACGTCAGTTGAAATTTCCAATGATCTATTCGTCACATGTAGGTCGCCGCTAATGCAGGTGGAGCGTTGTACCTTGCAATTAATGTTAGTCAACACCTGGTTTAATCCGCCGTTGAGCTTCACTGAGGCTTTCCCCATCGCGTAACACCATAATTGTTGCCTGTTATTATCTGAGTAATGGCAGAAAATTATCTGTCCTCTTGTTGCTGCTTAACTATAGTTATTAAACTATTGGCAACATCAAAGCTAAATTGCCGTTACACAAATATAACCGCTATCAACCTAATTCATCTTGATGAGTGAAAGTGGGAAGGGGTGGGGGGGGTCAAGTTCAACATAATTACTATCCGCGCTTATATAAGCCGCAACGCAGTCGCGCGTCTGACATTCACTCCCCAGGTACCACACCTGCTACAACTAATCTGTAAGTCTCTACCACCTAGTAATGTTACATATGCTTTGTTTTAACTTACACCTGTTAAGCTTGCTATTTTTTTATGTAATTTATTTTTTTTCAACTTTTTCTTAACATTTTAAAATACACTTTTATTTTATATATAATATATCAAATAATCTCGCGTTACTATTTTTATTTTAGTTTATACTTATTATACAAGTTAACCCCTACAGAATAATTAACTAACTTCTGCTGCTAGACTAAACTACTTGGACTATAAACAGTTAACACCCATATATTAATATATAATTATTACACTGCTAGTTTTACCTGTACAAATGCTAGATATAACTGCGATTAATCGTCTACAACACAGTTCTTAAACCCTTATAAAATAATTAACTAACTTCTACCACTAGCGGTAATTTTTAAAAATTTTACAAAAATTTATTAACTATTTCTTTCCTCCTGCTAGAACCTTTTGCGACGCCGCCGCCCCGACAAAGAATTGAAATCTCCGAAGTTCTTCCCTTTTATCTTATTCTCTTAGGGGAGGGGGTTAGGGGGGTTCACACAACCTTATATAAGCGGCATCGGTACCTCGCGCGTGCGCCATTATAATGGCGATAGGGCAACAGTAAACATCTATCCATAAGTCTCTAAGACTATCAAACATTTTTTTAACTTACTCTTGTTACTCTAACATATGTTTGCGCTTATTATGCTAATTAGTCTCTATATATTCAGACACACTCGCGGGCACCAATCATATACTCGCTGAATTTTGGAGAGTACACATCTCCCCTTTGAATATTATTATGAATTCGCACACTTTACATTTAAAACTTTTGCGTACGAAACACATTTTACAGAAACAATCTAACTCCACAATTGCAAAACCGCGTACTACATTGAGTAAGCTTAAAAAATACTTCAGTTTTCCCCCGTTGTACTTTGTAAAATCTAACCTTTGCAATACTTGTTCTACTGATCCTATTTTACACTCTGTCTTAACTGAAATGCTGAAATATCAAAATTTCAATCTTGTTACACCTATTGACGATCCTATCCAATTATTCTTATTCACTATATTACCAGGTTTATATAATTATTCTTCCTCAGACACATGTCTTGTTCTGCTCTATCAACTTGCACTGTAACCACCTAGGACCTCTCCTTTTTTCCAATTATGGACACACAGCGGGATTCACCCATACAGAGTAATAAAATAACTATTACTGCTACAAATAATGATAAAGCAATTCTCCAATCACTAATGAATTTTTATTAAATAACTAGGTTTTAAAAAAACCCCCTCCGGATGACCTTGACCCACTTCCAAAACCCACCCATCACTGTCAAAAATCCCCAGCCGCTACAACCCCTACAACAGTTACAACTGCGTGACCTTGACCTGAGCCAGGAGTGGCCAAACACATCTACTAATATTTGTTAAATTTTTTAAATTTCGAGGTATGAGGGGCCTAATATAACTATTCAACTAAAAACTTACCAAGTTTAAAGAAAAAAATGTTTGAAAAACGGGATTCCGAAACATGGGAATAAAATACCACGTTTTAGCATAATAGCCGTATGGTTAACATTGCCGACTGCGCAACAATGGGCTGCTGGCCCAAAGGTGAAAATGACTCTGAAGTCTGGTACCATTGTTACCTTGGTTATTCTTGATGATTGTATTAAAAAAGGTTTGTGAACTGAATTTCAATGTTTTATGTAATAGATATTGTTTATGATTATTGTAGCATTATATATTTTATATTCCTCCAATGTGTTCATAAAATGTCCTTTGGGTCAAAAATGTAAAATATTTCAATCATTGTCAATATTACTGTATTTATGGCATTCATTAAATACACCTTTCACAGATGCTGTACCACTTGACATTCCTTTAAATTTTAAAATTTCTCAAAAACGACCCCATGGTACATCTGAAAGGCTTGAAAATAAAATTAAAGCTGGAGTTTAAGCTGTAATGAAGAGTGTAAATCATTTTGTTTAGCCTCGAGACATTGTGTAAATGACAACTTTCTCACCGTTATATCACAATTTATGTAATAATTTAAAATCTTATTAACGCATTTTTTCATTGTAAGTTTGATCACCAGCCATGTTTTAATCTCTTATCTATTTAGGAATTGGGTTTGGAATAATTTCTTAAAATTTAAAAACATTTAACTTGAACAATTCCATAACCAAAATTTTGACTATAAACTTAATGTACACATCAAGCTACGCTCACATTAAAGCTTTTCTTCTTACATATCATGGGCTCATATCTAGGTGTAATTGAACATTAATGCAGGTGTGTTGTAATAAAATTTTATGTTCTAAACTTATTTGCAGTTTTCAGATAAAAATCTTATTAGAGCTTTGTTAGACTTTTTAAAAGCCCGTTACCGTATAAACAGTGTCAGAAATCTTATACAATGCATTTTTCATAAACTATGTTACAGTGAGGGTTATATATTAAACATATTAATGAGACAAAAAGGTCTTTAGAGGACACATTATAAAGAAAAAAGTTTTTATGGATGGTGATAAAAACGAGTGACTAGTTTGTTGGAGACTCATTGCGCGAAGAGAAGTTTCGGAAAGTTTATAATCGAGTTTGCTGTGAATGCGGGTATCCTGAAGGGTAAACTTTTAAAATTAATCAGATAAAACCAGGAATAAAAAACGTACGATGTATGTCTCCAGAATAGTATCCTAAAATAACAATTTAACTAAACTGCTATACAAAATTACAGAATATATATACTACAACTTTATTTAAAACAAATGAAGCATGTATTTAAAATAAAACAGGATTGAAATGTTTATGAGGATAGAATTATAAATGAAATAAAACTAGTGCAATGCATTAAATTACATTTACTATAAAACATATAATCTTACAAATAACATAAACGAGCAATTTTATTCCAACCCTCCCCCTATCATGCCTAAACAATCACACAACATTTTGAAATAAATTGTAATACTATACCGGGTGTGAAAAAGTCCGCAACCCTTCAATTTTTTATTTGTTAAGATAAACAAATAGCGTTTGGGAGCTGATAGTGACTTAACAAAAAGTACCTTTTGACGTCATCAAACATTTTTATCCATGTTAGGGGGACGACCCACAAGGAATCTGAAGAAAATCTTAAATTTAAGCATGGGTTGATATGCACATCACATTGAATTTCTCACTTTTCAGGGTGCAATGCTGCAAACTAGAGTTAAAATGGATGACCCTGACGGAAATGGTAGGCGTGCAAAGTTTCCATTAAAATCAAGTAGTGCAAAATTGAGGATGCTGGCCCAGTTCAAGGTGACCTGAGGGATGACGTCATCGAGGTCAATGACCTCACCGATGACGTCATCGATGACGTCATCGATGACGCAATCGATGACGTCATCACTAATGACGTCATTTCGATGACGTCACACCCATGACGTCACAGAAATGACGTGCTGATGACGTCATCACCCCTTACGTCATCAAAACGACGTCACCGACGCCACTAAGGTCAAGGTCACGCAGAAACTTAAAATTTTTTGGCACTTTTGCCGTTTCTCGCACTACGCTCCGAGTTTCAGTCCGAGTCCCCGTGACCTTGATCACTTGGAGCGAATATTACATGAGAAACGGCAAAAGTGCCAAGTTAAACCTGAGTTTCTGACATGACTCTGCCTAAATGGGCAATCGGTAATCCCTCAGGTGACCTTGAACTAGCACAACACCCCCAATTTCATATTACTGTGACCTTGAAAACTTAACAACGGAGCGCCGACACCGATGCGCACCCCACGACAGCCACCGAGTGACTGACTGTCAGGCTCTGTGTATGCTAGGTATATCGGCTTGAGAGACTAAGACTCTAAACTGTCAGGAATGGGAGTAACTAACTGAATTTTGCAAGGAAAAGTCATTTCATCCAATATTTTAAACAAATCCTCATCAGTAAAACTGACATTAGTCTGTTTTGTATAAAACTTAGGGTGTCCGCGCAACAGTTTGCGCCACTTAGCTAAAGTTGAAACTCTCTTAACTTTCAGTGGTGGACAGTGAGCAACTAATAAAGTCTTAACACGGCTAAGTTTCTTACCTAAAGCGTCCCGCGACATGGCTTCCCCTCACAAAAGTCCGCACAATACTGAGAGACTGCTTGTAGCGCATGAGTCAAGGGAAAAGAGGTGGGGGAAACAGCAGGAGTGGGGGAAGGTCACAGTGGCGGGGGAAGGTGAGGTGGTACGCTGGAGTTTCGCATCACTTCACCATGAGCTGTCCTACAGTCAACTCACTGTTCTCTTGGCCCGAGTTGGCACTAGAAGAAACATTTCTGTACAGCTTAGGCTGTGAGAGCCGAGGAAGCAAAGTCAAAGTGGAAATTGTGTTAAACTCCAAGATGAAGAGTCTCCTAAATAAACTAATTGTATCCTTGCAATCTCCTATAACTTTAGAGAAATACCACTTTATTAAGCGACACCTTATACTTTGGCAAAACGAAGCAGAAATGGAAAAGATTACAGTAAAATTAATTTAACTTAAAACTTGGACTGGACACTCATGGCGATACCACGTGGCGTGCAAACGCCACCCTAAACATTACAAGTTAGGTTATTGAGCACCTCTGGTACGATAACCGATGTGCTAGAGTTAAAGTGTGATGACCTTGAGTCAAAACACTGAAATACTACAAGTCGATATCGTCCCAGAGTCAAAGTGTAGTGACCTACATTCAGAACTTGTAAAAGTACTTACATATAGAGAGCTAGAGAACAGCGAGACGCACCGCATGGAAGCCGGAGACATACTGGCGAAGCGGTGTTGTGCAGCCTAGGGGACCCAGTTGTGGTGGGGGTATAGCCAACACTTAGAGTACAAGTGTTGTGGGTGACCTTGACCCACTTAACTTACCTCGACCCCCCCCCCCCCCGACAAAAAGTGCGAGCCCCCCCCCGAACTTTTTTTTTCGGAAAAAATTTTGACCTTGACCAAAAAGTTTTTTGCTCCGGACGAGAAGTGCCCCCCCCCGAACCCCCCCCCCCGAAACCCCACCCCCCCACCCCCACCCCCACCCCCACCCCCACCCCCTCCCCCACCCCTGATATCCTGGGCGTGGCAGCCCCGGTGGGGATATAAGGGGGCCCGGCCAGAGCCGGCTCGCAGTCCGCTCCCGCGCGTTGAACGTGAACGATCGGGACGGACCGCCATAGGCATCACTAAACATTGAATGGCGCCTTCAGTGTTTAGCGAAGTCTACTCTAATTTTAAGACTTGTATTAGTTGTAAGATATTGCGCTTGCGTTTGGGTATTGCGAATTGTTTTATATGACAGTGTTTTACTTGCACCCTATGTCTCCTGTGTGTCTTTTATCCTTTGTGTCTTGTTTGTTATATGTGTTTAATGTGTATGTGCTTGTTCCAGCATTGACTACGTTGAGCTCAATTTTGTGTTGTAAGTGTGTTATATCTTTCTAAAGTGTATACGCTTGTTTTAGCAATCCCCTCCTTGAGCTTTTGCAATGCTCAAAGTAAATTGTAAAGACAGGGAACGGGAGTAGGCCCCCGTGTAAAAGCATTTTATACCAACGTTAGCATGGGTCCTCTCAGGCATGCAATATTGCGGCTGGGTTTGGGACTCGGTCCGTTTGTACGCTGACATGCAGACCACAGCTGTGGCCAATTTGCGGTGGCCTCTGCACTCGGACCGAGGGCGTAAGCCACTAGGGCTGTCCTCAACCTCTTGTTTCCCTTCTGGAAACTCAAAATTATGTAAATGAATCTTTATTAGCTATTTGTGTTTTTTAGTCCCCAAGGCCCCCGAACATTCGTGGTTCGCCATGGATGTACGGGGGCCGAAATTTTTTAATGTCCGTGTGGCCTTGACCCACAAAGATTTATAAAAATTTACTGCATTGATAAAGATATTAAAGGTAGGGTACGGGAGTAGACCCCCGTGTAAAACAATTTTAAACCAATTTTAGCATGGGTCCTCTCAGGCATGCAATATTGCGGCTGGGTTGGGAACCGGTCCGTTTGTACGCTGGCATGCAGACCATAGCTGTGGCCAATTTGCGGCGGCCTCTGCACTCGGACCGAGGACGTAAGCCACTAGGGCTGTCCTCAACCTCTCTCAAAATTAAGTAAATGTTTTGTTAGCTATTGAAAAGACAATGCAGTAAATGTTTACAAGTCTTGCATGGCGAAGGGAACACGACATTGGATGTTGCCTTGTTGTCATAGTTGGGTCTCTTCGGAGGCTACAGCGATGACAACCCAAGTGCCCCACACCCCCGATGGGGGTGTGGGGCACTTGGTGATTTTTTTAAAGTTTTTCCGTGACCTTGACCTAAATATATATAAAAGTTTTCAAAATTCTTTAACAGTCAGGTCTTATTAAGACGGTAAATATATTAAGCTCTTTTAAAAAAAATGTACAAGTCAAGTAACACACAAGGTTAGACTCGTCTATAAGTGTGTCTTTTTTGGAGGCTTCAGCGATGTTAACATAAACACCTTAAGTGAGGCTTATTGTTTTAAATTGAACACCCCCCCCCCGACAAAAAGTGCGACCCCCCCCCCCCCCCGACAAAAAGTGCGACCCCCCCCCCATCCCTGATATCCTGGGCGTGGCAGGCCCGGTGGGGATATAAGGCGGCCGGGCTGCACGCACTTCTCATTCCGGTCCAAGCTCCCATACGGACAGGTTCTCTCTTGCACTTGAGATCTTTTATAACTTACTTCTTTCTTCACATTTATTCCATTCATTGAATGGGTAAAATGGGGCTTAAGCTGAAGAACTACCCATCAGCTTCAACCTCGGCCAACACGCCTCAGCCCTCATCGTCCTCCGCTCCGATCCTGGAATACCTGATGACATCACAGATTCTGAGCTTCCTGACGATGCCGCCACCGCAGCCTGCCTCGATGCCCAGCCTTTCACCATTGCCACCAACATTGGAAGAGGTTGGTGCACCTGCGGCTTCGGAAGAGGCTGGCGCACCCGCGGCATCTTCAAAAAACCCCAGCGGACGAGTCCTGATAGCCTCTCCAGCACTCTCTCTGCTATCGGACTCGGGATCGGAGTCTGCGGTGTTCGAAGAGGCGTCAAGGTCGAGGATAACCCCCTACAGTCGAACTAAGAAAATCCTATCCTACACCAAATCCCAATGTCCCTCACCCATATCCCCCATGCCACCTACACCAACCAAACCACCCCGTAAATCAATCTTCTCCCCCGAACTTCCCTTAATCGACCTAACCCGTTCACCTACCCCACCCAAAATTGTCTGCAGCCTACCTTTTGACCTTCTTAAACCTTCACCTCCCACCTCCATCCCTTCTAGCCAGCCTAAACCGGAAGAGCTCCAAAACACTCCAGTAAAGCGTCCAACACAAAAACGTAAGCGTGTTAAACTCCCTGCTGGCAAGGGTAATAAATGCGATTACGTGTGGATGTCAAAAGACTTTGGGGTTCTTTGCTGTCAGAAGTTTGCTGTTTTAGATAAAGACCGTTGCCAAACGCACTTGAACAAAAATATCAATCTTCCGAGAGTAAGACCCTACAGTCTTAACAACATTAGGTCTAAAACATCCCAACCCAGACATCCCCACAGTCCGCAACCGCTTGATATTAGAAGACTTAAAGTGGATGAAAAATATTATTTTATTGCTCAAACTTATGGAGCTTTTGATGCCAAAGTAGAAATCATTGTAAAAGGTGATGGCAGCCTTCATACAATGAAAGTACCCGTTCGGATGGTACAAAGACAATTTTTCATCCATAAAAAAGGCTATCTAATACGAAGGGAAGGATGCCAATCTGTGTGGGAAATGGATTAGGATGTAGGCCTACCAAAATAAATTCTAAATTGTTAGGTTGTGTTGGACAATATTTAAAAGTCTTTTTCCAAATTATTTTTCCAAATTTAGTCTTAACCCTCTTAAAGTAAGGGAGAGGGGTATTATACAAGTCAGGTAAAAAAAAAAAAAAAAAAAAAAAAAAAAAAAACACTTGACTTGTATAATACTTTAACCTGGCGGTGATGTAAAGTCACTGGGACAATCTCAAACCGTGTCCTTGAGGGTGAAGACTAAGTTACGAAAAATCTTTAACAAATAAAAACGTACCTCCAAACACTTGTAGCTTGCTACAAGTGTTTGGAGGTAAAAATTTTTCAAAGTTTGAATGACCTTGACATATATAGCAGTCTTAATTCTTAACAAAAAACCTCCAAACACTTGCGGCTTGCTACAAGTGTTTGGAAGTAAAAAATTTTCAAAGTCTGAATGACCTTGACCCATATAAACCACTCTAAAAAGTGCTAACTCTGCAACCAAGGTTGTGTATCACGTGATACCCCCACTCTAACGCATTAGTAAACCTTTACGTGGTGTTCATTCTGCTTCAGTCCATTCCTGCGCTTGGTACTAAACATGGCGCCGTTTTCCTACAAAGGTGGTGTATACAACTTAGATGAACACACTGCATGGACTTTTAAGCGGTTTGAGAAGGGATGTTGAGTTTTGGATAAGACGTGATAGGGCTATCTTTACTTTATGTGTTATAAACAGACAAACCATTACACACTACACTAAAATTGAATATAAAAATATAGACGAACTGTTCTCGTGGGTGTTTGAAGTAATTAAGTTTATTGAAGAGAAGAAGATTGAGGCCAAACTTATGATAACCAGGTTTGATACCAGGGAAGACTAGTGAAGGTCAACCTTGAGCTAGGTTAATTAGTACCCCCACCACTGATAAGTGCATATATATACGGGTATTGATGTGCAGTTTGGTTATTCTGCTTTGTACCGCTTAGCTGAATACTACACTTTAACATGGCTTCCAACTCTCGGGCTTCCTCTTCTTCAAGACGGCGTACAACCAACGTCCTGCCTGCTACTCTTGGACCTGTTCAACCAACCACCTCGACCGACAAGCCCCCTGCTCCAATACTCCAATATTTGATGACCGCAGAAATCCTGAGCTGCCTGAAGATGCCACCACCGCCGCCTGCCTCAATGCCCAGCCTGTCACCATTGCCGTCAACAGTGCCACCAACATTGGAAGAGGCTGCCCTACGACCGCGCAGAAATTGTATAAAATATTTTGTTGTTTACTTGATAGACCGCTAAAACTACCACCAAATACTTTCACGTACAAGCTACCCCTGATAGACAAGGATGATGTAAGCAAACTATCATCAATTCAAGTGAAATTTCTGGAAGAAAAAAGTCTTCTTTATGTAAGAGAAGTGTTTCATAATGAATATTCAAAAAGATTGGCTTTCGACTTTATTAAGGAACATGCAGGACGCGAAAAAGCACAGTATCCAGAATTATATTATTTATATCTTTTTGAGAATGGAGCAAGTGTAACGGTAGAAATAAGCATCAAACTAATGTAATTCTCCCAACCAAATGTTAAACTAAGACTTGAACTTGGACTTGATTGAGGTTTTGTAGAACAGAGCGGGGGATAGATCACTTTGCGGCAATGGACTAGCATGCTGCTTAGTGGTCTATCCCCCGCTCAAAGGGTATCATTGGATAACCTTGACCCACTTAAAAGTAAAGGGGAATGGGTACTGTGGAGGGGAAATTGGTATATATGTAGGACTAATGAACAGAACGGGAAAATAATGTCCTGCCGGCTATTTCACAGTCGAGTTTTAGCCAGATAGCGCTATGGAGTTTGAGAAGGAGGTTGTCAATAAAACCGATGATTAACAATTGTGCGACTTCTCTATTACAGAAGAGGAATTACATGCAGCCATCGAAGCTGTCGAGGAAAAGGAAAAAACCTCAGGCGGCTCTGGTTGGCTCAGATGGATATTTGTGGATCTGATGATTTTGAACTTTAATGTCAGATGGCAATTACCCAGCAACTAGAAGAAGCCGAAAAGGAGCTAAAAAGTGGTGGTACTATCCAGGCGGAGGTGAAAACTGAGAAACATGAAGAATATAACGAATATGATGATTAAAAAAGTACTGTTGATCCAATCCTTTTAGCTTTAAGTGGTTATGTTATAAATAAGAAAAGTTGTCTTTTTTAAAACTCCATTTGGGTGACCTTGAAACTTCCCCCACTACTCTGTTATACCAGCATTCCTCCTTCAACAAACAATAATGGACACACACCTGCTTGCGATGTCATGTCTTCCACCAAAGATGTACCTGGACAGTCAGTAGCTCGGTGTCTGTTGTAGGGTGCGCGTGGCGGTTGCAGTAATGGTGAAACATTTGAGTTGTATTGGTTAATGGTCATTTGAGCAGCGTCACATGACGGTTTAGGCAGAGTCATATATTGCAAACTTTGAGTTTCCTCGAGACTTTTGCTCCAAGTTGTCTAGGACCTTTGAAACCTGACTGAAATTCGGAACGTAATGTGAGAAACAGCAAAAGTGTCAAAAAGTGTCAACAACATCAATGACATTATAATGGTGATGATGTCATTGGTACGTCATCTATGCAACGTTATGAGTGTGACGACGTTGGTATGACGTCGCGAAAGTGACACCATTGGTGATGATATCATCGGTGAGGTCATCGCCTGGTGACATCATTGAAATGGACTACTTTAGTTGTTTGTTTTATACATTTCTTTTTAAAACGTAAAATATTCTTTTTTTACGTTCCAGAAAATAGCAAAGAGTGTTCTTTAGATACAACTTGGCTATGTTAAATGGTGCAATTACAAACATTTAACCGCTCTAAACCAACGTTTATGAAAAAAAGGTTTAGCCTATAGTATAGAATGTTATGTGAAAATTCACTTCTATCATCCTGCATCTGCATTTTAATCAGCTGGATTAAAGAGCTTGTCATAAGTTTACCGCGGATTTGCAATACTTCAAATTGGAACTATAAACCCATTCATGTATAATTTATTGACCTTTCACAACCCAAAATACAGCAAGTAAAATAAGGAAAAATTTTGGTTTTAATATGAAAATAATTTATGCTTAGTAATACAAAATAAGTTATGTTCCTTAAATCTTAGAATATCTCTTATTTTATATAAAAAACATTTTTAATTTCATAAAGTCTTGACCTGATTTGATAGCTTTACTGTACAGAGACCATTAAAGCCACACGCAACTTACATTGCTTCTTTAAAGAGAATTTAATTCAGTTTTTGTTTATTATCAAATTGGTTACAACTTTATTTAGCTGTTTAACAACAATGCAGTTTTATTTTAAATTCTGTACAAAAGCACATTAGAAATGGTTAGCCTTTAGAAGAGGTAACAGTTTGTCTTATGGTTCTATGACACCCAGTCCCCTTTACTGCTACTGTCCAATACCTTTTGTGCGAACATTTAGAACACCTGTACCTGAAGTAAAAAAGTATTGAGAGATGGTATCCATATTTACTGACAGGGGCAGTGTGTGTGATAAGAAATGAACTTGACGCCCACGCATCATTGAAGTCACGGTGTAATGGACGTGATCGCCTGACTAAATTGCCTCCTTGGTCGCCAAACTTTACTTATCTCTAATTTTTCTTTTATGTGATGGGTTTGTCAAAGACGTAGTGTGTTCTATTTCAGTTCTTGATTTAGAGTCACTAAAAGAGAATAGGAAATGCAGTGCAGTCTGATATTCATTAAATGTTAACCAAAATATGGAAAAAGACAAGGTAGCCTAGAATATTTACAGGCAGACCAAGGCGACATATAGAATGTTATTGAGTTTGAACACATATAAATAAAACTTAAGAAATCACTTGTTAAAACTGTAAATAAAACATTATTTTACCATCATTTGTTTTCATGTTATTCAATTTCCTTATCAGGGCAAGATTTTATGAACACCTGGTAGATTATGATAAAAAAGTGTGTAGTTAAGGTTAATAATAAATTGCTTTATCTCCTACATAATGCAGGTATATGTGAGACAGTACTAATGTCAAGGGTCTGCATAAGTACGGTCTTAGTAAGGACTCAACAAACATTAGTAAATGTGCAACTGAAACATTAATGGCAAAACATAATGTGAAAAAAATATGTTTATAAGTTAACCAAGAAGCTATTAGGTACAAAATATTAAATGATATGTATATGTTGAAATAACCACACATATACCCCGTGCAAAAAACAGGTACACAGTTAGATTACAAATAATGCTTTTCTTTAACGTTTGCATTAAAAAAAACTGCTATTAATTAAATCAATGTGTAACAAACAGCCTCCTGTTAGCCCTAAGAGTTAATACTTATGTAGCCGATTATTTAGTTTGCGAATAGGAAGAAGTGGTTTTTGTGCATAATAATAATAAAGCATTACTTAATTTAATTTAATTACTATAAAGAAATATAACAAATGTAATGCAGAATGTCTGCACCTGTTTTGAAAATCTACGTGTATTAAAACAAAAAAATGGGTTGTTAACCAATGTAGTCTAACAAAATATAAAAGTTACATCAAACTAAATTCGATTACATGAAACTAAAATTGATTACATCATAAAACATATATATATAACTTTATAATGCTTGTGGTTCTAATATCACAAACATTAAGAGAGGGTTTACTTAATAATTACTTAGAGGGTTTACATATAATAGCTGTAGCGAGTGTTGAATATTGTATACAGTGGAAAATAGATGTTACATATTGATTTATCTTCTGTTGCCATTTACGTTTTGTGTGTTATGAACTATGTAGAACAACCGCCAAATTCAAAAGGTATTACATGGAAATTTAGAAAACTATCATTAAAGATCTTTGGACGAAATACCAATATGCCATGATACAATTCTTTTATTTATAGTTCATTATTGAGAAACGTTAAATCACCAGACACCTTAATAATTCAAGCCCATTATGCTTCATAAGGACTCCATAGTAAATTGTATTTTGTATTATAACACTGACATTGGCTGCATCGAGTGATAATTTCACAGCCTAAAAATGGAAAGGTGTATCAGCGACCCAGAACTCAATTTCGCGGCGGGGCTGGTAAGATGTTGTTGACCTTGAACTTTTAATACAACCTTCCAAACCTGCTTCCTTGGTTTTATAACAGACAAGGTAAATAATGACTAGCCTTCAACTAACAATATACACCATTTATTAGTAATTGACATTTTGTTCCTTGTAATTTGTAACGGGTATATATATATATATATATATATATATATATATATATATAGTTCTTTGATTCTGTGTAAGCCAAACATAGTAACAAAAACCCTTATGTTTTACTTTATATATTTAACAACATCATTATTTTCAAGGGAGATGAAAACGGTGTAATCCAAACCTGCTTTTATATGTATTCAATATTAACTAAATAATATAGTCTAATTTAACAAAACCTAAATTAAGGTGAAAGCCTTTTAAATAAACAACTGTACAGGACTACAAAGTTAAATTTGTAAGTTATATATTTGTTTAATATGTGATATAATAATAAGAACTTAAATTAAGGTTAAAGCTTCTTAAACAAATTCTCCTAATTAAAGTAGACTACAAATTAAAGTGTTAAGTTATATAATTGTAATAAAGTATTAAAAGTCTAGCGAATAAAAAAATTACCCACTGTTGCAACAGACCTGCGCATTTAGCAAATTTCCAAAAAGTAATGTTTTGACTAGCGAAAATTGTAAACAACATTTTATAACATGCACAAAAATGGGAAAGGAAATGTCTATTGATCTTATTCTTTACCATATTGGATGAACGTAACTATATTTTTGTATAAAGAAGATTATATTTTCTATTTATGTACCCTTGTTACTAGTAGTTTTTGTATAAAGAGTGATTGATGTTTAATAACCTCTATTAACATAAAACAGTTCCTTGGATTTAAAGAATAATTTTACTTTCTACATTGCATTGGCAGCATATACACATTACAGTAATTAAGTGTACGGTAGCCTAATAATTCAACACTATACTATTATTTGGGGAGAAAGATATGTAATTTCTTTATTTATTGGAAAATTTCCCTATAGGAAATATGCTACTACGGTAGTACTCATGGTAAGACCTAAGCTTAAGGTACACGATACTTTTTCATTTTCAGGTCCCTAGAAGCTAAAAACACTGATTGTTCAAATTGATATATATGTATATATCTATGTGCTCGTGAAGATGATAACTTTTAAATGCAAACCATGCAAATGAATAATTGAACTATGGAAACAAAGTTTCTAATTGTTTAAGAAATTGGTTTTTTTCGGCTTTCTTTTTACTTTTATTTAGAAAATTCAACAATTTAAACTTACACCATTTAAAATGGTTTAAAAACAAACAATCCAGTATTTTGAATTTTTTACCTAGTGTACAATCACTAAGCAGGGTATAACTTATATCTGAGATGGAGTATTTCAGCGAATTTACCAATTTCTACCAGTGTTTGGTGTTTTCTCATCACCATTATTATGTTTAACACTAAACTTATCAATTACCCTTTTAAAGATAAATAATATAAATATTTTTACCATTAGTTATATATGTAGGTTTGTATACTGTAGAAGCGGCGTGCTATTACATTGTTCATATATGTCCCTAGACATGATAAATCTCGTAAAAGTTGTCCAATTAACATCAAATGTGGTAGACAGATGTGTAATCCTATGTTGATTGGAATGGGTTTAAAAGCCAGACATATCAGCCCACTGAAAGGGGTAGTTTGGCAGGGTTTTGTACCCCAAAAATGGGTATGTTTGCATTTTTCATATATTAAATTTTTAAATTCTTTATTTTCACCACTAAGCTTAGCTAAAACAAAAAAAAACACAATTTATAACCTTTAAGCTACAACACTAATTTTATGGAGAATAAGAATGTGTTAATGATTTTGGTAATGGGCTTTATTTGGTTGAAATTTATACATTTAAGGTAAGAAATCTTAGTGTTTTGTATATGTCATTGGAGCTAACCTGCATACTCTTTTCATATGTTAATTGTAGGGAGAATATGCAAACTTTTTTATAACGGACAGATATTTATTAAACTTGCGGCAGGGGTCGTGTATCCCAAAAAGAAATAGTAAGAAATTTTGTTTTTTGTGCATTATGAAAAAGCAAACTTCTTTATTTACAAACAGATGTACACAAAACTTACTTTATAGTTTCATATAGCCGAATTAAAGTGTTATGCACAAACTTACTTTTATATACAGTAAAAGCTAATTCTACAATCATGTGTTAATCATACATTGTGAAAGGGCGCATATTGCAACTGGTTAAAGTAAATGACATTGAGAAACTGGTACACCTAAAGGACACACAAAACCTGGTGCATATAAATGCACCGCTAGCCCGATCGCTGTTAACCGGTCGTGTTTTAGGGTTACGGTAAAACATGGTTAACGGTCAAAAGAATTTCTTTTGTTCTTTTTGCGGTTGTGGGTTTGTTCGCAAGTGCGCTTTAACTAGACACTTGACCCATTTCCATACTAAAACGAAATACTTCTGCCCTGAATGCTCCATCCCCCTGAGTAGGCGTGATAAAGTCACAAGACATTTACGTTATTCATGCAAAGCATTAAAAAGTAACAAGCCTACAGTAAATATGATGCACCTATTGTTTAACGAAATTTTACCTTTGTGCTTTGTGTCCGGACCCTCCACATCTTCATACCGGCCGACTGGACCCTCTATATCTTCAACTTCCTCCCAGTGGTTCACCGATCAACAACAACAACCATCACCACTCCACATCAGGCCCTCCACTGTTTCGTCGAACACCAACGATGAATCCTCCACATCTTCAACGTCCTCACGGTGGATCACCGATGAACAACAACAACCATCACCACTCCACATCAGGCCCACCACAGTTCCGTCGAACACCAACGATGAATCCTCCACATCTTCATACCGGCCGACTGGACACTCTATATCTTCAACGTCCTCACGGTGGATCACTGATGAACAACAACAACCATCACCACTCCACATCAGGCCCTCCACAGTTGCGTCGAACACCAACGATGAATCCTCCACATCTTCATACCGGCCGCATTCAAACACCACCGATGCCTGTTGGTACTGGCCAACTGGACACTTTAAATCTTCGACTTCCTCGTGGTGGTTAACAGAAGACGGCCAACCATCCCCATTGCACATTGGACCCTTCACATCTCCCAATTCTCCATCATCAATCACCAATGATGTACAACAACCATCTTCGCCTAGTGCGGCATCGGATAGCGAATCTTCAAGTTCGTCGGATAGCGAATCTTCAAGTTCGTCGGATAGCGAATCTTCTAGTTCATCGGATAGCAAATCTTCAAGTTCATCGGATAGCGAATCATCTGATGCATGAAGCAAGCATTGTTCATATGGTGGCCCCCAACAACACCTACAAAACAGGTTTAGTATTAGTAGAATTAGCTAAATTTTATATTTTATTATAAAATAAATTAAAGTTAAACTAAAAATAATTACCTATTTAAAAAAACAACACATTTTTAATTATCAAATTCAAATAGCGAGTTATCAAGTTTCGTTATTATAAACTTGTGATTGCTTTATAAAAACAGTATGTCAATTGTAATACCAAAAACAAAAAATGACATTAATGTTGCTTTAGTACCCACAATCATAAAAAGAAATAATGTCTAAAATTACTGTAAACATAAACACACATATTGATTTTCTTACAAACCTAAACATTAGGACATTCTCTAGCTTTGTTTATATTTGGACAAAACAGGAAACATCGTATTAAAAACTATCATTTTAGTGCATGGTCGCCACAAGAAATACATCCAGTAACTACACATATTTAAAACAAAAAACATTTGTGAGGGAATACCTTGCTTTAAATAAAAAAGTGATTTTATCACACATATCTTTAGCGCCAATATAAATAATTGCTGTTTTATATTTATTAAATTTTGCTTTGCAGATTTCTTTAAGTCATTCAAAAAAAAAAATACTACAAAACAAAGGAACTGGTGCGGTTACAACTATTTGTTGCCCCGGATATCTTATAACTTTTAAGCCCACAAAATATCTAGCTTGGATGATCAGTATTTTCCGATACCGCATCTTTACTGCAAATTATAAAGACACTAAACATTTTAACACAGGCATATGTTATGTTTAAGGTCACTGCATGCAACACCTATGATTTCAGTAAGGTTGCCAATTTACATAATTGTAATCTACGAGCTCCAGCCTTTGTCAATACAATATATATATAATCAAGATAATCAAGTTGTTTTGTATGACGCGCTATTATTGCCCGTGCCAAAATCATTCGTGTGGTTAGAACTGTTGTTTATGCGTAAAAAATACTTGTAATTTATCTGAGGACGTATTTATTGTAGAGGTTTTGGTATACATAATTTAGTATAACACTGTAAAGTTCACAAACATCATAACTGTATTTGCCTTTTTTACTTTGTAAAGTATTCTCTTTTTATATTTTGGGTATTTATATTAATACTAATCCCTACTGCTGTAATATTATAAATTTGAATGTCCGTTTGTTAGTTACACTTTTACACGCAAACTACTCAACCGATCATCGTGAAACTTTGTGCACATTTTCTTGGAATTATTAAAAATAACATAACATAAAAATAACTTTTTATTTTTAGCAAATTTCCCTATATAGAATACGCTATTACGGTAGTAGCCATTGTAAAACCTAAGCCCGGGACCACTTTACGTTTTTATTTTGAGGTCCCCAGAAGCCAAAAACACCATTCGTTCATTTTTATATACTAACTTTTGCTCATCAAGGTTTCGCCCGTGATTAAATTTATCAGCGAGTAAAATTTTTTAAGTGCATTAATATCTAATTCTTTAAGAATGACATTAAAACAATGAAGTAGTGTTAGTGGAGCTGTGAAGGAATTTCGCAAAACCAGTTCTTAGTGAGAAAAGGCACTGAAAACCTATGAGCAAATAGGAACGATCGTGTTAAATTGCAACCCTGTAAGACCTACACCCGTTCTTAAGTTATGTAGAGCGGAGCCCTAAAAAAACATAATAAACTATATTTGCAAAAACCGTTTCTTAGTGAACACTTTAAAATGTAACATTTACGTTAATTTTAACCCGTATAATGTAAGGATTATTTTAAGAATTTGTTGGGAAGAGCCCTAAAAAAAAATTTAAAATCGCTACGACCGGTTAGTGGCGATCAGTAAACATTTGTTTTTTTTTTTAGTATATACAATAATACACTTTTTATAGCACTATACATAAAACCACTCTAGATATATAATATTTGTTATTTACCCATAAAAATAGTTTTTTACTCAATGTTATCATTATATTTATCAGCATTAAATTAGCTTTGCATGGTTTTTTACTTAATGTAACCATTATTTTGTCAATACATAATAGCTCTAAGTATGAATTTATTATTTTGCTTGGAAAGAAAGTTCTTTACTCAATGTAACCATTATTTTGTTAATACATTATGGTTGTTTGTTTTACAATGTGTATGCTATGACATCATAAGTTAATAAAAAATTAAATGTTATTATAAACATAATATTGGGTATATTTATTCCTTCCTTAAAACTATAAACAGAGTTTTTTGTTGTTTCAAAACGTAAATATAAATAATAAAGATGTGCATTTATGTCTTACCTGTATCCATATTGGAAATAGTACATGGCACTTTGAGAGAACTTTGCTGACTACACTGGATTGTCTGGTCAAACTGCTGGTGTCAATGTACTATCGTGTCTGACCTTCGAAACTGGTTTTCTACAGTGTGCTATGTGGGCGGCTGCTGCTGAAGGAACCGGGCTGTGTCTATAGATGGGTTAAAACTTCTGTTCACTAGTCGGTTCAAAAAACATAGCCTGCTCATCGTTCAATTTACAAAACCTTTCTTATTTATTATACTGATAATATAATGAAACTCAACTTGTATATATATATATATAACATGTCATATTATGATTCTGTAAATGTAGGTAAGAACTCAACTTGTATTACGTTAGCCCAATCATAGTTTAACTTAGTATTTTCAAATTTTAAAATATAACTTAGAGTACACGCTTCTTACAAAATGTAACATAAAACCATGCAACGAAAGTTCCATTTAATACAAAATAGGTGCATTGCAATACATTTTTGACTAGTAACATTTTTTCACCTTTAAATATTACAGTTTTACATACAAAAATAGATGTAAAAGAACATTAAATATAAACACTTGTTACCAGCTGTTGTCTATTAAAGGTTTAATATAGATTATTATAAAATTATAACAAAACCATGTTAACATTGAGTGGTTGCAGCCATTAAACTTCTGGCATTGATTGACGGTGTCAATGTTTCTTAAACCAGCCAGATGGGGTGTACCTATGAATGACACGATCAATCCGCATAAAAATGGGTATTTTAATATTTCATTACATTTGTTGCTAAAGTTTATAGAAAATAGTATTCAATGTAAAAGGTTTTTGTATTCATTGAATTTGCTTTGCAGAATTGTTTAAAAGTTATACTCATTCAATGACGCACACACACACACACACACACACACACACACACACACACACACACACACACACACACACACACACACACACATAAGAACTAGGGTACCTACATTTTTAATATAGAACGACTATTTGTAAAATTTACTATTACTCTTTGCAATACAATTGCAGTCTCACATAAATGTTTATAGGAAGATAAAACAATGTTTTCAATAGTATTTCAAACATGGGAAATATTTGTAAAAAATATTTCTATAGACTTTCTGTCTTAGTATTATTTTTGTAGTACTTCAAAAGACTTTTTTTTAACTATTAATCAGTTTTTTGCTATGTTATTTTCGCTTTTTCCTTTACATAGATACAATAGGACCATAAATGTATAACTAAACTTAAACAAACTCTTTGCATTGTGCTAACAGTATTTATCAACCAATAGTTTTCTCCTTCACATCTGGTGATGTTATCTTGCGACACACACACGTATCTTGGTTGCAGCCACTAAACTTCAGGCGTCGATGACGGTGTCAAAGGGTCTTAAACTTGCCGGATGGGTTGTACCTATGAATGACATGATCAATCCGCATAAAAATAGGTATTTTTCATATTCCATTACATTTGTTGTTGAATTTGCTAAAGTTTATGGAAAACATAGAATGTTACTATTAAGGAAGTTAAAGGCTGATATATAAAGGCTGATAAGGAATATTGTAATTCCTTTTTTAGAAGTTGGGAATTCCATTAACATCCAAGCTTGCCAACTACGGATCGTCACACTTGGACTGTTAAAACATCTAATTACGTAGAACGAGCCGGGTATATTATATTTGGTTTACAAACAGGCAGAAGGGACACCATCACAAAACATGCAGACAAATTTGATCATTGCAACTTAAAAAGTATTAAAGTCTATTTAAATTCACAATTTTTTCCCTACTACAATTTGAATGTGCGTCATTCTATAATAATAAAAGCACAGTATATATTATACGATATGTATGCAAAATTCCGAAATTCATATTACGGTAACACAAATATACCTTTACTATCACCAGAAGAATACTTAGATGGTTACACAATAGTTGCAATTGATTATTCTAAACAAAATAAATCAGTAAAAAATCATCACGTGTTGATATAAAAATAGAAATGGAATTTAACTCGGCTATACCGGCTAATACAACTGCATACTGTTTAATTCTACATGATAAAATCGTAACATACACACCTTTAACTGGAATTGTTAAAAATGTATTGTAAAAAACCGGTTTTGTTACATTCCAATGAATTCCGCGAGTATAAAAGCAGAGCGTACAGGCCGCTCCTCATCAGTTTGTTGCCTACCGTTGTATGGGTAGCATCGTATTCAATATGGCTTCTCCTAGTGGTACACCTGAAAATGTGGTAGATATTGAGAAGGAGATATCTGAGTTTTTAGATCTTCAAGGTCACCAGGAAGGAGGTGAACAAAACGTTTGCGGACAACTTCACGCCAGTAATAATGTTGAAGAAAAAGGTAAAAGAAGAAAGACTATACAAAAGAGAAAAAGGGATACTGAAGATAATATTTCTCCAAACATATTGAGTGAGGTATTTTTGCGAATATTTTACCCAATCTCTTCCAGTTTGGACAAAAGTGTTTTAATCGGTGTTATGAAATCGACAGATTATTCCCCTACTGTAATTTTAACTCATGGACCCAAAATGATTTTGTTTACGGACAGTGCTTGGGAATCGTTTATGAAACACTTGCATCTGCTAGAATGCTATTTAAGTAGTAACATGTTTGGAAGAAAGACAAGAGTAGGACTTTTGGATTCAAATGTGGAAATCGATATTATTAAGCATCGTGGTGATCATCAGCTGCGGTTTAGAGACACAACAAGACATGATAACAAAATTCAACTTAATCGAGAGGAGTTTTTCATTTTAACTTGTGCTACTGAACCAATAACAAGATATTTGAGACAACTGGTGTTTTCAAGTTCGATTATTAAAGATTATTTGGAAGACACTTTGGACAAACAACCGGACGCACCTATATTATATGGACCTGTGGATACTTCTATATTTAATAGAGTTCCTCATGAAGTACAGATGTGGAGACAATTGGAAAAGTACACTCAACTACATAAGAAATCAGTAAAACAGGAAGAAGAGGAAGATGGAGGAGAAGAATCAAGTGTTAGTGATGAAAATGAAAACAAGGAAAATATAAAGATGGAAACTTAAATGACAATGGTTAGTTTTTAAAACAATAACCAACATTTTGTGGGGTTAGGCCTATTGGGGACGGTGCCCACGTTAAATATACACCAACGCGCCAACAACTGTACGGCCTGGTATAAAAGTAGTACCTACCGTGGTGTGGAAATCAGTTGACCTCCTGACTTCGTAATGAGCAGACGTATGACCTTCAAAATGGACAAGGGAGAAGAACAACAAGTAAAGTCCAAGCCTGGTATTATTGAGTTTCAAGCGTTTCGTGGTAATGATGATAGATTCATTATAAAAGAACTTGTGTTTTTGGACATGAATACAAGTGTTCCTTATTCGTTTTTATTTAAACCACCATGTTCTTATTCGTCTTTAACTAGTAAAGCCGCTACTACCAACAGATGGATTTCAAAACACTTCCATCATATCGATTGGTATGATGGTTTTACAAGTTACACGGACTTGTATCACATTATGCATCACTTTTCAGACAAGTTTACCAATATTTACACAAAGGGGCTGGAAAAGAAAAGATGGATCGAAGGATTTACTCATGTTCCGGTTAATGATGTGGAATTGGATAAGAATTATCAATACATGCTGGAAACCATATGTATTTGTACAAAAAGCCTAGAACATGATAAAGATAGACATTGCGCTTTGAAAAATGCCTATAAACTCGCCTCTTACCTTCAAAGTGGGGAATTGGGGAGTGGTGGGGGTAACGGAGAGTATATAAGTGAGGAGCAGACAGGGACCTGGCATGAGTATTACTCGAGATTCCGAGACGACAACATCTCCGAGCAAGAAGACGATCTGTAACCTGACCATGGCATCTCACCAGTTCCTTCAGACTTTGGTCGAGCAGTTCAATGCTCACTCCAAGTCAACAATATTACCTGTAAAGAAGTGCTCGGAACTAAAAGACGAGAAGCACTACATAATCCATGCTATGAAGAAGATGGAGACTACAGTTGGGGAGACTATCTGCTGCAGTCTCAGCGAGGCACCGTTTACTCCGGGGGATGAACCAAAGTTCCAGGTGTACCTGCCCAAGAGATTCGTCCATCTTCTACAAAACGAGGATCTTCGCTCTATTCAACCCGGGTGTCTATACCTGGTGTCGCACGGCTGCACAGGTAGCAATTCTACAGAGTTGACCATCCACATCGCTGACAAGCAGCAGTGTTAGATTTAAGTTTTAATGTTGTACATATGTTGTTGTTGTAATGTTTTATAAATAAACGAATCATAAAAGACAAAAAAATAAAAAAAAAAACAAAAAAATGCAACATATCAATATGTGACAAACGTCACGTATTGATATGTTGCATTTTTTTTAAACTTCGCGGGTGACCTTGACCTTTGACCTTTGCATTTCACAATTACCCCCACTACCGTAATTACCCCCACTACCGCACTAGGATTCAAACCTGCTTGGATGCGAAAAACGGTCAGTCTGTTGCCAACTAGCAAACGATGAGCACCTTGTACGAGCTTTGCTTACAACGAGTTATAACTGACGCATCTTTATTCCAGACGGCTTTACGAGATAATATCCCTATAACAGTAAAACAGGATATCAAAGAGTACAAGAAAGATAATAGAGGGTATTCGGGATACTCCTGGTATAGGTTCCAAGACGGGGAAAAGTTTTGTAGGCCTTGTGGCAATGCTGCCGTCAGAGACCTTCGACGGTTCGTACAGGAAGGTGGTAGAAAACAGTTCGGATTTCTAGCACCGATGTTTAGATTTGAAAACTACAAGGACACCTGTGCTATTTGTTCCATCCCACTGTATCAATGGAAAAAGTTTAGAAGTGTTTAATTGGATCTTCCATACCCCCACCACCATTACCCCCACCACTTTTTCATGTACCTCTAAACGCTGTGCCTCGGCTTCATTTCTACTCCAGCAGCCGACCTAGCAACATCAGGATGTCTCTGAACGTCAGTTGCGCAAGTTACGAGGAGGTGAGCATCAAGACTCAGCAGGAGCTAAACGACTTGTACAAGGAGTTGCAGCTCATGGTGGCACGAGGCTACCGTATAAACGTGCAAGTTTACGCTTGCAACATACGGAACACCCGGCAGTCAAAAGAAGAGCCTGGACACTCCTCCACGGCTTCCTCACCGGCATCGATGAAGACCGAGCCAGACAACTTGGACTACTTCAGCTGACTAGCAGTTGTCTTCCTTGTTCTTACAATAATAGAATATGTATATTTTTTCATTATATTAAAGAAGTAAAAGAGCAAAAACACCTATCTTGTTACTGACATATGAGCTCAGTAACAAGATAGGTTTTTTTAAAACACAATTTGGATGACCTTGAAACTTCCCCCTCCACTGCTTTGCTACCCCCACCACTTGACTATTGATGTACATGGCACATCACAATTGGAAACCTCATTCCATCTTCAACAGCCAAACCGACAACATCAACAATGGCAAACCTACCAACGGATAAAACATGTCCTTACGTTTGCTGTGACTTCGTTCACGAGTTGGAGAAGAGGATGCAGGAGAGGGCGATACGAAGAAAGCAGATACACTCAGAAAATATCATGATAATCAACGGCTATCTTTTATTGTTCGGCCTTATTATGGTTGTACTTTTCATACTGTATGGTATAGTCACATGTGTCGGCAAGGTTGCAGAAGAAAACGCTCGTTACCATCAATTGGAAAGTTTCAATGTTACTTTGTAGGTTTTCCTTTTTTTAAAACTTCGTTTGGATGACCTTGAAAATTCCCCCACTACTCCACCACACCCCCACCACTTCACCATGTTCCTGCATGAGCATCACATCAACCGTCATTCCTTGTCCGACAAGCAACCATGGCAGACAACAACACCATCAGCCAAGCTGACTCCACTACTGATGTTGGTACAAGTACGGGTTGGACACTGTCGGTCGATAGTGTACACTATTTGGAAACGATTTGCGAACGGATGAAGGAAATACTGCGGGACAACCCTGGGATCATAATACAAATGAATTTAAATTATGATTGGTCCCAAGTTAGAATGCAAGGGGATGATAACAACGGTCAACAATCTCCACAATATTCGCCCATGTCCCCGATCTACCCTTACGGCGAGTCTGACGTCGATGAAGATGAGGCTAATGAGGATGTGGGGGACAACGAGGCTGAAGAGGAGTAACCTTCATTCCTTTTTTTTTAAACCCAAATTGGATGACCTTGAGAATTCCCCCTCCACTATTTCCTTTTTTAAAAGCCAAACTAAATGACCTTGAAAATACCCCCTCCACATACTTTTGGTTTACCCCCTCTACTTTTCAATACTGTTACCACAGTCTGTAGCTCACATCATTCCTTGATTAGCTATCATGGCGGACAGCACTCTTTCTCGAGTTGACTCCACTACGGATGAAGAATGGCCATTTTCCTGGAATGTTCATCTGCAAGACTCGGCAGAAGTGGATATGCTGCATGAGAAATTGGTGTATGTATTAAACGAAAACCCCAACATTGAATGTAGAATGACTATGGATTTCGATGCGACAGGGGTCCACACTCAACCTTCCACTTCCAGCCAGCCTGAACCTCAGCTACAGCCGAAGAACTTTACACATCTTTACACTCCAATACGGCCGGAGGATGTGGTTATCAGCGAGGCAGACTCTACTACAAGTTATATTGAGCCTACGAATTGGAAGCTTGTTGTTGACACCTTACACAAGGTCGACTTAGTATGTGACAAATTAAAGGAATTGATGATGCAAGATCCTGGTCTTCGTTTTAAAATTGATTTGTTTTTCATCTGGGGAGCACCTGCACGGGGCTCTTCGTCTGACAGCTCTCCAAGTACAACGGACGAGGAGGAGGAGGACGACTAGTTATCTTTTTTAAAACTCCGTTTGGATGGCCTTGACCTTTCCCCCTCCACTGGGTTTATTTAAGGTGCACTCTCAATGACTGCAGCATCATTTCATCGCGCACCTTCACCACAGCAACATGGAGAGTCGACTCAACTACTGTTGCGAACAGAAATGTTTTTCATGGCCAAATGACATTGATGTTGCGGATGGCCTGGCGTGTAGAAAATGTGAAGCTTTTGGTCAATGCATGTGTAAGTGCAAGTCTTGGAAGAAGCCGAAACCAGAGTTGAAGACATTCCATGTGTACCAGATGAGAGGGCATAAGTACACTTGTTGCCCTGAACGTTGCATTAAATTTACACTAAAACAGCTAACTGGCTGCAAATTGTGCAACAATCATTTTGCAGGTTTTTGCAAACATTATTTAGGAGCCTGTCAGTACAGATCAACTTGGCATACAGAAGCACTCACTATCAATGAAATCGCTATAGACACACAAGAGTAGTCTTTCTACTCTTTGACTTTTTTTAAAACTCCATTTGAGTGACCTTGACCTTTCCCCCTCCACTCACCTTAGTTTATATAAACCCCATTCCCACTGACCACAGCATCACTTCATCGTGCTCCCTCGTCAAAGCAACATCAACTATGGAAAGTAAGCGCATCTCATGTTGCGAGCATAGGTGTTTGGAGATACAAGGCGTCACATATTGTGCAAAGAAGCGTTGGGAGGAAGAGACGGGGACAACCTATTGCTGTGAGAATAAGTGTTTCCTCTTACCAAAGTGGCAAGTGGATGGGCTGGCCTGTCGGCAATGTGAATGCTTCGGATGTTGCAGGTGTAGATGCAAGAACCAACAGCTGCCACCACCGGTACTACAAACTTTCAAAATCTACAAATCCAAATACTTTTATACTTGTTGTCCGCAGCGGTGTATTAAATTTCACTTCTCCAACCTTACCAATTGTCATAAGTGCTACGGACAACCTGATGGGTGGTGCACCTGTTTTCTGGACTCCTGCCGCTACAGATCGGATTGGCTTACAGATCCGTTGGAAATTGATGAAGTCGCCCAGGAAGCACAAGAGTAGTCTTTCTACTCTTCAACTTTTTTAAAACTCCATTTGGATGACCTTGAGATTTCCCCCTCCACTTCCCCATATACCTAGAGTACACTGAAGCTGACAGTCAGTCACTCGGTGGCTGTCGTGGGGTGCGCATCGGTGTCGGCGCTCCGTTGTTAAGTTTTCAAGGTCACAGTAATATGAAATTGGGGGTGTTGTGCTAGTTCAAGGTCACCTGAGGGATTACCGATTGCCCATTTAGGCAGAGTCATGTCAGAAACTCAGGTTTAACTTGGCACTTTTGCCGTTTCTCATGTAATATTCGCTCCAAGTGATCAAGGTCACGGGGACTCGGACTGAAACTCGGAGCGTAGTGCGAGAAACGGCAAAAGTGCCAAAAAAATTTTAAGTTTCTGCGTGACCTTGACCTTAGTGGCGTCGGTGACGTCGTTTTGATGACGTAAGGGGTGATGACGTCATCAGCACGTCATTTCTGTGACGTCATGGGTGTGACGTCATCGAAATGACGTCATTAGTGATGACGTCATCGATTGCGTCATCGATGACGTCATCGATGACGTCATCGGTGAGGTCATTGACCTCGATGACGTCATCCCTCAGGTGACCTTGAACTGGGCCAGCATCCTCAATTTTGCACTACTAAATCATATGGGTATAAAACTTAAAAATGCAATAACTTTCTTAATACTGTTCCTTTTGACGTCGGGTTGGTGGCTAATTACTCCAAATACAAAGACGTTTAAAATTATTTATAATGGGACGAAAGCTAAAGCATATTTCTGTAAGATTCACTGGGGGGCGTTCCATAGAGAATGTTTAAATTGAAACTCCCTTTGCCTCTGTCACATCATACACAATTTTAAACGTCTTTGCATTTGGAGTAATTAACCACAAACCCGACGCTAAAAGATTGAGTATTAAGGAAGTTATTGCATTTTTAAGTTTTACCAATATGATTTTAATGACAACTTTGAACGCCTACCATTTCAGTCAGGGTCATCCATTTTAAGTCTATTTTGAAGCATTGTACTTTACCAAGTAAGACGTTTAATTTGATATCAACCTATGCTTACATTTAAGATTTTATTTTTGACTCCTGGTGGGCCGTCCCCCTAACATGACTTAAAATGTTTGATAACGTCAAAAGGTACTTTGTGTTAAGTTACTGTCACCCCCAAACGATATTTGTTAATCTTAACAAATAAAAAAATTAAAGGGGGGGCGGATTTTTTACACCCTGTTTAATATAGTACTACATATTGTGAGGTATAGAATCGTATTGCATATATACATGATTCATTATTATAAATTAATTTGAGTAATTTTCACAGATTTAAACAAGTACCCATCAACATTTTATACAATTATCATGAATTTTTCATTTATTATTTTAGAGTTTTTTGCATATGTTTATCGTTTGAAAGTACAATTCAAATACACATGAGGCAATGTTTTCTTTCATGCTATGCTTAGGCCAATTATGTGAAATAGAAAACTGTAAGACTAGACATAAGTATTTTTATTAAACATTTAAGTAATATTAGGGTTCAGTCATTAAAATATTATGTCACTAAGTCATTGACTCAAATAATAATAAGGCTATTAAGGCATAGTATATATTTTTTCAGCTATTTTTTAATACAATAAAAACCTAGCGGTGTGGTGACTATTAGTTTCGAACGGTTAACAAACACGTCAACACTTAAAATTAGTTTTGCGACAGAAGCCAGAATTCGAGAAACTGATGTAACAAATTTTGAGCTGCGCTCAGTCAAAGAAAGACGCAACGGTTATTATCATCGTCTCCAACCAAGAATGAGCCAATTAGAACATCCACACAGAAAAAAACTGTTTTGTTGGGGTGACAAAAAAATTTTGTCCCATCAAAAAAAATTCGTTGAAATACGTACAAATATTTTTTTGTTGGACTAAAAATTATTTGTAAATTATTTGTTAAAAATTATTTGGTTAAAGCAACCAAAAGTTATTGTAATTGAAACAAAAAGTTAAAATTGTTAATGAAACAAAATTCTGATACATTTTGTCAACGTAACCAAACCCTATTTTGTTGGCCTGAATTATTGCAAAGTGTTATTTTTACATGAAACTTCATGAATTAATGCATTTCTGCTAACCAACTGATTAAAAAAATTTAAATGAAACCAAGCCAAAAGTATTTACCTGTGTCCGGATTTGAATGTACAACCTCTCACTCAATGACCTGACGCTCTAACCACTTGAGCCACGGGAGCAGGGAGTGTACAGGTTCTTATTTACTACTTAGCTATTTTTTTACTCGGCCTGAGAACTTCGTTAAAACTCAAAAGGTTAGCCCAAATGTGAAATAACTTACTAATTGACGTTGAACGTTTATTTGATGTGAAATAAATATTGTGTGCTATGAGGGTAAACAAAATATTTGGTTGGGAATGCCAAATTTTATAACCAAAATTTGTTTGTTGATTGTTGATCCAAACCATTGGTTTTGTTGGTTTGACCAATTTTTTTGATTCCCTCAACAAAACGACGGCAACAAAATAAATTTTGTTGCTATCACAAAACTTTTAGCGAATTTCCCATAGGGAATAAGCTATTACCGTAGGTCTCATGGTAAGACCTAAGTCCGGGACCATGTTACTTTTTCGTTTTGAGGTGCCCAGAGACCAAAAATAATAGTCATTAAAATTTTTATATATATATATATATATATGTATGTATGTATGTATGTATGTGTCCCTAGACACGATAACTCTCGTAAAAACGGTCCGATCGACACCAAATTTGGTAGAGATGTGTAATCCTACGTTTATTCGGATGAGTTCGTAAACCAGACATATCGACCTATCAGAAGGGGTAGTTTTGGGGGGTTTTGTACACCAAAAATGGGTTTTTTGCATTTTTACATATAATTTTTAAAAATATTTAATTTTTATTTTCACCATTGGATTTAGCTCAAAAAAACACACAATTTAGTATGTTGAAGCTTTGCTCTATCTCCATTGGTTACCGAGATATTAAAAAGTCTAAAGACAGTACGTTGTATTTTGAGGCTCTAATGTTAATCTTATGGAGGATAAGGATTTGATAATATTTCACTTATTAACCAATATTTTTGGATGTAACTTGGTATTTAGCTTCATTTGGTTGAGCTTAATTTATTTATGGTAAAAAATCTTGGTTTTTGTGCTTATCATGGCAGCAAACCTGCATACTCTTTTCCCATGTTAATCATATGGAAAATAAGCGAACTTGTTTATTTATGGACAGATATAGATGAAACTAAGTTTATGGCTTCATATGTTCGAGATAGTTTTTTTTATGCTAAAAACGTACTTTTAGTGTTCCCCATGACAGCATACCTGCATACTCTTTCCCTACATTTATCAGGAGAATAGACATTTATTTCCCTATTTATGAGCACGTGATTATATTTTGTTATTACAGATTTATCTGGTCAAATTAATATTACTAATTTGGAAATTCGCTGAGTACGCAGGTTTGCTGCGACGGGGTGTATTTTTTCTGTGCAGGCTGCTTGGTCAGCAACTACCGGATCCGCAGGCCTATACTGGGTGTAGGAAGTAAATTATTGTTTGTCAAATTCACACACTGAAATGCTTTGAAAAATAAACTGCTTGTTTCTTCTCTAGGTTGCCGGAATAACAACACGTCATACTATTTAATAGCTTGTATCAACAATTGAAAATCGTTCAAACAACGTTAATAACAGACGGGCTCTAACCGGAGCTCTATTTACTTCAGCAGCGACTCGGCAAACCTATGAAAATTCAGGAACATGAATATAACTTTCTTGAAAAAGTTGCTCTGTAATATTTATCGCCGCCCTTTTGTTCCACGTTAGCGTGGTTGTATTAATTTTTCCCCTTTTTGTAAAGGCATTTACGTCAGTATGATGAAAGTGAAATAAATTGTAAGAATATGAGTCCATGATATTCTTTAACTCTGAAATGTATTATAATAAATTTTTTATTTGTAATTACTTATTGATGTATAATACTGTTTGGTCATTGAATATTTCAAAATTTATTTTTCTTTCTAAAAGAAACAACAGTGCATAAAACCTTTTTGAATACAGTTTATTGGAATAAATTATACAGCTTAATAAAAAGTGTATTACACAATTAAACCGTGCATAAAATATAAAGAATGAGAACTAAGGCTTACATTAGTGAAGTTGTTAAAATATGTATGAGATTAATCAAAATAATTTTATATATACGACGCACAAATTTATATTAGGTATTGTAAACAATTCCTAAAAATAATACCTCTAAAACTTCAAAAACAATAATATACCGAATCAATGCATCCTCCATGTTTTTTTCAACATTATTTTTCATATATATATATATATATATATATATATATATATATATATATATATATATATATATATATATATATATATATATATATATATATATATATATATATATATATATATATATATTTTCTACTATTACATTAACAGGAAAGATGAACAACAATTCATAATGACAGATCGCAAACAGTTGTCCACATTCAATATTAATACTTTGTATAGTAGTAGATATAAAAGAATTGAAAGTGTTTATACCGCTTGTGTTTGTATTTGATAATACCCACATTTATGATTAACAATACGTCTGAGTTTACCATAGATAACTATTTATTTGAAAGATAATTCCTTCCTGTTACTATCTAATTAAAAATAAGTCTTTATCGTTTTAATAGCTGAATATTCATTTTGTTCTTATTTAGTATGACAATACATTATATTTGTTTCATTGTTTATGTAAACAAATCTTATATGTAAATAAAGAACTATTGACTATTGACTATTAACAGTAAAAGTAGACAGAAAATAATTATATATGTTATTAGTACTTCATGTCAGGATAGTTGTTGTGCTGTTAAAAGTAAAGAAATATATTTAATACATTGTTCGGTAATGTATTATATATTATGTATGCTAATGAATGTTTTACTTTCTTGTTATTATAGGTTTTTATTTTTTCTGAGTACTTGCTCGTAGTCAATTCACAGCCAATTCGTAGCCTAGTTCATCTGACTCTTCATAAAAGGCCCACCAGAAGTCTGGGCCAGAGGTAAATTTAAAACGAATGAATTTGTTTGATTTGCTACATAATTGTAGGTGTTTTTAAATGAAGTTTTGGCATTTTGCCAATATTTTGTTCCAACTAAATGGACTGAGTCTCAGCTTATACAAAATAGAGCAAAAAATGTGCAGTCTCAGCAATGTACTGGCTGAAGGTAGTCTCAATTGTGAAGTCTTGACTGAAGTGGAGATGGTGGGATCCACCGTCGACCCAAACTTTATCATGAGCAGTTTCTGTACAAAGTTATCTCGTGTTCTCCACCTGCTCCGCATACTGAAGCCTCTGTTGACAGAGCATTACCTAGTCGCTGTCTATGTCTACCTTGGCTTATTTCATTCTCATCCCTCGTATGAACTTGCATTTGGGGACACGCTGCAAGGTGTGACTGCATTCTTCTCCTTCTAAAAGGCGGCGGCAAGGATCAATGGGTTGGCAGGTTATACCGATCACTGCAAATCTCTCTTCAGGAGGCTAAAATCCTTATAATCTTCAGCCAGTACATCCTGCTTAGTCTCTGTTGTGTAAGGAATAACTTGCACCAGTTCACAACAAGGGAAGTCCACCATACCCACAATCTCCGTAATAGGATTCAACTCATGTACCTCACTGCAGACTGTCTGAGAAGGAACACTGTTTCTGGATCAGAGCTCTGAAGGAAGATGGACAGTTGGTTGCACTAGACGTGAGACAGCCCAGCGGCATTTGTGCTACACATTGTCAGTTTGACAGGCTGAATTTGAAAGAAGATCTTAGTAATGATTTTACTGCATATCATTATAATGATTGATCCACGCCATGTTGCACGACATAGAGACAAAATGCCCATATGAAGCAGAAATTCTAACGGGCTGTCTCACGTCTCGTGCAACCAACTGTACAATGATTTATCACCACGTTTTAAGTCTCGTGAACAGGCTGCTAAAAAAATGGCTAAAGCCTGGATTCTAGATAGACTACTACTATTGACTATAACTAATGTGAATAGACTTTTCATCCAATGCATTTTGTTTGATACCGAAATTTAGACGGTAGGTACACGTGCAAAAGGCGTTGCAATCGATGTTGTAATTATTCGTGATTTGGTTTCAAACACGCCTATGCTATGAGAAGTCTATTCTCATTAGTGTATACATTCAAAGCTACTACTGTATTTAATCGACAAATACTTCGATGCTTTAGTCCAAATTTAGGCTTAACGTTATCTTGTCCAAATTGAACTAATTGTAAAATAGTGTGAATAATATATTAAACTTTTGACTCAGTCTATCTAGATATTCTGGTCATCGACGTCACAGGAGGTACAGTGTTACACTCGGGAGATGGATAATTTTTTAATGCTATCGAGCAAATATTAAAATTAATTCAGGTTTATTTACACAAAACCGCTATGTATTTACCGCTTCCTTCACATATTCCTTATAGACCTGGTGGGCTAAATCGGAGAAATAGAAGAACTGGGAGTAAGTAACAAGATAGTATTAATTTCATGTGTAAGGATTTTATGCTGTACAATCTTTGACATGTAAGTCTACCAAGCCGTAATAAGTCCTTTTATTGGTAAACGGTAAGGTATTTTTACTTAATAAAAATAAAGTGGTAATAGTGACAATTATTTATAGTGGGTATTTATCTTTTTCAATATCTTTTTCAAAAAAAGCGACTGTAAAAACATTAAACTCTGTTTTTCATTTTCAAATCTTTATATACCTTCCGGTTGGAATGAAAAAAACTGTTTATGATACAAGTTATACAGTAATATTTGCTTGGAGCATGTCGGTAAAACGAATCCATGTCGTCAACTTTATGGCTTTTCCACGAGTTACGAATTCAATTTGGATGCCTTTGTTGGCAAGTGTGGCCTGAATATGAAATGAATATCCACAACTCGGGAATTCATACAGTGGGTCGGTGACTTCTCGAGTTCAACTGACCCTTTTAAACATTATCAAATTATTTGTATATTTTCGAATGACTTTTACTGCTCCTGAAATTGTCTGTAGAATGATGGACTGTTGTTCCTTTATAACATATTATTTCATTTGATAAAATAAACAGCCTATTAAGAAGGAAAAATGCATATGTCCTGTTATGAAAATACTATTTCGTACATTGGAGTTGTCATGACAATGTTTAAACCCATATTTTATATGTTTATTTTCAATCTTTCCTATGTCAATTAATGTTTAATGGCTATTTTTATTTATTCATTTATTTGATTTTTGGAGGAGAACAAATACCTCTTTGCTCTGAAGTGGCTGATTTGTAGTCGACTAGTCTTCAAAATATCAAAATTACTCTTTTTTTTACCTTCGGACACCAGTCTGAGATAGACTGTCGCATCACATCAGCACTAGGCCTACTTTAACTTTCGACATTTAGGACTCACTCAGAATTCAACAGTTCATTTTACCAAAGATCTAAACAGCAATCCTCTCTACATCGGTATTCTTGTATCGGAGGACGCTATGGACTAAATGCAACAAGCAAAACTAATTTTTCTCGCCCTCCAACATGTTTATGGTGACCGGGTCCACCGACGGCATTCAAAGATGCCGTGTGGCCTGAAAGCGTAGAAGTTCCCAACAAAGACAACGGACAACAAAAGAATGTGTGTTCCATGTCCCAGGAAATAAATGCAGTTATTTAAACCGGTCCTGCCCTTCCTGTATACGTGTGACTGAAAATAGCGATGACCCGACAAAATTTGAGTCACAAAGTAGACCTAGTTCACCTCACCATGCCGTTCCACCCTGTGATGAGTCTCGCAGTACATTGACCGTGACCCTCCAGCTCCCAGCTTTCCTCCCATGACTGGAAGGTTTTCTGACGCTCCTGTGCCCTTTCCAGGTACTTAGTTACATGGTATTTTCTCAGATAGGTCGTCTTTCCCTCCTATCTCATTGATAACTAGTGTAGGTAGTAAAATTAGTCGGCAAAAATTAAATAATTTTTGGACAGTCAATTTCTTTTGAAATGAGTTCTGTCATCCCCTGGCCCTCCTCCGAAAAGTCCCCTGAATTCCCAAATGGGGATCATACCCAAAAATGAGGGGTTGGCCTATAAGGAGGTACAATATAATTTTATATTAAGTATACTAAATTTAAATACATTCCAGAAGGTTTATAGGTATTAAATTAATGGTTTTAATATGTAGTAGAATACAATGCTGTAAACCCGACCTCAATACAACCATAAACTGCAGACGTTCACAATTTAGAATTAATATAATATTTCAAAACTTTGAAATGAAAGAACTTCCAACATATTTTACCTTTTAAAGGTCTGGTTCATAGCTTTGTACTCTCCTTACTAAGATTTTTTAAATTATGTATGGCTATGGACTAAAAAGAAATAAGAACTTCCTCTTTAAATGTCCATATAGAGGGTGGTTAAGGGTGACATGATAGGCATATGTCAAGCTAGCCGCGTTTTCAAAGGTAATTGTAAAAGCAAATGTTTGTAGCAAAACGCACCTCTAAATGTCAAGTATTTAGAATATTATTACATTTTTAAGCACTGAGGTGAAAATTTAATTTTTATTCAAAGTTTGACAGGCTGCCATTTCTGACTTAGGCAACCTTTTGAGATAAGGTTTGTGCCATTAAGTTCTACTACTTAAGACATTTAATTATATATACCGTACATAAATCTATTTTTGGACGTAAGATTTATTTCTGAATCCACGTGGACCATCCCATCATTTTTAGGAATTTTGCTATCTGGGGATTTCAGGTGACTTTTCTGAGGAAGGTCAGTGGATGGCTTGGAACACATTTCAGCATAAAGTGACTGTCAAAAACATTTTTCATATTCCATCAATATTTTGGCTTAATTTTATTTACTACGCTTAACTCCAGCGACCACCAGGACAGCCGGATACTGAACGACACGTCGATGCGACTCTGAGTGCTGCTTGACTCTACTCTCTAGTGACCATGGTTTGACAGGCATTGTTTGACTATTCAACTGTTAAAGTGGACGTTGATTTTTTTCTTTAACAATATGTAGAGAAAGCATATCAAATTTTTATTTGTCAATCTTCGAGCGGGCACTTACACATGTGCTTGTTTATTCTTTTCACATAAATGTGTTCTTAATATGTTTATTACTACAGTTCTAGCTAGATTCAGTGCCAATGGAATAGGTATAAATTTAAACTTAAACTACTTTAAATCAATTAAACAACTTGTTATCTCCAATATATTTTTGCACGCCATTAAATGAAAAAGTTGTATAAATTTCAAAACTTAAATGCACTATATATTGGAATGTATATTTATTTTTATTCTACAGTTGACACAGGAACATATGTTGTGGTATTGGCGAACCGCAAAAACTATTAGCGAACAAATAATCAAAACGAGCTAATGGCTTAGTGATGTTGTTCATGGTGAAGTGAGCATTGTAATTCAAGCTGAGCGCCTGATGTAAATATACTTATGGAATAAGTTGCACTGTCAATTTTTTATGAATTGCGCACACTGTAAATATAATGTTTTTCAAACATTTCAAAGTTCTTAATTGTAAATTATGTCATAACACTTTTTTTCTTATTTCGAAAATTAGTTAGAGTATTTCTCTGTTTTTCAACAGGTATACTGATTCCCAAGGGTTCTATGTCTATTTAGAAAATTAAATAATATTAAATTATTATATGTGTTTAGGAATAATTTTCTTTTATTGTAACTTTTAAGATCGATAAAAATATTATTAGATGCCATAATAGTTTTACCAAACAAAATAGTTGCAGTGTGTTGTTGACAAGATTCTTCACATTACTTTTTTGTATTCACTGTCGTAAAATAATTTTATTCCAATGTAAAGTTCATCGGGACACAACAACTAGGTGGAAGAGTTAAAAGTATAAAGATCTATAATAATAAGCTCTCCTTTCAATATTACATTTTCGATCACAAACATGGTGGGGATCGAAGTTTAATTTTAAATTATAGACCTATTTGTCATTTACTGGTTTACATACATTTTGTTTGTTTATCAATTATTTGTTTTGGGATCCTTGTTACAGACATTGGGTGGGAATTAGCTGAGATTTACACCCTAGGGTTGCTTGTCCGCGAGGTGGTGGAAGGAACGAGGCGAGGAAGGACATCTCCCAGGACAGACGCGGCTCAACCCCCTCACTGACACACACTAGGCATAGAGCAAAGTCTTCAGGTGAGCTATCCAAGTTATTATATGGCCGATCGAACACGCAGTAACTAAATATGGCACCTCAAGCCGGCAGCAGTCTTGACTTAGCTTTAAAGGGTCTCCTGGAATTAATCCAGCGCCTGCGTTGGTAGGTTAGGCTATCGTGACATTTACGTAGCACTAATGGGAATTGGCACAGTGCCGGCGCACTTCGACACTGGGAAAATACTAATAATAATGTAGAGTGATCAGTCCTACACTATCCTCCTGCCTTAGTGTACCAGACAAGTGAGATGTCACAAATTTTAGGTTTCCTCCTGGTGTTGTGCTTGTGTACTTGTGGTGAACTTGTGTTGTTTAGAGTGGACTACGTAACCAAAGAGAGGACGGAGCAGCTATAAACTGTTTAAATTTCTAACAGGGGCATACAATGGTCAATCCTGTTACTACTGGTAACTATGCGAATGGTTTTCATGCAGCCGGGTGTATGTCCCCATAACTGCATACTATACATAATTTGGCTAGGAAATAAAGCATAAAAGAGGGAGTAGGGCTTAGGCACTAATTTTGTAAAATTTCTAAGCAGGAAAACTACTCTGGCCAGCTTTTTGCAGATGTTATTAATGAATTCATTCCAGGTGAACTGGGGATCGAGAATAAAACATAGCAGTGACACATTTACATTTAGCCTCTTGAGTTAGAGAAGGTTGTAAAGTGCAAAGAAGTTTCTGAGTTTTATCCTTGTTAAGTTTAAGTTTATTGAGATCAAACTGGCGGCTACAATTAATTAATAGCTCAACTGTTCCCTCAGCTACAACTGGATCGCCCCCAGAGGACATGAGCGCAGTGCCATCTGCGAACCTAAGCACTTCAGCATCCAGCTCAAGATCGTTTATAACCACCAAAACCTAGACAGGGCCATTGCTGAGCCCTCCGTGATTCACCCTTAGTGGTTCAAATATCACAGCCTCCCATCCCCCTCCCCCAGGAAAATGATTTGGTACCTATCTTCCAGGTAGGAATTTAAAGTTTTGAGAGGTCCGTCTCTAATGCCGTACCTTTTTAGCTTTTCCATAAGGATCTCGTGAGATACAATGTCGCAAGCTTTCGAAAAGACACAAAAGATCAGCGCTACAGAGTTGTTTGCTTCAAAATCGCTATAAATTAGCTGCGTCAGGTCTGACAGTGCTTTTAAAACGACCAACTTTGCCTATAAAGCCATGTTGTAGGTTGAAGAACAGCTTGTTTACTTCAAAGTGTGCTACTACCTGATGTTTCATAACGGATTCCATAATTTTGGCAATCACTGGTATAATCGATATGGGGCAATAACTCGTCATGCTAGTGGGTCACCCTTCTCCAAAATAAGCACAGAACGGGAAATTTTGTGGCTTTTAGGAAAAAACGCCAGCATTAAGACAAAGTTTAATGAGCCTCAATAAACGCGTTTCAATAACCTCAATGATATATTTAAAAACTATTGCATTACGTATATATCCGGGCTGTGCGGAAAACCTTAGTCAACCTAAGAAAACCTGTGAAACCTTAGTTGTAAAGGACAACCTTTACAACTTTCTTGAGTGTTATTTTCTGCCAATGCTGTAAGTTAGGCCCATGAATTGGGATTGATTGTGCAGCCCACTGAGAATCCCCATGAAAGCAATCTACAATACTAGTTACATTGTATATAAAAGAAATTAAATTCATCTGGACTAGGTACGCACTTAGAAATAGGTGGATCACTTAGATTTCTATTACTGTCGACCAAGTTCCAAAGAGCTTTGCAAGGATTGAGTGACCTACCTATTACATGAGTGTTAGCGACCTTTTTGGCTACATAAAATTTCAATTAAGTCTGTTGGCCCTAAAATAAAGAGAGCAAAGATATTCCTTGGAGTCAACACTCTTTGCAGCTGAAAGTCTTTCAGTAAGCGCTATAAGACTGACATCTTAAGTCTAGATAGTTCATGCGTATAAAAAAAATTGGCTCTCAGCTTTACAATACATAGTATTACTTATAATCCGTTTTGTTTGTAATGGATGGTAAAAATCATAAACATCACAAAATTGTAAAAAAATGCCACTTTTGACCCATCATTTATAATTAAATTAGAACATTCAATAAGAGCATGATCCTGTTTAAATACAGAAAACAGCCCTTCATTTATATTTCTGTAATGTTTGACTTAGTTATTGTGACACACAGGAATATCTAATGGGTGACTTACCATTTTAAATTAATTCAGCATTAGTACAGCCTTATGGTCCGAAATGATCTGATGCCTCAAAACACGTTAGTGCCTCCCTCGCTCCAAATTGAGGACTATTTGTTATAAAAAAGTAGATTTAGGTTCCAATGTGCAAGAACAATATGCAAAATGTAACAAATATATTACTAAGGAAAATTCAGTTACTTAGCAGCGTCACAGAGAGTAATATTTGTTAAATTTTCAAAATTTCGAGGTAAGAGGGACCTTGCGTATAACTAAATTATTCAACTAAACACTTACTAAGTTTAAAGAAAATCGGTTGAAAAACGGCGTCCGAAACAGGGGAATAAAATACCACCTTTTGCATTAAAAGCCGTATAACTGCCGTGACGTCCTCCTTCTTCCAGTTGGTTGATCTTTGGGCTTTGGCTACTATTCTATTGTAACGAAAATACGAGTACTTCTTCGAACATGAACTGAACTAAATATTACTTTATAACAATATTGTTTAGGAGACATAATTTGATAATATTTACACAGTTCGCCATTTCTTGGAGATTAATTCAATTTTATTATTTGTCGACCACAATTTACTAGCAACTTAAATAGTGTATTTTATTATGACAAGTTTAACATTCTCCGTTAAAAAATCATCGGGACACGCACATTAATAATTCTTTATATGTAAATTTGCAATCCATATTTCTTGTACTCAGTACCTTCTCACGTAATAATTTGTGCTGTGCTATTTATTTGTTAATGTGTTATTATGTTGGTTTATATTTGTTAGTGCAAACATAGGCCTACATTATTTGGTATGAAGTAAAGGGCTTGTAACAAATTTATTAATTTTAACTGTATGAGCATTATACACAGGGTGTTTGGAAACTCTCTTCCAAATCTGCACCTGGCGATTGGTTGAATCAAAATTTGTAAAAAATGTCATTAGATTATATGTCCTAAAATGCTTTATTAAGCGGCTAGCAGCCATTTTGTTTTTACACTTAATAATTTTTCCAGTAACGGATAGTTGAAATAAGTTCATGTTTTTGCATAAACCTTTTTTATTTTATATATATTTTTTTTAATATTTTTGCCGATGTTTATTTCCAAAATGGCGACCATTTCAAATTTGTTAACTCAAATATCTCAAAATCTGTAAATGTTATAAAACTGTTAAAAATGTATAGAAAAAAAGAAGAATCAAGTTATCTAGCCAATGATACCAAGTTTGTATGGATCTGACAACAAATGACTGAGTAATCGTCATTTTTCTGCATAAAAACATCGATTTCGTATTATAACTCATGCAAATTAAGGTTATTGTACAAGGAAAATCACAATAACTCTGTTATTCGTAGTCATATTCTTACAAATTTTGTGTCATTGCTTAGATAATTTAATTCTTGAGATATTTGAGTTTAAAATTGTGAATGACCACCATTTTGAAACTATACATTGGAAAAATAGTGTTTTATTCTGAAAATGAACATTGGTATAATAAACTTTAATACGAGATATTAACTTAATACAACCATCCATTACAGAAATAAAAATTATTAGTTATAAACAAACAAAACGGTTGCTAGCAGCTTAACAAAGCACTTTAGGACATAATATGTTCACTCCTATTTTTTTATTTTAACTGTTAAGCCAAGGAATCACCCCATGGAGTTTCGGAAGAGAGTTTCCAAACACCCTGTATAATTCCTTGTGGATTCTGAGAAATGCGAAATAGAACGCCAGGGGCTCGAAAAGTTCGGGAACAAAAGTTCTAAACTCATTACTTAGACTATATTACATCCATCCTCTAAGCGTCTAATTATATACAAGAGATTAAAATATCATTGAAGAGTTTTAGAGCTTAACTTTTAACTACTTCACGGAAACAAAGTAAATATTGCCGATTCATATCTATAATTCTCTAATTATAATTAGCATAAAATCAATGATACGAATGTTTATTAAAGAACGTTTATTGTTTCCTTTCATCAAATTCTAATATTGACTTTTTAGAGTAGATTGTGTTATATATTCTGTATATGTTTATTTACTAAATTGTATTAGAGTAGGACTTTGGTTTGTCTATTATATAATCACACTTATAGATGACACCCTTTTTTCGCTGAGAATTCGTATTGGATCAGTATTTAGCTAGTTTGTAAACGAGATTTTATAAATGTAGTGCTAAAAGATTTCTTTGCAAAAGCGTGTCCTCTTAAATTAATTAACGATCAAAATTATTATATAAAATTAATTAATAAATCTAAATATTATATTACATTGTGAAATATTTTTACCAAATGAAGTCAGTTGACCACTACACTGGTTTGGTTAAGTTATAACTGATTATATTAATACCGCCGTTATATAAACAAGTAGTGTTTAAAGTTTATCTTACAAGATTACTTCTTTTTTAATGACTAGTGGTAAATGCATGAATAGGAAAACTGCTTTTAAAAATAATAAAATACCTACGTTATATTCATAAAAAAAATTGATATTCCAAAATCAAAACAGCCACATAAAAATGAAAAATACAAATTTTTAAGTACATTGTGTTGGTTTTATTGAGATTCATCCTTATAAAATAAAATTAATTAAACTTAATTTTGCTGTATTAAAAAAATTGTTATAGTAAACATAACTTATAAAAAGTTAAAAAGAATTACTATGAACAACAAATTTTGCCAAAAACTTTTTACCTACCTGTTGCACATAGAATTACGATGTACAACAAATTTTGCCAAAAAATTTTTACTATAACAAATTTTTTAATACGGCAAAATTAAGTTTAGTTAATTTTATTTTATAAGGATAGATCTCAATAAACCAACACAATGTACTCAAAAATATATAATTCTTATAATTCTTTTACATATTTACAAGTTAATTAGTTTGCCATAATTATTAAATATAGGTCATGTTTGATTATGATTAAAGCTGTTAAAAATTATATAACCAACCAACCATGTTCAATCTAACTTAAGCATGTTGAAATAGGAAATCTTTTGTTGATATCAATATCCTACTAGTTTATTTATAAATTAAAATGGTATATTCTGTTATTATGTTGTTAATTAGTTTTATATTTATATTTAACCTCAACAAATTCTAATGTCAGTGCAATCTCATTGGGTACAGTGGATTTGAGTGCAGTGCCCTGCATGTTAGGACCTCTTGTTAAATTCTTCCACCCTATTTTGTTCATTCTGACCCACAACAAAGACTTATGTTTACTTTTAGAGTTAAATGCCACAAAGAAAGAAAAAGTTTTTTATAATGTTTTTACTTATACAAAATTTTTCTAGAAATTTAAGTGGAATTAACAGGCTTTTTATGATCGTTTTTAGAGATTCGACTGTAATTTGTTTCTTTTTTTATTTAATTAGAAATTTGTATTGAAATTAATTTTAGTGGGTCATTAAATCATTTTTTTTGTTTCAAACACGAATAAATGAAAAGGAGTACCTCAAAGGGTAAATAGTTAATCTGTGTATAAGTAAAACCACTGTAAATATTTCACTTTTATTTAATTTTGCATCAACAGATGGTCAGTCAACACTATCGAGGACAGTGCCATTCGGTTAGTAGTGACTCAAATTTCTAGTTTAAAGATAAAGATGTAATAATGAATATAAATGTAACTGCTTGAGAAAGGGCGAATTTAGTTTATTGAAAAAAATATTGAAAATATTGAAAAAATGAGAAAAGTCAATTTTCTTAAATTTACTAGTCAGGTTCAAAATCGAAATGTTCGAAGGACCAGGTACCATGTACCAGAGAATAATAAATGCCCACAAAACTGGTCGTAAAAAATCAAGAGAAAAGGTTTAAACTCACTGACGTGAAAATCCTTATGGCGGAGCTGGAAGGGCCGCCAAGATGGCCGACTGGACGCCGCCACACCAGAGCACGGGAACTGCTGGGCCAGGAAAGTCTCTCCGAGGTCCAGGGAATCTTCTTTCTTGCTGCGGATTCGCACGTACGTATTTGCCTGTTATAACTTAAAATCAGTACTTAACAGTAACAAATCCCTATTTATTGTTGGATGATACTCTTATTTCCTCTTGTAGTGCAACTAAATTCCTTGGTTTCACAATATCAAGTGATTTATCATGGACTTTACATATAGAAGAAATATGTAAGAAGATGAGTAGTGGAATCTTCATGATAAAAATACTTTCTAAATGCTGCAAAATTAATGTCACAAAATTAATATATTATGTTTATGTTCAGACTCATATTTCATATGGACATGTTCTGGGGATCAAGCAAAGATAAAAAAAGTATTTAAACTGCAAAAAAGAGCCATAAGAACAATTTTTCATCTACCTTCTACCAAATCATGTCGTCCCCCCTTTCAAAAACATAACATTTTAACACTACTATCTTTATATATTCTGCAATCTGCTTGTTTTATGCACACAAATAAATCAAAATTTCATTTGAGAATAAACATACTTGATTATGATACAAGATTAAAAAATTCCATCGAAATTCCAAGTTGTAAATCAGCGTTTTATCAAAAAAGTGCTGAATATATGTCAATTAAAATATATAATAAATTACCTGAACATTTAAAGCAAATTACAAATTTGAAAAAGTTAAAAAAAACACTGAAAGAAGAGCTTGCTACTGAATGTTACTACAAAATTGAAGACTATTTAAACAAAAAATGAAGAAAGCCTACAACAAAGAAATAATGAAGAAACAAATTAAATGGCTTGTTAAATTTAGTTTAAGTTATGTAATGTAATGTTAGTGTCTAACCATGTATATGGCAATTAGATCTGAGATATTAAATAAATAAATAAATAAATAATTATTATACTGGGTACAATTTAGATTGATAAATCTCCACAAATAAAAGTTACAGGACAACTTTTATTTAGAGAAAATCCAATGATACTATTGTAATGTTAATGTTCTAATTCAGTTTGTGGATTGTAACCGTTTATACATTTATAAGTTCATAGTAGACACAATTCCGTGTGATTTTTTTAAGTTATCACATGATTTTTTCAGAATAAAATAATAATGTTTAAATTTTGTTACGCTACCGAACTTGGAACCCCTTCTAACAAGATGATATAATATATTTCCATATATACATGTTATTTTCCCAATCAAAAGACAGTTTGGCCTCTGTCAAAGGTGATGGGTTTTGGTTGCTGAACCGTTCCTCCGTTTAAACTGGTACAACGTTTAATGAGTCAGCTGACTGAATCGAACACCCGGAGATCAAAGTAACTTGCAGGTTTTTATCACTCTCTGTTTACAAAAAACCGAACCGAATTTAATTAGGATTTCCTGCAGTTCTAGCATATTTCTACCTAACAAAATAACAACCATCAAACATTTAATCAAGTACATTGAATTGTATCTGACTTTAAATAAACAATTTTTATTTTGCAAAATTAAAACTCAAAATATTAGGGACACATTGAATCATAGTTTTTAACATTAAACTAAAGTATAATTAGACTTGGTCAGAATAAGAATATGTTTATTTCAAAATTGTACATAAACATGGCCTCACAAAGTTAAAGAAAACTTGTCGGCGAGGTCCATAAATTTATCTACATACAACAATTTTACTTTTTTAAAATTATTTTAGATTACATTGAAAGTAAGCAGTCATTGGAAACAACTACAGCGGTTTAGGACAGGTACCTATTTTAACATTCATTTTTAATTGCAGCTCAACCTATAAATTTGTAAAATAAAAAACGGTAAAATTATAATACCGTCTTTATATACTCTATATTTTGTTTATATTTAATCGTACTAAGTTCTTGGAGGTCGACTTAAATGTAAATATATTAAATTTGTTTATATATTCATATCAACGCATGAAATCCAATAAATCACCAAAATACAATCGATAGAATCTGCTACACGCTTATAATAGAATAAATGTGTATCTTTTCTTTCATTATTGTGTTGTGAATCTGTTTTTTTTTTCTTTTTTTTCGTATGTAATAACTGATTTATGTATTTTTAATACAATTCGTGTGTTTTTTTTATCAAGTATAAACGATAACGTTATGTGTATTAAGAAACCATTAAGATCCCATCATCCAATTTAGTAATTAATTGAGTGAGTCAGTGGGGTAGTGATTAGTGGGCAAGACTTCGGGGCCATGACAGCGATGTCACGGGTTCGAATCCGTGCCAATGACTTTAATCAGTATACCTTTCACCCTGTACTGTAGCGGCTTACCCCCTTACTTTGTCTATTTCGATCCACACATAGATCAATAGTCTATGTGTAAGGGGCAAAGAAAAGTAAAATGAGGTCCGAAAACCTATTTCATAAAAAAAAACTAAATAATAAATAAAGAATGATTAAATGAATTTTTGTTGAAAATTAATTGACCTTTCAAAGGTTTGTTTTGAACAAAATTAGACTGGTTAAAATTAACACTTCATACAAGGTTAATGATACAAGATATTTTTATGTTTATGATACAAGATAGGTACAAGATATTTGCATTTTAACCGACCCTATTCCCTCATTTCGGGATAAAGATTTTATTCAAGACTTGTGCCGTACCGTCCTATCAAGGCGACACGACTGCACTCCGATCATTAACAAATAATGTGGAATATAAGGGTTAAAGGAAGAACAACAAAAACTCCTAAATCAATACTATATTTATTATTGTAAAATAACTACAATAAGTAGTTATTATAGTAAAAAATCAACATAAATCAAATTAAAATACCTAAAATATGGTATAATATATAATAAATTGTCTTACACATTTATTAATTACAGTACTAAAAATTATAATCTGCTGTAGAAAAAACTCGTTGTATAAAGTGAATAAATTAACTGTTCTTTCACTTACATATAAATGTAACAATACAAATATAAATCATATTTATAATATAAATATATAATGTAAATTTTGGATTTATCGGACTTTAAAACATCTTACACATCTACTGCAGTAGGTCTAACAGACCGTTCAAACTAAAACAATAACTCGGCACAAGGTCTGAGAGACCGCACAATCACTGTAGAAAAAAACAACAACACCCATCTACAATGTAACAACCACACCTTTTAATTAAGTGGTTGACTTGAATGTATTGGGTTGGGGGGATGAAAAAATTGCACTGCGGGGAAATTATGGGAAAAAGAAATTTTCCTGTGGTCTGTCAGACCCCTGTGCTGTAATAAAGGGTTGATAATGCTAATCATTAATCCGGCATATAGATGCAACGCGACGACACTCCGATCGGCAACACCGATGCCTTACGTGGCATATGGATGCAACGCAAAGGCACTCCTATCGGCAACACCGATGCCTTACGTGGCATATGGATGCAACGCAAAGGCACTCCGATCGGCAACACCGATGCCTTACGTGGCATATGGATGCAACGCAAAGGCACTCCGATCGGCAACACCGATGCCTTACGTGGCATATCGATGCAACGCAAAGGCACTCCGATCGGCAACACCGATGCCTTACGTGGCATATGGATGCAACGCAAAGGCACTCCGATCGGCAACACCGATGCCTTACGTGGCATATGGATGCAACGCAAAGGCACTCCGATCGGCAACACCGATGCCTTACGTGGCATATCGATGCAACGCAAAGGCACTCCGATCGGCAACACCGATGCCTTACGTGGCATATGGATGCAACGCAAAGGCACTCCGATCGGCAACACCGATGCCTTACGTGGCATATGGATGCAACGCAAAGGCACTCCGATCGGCAACACCGATGCCTTACGTGGCATATCGATGCAACGCAAAGGCACTCCGATCGGCAACACCGATGCCTTACGTGGCATATGGATGCAACGCAAAGGCACTCCGATCGGCAACACCGATGCCTTACGTGGCATATCGATGCAACGCAAAGGCACTCCGATCGGCAACACCGATGCCTTACGTGGCATATGGATGCAACGCAAAGGCACTCCGATCGGCAACACCGATGCCTTACGTGGCATATCGATGCAACGCAAAGGCACTCCGATCGGCAACACCGATGCCTTACGTGGCATATGGATGCAACGCAAAGGCACTCCGATCGGCAACACCGATGCCTTACGTGGCATATGGATGCAACGCAAAGGCACTCCGATCGGCAACACCGATGCCTTACGTGGCATATCGATGCAACGCAAAGGCACTCCGATCGGCAACACCGATGCCTTACGTGGCATATGGATGCAACGCAAAGGCACTCCGATCGGCAACACCGATGCCTTACGTGGCATATGGATGCAACGCAAAGGCACTCCGATCGGCAACACCGATGCCTTACGTGGCATATCGATGCAACGCAAAGGCACTCCGATCGGCAACACCGATGCCTTACGTGGCATATGGATGCAACGCAAAGGCACTCCGATCGGCAACACCGATGCCTTACGTGGCATATGGATGCAACGCAAAGGCACTCCGATCGGCAACACCGATGCCTTACGTGGCATATGGATGCAACGCAAAGGCACTCCGATCTACAACACCGATGCCTTACGTGGCATATCGATGCAACGCAAAGGCACTCCGATCGGCAACACCGATGCCTTACGTGGCATATCGATGCAACGCAAAGGCACTCCGATCGGCAACACCGATGCCTTACGTGGCATATGGATGCAACGCAAAGGCACTCCGATCGGCAACACCGATGCCTTACGTGGCATATGGATGCAACGCAAAGGCACTCCGATCGGCAACACCGATGCCTTACGTGGCATATGGATGCAACGCAAAGGCACTCCGATCGGCAACACCGATGCCTTACGTGGCATATGGATGCAACGCAAAGGCACTCCGATCGGCAACACCGATGCCTTACGTGGCATATCGATGCAACGCAAAGGCACTCCGATCGGCAACACCGATGCCTTACGTGGCATATGGATGCAACGCAAAGGCACTCCGATCGGCAACACCGATGCCTTACGTGGCATATCGATGCAACGCAAAGGCACTCCGATCGGCAACACCGATGCCTTACGTGGCATATGGATGCAACGCAAAGGCACTCCGATCGGCAACACCGATGCCTTACGTGGCATATGGATGCAACGCAAAGGCACTCCGATCGGCAACACCGATGCCTTACGTGGCATATGGATGCAACGCAAAGGCACTCCGATCGGCAACACCGATGCCTTACGTGGCATATGGATGCAACGCAAAGGCACTCCGATCGGCAACACCGATGCCTTACGTGGCATATGGATGCAACGGAAAGGCACTCCGATCGGCAACACCGATGCCTTACGTGGCATATCGATGCAACGCAAAGGCACTCCGATCGGCACAATTGGGACGTAACCAACATATAGAGGCGACGCGATAGCACTCTGATCAGCAATGATATAGGTCTGGATACTGACTTGAAACACTGTTACAGTAACAAAATATCGATAGTTTTATTTCTGGATAAAAACTGTCATCATATTTTACGAAATATACCTATTTTGACCTGAAGACAAAACTTTTACCAAAAGATTCTGCTCTGAAGACAAAACTGTTACCACTTGAAAAACTACAAATTTTGAAAAGGCATATAGCTTAAAAGCATTGCGCACTTTAAAACTAAAAAAAAATTAGAAAAACTTAACCAGTGTATTATAATACTGTATAATTTAGAATAAGAAAAGAATGCATATAAAAATCTAATCGTTTTTATGTTACATATTATACTTTTTGAGTATAAATAATTCTAATAAAATTGGACTATAAAAAAGTTATGTAAATATGTATCTTGTATGCATTATCTTGACACAAGAACAAGATATGTGTAGTTTATTCCAGGGTGGTAACAAGAAAAACACCTTTATGACTTAAATACCTAATGACTTCAACAGCACTAAATGAAACTTATTTAAACCGTAACTTATGTTTGAGTTTACTTACACATTAATTTAAATTCATTTAGTGCATTTAATTTACATCCGAATAGCAGTTATATTGTACTGTTCCTCTCACTCTACTTTTATGAAGTATATTGAGCTTAACGGACTTCTTTAGGTTGAATAGTGTGATAAGTTTCTCAAGGGAATGGCACTAGACCATTTGGGGCGGAAAATTTTAACGAGATTTGGCGTACACCGCACTTCTCACATTGTATAAACCAAGTATCCCAGTGCTTTTTTTTTTTTTTTTTTTTTTTGAGGAGGGTGGCCAGGAGAAGGTTAATACTTTAAAAATAACTTAGGTATATTTTGGAGTTAATGACACTATCAGGTTTATTTTTTTTCCTACAACTTCTAAATAACATTGTGGGTTTTTTTTCAACATGAGAGAATTATTAAACTTAATTCATGTGCCCAATTAAAGAAACCATAATCATAACGGTTCAACCTGTTGCATTTCAATTTTAATCTGTCAAGTACATAGTAAACCTGCTAAAAATTCAGATTTGATCTATATTAATAATCAGTACCAGGTGGACTGAGCTTATGCTCGGTAAAATTATTGTCACTTTCTTTTCCCATCTAATGCTCGTTCGCTCCGCTCACTCGCCTAGTTAGAAGTGGCTATCTATGTGTCTATCTATGTTTTAGTTGAGGGTCTATTATTGGGAAGTTCTTATTTGTTTACATCAGAAAATAAAGTTGTTTTAATGACAATGGAGGAATTTTCAATGGTTACTTTTTCTTGAAGGAGTGCATACAGTCCCGATGTTATCCTTTCAAATGGGATTCCAGTCTTTTTTTTTAGCAGTAAGGACAAATTCCACCAGTAATGTTTGTTTTGTTTCATTTCTTGTGGTCCGGTTTTCAGTTCAACATCTCCAGATAATAAAATAAAAATTATTGATAGGCGTAAAATGTCCTTGGATATCCCTTTTGTTATTTCAAAATTAATATTAAGATGTCACTTTCGTTTTGGTTCATTGTTAAATAGTTTCAATTTTAAAATACCTGTACATACTTTCCATATTTTTCAATTGTAGTTCATAAAAAAGTACCTTATTCTAGATTCATCCTGATATAAAGAGTTTGGAAAGGTATAGTTGACATCGTTGCATAACAAAGTTATTAGTTTAAGGTATACCAAACTTTTTAGAAATTTTTCCATTTTAGGGACTCCTGGAGTAGAGCAGTGACATCTGAAACATTTGACGGGTGGCTGTGAGGCACCATAGTTTTGCAGAAGAAAACATTAATACTACTAAGTGTTATCATAATAAATAAAAACTATTAAGACATTTTTATAAAATGACAATTATTAGATTTTGCACTAATCATTGCAATTCTGAAAGTTAATGTAACTTGAGCAAATGCAAGAGGTCTGGTTTAAATAAGAAATATATACCAAGAGTTTATGTATTGGGTGTGCATATAAAATAGTTTAGTTTTATAAAAAATAATTGTATAGATAAAGTGTTTTCTGGGTTATTTCTTTTAATGTTTATCTTCAATGAAGAACAGATTTTGGTTTAATTGAATTACTAATATAAAATTATATTTAAAATGAATGGTATCAGATAACTGACACATACTTTCTCCCAAAAATATGAAAAGGTGTTAAAAGCCTCAAAACATTAATGTATTGATGGCTCAGTCGGATAGCCACCAGGTGAGCAGCACGAGTTTTTGCATCCAAAAATTGAGTTTTCTTAACACATTTTGCTCTATAACTTTTGAACGCGCATTTTCCTGGAGATGCGGGTGGTGCCATTTTATTCAGCATTTTAATCTTAATAAACCACACAATTTTAATCAAAATCGTTAGAGCCGTTTATGAGAAATTTTGATTTTTCACGTTTTTTGAGGGGTTTTGAGGGTAAACTGCCCTTAAAAATAAAAAATTCAAAAAAAAATGAAAACAACGCCTGGACTTATCGTGGGTGTCAACCTACATACCAAGTTTCACCAAAATTGGACCATTGGGGAGTTCTCTAGCTCTGTTTACATCCAGACACACACACGCACACACACACACACACACACACACGCACACACACACACACACACACACACACACACACACACACACACACACACACACACACACACACACACACACACACACACACACAAACTTGTTCGCCTATGTTTGTGGGGCCTTGGGATTACACATCTATTTGTGGGGCCATGTATGTGCATTTGACAGGTGTTGTGGGGCCGAATTTGTATTGTGGGGCCATACAACAAAATTTAACCTAACTTAACCTAAACTAACCTAACCTAACCTAACCTAACCTAACCTAACTTAACCTAACCTAACCTAACATAACATAACGATTATTGACTTTTTTTACCATAAAAAGTAGAATTTTTACGCAAAATAAAAAAAATAAATCTTTGTGGGGCCGTGTGTATGGCCCCACAATTTCAGAACGCCCCGCACTCAGGTGAAATTCACACACTTGGCCCCACAAATATGACGGAACCTGTCCACACACACACACACACACCCACACACACACACACCCACACACACAGACAAACACAGAATCACTCTGAAAACCACTTTTTTGGAACCAGGGGGCACCAAAATGGATAAATTTACAAACAAATCAAATTCTAAAATTTTGGCGAAACTAATACTTTCTCCGTATACACATTTATAGGGGGAAAGGGGGCTCCAAAATGAATATATACATCGTCAAGGGAATTGGAAATTTTTTACGAATACAATACTTTCTCCATATATACTATGGTATAGGGGGGGGAAAGTAAAATAGGAATACTATGGCGAACATTTTTGAAAAAAAATTAGCATAAAAACGTTTTATTTTCTTTTATTACCAAGACGTAACGCCTAATTTTTAAAGCCTTACAGCTAGAAACGACGATAAATTATATCTGAAATGAACTCAACCATTTAAAATGAAAGAAGCGAATCGGTGATTTGGGCAACAGCGTGGAATACAATAATTACTTTTCATACGACCTTGTTAAAGCAAATTGGAGCTCTATCAAATTTGTTAATTTAGTGAAGTATTTTCTGGTAACTAGAGAACTCATTTGTGTCTTCTTTGATGCAAAATAAGCTTATTTAAAAATAGGAAAATTAATGGACTATATAAATGATGAGTTAAGCCTTTTTATTATTCAATTTTCTTTTACAATTTTCCAGAAAAATGCCATTCTCATGCTGGGACATTAATGGTAACAAGGTACCTTAATGCGTTTCAATATATTTCAAATGGGTGAGGAAATTATCTTAAATTATTCGTTAAGTTTTTAATTACAATTTTCGAAGTTTCTAGCTCAATTGGAAGTGGTCTAGAATTTGATTTTTATATATCAGTGAGTCAGTTACTGTCAGTTCTTGTCAGTATGTATATAATTATTTAGATTGCAAATACGCTTCTCACTTTTAATCTTACAAAAGGTCTTCACATTCATTTCATCAATTACAGTTTTATGGTAACCGTTTGCACTTGCAATGGACTTTTTTGTTGCCATCTTCTTTTTCTGCTCTTTACACACAAGGGGAATAAGATCCATACAACATGGAGCGAAAAGATAGCACTCTTGTTGTGCCGTGGCAAATTTCAAAGACGAAAATTCATTGGATTTTCTTACTGTATTTGCCTCACGTCACAGTGCACTGGCCGTCGGTCTTGCCGAGGCCGTTTTGCTTTCCAATTCTGTTTCTTTCAAGCCTGGCGGAAGTGCCAGTTTTTTTTTGGTCCAGATGTTTTGGAAGGTTCTAGAATTCTTTCCTCGTGTTCTGTGGCTTCCGGCGAAGTTGAAATTTTCAAGCTTGGAAGTTTGCTCGTTCACTTTGGGTTCGTCTGTCTTCCTGAACACGACTCGTGCCATCCTTTAGTGATGGCATACTTCTAAGAAGTTAATTCACGGGTAAGTAAGATTCATCTTTTCCTATTTCATATTGATGTATATCCATTGTTCACAGAATTATTATTCGTTGTCATTTTTTTTTTCAAAAAAAAAGGAGAAATTTCTTTTTTCCCACTCTGCCAAAATCGCAGTGTGAGTTTCTGCTGAACATCCAAGTTGAGGTTAGGACAGTTTCAATTCAGATTTAAGGTGAGAATTGTTCACCAAGTGCAAGAATATTGTGTTTATTGTCAGTCAAATTTTGTGTGTTTGAAAACCCATTACTCAGAGCTGGTTGACAGAATCCAGCCGCCTTGTCACATTTTGCTTGGACTAGGCCTAGCCTAGCCTAAATTGTAAGTTCCTTTCAGATTTTGTAGTTTACATTTTGTATGAGCTTTAAGTGTAAAAATTTAATGTGTTATGCTTATACAAGTTACTTCACCCATTTCACAGACATGGATAGGCTTTCATGTATGAACCAGCAAACAATGTGCAAGTAGTTTCATGAATACTGTAACCAACCAAACTCATTCAAGAAGGAAATAAATGATTAGGTTACTCATTAGGCTATTACTTTACGGAACTGATCTGCCTTTTTTCCAATTTTTTCCTCAATTTTGGCTAAACAAGTTTAATGCAATTGGGTTAGGAATAAAAAATGTAAAAAATACAGAAACAAGTAACACGTTGTAACAACACAGGGTTTAGGAACCGTTTGTTATTGTGAGTGGAATTGTGACAGGGCCCATGGATGGCGGTTACGCTGCCCGCTGAACCGAGATGATCTGATCCTGCCCACCCAACACTTGGCCCGATGACTGCTGCGCCACACGGCATGGATCCATACTGCCTGCTGACCTAGCACTACACCTGCTGGTGCTCATCTCCACCTACGCCGGCTGACTCCGCCGCCCAGGCTATGTCCACCGTAGGCCTATTCACCTTGGGGTCACCTGCACATTCCGGCTCCACCGCCCAGTCTACCTTGGTAGGCCTAATCTCGGGGCTCTGTCTACGGCTGAGGTCAGTGTTTACCAATACTACTGCGTGCCATCCACCATCTCAGTGCAGTGATTCCACCTGGACTTACCATCTTGCCAAACCAACAACGGTGTGAAGTTTTGGGCCCATGTTAGGCTAGGACTTTATTCTTGTAATTGTACCATTTTTAAAATATTGTTAAATTGATCTTGTTTAGTCGGTAAGGTCTATATCCAATTAGGAGCCCGCCCTTTTCAGCAGGAGGATACCGGGTGGAATTGGCTTTCCCATTTTAAATCACTGCCGAGACAAATTTATCTTGAATAATTTTTTTTTGGCCAATGCATTTTTTTTTATTTAATTAACTTTAAAACTTTTCATTTTTCTACTTTTCAATTTTTCAAGAGATATTTTTGAGGGCTGTGCCCTATCTGTGGGCTAGGCTGGCAGGCCTAACTAAGTTTTTTCATTAACCGCTGTTGCGGAAGGTTATTTATCAGGCGATCATTTCCGTAAATCGTTAAATTGTCATTTATTGTACCTTTTATGTAAATTTCAACGTGTGTATTTATTTATTTATTTATTGTTCAGTATGGTTATTGGTGGCCACCTTGCATTTAAATTTAAAATCATAATTATTTCTCAACATAAAGTTAAATTTAAATTCAAAAGGGGAGAAACAGCATTTACTAATTTTAAGTTGAACCAAATCTTTAATTATGTTTGCCAACACTTCAAACAAATGTTATTTGAAATATTATTAACAATATCAGATGGTTATTTATCAAGTTAAGGTATTTATTGTGAATGTCTGTGAAACCATGTTCGAGTTAATTTTTACAGCTGAAAACAAATGGATTCTGTTGGCCAGCTCTTGAGTGTTTCTTGGGTCCTTTCCGCTCTTCCTTTGAGCCGGCCTCTGCCTTTGACTCGCTTCCAAGGGTTTTGCCCTGTCGAAGGCGTTGAGTCCGGTTTCAAAATGGTAGCAGAGCGTGGTTGGCCACTGGAAATGCAGTTTTGTTCAGGCCATGTTCAGGTTTTGGTAGTGTTGGAGGACCCAGGAATTTTTCATTTGTTGTTGTTTGTAAGTTTGTTCATCATTGTGGATAGTGATCGCCTGATTGTCAAATTTTGTTTGTGTTTTTGATCATCCAAGTGGGTAGTGGGACCTGTTGTTCTGGGCCCCGTGAATGTTTCTCATCCTGGTCCTGTAGCCTCAGCAGCTAAGTTGTAATTTGTTTGTGGAACATTGTTTCGTAATTTGTGTAATCATGGCGCTCTCTTTGACTCCGGAGCATCTTTTGAAGGATGAGCTCGTTTTCGAGGTCAGTGCGAGAGGAGCGAATCCAGCTGGCGATGCGCGGTCTCTTCGCACCCAGCTGAGGGGTTTGTTGGCCAGCGGTTTCCCCAGTTCGTGGCCGGCGAAGTTGGATCCTGAGTCGGAATTGAAGGCATGCATGACCAAGATGGAAGAGTGGGAGGGGAGATTGGAGGAGTTCAGGGAGGAGACGCTTCCTGCCAGAACTAAACTCCGACTCCTGTCTCGCCTTGTCCACTTGCAGGGGCGAGTGAAATTGCTTTTGGAGTTTGGCAATCGTAGGGGTGATGATCTTACTTGGCTGCAGGAATGTTTGAAGTCCGTCGAGGAGCTGTTGGAGGTGCTTTCCGCTAAGCCTTCTGGTGCAGCTACGGTTCCTCCATCTGCTGATTCCCCGATCGTTCCGCTTTCGCCTGCTCTTCCTCTGACCACATCTGAGGGGAATGCAGGGTGTTCAGCCGACAGGCCTGAATTTGGACCTTTGGCGAATGCGGGCGAGTCTATGGCTGCGCCTATTCCGTTGGTTGAGCCTAAGACACCAGCGACTGCACCATTTTCGCCCGGCGCGTACAACAAGTTGCCGAACCCGTTGACGCCGTTGCTACAGGCCTTGCCCTGTGTTGATGGTCTTGACGTCCACAGGCTCCTGAAGTTTCTGGCGGACGTTTTCCGAATGCGGGAGATCCCGGGCGTAAGAGACTCACTTCTCCTGAGCTTGCTGATACCGTATTGCCGCTCACCCCTATCCGACTTGCTGAATGCTGTGCTCAGCAACAAGGGCAACTTTGAGGAATTTCATCGTCAGGCACTCGACATGTATGTCCCCGGACGGATGCGGGAGGATTTGAAGATGCAGATGTTTTATAGGTGCCAAGGATTGCGGGAAGGCCTCGCGGCATACGTGACGGCTGTCCGCTCTGCCGGACGCGTGTTGCGTGTGGGATTAAGTGAAGCTGAAGTTGTCCAAGTGATCCTGGATGGTATCACTCCTGAGGAGCGCTCTCGATTGGTGTTTGCCACCAAGCCTGACTCATTTTCTGGCCTCGATAAGCTGGTTGTGGGTGCTAGAAATGTGCAACTCATTGACCAGCGCAGGGATGAGAGTGCTAGATCCACGAATGCCAGGCAGTCCCGTCCGTTGGTGGGACAGGTGTCCTCACCATCGGCAACTCCTCAACACCGCACGCCCCTCACGTGTTATGGGTGTGGTCAGCGTGGCCATATTCGCCGCTTTTGCCGTCAGGTCTCGTCCGGGCCAAAAAACGGGGAAGGCGGGGGTCTACCCCGGTAGGCCCCCGACCCTTACCTAGGCCAGCGCCGGAGGCGATGAGCCCAGCCGATCCTTTGTTTAAAGGTGTCGCGGGCGTAGCGACTCTTGGCATCAGGACCCAAAGACCTGTTTGTCCCTACGTTGACCTTCTCATTGGTGACTCGAATTTTCCGGCCCTCGTTGATTCTGGAGCTGCAGTGAGCCTGATCTCCTCCGATTTTCACCGCATTTTGGTGGAATCTGGGGCGATCCTCCGCTCGGAAGACGTGTCCCTGACTTGTCTCACGGCAAGTAATGCCCCCATGGACGTTTGGCTCAAGGTGGCTTTCAAGATAAAAATCCAAGGATTTTCATGGGTCTGGGATTTTCTTGTGTCCAAGGATCTGGGCGTCCAATGCATTTTGGGTGCGAATTTCATTAGAGAGACCGGCCTCATTGTCGATTTGCAGCGAGATTGCTGCTACTTCAAGTTTAACCGTGACGTGCTGGTGCCTTTGGTGGCCCCTACTCCGTCAATGTCTGTCAGGGAGGTGGAGTGCCCGGAGGAACCGGATAGCGTTTCTAAGGGCGACAGTTTGGGTCATTTGCCTCCGGAGCATAGGAAGGCTGTGAGGGACTTGTGCTCTCGCTTTCCTGATGTGCTCACTCCCCGCCTTGGTCTCACGAGCCTGATGGAATATGAAATTCGACTCACTGATAAGGAACCTGTGCGCAGCCATCCGTATAAGCTTGCGCCCCCTAAGATGGAGGCCTTGCGAAAAATCATTGATGAGCTTCTGAAGGAGGGAGTGATTGAACCTTCCAGGTCTCAATACTCCAGCCCTGCGTTTTTGGTTCCAAAGCCCAATGGGAAGTCACGGTTAGTCCTCGACTACCGTAAGTTAAACTCGAAGATCGAGATTGACAGTGTGCCGCTGCCTGACCTCCATTCGGCCTTTGACTGGTTTGGAAAGGCGAAATTTTTCACAGTGTTTGACTTGAATCAGGCCTATCACCAGATCCCTTTGAAGAAGGAGTCCCGACATGTCACCAGCTTTTGTGTGCCATGGAATCTGTACCAATTCACGCGTGTCCCAATGGGAATTGCCGTGGGAGCTCAAACCCTGACACGCTTGTTGGATTCGATTTTCCATGACATTAAATTCAAATATGTGTTCAATTATTTGGACGACTTGTTGGTGTACAGTGAAAACTTTGAGGAGCACATCCAACATTTGGAAGAAGTGCTGAAGCGGCTGCGTGGGGCTGGGCTCACTGCTAACCCCGAAAAGGTATCCTTTGCCCAATCTGAAATTTCCTTTTTGGGCCATTTGGTTTCTTCCCGGGGAATCCGTATTGACCCTGCCAGGACTCAGGGCATCCGCGATTTCCCGGCACCGAAGGATGCAAAGGGAGTTGCCCGTTTCATTGGGATGGTCAATTTTTACCGCAGGTTCATCCCAAAGGTGGCTGAGATTGCTGCCCCTCTTAACGCCCTCCGGAAGAAAGGAGCGAAGTTTGAGTGGGGAGAAGACCAGCAGTTGGCCTTTGACCGGCTCAAGGAGGCGATCATGCAACCCCCGGTGTTGCGGATGCCAGATTTTTCCCGGCCGTTTATTCTCCAAACGGATGCTTCTTCCAGCGCCATCGCCGCCGTTTTGTCACAGACCTTTGATGGCGAAAGGCAGCCAATCGCTTTTGCGTCCAGGACCTTGACCCAGGCCGAGAAAAAGGCATCTTCTGTGTACGAGCTTGAATGCCTGGCGGTAGTTTTCGGAATGGACAAGTTCCGCCGTTTCCTTGAACATGCTGAGTTTCTGCTCGAGACTGACAATCAAGCGGTGTCTTGGCTGCTCTCTCACCCCAGGCAGCTTGGAAAAATTGGTAGGTGGGTGGTGAAAATTGCCGCTTTCAAATTCAAGGTCCAGCATGTGCGAGGGACGCAAAACATCATTGCCGATGCCCTATCCCGCATGTATCATGACACCCCGTCTCCTGCGGAGAATCCGTTGTGTGGGACTGTCCTCTTGGAGTTTCCTTTGGCTTTCGGGGATATTGCTCCCTACCAGCGTCAAGATCCAGAGCTGGGGCCTATCATGCAGGAAATTGAGGGAGTGGGGCCTCGCCCGCCTTACTCTCTCTCCAAGGGGGCCCTCTGCTGCCGCCCACGTGTGGGAGGTGGCACTCGGATTGTTGTCCCCAGTGTCCTGGTGCCCATGATTTTCTCCTACTTCCATTCATCTCAAGTGGGGGGTCATCTGGGCATCCACAAAACTATCGCCAAGATCCGAAAAGAGTTTATCTGGAAGGGCATGGATAAAGACATCGCCGAAAGAGTGAGAGCTTGTCGTTTGTGTTGTTTGAGCAAACCCGCTCAGAACACGAAAATCGGACTTTTGTCCTCGGATGTGGCCAGCCGCCCCTTTGAGAAGGTGTTCATTGATTACGTGGGACCTTTTCCCCGTAGCAGGTCTGGTAACACTTACCTACTTGTTTGCGTGGACGCCTTTTCGAAATTTTGTTGGTTGTTCCCACTCCGTAGGGCCACGACAGATCTCACCATTAAGGCTTTGAGGTCCCGTTTGTTTCAGAATTTCGGTGTACCTGAGCAAATGGTCACTGACAATGGTCCCCAGTTCACATCTAGGGAGTTCCATAGATTCTGTTTTGGCCACGCTATCGAGCACATTACTACGTCGCCGTACTATCCCCAGCCCTCTCATGCTGAGCGTTTCAATCGCAATTTGAGAGCGGCCCTGATCGCCTTCCATGCCGAGCGGCAAACCACTTGGGACGAATCACTGGAATGGTTGCAACTGGCATTCAACAGTGCGAAACATGAGAGCCACAAGGCCGTCCCTTTCGAATTGTTTTTGGGATACCCGCCTTCGTCACCGCTCTCAAACCTGTGGCGCGTTTCAGACCTTTTGCCCTCACCTGGGAGCGGGGACGTCTGCCGTGCCTGGCGCGCAGCGAGAAGAAACCTGCTGCGCAGTAGGGAGAAAGTCCGGAGACGCTACGATAAGGGTCGCCTCGCCAACCCGTTCAAGGTCGGAGACCTTGTGTTTTGTCAGACTCACCCGTTAAGTTCTGCCGCCGACAAAAGAGCTGCCAAACTTTGCTACCGTTGGTCTGGACCCCACAGGATTCTGAAGTTCCTATCGCCTGTGACTGTGAGACTCGGTCACCCAGACTCGGGTGCTGTGTTCAGGAAGGCTCATGTTTCCCAACTGAAGGCCTTCCGGGGTAAGGATGTACCCTCCAATTGAGGGTCTGTTTTCGGAAGGTCCTATGGAATGGGAGGCCTGATCACCCTCTCTTTCCTGTGAGACCGTGTCCTCCACTGTCAATTTTTTTGTTACCAGTGCTGGGCCCAGCAAATTTCCCGGAGGTGAGTGTTCCCTCTGGAAGGTGGAGGTTCACTTTCCGTTTCTGTTCCTTTCTCTCCCCGGAGGTTTGGTTTTCGTGGGGGAGGTTGTGCCGTGGCAAATTTCAAAGACGAAAATTCATTGGATTTTCTTACTGTATTTGCCTCACGTCACAGTGCACTGGCCGTCGGTCTTGCCGAGGCCGTTTTGCTTTCCAATTCTGTTTCTTTCAAGCCTGGCGGAAGTGCCAGTTTTTTTTTGGTCCAGATGTTTTGGAAGGTTCTAGAATTCTTTCCTCGTGTTCTGTGGCTTCCGGCGAAGTTGAAATTTTCAAGCTTGGAAGTTTGCTCGTTCACTTTGGGTTCGTCTGTCTTCCTGAACACGACTCGTGCCATCCTTTAGTGATGGCATACTTCTAAGAAGTTAATTCACGGGTAAGTAAGATTCATCTTTTCCTATTTCATATTGATGTATATCCATTGTTCACAGAATTATTATTCGTTGTCATTTTTTTTTTCAAAAAAAAAGGAGAAATTTCTTTTTTCCCACTCTGCCAAAATCGCAGTGTGAGTTTCTGCTGAACATCCAAGTTGAGGTTAGGACAGTTTCAATTCAGATTTAAGGTGAGAATTGTTCACCAAGTGCAAGAATATTGTGTTTATTGTCAGTCAAATTTTGTGTGTTTGAAAACCCATTACTCAGAGCTGGTTGACAGAATCCAGCCGCCTTGTCACATTTTGCTTGGACTAGGCCTAGCCTAGCCTAAATTGTAAGTTCCTTTCAGATTTTGTAGTTTACATTTTGTATGAGCTTTAAGTGTAAAAATTTAATGTGTTATGCTTATACAAGTTACTTCACCCATTTCACAGACATGGATAGGCTTTCATGTATGAACCAGCAAACAATGTGCAAGTAGTTTCATGAATACTGTAACCAACCAAACTCATTCAAGAAGGAAATAAATGATTAGGTTACTCATTAGGCTATTACTTTACGGAACTGATCTGCCTTTTTTCCAATTTTTTCCTCAATTTTGGCTAAACAAGTTCAATGCAATTGGGTTAGGAATAAAAAATGTAAAAAATACAGAAACAAGTAACACGTTGTAACAACACAGGGTTTAGGAACCGTTTGTTATTGTGAGTGGAATTGTGACAGGGCCCATGGATGGCGGTTACGCTGCCCGCTGAACCGAGATGATCTGATCCTGCCCACCCAACACTTGGCCCGATGACTGCTGCGCCACACGGCATGGATCCATACTGCCTGCTGACCTAGCACTACACCTGCTGGTGCTCATGTCCACCTACGCCGGCTGACTCCGCCGCCCAGGCTATGTCCACCGTAGGCCTATTCACCTTGGGGTCACCTGCACGTTCCGGCTCCACCGCCCAGTCTACCTTGGTAGGCCTAATCTCGGGGCTCTGTCTACGGCTGAGGTCAGTGTTTACCAATACTACTGCGTGCCATCCACCATCTCAGTGCAGTGATTCCACCTGGACTTACCATCTTGCCAAACCAACAACGGTGTGAAGTTTTGGGCCCATGTTAGGCTAGGACTTTATTCTTGTAATTGTACCATTTTTAAAATATTGTTAAATTGATCTTGTTTAGTCGGTAAGGTCTATATCCAATTAGGAGCCCGCCCTTTTCAGCAGGAGGATACCGGGTGGAATTGGCTTTCCCATTTTAAATCACTGCCGAGACAAATTTATCTTGAATAATTTTTTTTTGGCCAATGCATTTTTTTTTTATTTAATTAACTTTAAAACTTTTCATTTTTCTACTTTTCAATTTTTCAAGAGATATTTTTGAGGGCTGTGCCCTATCTGTGGGCTAGGCTGGCAGGCCTAACTAAGTTTTTTCATTAACCGCTGTTGCGGAAGGTTATTTATCAGGCGATCATTTCCGTAAATCTTTAAATTGTCATTTATTGTACCTTTTATGTAAATTTCAACGTGTGTATTTATTTATTTATTTATTGTTCAGTATGGTTATTGGTGGCCACCTTGCATTTAAATTTAAAATCATAATTATTTCTCAACATAAAGTTAAATTTAAATTCAAAAGGGGAGAAACAGCATTTACTAATTTTAAGTTGAACCAAATCTTTAATTATGTTTGCCAACACTTCAAACAAATGTTATTTGAAATATTATTAACAATATCAGATGGTTATTTATCAAGTTAAGGTATTTATTGTGAATGTCTGTGAAACCATGTTCGAGTTAATTTTTACAGCTGAAAATAAATGGATTCTGTTGGCCAGCTCTTGAGTGTTTCTTGGGTCCTTTCCGCTCTTCCTTTGAGCCGGCCTCTGCCTTTGACTCGCTTCCAAGGGTTTTGCCCTGTCGAAGGCGTTGAGTCCGGTTTCATTGTGACTTTTTGGATCTATAGACTTGATAATGGTGTTTGTTTGTGACGGCTTCCTGTAGATATCAAACTTAATATTGTAGTCACCACTCATTAAAGTAAGGTATAATTTTCCCACTATCTTCATACTCACATGTGAACCTGAGGTGAGAGTGATGGTCATTATATATCTTCACCATGTCATCGACTTCACTTTCCCTAGACTGTTTAAACATTATAAGTACAAAATCGACATATCTTACATTAATTACATTTTCTTACATTACAGGCCACCTCTTAATTTCTTTTTATTTTCTCGAGGACATGTTTTTAGTGGTATTGCACAACCACTTTCGACATTTTTGCTAACAAAGGGCTTCCCATATTCAATACATCAGTTTGAGCAAAATCCTATTATTAAAACGAAAATAGTTCTGTTGCAGCACCACCTTAAGCAAGTTCACTTGCTGGTGAAAATCCTGTCTAAACCATTTCCAATAACCCTTCGTCTAATAAGAGCAACAGTTTCACTAACACAAACTTGAAATGTCAAAAGATAAGATACCTAATATCAGCTAATGTCAACTTCTTTTACCATACTTCAAACCTATTTTTTCATTCTATTTATACTCTAATTTTAAATCATTACAATGACTAGTAGAAAGAACCCTTGATTTATTGTGTGCACACATAGGACGTCCACGAGTGAACTAATAGAACCATTCTGTGTGCAAATAGTTAGAATCCCTTTCAAGACAGGAGCTTTGGAATTCAAGATATTTATTTTTGACCCACAAGAAACACAGTTATTCACCCGAGACAACTTTATTGGTTTCCTTAACATCATTATTTCCATCTGGTACTCCTCAGTAAACTCCTAGGCAACTCTGTAAAATTATTATGCCCAATCCTTTGTTTTCTTCGTGTAATCATGTTTACCTATGACTATAATAGCATTGCTCTCATCAGCTTTCACAACAAGAGTATTATTTTTTGTTAACTCCTATGCTCACTTTTAAATCCACTTTTTCATAGGACTGTGATAGGCACACAAGGAAGGAATATCTTTGTAATATCTTGACGCACAACACGTTGGTCAACTTTTTATTACATTCTCAAATTCGCTTCAATGTGTCAATCACCAAAAGGTCATTCTACTTCTTCTGGCTGACAACAATATTATAATTGAGACCGTACTCCATTAAATCAAATTCATTTTTGCTAAACTGCACGTCAATTAGGCTTACTATTATATCAATAAATCAATCAATCAATCAATCAATCAATCAAAATATCTTTATTTATATAAGTTTATACAGTGTATAACATAAATAGTGTCAATGACTCTTATGACTAGCTTAAAATTAAAAGAAAAAACAAAATTAAAACACAATAAATCTACTTGAATGACTGTTACATAAAAACTGAAAAAATCATTATGACTATGGAAAATGTCAGAAAAAATTCTAAAATTAGAAGCCCCGTTCAAAAAATTCATTTTACCACAGTTATATCTAGAAATTCATGATCAGTAAATGTTAATTTTAATTTGTTGTTTGCTTTATTTGTAGTTAATAATTGTAAACGGTTCATTTTCAATTTATAAATGATGTTTTTAAACATATACTGAATAAAATGTAGGAAGGGCAAAAAATATAAGATCATCCAGTTATTCTGAAAAATTGTGTCCAAACATATATGTATGTATATATATATTTTTTTTAATAACGTACAGTAAAAATTATTTTAAAACTATTTAAAACATACTTTTCAGACTAAACTATTTAATATACCAGTTAATAAAATAAAATTGTCAGTCAGTTTCAGTCTTTACTTAAATATAATGTAAACAAGTTGTCAATATGAGAAATGCTGTGCATTTTAGAACAAAATAAATATCTAATATATAACAGAATTGTTGGACGAACAGTAGAATTCTCACAAAACATCCGGGTGAGGATTTTCTAGTCAGTCACCAACATTTAATTTAAAATAGTTCATTCTAGTATCTTTTAGCATTTTGAAGTAAATGAACTTGTATATATTTTTAACAGAAAAAAGGCAAAGATCATGCTTTTTATTTTAAATATCATGTCATAAAAATATATTAGTTTATTATTGCTATTATCTTTTATTAGTAAATAATATTGAGTTTACTAGAACATTACATTAAATGTTCGTTAAATTTTAACGAATACCTATAAAGCACTAGTTACAAAAATGAAAATATAAGTTTTTTTAGTCGAATGAAATTGACTGCGCAAAGCGAATGTTGGTTTAGAGTGTGGTTCATTTGTAATTGAGGAAGAAAAGGAGAGAAATACAGAAGGCAAACAAAATATTATCCATTTCAGATGTGTGCCAGAGTAAATAATGGACACTGCTGCTACTTTCTCTTGTTCAATCTAGCATTCTGAAGTAACCTTAAAAACTTTTAACTCTACAGGCCTTTCATCACTGTAACTCTACAGCGTACCATTCTTAACTTCGTTGTAATAAAAATGTTTCCTAAAAACTGTGTCCCTAAAAAACTACCGTTCAATTTCCCCCCTTTTAAAAGTGGAAATCATTAAACAGATAATACTCTAAATTTAAGCTTAAGCCAATATTGGTTTTTAAGTAGACTATGTGTTATATTTTCCTTAATAACAATGTGTGATTTTTAAGTAAACATATAGTTTTATACTTTAATAACTATTAAAGTTATTAAACCCTGCATCGAACGGTCTCGCTAAACGGGGGGTGAAGACTGTCAAGGATACCTTCCTTAAACAGCTGCTCCATGATCAAAAACCAAATATCAAGCGTCCGCTTCAGCATGGTGTGGACTCATTTTTGTTCGTGTACCGAGACACAACCCACTCAATAACTGGATTGATTCCTTCGTAGGTTATGTTTAAGTTCAAGCCAAAAAACCATTTAACCTTGTTGAAACCACATTTAGCGAACCAGATGGAAGCTAAGCACTACAGGATCACCCACACAGCCAACAGTTATCGTGGCAAACCTCGAATCTTTCGGCTGAAGGAGAATGAGTATGTACGCACAGTCCGGCAAGAGAAAATCAAATGGCAGCCTGGGGTAAAAACGAAAGTCATTAGCCCTGTGACTTACCATGTAAAGGTTGATAGCCGCGTACTGTTCGTGCATGCAGACCATCTTAGGACTAGGGTCAAGAAGACACTAGAGGATGTTATAGTTCAATTCCCTCGAGAATCATATTTTCAATGCTCTAAGGAAGATGAATCGTCTCAAAACAGTCCTCAACCTGTGCCATCAAGAAAGCTTAATAATCCACCTTCTAATCCATCACCAAAAAAGTCCTTTTTTCTTTGGAGGACGTAGGGTTGCAACAAAAGCTTTCCACTGCACTCGTTTCTGGGCAAGGTGTTTTATCTCCCTCCAACTCTTGCCTTCCTCTCGACAGACCTCCTGCAGGTTATTCTTTACCTTCCTCGCTTCCTAGCTCCATGAGGATTCCACTCAAGGGCTTGCCGGCTGATTTTGTTTGCAGGCTATCTTAATGTGTGGTTCAACCATCCAAACTTTCTCTTATTTATCGTGTCTCCAATAGGATTTTCTCTTGTCCTCCGCATTTGGGGTGTATGTTGTACTTCAGGGCCTGCACCCCTAGAACTGAGATGTTCTCTACCCTATACCAGCTCCGTGTACCGAGCTGGGTGAACGGGCGTGGCTCTCTATACAAACTAAAGAAGGGCAGCTTCGGCTGTTCTGAGCCCTGGCGGAGGTGTCCTTGTGCCAATCGCGCGCTTACTGGGTGTCTCACTCCAGCTCCCCCCCCCCCCCCCCAAAGGGAGGAAATGAATCAGGAAGTCGGGGATCTGGGGCTTCCGTGACTTTCGGGCGCGGTTGCAGTGTAGCCGGCGTCTTTGGCGTGCGGGTTTCCAGTGACCTAGTTATTCCGCTTGGGAACCACCCATGACCCAAGTAAAACCTAAAATGGGGACCTCGAGATCCGGTTCAAGCCCCTGGCTTCGGCCAATCCGGATACTGGGTTGGACTCGAGGGGGCAGAGGTTGTCGATATGCTGAGCACACAGCTTCGGCTGTGGGGGGCCCTCCAGCCTTATCTGGGGGCGTTGCTCACAAACGAAAGCTGAGAAGTAGCATGGATAGTGCTGCCACTGACACTCACAGCGGTTTGTGTTTTGGGTTCACTGCCGGTTGAGTACCACAGGCCTGGTGAATTCTGGGTCTTGTGGGGCTCTAATCCGCCTTAATGTGATTTGAGACTTTTGTGGTTCTATAAGTTCCCCATCTGGGGGGGGCCTTCCCTTTTTACTGACATGTTCGTGAAGTCCGGGGAAATACAGTAAAATGTAAATACAGTCCGGGGGGTCTCTGCTATCAGACCGTCCGGGTATGCCGAAAGGTAGGTACCGGGCGCCATCAGGAGTGGGAACCCAAGCCTTGACTTCGGTCTCGGAATGGAGTAATTGGTAATATAAATGAATATCAATGAATATCAATGAATGTCCTCTACATCAATTCTTCATTTGAGATTCTTTGTGGCCAGTATATGTTCAGAATTTTTCGTAAACACTTGTTTACAAATATCTGCAGCTTATTCGTTACTCTTTTTGTAACTTTCCATGTCCGGCAGCCATATAACAAACCTGACTTTACATTAGATTAAAAAAAACTTAGCTTTATTTTTTTCTTATTTGAGTTTATTATTAGGCTGGTGTAAATTGTATAAAAGTTCCTTTGGTCTTCTTAATCCTGCTGGTGACATCATCGTCAGTCCCTCCTGTCTTAGATTCTAAACTTCCCAGTTATTGAAATTGTTCAACCTGCTCTATATGCCTGTTATTTACCATCAGTTGATATTGATTTCTTGCACTAATCCTCATTTCTTTTCTCTTGCTATAATTTTTAGGCCTACTTTTGCTCCATGCCTTTGTAGGCCTTCCAGCTTTTCTCTCATATCACTTGTGCTTGTTGCTCATCAATAATCATGAAAAATCCCACATGATGTGATCTGATTGTCACATTATCTGTTGGTTGGATACTATTTTCAGTCATTACAAAAGATCCCGATCGTATCACATTGTGACACATTTGAAAAATTCAAGTAAAACTCAATTGTTTAAAGCAGACTTTTCTTGCGTGTATATGACTGTTTTTACATCGAGGACCACTCAATTAAAACCGTAACGCTCATATATAAGGGGAATGTGGGTAAATATTTACTCTAGTGAACTCTCCTGGCGCTGCAGTCTCTGAAGTTTTGACTTGAGTGCACTGCATGTTGGAGTGTATCTCTCGTTAAATTCTTCCAACCCAACTCCTCCATTCTGCCTTACCACTGAGACTTGTAACTTTCAGAGATTTGTTAATTTTCAGTTCAATTAAACAAAGAAACAGAATAAATGCTAGGAACTTATTTCTGCTCAAAATGTAAAATAACTCTGCAGCAAATTATTTTGTATTTTCCTGTAAACTAAGATTTATTATTTGTATGATAAATAGTTTATCCAACAAAAATGTCTTTTTAAATAAAATTAACTAACATAAATAATGCAAAATTTAAAAAAATAAATTAACCATACATTTCTTTTTTTTTAATCTTATTAACTAATTGATTGAAGGGTTGTACACATGTCTAATACTTTGGATTTCTTGTAGAATCGAAATAAATTTGAATTTTTTTCGTTATACATGTTGTTTTTTGCTTGGCAATTGCTGGTAGAATTCAGAGAATTTCGCACCTGCGATGAATGTTTATTTTGAATTAATGTTTATTCTGTTGTTTATGCATAAATTTGTTTCGGTGTTTTGCCTCATGACGTAAGAAAAGAAATTTATTTAATATGTAAAAGCAGGGAAGCGTAGGTACATACTTCAAAGTTGTCTACAGTTTTCTATTTGTTTCGAAAGATGTTACCCTATTTTAAACGTATGTAAGTTTTTAAGGTGCTTAGAATTTGCTTTTTGATGTTAAAAAATTAATAATGAGGATAAATGTTTAATGATTTTTTGAGATTTTTTCTTGACATGAACGAAGAACATTTTAGCAAACAAAAATAATCTCACTGCCTAACAATTTAAGGCGTTTCCGTACAAAATATGTGGTCAAAAGAAATTTCTCCTTATATAATTTTTGATTATGTGATAAGATAATAATCTCATAAACGTGTACTAATGATACGTCTGTATGGTTAGGGATTTTTGAGATTTGGGAATCGTTTCAATCCGACATACTCATAGTATTAAAATTGTTATTATTATGACCCAAGGTTATGCAGTGTATTAATCTATTTAATAACATAAATTTAGTTACATTTTTTATGTATTTAAATAATTATACCTAATTATTATTTTCTGTTTTTGTAGCTCGGATAAAAATCTTATCGAATTTTGATGCATTTAAATTACACAAAACAACACTTTAAGGTAACTTTTTGCCACATGCAACAATAAAGGCCTTCAACTATCAACTTTTTAGTAATCGATTATAATTCCCAACAAAAATTAAAACTAAGACTATAGGCACTAAACCTAACAACAAACTAATTATTGTTTTACCTTGCAGTTATGAATAATCTAAGATCAACTATAAAGGTACAGTAGTCAATCATTTGTTAGAACTATACGTGTATACTCTAAACATTTTATATGTTTTTCTTTTAAACAGATAGTTTAAAATGAAATGTACCGAAGCGAAAAACTCTTTAATGGATGTAAAAGTTTCCTAATCAAAAAGCAGTTGTGATTCTGTCAAAGGTGATGGGTGTTGGTCAGTGGACCGTTCCTCCGTTTAAACCGGTACAACATTTAATGAGTCAGCTGTGTGTATCGTAAAAGGGAAAATCAAATTAACGTTTTCTCATCCTTCGTATACTAATCAATAATAAATAGGGGAAAAAATCAATATATTATATAACGATATTAACAATAAACAAGTTTATCAAATAATAAACAAAAATAAACCAATTTATCAACAAAGACATTAAAAAAAACTATCGATATTATTTTCAGCTTCTATGAAAAATCTTTTATGAAACCTATTGTTAATGAAAAATCAAAATCCTATATTAAATAATGTCCAACATATTTATAATAATAGAATTAAACATGATGCACATATCCCATATGCTATATTAAGTAAATCGATGAAAAAGAAACCTATGTGAAGGACACTCAACTTTTCAATAAATTGCTCCGTAGTGTTAGAAATTTGAATTTAAGACTGTTGTAACCCACCTGTTACTGCGAAAAGCTTTTTATGATGTTGATGAATTCATGAACTGTAATTGGACTTCAGAGGACTTTTGAATGTTGTAACTAATGTATTAGTTAAGAACACAATTTTGACAAATCCAACGTATTTCACGCATATTTTTATGGTAATCTTATGTTCTATGCCTCATCCTGCTGCAAATTTATCAAAGGTTATAGTTATTGTACTATTGGCATTGACTATACACTCGAACCAGCATGCCTACCTAATAGGGAAGTTTGTTTTGTAAAATTAGTGTTGTACCCCTAAGACCAACATGTGCGGCACCACCAAAAATTTTGGTTTTTACAAGAATCAAATAATGAACCTCGTTTCAACACCGTTTTTATTTAAGAACCAGACCTACTTTTTTTACATTGTGAGTGGCATTTGTCAGAAATGTACTGTGATACTTATGTGATAAGGAGTTCTGGTAATCATCTACCCCGCCATGTTTGTCTGCTAGTTTACATATTGAATAACATTTGTCAAAAATGTACTGTGATGCTTATGTGGCAAGGAGTAGGGAATTAATAAGATATTACTTACTATTGATAAAATTAATCGTCTTAGCAAAACAATACTTTTTATAAGGTTCATGTAAAGTAGAACAGCGTATCATGTATACTGTTTCATTAACCGACTAATAATATTCTCCAAGACGACTAACAACTTTTTTTTATTTTTTATTCTTGTTTATTTTAGATCCTTTATAGATTTTAACTACGTTCAAGCCAATGAATTGATGTAGTGTGTGTGCCGGTTCAACAAACGAATAAATTAAGACGTGTTTGAAAACCTTCAGATTTATTTCATCTTTAAACACTGGGAGAAAAATAGTGTGAAACATACGTAAAATAAGTATCTTTCACATGTAAATCTTGGTTTTTCTAGGGTTTCATAATGTCAGTTGCATGTAGTTTCATCCTGCATTACAGCAAGCAACAACATGCCCAGGCGTGTGCTGCAACAATAAAATTCGGAACAACCAAGACGGCCGTCAGTCTCCAAAAAAACCTTATAATCATATACTAAGTCTAATTTTAGCGAATTTTCCTATAGCGAATACGCTACTATGGTAGTAGCTATGGTGAGACATAAGTCCGGGACCATGTTACTTTTTCGTTTTGAGGTCCCCAGAAGCCAAAAAACAACATTAATTTGATCATTTTCATACATGTGTGTCCGTGGTACTGATAAATTTTGAAGAAAACCTCCGATTTTGATGAAACCTTTTATAGAGGTATAAGACCAGATCTAATTTCATGGGTTCGCGAACCAGCATGATCGGGTTATGGGAACGGGTTTTCATGGGGGTTTCAAAAGGGTCAAAAATGGGTTTTTGGCAATTTTGGACCTCAATTTTCTAAATTCAAAAACTTTATCTGAAACCATTTAAAATATCTTTAAAAAGCATGCTAATTTGTAGTTTGAATTTTTAACTTTGCTAAATGGATATTGGAGAAAAGCTAAAAATAGTTTTCTTATGTTAATCTTAAGGGAAATCAACAAACCCATGTATCTCGCTTATCTATTGATATAACTTGGTTAGATTTTGTTATGAACAATCACTCAGTAGGGTTTAACAGATATTTTCTTACAATACCCATAACGCTGCAAACCTACATACTCACTCCATGGGGTTTATGGGGAAAATTAAAACGCGCTGAATATTGATACAATTAGATTTTTATCTTAAACCATTACATTTACTAATAACTAAAATTTTTAACGACATCCCATGGCTGTAAACCTACATACTCACTCCTATGGTGTTTATGGGGAAAACACAAAATATAGATTTCCTTTGGAAATTCTCTGAGTACGCAGATCTGCTGCGACAAGGGTATTTTATTTATAATTATTTATTTATTTAATGACAAGAAAAATAATATTTATTTATACATGGTGTCCCTGAACTCTCTACGGACCTTTTCAGGTATTATTTCTGGACCAAAGACAAGAAAAAAATCATAATTAAAATTTCCAAAACTACATAGTTACCCATACATTTACCATTGTGTATTTTTCAACCCAATGTACTTTGCAATGGGGTTTGCCTAGTCCTTGTGACAGGAAACTCATCACACATTATGCGGGTCACCGCACAGTCACACGATAGTTTAGGCAGTGTCCCGTTGGAATGGAAATATTTTTAGCACTTTTGTGGTTTTCCATCGAATTTTGCTAAAAGTCCTCAAGGCTAACGGGACTCAACAAAAAATCAGAGTGAAATGTGAGGAATAGCAAAAAAAATGTTTCAGCGTGACCTTGACCTACATGATTAAGACGTTACTTGGTGACGAAACTGCTGACGTCATTTGAATTACGTTATTTCCTCCCAACCTACCTAGAGGTCATTGAACTGATTGAGCTCTTTTATTTCACAACTAATAAACAATTATCAATCTTTTTTTAAGAAGTGCAGTTATTCCTTTTTAAATATAAATCTAATAAATATTTTTATACTTGTTTATCTGCTAAATCCATCGTATTAACACTGGGTAATGGTTATAGGTAGACATTGTAACATAGTATGTTAGTGTTATTGTTTATTGAACCATACAATTACTGCGAATGGTTAATTACGAATCAGTTATTCCTCAGATTGATTTAGTCAACTAGCAGTTATAGGCTATTAGCTTGACCTTTATGTAAATTAGATTGATTAACAGGCTTGGTTCTTACATTATGGTTTTGGTGATTATTTGATTAATTTATTTGAATTGAATATATGGTTTATTTATTATTTAACATATCTTCCTATTAAAATATCACTCTTATTCATTCAACATTGTCATCAGATTTACTTGGTTTTTCCTAATTTTAGCTCTTTGTGATTATAAGTATCTTTAGAGATAAAAGAATTAAAAGAACTCGATTTAAGTCCATCCGTTGAATATTAAACGATATCAGATACAAGTGAGACACAAACGTCTGCCATGAAAGAATAGCAAAACTGATATTTTATGGTACTCAATAATGCCTTGTCAGCGCACGAGCTCAACTACACGCGTGCTCTGTGACTCTTGGCAACATACTGTGTTTACCGCCAAACATGAAAACTTTATGTTCTCGGCAGCCATTAGTCCTATGGTAACAGTTTCAATTACTGGTTGATTTAGTTTATTTTTTATTTTTTATGGTGTTAAATAAAAACTAAAGTTGGCAGTTTTTTTTAGTTTAGTTTATTAAATTTATTTTTAATCACTTAAATAAAGTTGAAATAAATTTCAAATGATTTTCATGGGGATGCTGGTAGTGCTATTTTGTTTTACTTCTTAATAAACCACAACCGTTTAATGAAAAGCTTTAGACAATGTTTTTTAGAAAGTACTGTTTTTATGATTTTTTATGAGAGGGGTTTTGGGTCTAACTACCTTCCATAATAATAATAAAAATGCCTGGACCTATTGTGAATTGGAGCCTACATAACAAATTTATTTAAAAACGGTTTGTTATAATCTTGAATTTAAAACCTAAAAAACAACACCGGTCTATTGAAGTTAAAAATCAAAACGTTTCGTTTTATAAGATGCAAAACTTCAATAAAATGACGAAAACGTTCACTAAATCCTCTTTACACACTGAAAATATTGAATTTAATGAGGTTCATATAATCCTAAATGATTCTCAGAAATACATAACAAGAATCGTCGTGCAAGAATCATCCGTTTAATAGAAATTGGATCTACAGAACATTATTATTTTTAATGACAGCTTATTGCCAATTCTCGAAGCTTTGTTAAAATTAAAATTCTACAGAAACCATTAGAATAAACGTTTATTACTATCAATTTTATTTATTTAATATATACATTTTCTCATATAGTGTATTTAAATATGTAGTGTATTCTCATTTTTTGTAAACTATATTAATTTTCTTTAGTAATACAAAAATACGGAAAATAAATTATCACCAAGTAAGAGCAGTAGAAAACATGCTCAAAAATAAGAAAACATTCGTTTTACAGTTTCAACGGATATAGTTTACATCTGATAAAGGAGGTTCGAGTGTGGATGGCTACTACTACTGTTTAAGTGGATCAACAATAATATTGTCGTAGGCTTACATCAGCTGTGAAGACGTTCCATGGTCTAGCCAACAGCCAGACAGCGGAAGTGAGCATTCACTCGCCCGGTTCAACAGCTACCTATGGCATTCATTTTATGTTGTTAGTTAAGATTCTGTAGAGCCTAGTCAGCTCATTAATGAGCGATAAGTATTAATTATTCTTAATTTATATTCCTTACAAGAGGTTTTAAGCATTAAAGAGGTCATCTTGAAGAATATGCAGGTGTACATCCGAGGCCTTTAAACAGGGCCGTGAGAACCATTAGTGGTAGACTCATGGCAACCCCTGTACCCTGGATCCCGGTGCTGTGTAATATCGAACCACCTGTAAGTCGAAGGGATTCACTGATTAGGGAATGTACTAAGATCTTATCTGCTCCACAGATGCCTATCTATGATTACCTAATCCAGGATAATGGCTTGTTGAGGTCCCGAAGACCACCTCTACGGGCAGCCCCCTAGTTGATGGACACAAACTTCATGGTTCATACAAACTGGACTTTCTCCTGTGACTCTTTTCAAGGTCAGAACAACTTTTTGATGGCCCAAATGTAGTGGTATATCGTATGGATCTTCCTCGGAAGCAGTGGAATATACTCAATCGTTTCTGCACTGGAGTGGAAAGATGTAATTATTTTAAATTCAAGTAGGGGATGACACTAGTGGGTGATTTGACTGCGGAGCAGAGTATCAAACTATGGAGCACATAGTCGCAGAGCGCCCACTGAGTGCTTTCTCCGAAGTGTTGATCGGACTGCATTGCGTAAGTGAAGCAATGGCTTATGGATTTAGCCCTATAAAAGGAAATGATCAATTTTATTTTAGAGTTTGTACAAATATTGACTCAGGTGCTCTGCACCGTGGAATCATTTTATTATCATTTTATCTTTTAAGTTAGTGACTGGCTAAAAAAGCCATACAATAAATAAATTTATTTATTTTTATATTGTTGCAGTAAGTAGGTTATTTAAATAGTTTATAAGGTCCTTAAGCATAAGGTGCTCTTTTTAATGCTGTCTAACAATTCTTAGCAAAAAATTAACCCAACTCATAACGAAATAAATAACATAAAACTTTATCTTTGTATTAAGAAACCCATACTTTCGAGTCTTTTTATATAATTGTTTACATGTATGTAACAAACATTCATTACAGGTCTTTCTTTTACTTTATTAACAAATATTTCTATAAGAGATATTTTCGAGCAAAAAATATTTATTCCTTGAAATATTTAATTTGGCGTTATCACAACCATATATTTAAATTTCTCATATCCGTCAATTTATAAATCTACGAAGCATTATTCGTAGAAGGCTTTTCTTAATGTGGTAAACCCAGAATATACACTTTTTGTTTTCAAGCCCTCAGATAGAAAAACAAGTTTGTTGAAAATTTATATACTGTATGTAAATAATATATGGAATAAATACCTATTCGAAACACTCACTTCAAATACCAACCTTCATAATTTGAAAGCGTGGAGGAATATTCAATATGGATGCTAATATTAGGCCTTAGCCACAAAGATCCCGTTCCTTTGAAAACCATTCCTTTGAGCATTTAACCGTGTTTTCGCCGAATAAAGTAATAACTTTTGTTTTGCATTATCAGTAAGGAAAAATAGTATGAGTTAATCGGCTACCCCAGTTGAACCCCTGAAGGCTAAGGCTTTTAGAAAATGCATTTTGTTTTTAGTCATATTTAACACAATCCTTTCTTTTATTTTCTTTACAAAACATTTCCATCTAAGATATTTTAAGCAAAAATTATTAATAATTAGTGTTAGCACAAGCTATACATATTTAAAATTACCATATCGGTCCTTTAATCATCTATATTAATGTTGTTAAATTTCATCCTTCGGGATGGTAAGCTGTTTATAACATTGACCTTACGCCACCCTTTAAAGGTTCTACGAAATATCCTTATGGATATTTCCAAATGTAGTGGTAGACAAACCTAGGTTGGATAAAGCACAATCCTCCAACTCAACTTCAAAGTTAGAAGGTGGATTAAATTTGAACCATTACCATTTTAGTTATATACAATGTAGGCCAATATAATTAAATATTTCACATTTTTTTATTTTTTAACAGACAGAGAACAGTTAGTCAAAGGAAGAATGTGCTTTACATAATTGTACTTTTCAAATCTCTAACCAGCCTTGACAACTGTACAACAACTATTCTACAATGGTACTACTCACTTAAAACTGACTTTAGATGTCAAAAATATCTTTTTTATGCATGACACGTTTTGAACTTATGACAGTCCATCATCTGCTACAAGGTTCTAAACTATATACACATTACCCACATTGTTCAATGTTTGTCAAAAATAAAAGTACATATAAAACAAATTTTTAATTGGAGACGCCACTCCACATAATTGAACGTGGTAACTACATTAGCACTTTTTAACACACCAGCACATCGTAGAATAGTTTTAATTTTAAGATAACATCCTTTTCCACCCCCCTGCCGGCTCGGGTAGAATAGGCGGTGCAGTATCCCCTACTTTATAAAAAGCGTCTAAATGGGTGTGACCGGCGCATGGTGAAGGGTCCAGTGAGTTCTACTGCTGCTGCAGTTGCTGATGTATGATTTACACTGTCGATGGTCTCCTATAGTATGTTTTCAGAAGTCAGCTGGGGTTGGAGGGTGAGGACAGCTGGGGTTGGAGGGTGAGGACAGCTGGGGTTGGAGGGTGAGGACATCTGAGGTTAGAGGGTGTGGACAGCTGGGGATGGAGGGTGAGGACAGCTGGGGTTGGAGGGTGAGGACAGCTGGGGTTGGAGGGTGAGGACAGCTGGGATTGGAGGGTGAGGACAGATGAGGTTGGAGGGTGGGGACATCTGAGGTTGGAGGGTGAGACCAGCTGGGGTTGGAGGGTGAGGACAGCTGGGGTTGGAGGGTGAGGACATCTGAGGTTGGAGGGTGGGGACATCTGAGGTTAGAGGGTGAGGACAGCTGGGGTTGGAGGGTGAGGACAGCTGAGGTTGGAGGGTGGGGACATCTGAGGTTGGAGGGTGAGGACAGCTGGGGTTGGAGGGTGAGGACAGCTGGGGTTAGAGGGTGAGGACAGCTTTGGTTGGAGGGTGAGGACAGCTGGGGTTGGAGGGTGAGGACAGCTGTGGTTGGAGGGTGAGCACAGCTGGGGTTGGAGGGTGAGGACATCTGAGGTTGGAGGGTGAGGACAGCTGGGGTTGGAGGGTGAGGACAGCTGGGGTTGGAGGGTGAGGACAGCTGGGGTTGGAGGGTGAGGACAGCTGAGGTTGGAGGGTGAGGACAGCTGGGGTTTTAGGGTGAGGACAGCTGGGGTTGGAGGGTGAGGACAGCTTGGGTTGGAGGGTGGGGACAGCTGAGGTTGGAGGGTGGGGACATCTGAGGTTGGAGGGTGAGGACAGCTGGGGTTGGAGGGTGAGGACAGTTGAGGTTGGAGGGTGAGGACAGCTGGGGTTGGAGGGTGAGGACAGCTGGGGTTGGAGGATGAGGACAACTGGGGTTGGAGGGTGAGGACAGCTGGGGTTGGAGGGTGAGGACAGCTGAGGTTGGAGGGTGGGGACATCTGAGGTTGGAGGGTGAGGACAGCTGGGGTTGGAGGGTGAGGACAGCTGGGGTTGGAGGGTGAGGACAGCTGGGGTTGCATGTCGCATTCGTCCAGTCCTCCAAACCTAGAAGACTAATTTTACAGGATCTGAAGTGACTCAAGAAAGGTGGAAGACGAAGACAGTACGCCTATTGATATATTGGGATAAGCGATACTATGCTAGTGTTCAAAAGCGGAAGAAGATTTTGTTGTCGTTAGTCTACTACATTTTGTTATAAGACCCCACTAGAGATTGGTCACCTGTGTGCTTTGAAGATTTTTTTATCCTCTCAACCCCCCCCCCCCCCAAATAAAAATAATATATTTATTTTTACAACAACCATAACTTTATTTTTATAACAACAATAAAATTTTATATTTAAACATAAATACTCAAACAAATATTTTACAATAGCCTAATTAATCCTTCGGTTTGAGAGAAAGTTTAATTACATGCTATTACTCATAAAAATTCCGTTTAACTCGATCAAACGCTTACAGTACAAATAATGTTTACTAATTTTAATTTTATATGTTAAGTTATTTATATAATACTGTATTGAATAGTTATATCAAATTTTATTAACGTACGTTAGGGATGGATATTTTATGGAACTTCATAAAGTTAACATAATAACATAATACATTTTAACCTCCCTAACAAGAAATATAATCCTTACACACGATTTGATTAAATTTATCCCTTTTATAAGAAAGTGGTTTTCAAATGCAAAGAAACAAATTGATGCTGATAGGGTTTCCGTCTCCGTATTCCTTGTGAGATTCAATTTTCTTATTGAAAGCTTGTTTGCAGTGTTCAGTTTATCTTTGATATGAAAGAACTGATATTCTCAAATAAAAACCCAACATATATGAAATAATGTAAGTATCAATGTTGCTATCTAGTCTAACTTAATCTGCCAATCGTTCTTTAAGAATTGTCATATTTGATACACAACATAGTATACCAAATATCCAAAATATTGTGAAATATTCATTTAAACCCAATCTGACCTCTCACATACAGACCTTGACACTAATCCATTATATGCAACATAGATAGTTTAAGTGCCCCCAGAGAGTTTCATGTATACCAGGTTGGAACACTAACTATTTTTTTAGCTTCTATTGAGCATAGGTACATCTAATTGTGTGAAACATAATAGGTACTGTACTCAGCAAGTCCATCTCTTGCTATAGGAGAGAAAGTTGATTTCGTAACCAGGTGTAAGTTGCAAGCTGTATTATAGCACGCACCCCTTATAAGGCTCACGACGGTACTTATATGTTATAAGCATAGCAAATTATTTTATGGTTACAGGATACAAAATACTGTGGTTTATATAAAAACATTAACTTAAAAAATTAAAAATAGTAATTTTTTAAAAAATCTTATGGATTTAGGTTGATGCAGAGTTGATAAGGTGTAAAGCTATCGCCTGGGGTGCCTAAACTCTGTTACTTTACTCTTCTAAATTGTGTTTGTCTCACTTGACAGCATTGGGAGTGTGTCAGAAACGCCCAATCGTAATTTTAGTATTTAAAATCGTAATTTGAGTATTTCAGCTCTAGCAGCCACACGGTTGGCCTTTCACAGATTTTAGATGAATACTAGAGTAGGGAATCGGAAGAAACTACAATTTTGGTCATGTGACTTTGTTGTACATCGCACCAATTGTGTACATCTCCAAACTAATTTTTGTGAAATCGCGTTTTCATTATAAGTTCTCAACACTGGCCTATAAGTTCAACACTCGACCCAGAGCCCACACCAACCCTTTCTCTAACTTCTTCAACTCTCAGCTTTTTGAAGACTGACTTTTCCTTCCTCTTCCAAGTTCCAATTTTTGTCCCCTCTACTTCTTGATTTCGTACTCCGTTTCTGATGTTTCACTCCTCCCAGCCAAGAAACTTTCAATTCCCTCACCTTTCTCATTTCCTTTTGGTCATTGCGAATGTCGTCATCAAGCCTGATCATCTTTGGTACTGATTGGTGACCGGCAAGTCGATTTGTATTTCTTGCATGATTATTCTAAGAATTCCTTCACGCCATGGGAATGTGTATGTCGCCCGTCCTCACAACGTTGTACATGTGATCTCGGTATTGTTTTGGATCGTTTTCCCGTCTAGTCGGCGCTAGTCTCGGAGAGATTTATATGATTTACTAAGATAATGTTGTTACTAGCTTAATATTTTTTACAGTTAATTTTCCATGTTTACAGGTGCCATGTAGTGGTGGACATGAAGCATTTAGATCACAAACATAACCGTTACAATAACGGTTTGATGATGACCCCAACGTTAATGCAGTGTGGAAAAAAAGTCTGGAAACGGTGTAATATCTTCTAAAGTATTTAAGGTAAAAAAATAAAACTTTGCAAATTGATTTTGAGTTACATACTTTACAAGTACTTATTGTCCTTGGACCTCCAAGGGGGGACGGTCCACAAGGAGTCAGAAGAAAATCTTAAATGTAAGCATAGGTCAATATGTTCATCAAAATAAAGGTCTCTAAGAATAATGCCACAAACCTGTACTCAAAAGGATGACCGAGTCAAAAACGGCAGGCAATCAAACTTAAAATCATATATTGCTGAAAACAAAACATGCAATAACTCCCGATACACTGAACCTATTGAGGTCAGGTTTTTGGCAAATTGCTTAGAATGCAAAGTCCTTTATTATGATGTATGATATGACGTAGGCCTATAAGGTTTTCCCTAAAGCTTCCTTGAGGGACGTCCCTAGTGGAAGTCGTCAGGGAAACTGCATTGGCCTACGTCATATGATATATCATTTGAAAGGGCTTTGCATTCTGAACAATTTGCCACAAACCCGATCTTTAAAGGACGAGTTTATTTGGAGTTATTGCATTTTTCTTTTCACCAGTATGATTAAAGTTTTAGGCAGCGGCCGTAGCTCAGTGATAGAGCTCTGGGTTATCACCCAGCGGGCCCGGGTTCAAATCCCTTCTCGGGGACAAAAAGATCGTTCGGCCGCTCCGGTGGTTCGGAAGTCACGTTAAGCCGTTGGTCCACCTGCATAGAAAACAAAAAAGTGCAGGCATTTCAGGCGAGGAGAACTATCAGTTAATTGCTGATCTCCCTCCACTAAAAGCCATACGATATTATATTATAATTCAAAGTTTGATAGCAAATTTTTGACTCGGTCATCCTTTTGAGGTCGTTTTTGTGGCATTGTTCTCTATTCTTGGAGACCTTTAATTTGATGTACATATTGACCTATGCTTACATTTAAGATTTTCTTCTGACTCCTTGTGGGTCGTCCCCCCTTATAATATAATAGTATAATATGTCACTCAAAATCAATTAGAAAAGTTTTAGTCTTATAACTTAAATAATTTAGAAGATATTACACCGTTTCCAGACTTTTTTCCACCCTGTATACATAACTACATGTTACAATGCTAATTTGTTGTAGACCTAAAGTAGTTTTTGGTTTCCACATACCAAAGAACAGTTACATTCTCTGTTTGATAATGTCCCATATTGTTTGTTACCTGACTACATGTTACAATGCCACATGACGGTGGACCTACATCAGTTGTTTATTTCAACATCACCAACACAACGGTTCCATCCACTGTTTGATAATGTCCCCTCTCGTGTGCGAACCTAATTCTATGTTACAATTCCAAATTGTGATGTAAGGACAGGAGTTGTGTTTTCCACATTACCAACCCTATAGTTCCAGTAAGTGTTTGATAATGCAGCCCTCCCCCCCCCCCTCCTGCCAGAAGGTTTAAATACTTAGATGTTGAAGTGTCAATTAGCGGTTGGCCTAAAGCGGTTGGCTTTCTACACATCGCAAAGACAACAATTCCAGTAACTGGTTAATAATTTCCCCCCATTAAATGTGTTACAATGATCATTGGTGGACTACTTTCAGGAAAGTAAAATTATATAAAGTTTAACTCTACAAACAAATGTGTAACTGACTCATATAATTACATGTTACAACGCCAACTATTGGTGAATCTACAGCAGTTGGTTGTTTCCACATCACCAACATAACTGTTCCAGGCAATGATTGTTAATGTCCCACCCGTTTGTGTACTTAATTACATGTCACATCGCCAATTGTTGGAGGACCAACAACAGTTGGTTGTTTCCACATCACCAACATAACTGTTCCAGGCAATGATTGTTAATGTCCCACCCGTTTGTGTACTTAATTACATGTCACATCGCCAATTGTTGGAGGACCAACAACAGTTGGTTGTTTCCACATCACCAACATAACTGTTCCAGGCAATGTTTGATAATGTCCCCCCGTTTGTGTACCTAATTACATGTTACAACGCCAATTGTTGGTGGACCTATAGCAGTTGGTTGTTTCCACATAACCAACACCCACTGAGCACAGGATTTCCCCAGGATATCCCAACCAGATCCCAAATATCCTATTCAAATCCCGGGATATGGAGAAGTACAAAAGGACATTCTAAGCATATTCCAAAGGGACTTAATAGAAATACAAAATTTTTATGTAAATACGACTAAAAGTAAACAATTTCAAACAAAACAAGTTTATAATGGATTTATTTAACTTTTTATTTACTACAAGACACCTGTCAAAAAAAATTTCAAAGGATATTCCAGAGATATCCCAAGGATGTGTCAGAACTACGTAAACGGTCATATTCCAAGAATATCCCTGGGATATGTGCGTTTTTACAATTTAATTCAAACATATATTCCATTCAAAATAGGTGTTTTTCTGAAAGTCCAAAGTCATCAAGTCATTGAAAAATACCATTTTTCTCTGAGTCCTCTTTTTTGAAAATTTCTGAAAAGAGCTCCTTGGGAAGTCTCTGGAATATGTCCATAGGCATAGTTTTAATTAAATTCCATAAATTGGTTCATATCCTTAGGACATTCTCAGGATTTTCCAAGAAAATATCTGTTGACACAGTGTAAAGTATTGAAGTACTAAATTAACTTTTATCCTAGAGGTCCAGGAAAATTAAATAAAAAACTAATAACATTGGATAATAACATTGTTTACAAGCAAAATACAAAGTTTGAATTCAAACATTGTAGTTGAAAGGATCTACAAAGAACATCCCTAGGACGTATCAGTGGTTAGAGTATTAATGGAAAATAGTGTATTAACTAAAAACTGCAGCTTTAACAGTTAACTTTAATGAAAACCTATGAAAATAACTCTTAGTAAAATGTTTGGGACAAGCAATTCCGTGGCTGTCCCTCTTCATGACAGGAGTTCCAGATGTGTCTCGAAAAACAACTCTTAAATATATTTAATGTCCTGGGGATATCCTGAAAGGATATCCCAAAGTGCGCACGTTTGCAATATCCCTAGGATATCCTTTGAATGACTTTGAAAATATTGGGGAAATTCGGGTTTACGCTGGGATATCTTGATTTACCATTACACACCATAACGAACACAGAATATTTATTTTACATCAAATACACTTTCAAAATGTCAAACTACATAAAATAAGATGTAGTGATTTTACTAAAGTTAAATATAAAAAGTATAATTAATAATCTTTTGATGTTAAAATATACATTAAAAATTACATATAACTGTTCACATTCAAAAGGTTTTGCTATTTTATTTAGATTTTTTAAATACTTGAAAATAGTCAATTTATAAAGTTACTTCAAATTTAGGCTAACTTTTTTACTTTGACTCGCAAAACTTCCAAGTACACCAATGAAGGTTAAGTTTCAATACTTACTAGTAAATAAGAACCTACTTGAGCACAGATCAGGTGGCTCAAGAGGTTAGAGTGTCAGGTCATTGAGTGAGAGGTCGCTGGTTCAAATCCTGACATGGGCATATACTTTTTGCTCAGTTTTATTTTCATTTTTGCAATTTGTTCGTTAGCAGAAATGCATTTACTTATAAATTTTGATGAAAAAAGTTACAATTTACAACTTTTAGACAAGTTTTTAAGGACACCCCCTAGGGATATTTGAATGTCCTAAGGATATCCCGAAAGGATATCCCAAAACGCGGGATATGCGCGGACATTCAATATCCCCAGGAGATCCCTGGGATGACTTTTTGAGAATATTGGGGATATTTAGGATTTCCCTGGGATATTCCAATATCCCATCAGGATATGTTTAGGAACTCCTGGGGATGTACTTGTGCTGTGTGGGCATAACTGTTCCAGGCAATGTTTGATAATGTCCCCCCATTTGTGTACCTAATTACATGTTACAACGCCAATTGTTGGTGGACCTACAGCAGTTGTTTGTTTCCACATAACCAACATAGCTGTTCCAGGCAATGTTTGATAATGTCCCCCCATCTGTGTACCTAATGACATGTTACAACGCCAATGGTTGGTGGACCTACAGCAGTTGTTTTTTCCACATAACCAACATAGCTGTTCCAGGCAATGTTTGATAATGTCCCCCCATTTGTGTACCTAATTACATGTTACAACGCCAATGGTTGGTGGACCTACAGCAGTTGGTTGTTTCCACATAACCAACATAGCTGTTCCAGGCAATGTTTGATAATGTCCCCCCATTTGTGTACCTAATTACATGATACAACGCCAATGGTTGGTGGACCTACAGCAGTTGGTTGTTTCCACACCACCAACATAACTGTTCCAGGCAATGTTTGATAATGCCGCCCCGTTTGTGCACCTAAAAATAACGAAGATATTTTTGTATTGTCTATAAGAAATTTAAAGTTTAACTAGTTTAGACGATATGCTTCCAAATTTGAATTATTATTTATGGTATTCTATACATTTATGTTAATAACAACATGAATAGTGAAGTAGTTAATTAATTTATGTATAAAATATATTATATATTTAACAATGAGAATGATACTATGCTTTATTTTATAAGAATTATTGAAACTATACAGTATATTTTATTTATCATTTCATAACTACAGTACACTGATTAATACTGGCTCTAATTAATTCTGTAAAATTATTTCTTATACAAGTAAAAGACAAAAATGTGACTGGCTGTCTGTGACTGAATGTAAAAATTAGTGCAATTGTGCCAGTTTTGACAATTTAACATGAATTTATTATCTCTTTCAAACTGGACTTAATCAGATATCTCTGAATTCAGATAACATCAAAGTAAACGGTGTTTGTCACAATTTTTTTGTTCAAGTCCCACCTCTCCGCATTCGTTGTAAAGATCAGACCAACGGACTTCAACTGTGGCCATATCTCAGGCTTTTGATGCGCCTGGGGACGATGATATTCCAACGCATCGCACTACAGAGGAGCCCACTCGGAGACGACCAAGTTTAAGAAGCCTTTTGGCCCTCTCCTCAAAAAGGTAGATTTTCCTATGTAGAAATGTAAAGAACAGTTTTGTTGGACGTTTGAAATATCTGCAGTCATCTCAAAATTGGTAAATTGCCTGTTGTTGAGGAGTCGGTGGCCTGGTGGTTAGCGCTAGACTTCGTAACCATGGCAGCGATGTCGTGGGTTTGAATGTGCGTTTTGCCGCCATTACTTTGTCTAATGCATGGATCGGTCAATAGTGTACGTAGATGGGGCAAATTAATGTGATCCTTTGCTACCAACCTCTTAAAACCCCTTGTAAATTAGCCTCCATAACTTATAAAACCCTATTTAACCCGACTTTTCTTGGGTAGTGTAAAATGAGATTGTATAAGAAATTACCTGTAAATCATTCAAATTTAAAAGTGAATATCTTTTAAAAGCAATACAGAAATATAATAATAATGAGACATGTAACACAATCACGTACAGCACTCAAAGATGTGTTTACACATACACTGTTCATAATGCAGACAGTAAATTTCTTATTTTTTACCATTTTCCATATATATTCACCATATGCAATGTATGCAGTGTAAATATAAATATATCTTTTAGTGTTGTATACATTTCTGTTTCGTTTTTTTTTTTTTTGCAAAACAAAACATATAGTGCTAAAAATGCGTTAAATAATAGACCTAATAATAATTCAGAAAAATATAAACATAAGTTTTAAATAATCAAAGTTTTACGTTGCCAGAGCGCACGTCCCATTACTGAACATATTAGCTAAAAGCTTTAGCCGTTCAGTGCAAACAAAAAGGTGTTAGCTTCGGTATACGTGAGGCAGGCCCTGCAGTAACTGGGTTAGGTTAAGTGCTCCTCAAGCATCTCCCGCCACCGAGATTGGGCCGTCAGGTCTCCCGCCATAAACTCTACTTCTGCAATTTACTGCTAGGTAATTCATCTTAAAAGCTTCAAATAAAATATTAAGGTAAATAAAGGAGAGTTTGAGAGTAAAATGTAAATAAAATCGTTTTCATTAAAATATGAATTGCTATATTTTCTGGATTGGGTTATCAATGGTTCTATAACTAGAAGAGAAGAAGAAGGAGAAGAAGAAGAAGAAGAAGAAGAAGAAGAAGAAGAAGAAGAAGAAAGAAGGTAAACAGTGCTTTATTTTTCAATTATAACATTGAGTACAAAATGCTTCCAGAAAAATTAAATATGCTAAATTAATAAAAAACTTTAACAAAATGCCTATGTTAAACATATTTTTCTAATAATTTTCGACAGCAACATTTCACTGCACTGGTGCAGCAATAGTCTAATGGACTGTCTGCTGGGTTGACAAACATCAATAATAAATTGCAGTTATTTATCATGAAAAGAATACAAATCATCAGTAAAAAAGCAAATACTAATATTGATACAAAAATTCATATTTATTTATTGACGCATTTCATAAAAAGATAAAAATAAAGCTATATAACTATTATGGTTCTATAACTACTTTACCGATATCAAACCGGCACGTTAACGACTGTGTGAGATTGTACTGTTTGTCGCTGACACACCATGGTCGTACCGTGTGACAATAAAGTCCGGCAACCAAACATGTTACTAGTGCACAAACAAGGGGAATTACTGAACAGTAGGACAGAAGGGCAACTAAAATCTGCTGTACTATGATGGTAAACCCAAATACCCATGTACCCGCTTACGTGGCATTGTCAACCAACAATTTGTAATATGAGCTTTAAATTATAAAAGAAAATAATAACTTAATAACATAAACGAATTCCGGCTTAGTTCATAATTTGATCTTTAAAAACTTCTTATAATAGTTGACAATTTGAAATATGCATTTTTTATGTTGGCAAGTCTCTTTTTGCAGTACTTTATCCCGTCTACTAACTACTTATTAATAAAATTTTAATTAAATATATATGTATCATTTTGAGATGAAGAACGTGTTTATCTTGTTTTCGAATTTATTTTTTAGCATCAAGTTTTTCTACAATATAACTAACTACAAAATTCCAGTGCCAGTTCTGGTATAAGGACCTGATTCCTTAATGGCCATGTCACTATTTGGTACTGTTATCTAATTTCTTGGTAATAATATAAAATAAAATAATTATTCATTAGGTCCTATAACTCCAACCTTGGAGATGCTGTTTAACTACATCATGCTGTTTATTAAACTAAACTTATGTATATTTTTATAACATTTTATTGAATTTTTCTAGGATTTGTATTAAGTGCAATCGGATGAGGATGTTTTGGTAATCATGACGACATTTTATTGTAGTATTTATTTCGTTTTCAACATAAAAGGTAAAAAATTAACCCTGGAATGGGTGGATACATTTTTATTAAACATTTTTAAACTTACACATCAAAATTTTTTGTTAAAATGATGGTAATCCCAAATACCCATGTACCCGCTTATGTGACAATGTTAACCAACAATATGTAATATTAAGCATGTTATTAAAATGTCAACATTTGTAATACTTAGACATTAATTCATTGGGATATTAATGAAACTTTTAAAGTACATTTTGTACCTAGTTTACTCGAATTGTTTGACAGCCTAATAGGGGTCAGAACTTAATCTTGAATCAGCTATTCTAGCAGCAACATGAGGATAGCAGACTACTTAGGTATTTTAACCTCCCGTATTATTTTCAATAGCAACCCAGAGGCAAGCCTCAGAAAAAGAATTAAATCATTTACCACCAGCCCACTTTTTTTCTTTCACTATAGTCTAGTTTATATAAAATGCGTTTTCGAGACAATTTAATACTTTTAAATTCATTTAGTCTTAAATTTTTCATTTACGCAATGCGGATGTGATAACCCAGTGTGACGAGTTCGTTCGTGAATTATTGAATATGAAAATATTATGCTTCTTATCTAACTTCCGCAGATGTGACTGACCTTGATCAATTATAGGTACTGTATTACATTCAAAACGAGTCACGACTTGAAATACTGTACACAACTGAACTGGTCACTCTTCCAAACCCGCTGTCCAAGATAGTTGAGTTTACACACTATCTTGAGTGCTATTGCAGTTAATTTTGCTCTCTACTTTGCTTTACAGCCTTTCAGATTCCTTTTACGACGTAGCAGAGATGAGAACGATAAAAAGGTTCGTGCTTTAATCTGAACATTGACGAGACGCTCGAGCACTCGAGCTAACCAGGTTACATGGAAAACAGAGCTTTTAAAAGGTCTGCAGGTATAAGGCTCACTTGGCTTCAACTGATACTTTCGGAAAGAATCTCACACATAACAGATTATATTCAGTTAATGTTCTTCGATTCTAAAAATTACAAGTTAAGTTAAAATATGAACATTGAAACCTTTGGAATAACATTCTTAATAACTATTTATATTACGGTGACTAATATGTGAATTCTAATTTTGACTTTTCCTTCTTAAAATAAACTGCTCAAGGCAAAAAGCTTTAAAAAAGAAATTGAATTTCACAAAGAAAACTGAGATGAAAACCCTGTTAGCGTTGATTCGTTTCTTGCATTCGAAATTCATCTATATAATACAGGGATTAATCTAATAAATATGATTAACTCCTCTTTGATGGCTAAGGTAGATGTATCAACTATGCGGAATTTAGTGCTTTTTATATAACATACGTTCGTTGCAGGCTATATATATTTTTAACTCTTATTGTGACGTTATCTTTGGTAAGTCACTGTAATATTATATTTTTCAATTATTCTTTTATGTTAGTATGACATATTGAGAAAAAAATCAATAGTACTTTGCGTAGTGAATAATTTATTGGGTATTAAATAATACTCTTTTCTAATTTTTCTAACATGAGGATAGTAAGCGGCAGAGACCTTTTAAAAGGTATATACGGAATGTTAGCTTTACTTTTGAGGATAAGTAGTGTGAAATTGTTGGTGCTGGCCCAGTTCAAGGTCACCTGAGGGATGACGTCATCGAGGTCAATGACCTCACCGATGACGTCATCGATGACGTCATCGATTGCGTCATCGATGACGTCATCACTAATGACGTCATTTCTATGACGTCACACCCATGACGTCACAGAAATGACGTGCTGATGACGTCATCACCCCTTACGTCATCAAAATGACGTCACCGACGCCACTGAGGTCAAGGTCACGCCGAAACTTAAAATTTTTTGGCACTTTTGCCGTTTCTCGCACTACGCTCCGAGTTTCAGTCAGAGTCCCCGTGACCTTGACCACTTGGAGCGAATTTTCGACGAGAAACGGCAAAAGTGCCAAGTTAAACTCGAGTTTCTGACATGACCCTGCCTAAATGGGCAATCGGTTATCCCTCAGGTGACCTTGAACCAGCACAACACCAACAATTTGATATTACTGTGACCTTGAAAACCTAACAACGGAGCGCCGACACCGATGCGCACCCCACGACAGCCACCGAGTGACTGACTGTCAGGCTCTGTGTACTCTAGGTATATGGGGAAGTGGAGGGGGAAATCTCAAGGTCATCCAAATGGAGTTTTAAAAAAGTTGAAGAGTAGAAAGACTACTCTTGTGCTTCCTGGGCGACCTCATCAATTTCCAACGGATCTGTAAACCAATCCGATCTGTAGCGGCAGGAGTCCAGAAAACAGGTGCACCACCCATCAGGTTGTCCGTAGCACTTCCGACAATTGGTAAGATTGGAGAAATGAAATTTAATACACCGCTGCGGACAACAAGTGTAAAAGTAGTTGGATTTGTAGATTTTGAAAGTTTGTAGTACCGGTGGTGGCAGCTGTTGGTTCTTGCATCTACACCTGCAACATCCGAAGCATTCACATTGCCGGCAGGCCAGCCCGTCCACTTGCCATCTTGGTAGTAGGAAACACTTGCCCTCGCAGCAATAGGTTGTCCCTGTCTCTTCCTCCCAAAGCTTTTTTGCACAATGGACGACGCCTTGTATCTCTAAACACTTATGCTCGCAACATGAGACACGCTTAGTTTCCATACTTGATGTTGCTTTGGCGAGGGAGCAAGATGAAGTGATGCCGTGGCCAGCAGGAATGGAGCTTATTTAAACTAAGGTGAGTGGAGGGGGAAAGGTCAAGGTCATCCAAATGGAGTTTTAAAAAAAGAAAAGAGTAGAAAGACTACTCTTGTGTATCTATAGCGATTTCATTGATAGTGAGTGCTTCTGTATGCCAAGTTGATCTGTACTGACAGGCTCCTAAATAATGTTTGCAAAAACCTGCAAAATGATTGTTGCACAATTTGCAGCCAGTTAGCTGTTTTAATGTGAATTCAATGCAACGTTCAGGGCAACAAGTGTACTTATGCCCTCTCATCTGGTACACATGGAATGTCTTCAACTCCGGTTTCGGCTTCTTCCAAGACTTGCACTTACACATGCATTGACCAAAAGCTTCACATTTTCTACACGCCAGGCCATCCGCAACATCAATGTCATTCGGCCATGAAAAACATTTCCGTTCGCAACAGTAGTTGAGTTGACTCTCCATGTTGCTGTGGTGAAGGTGCGCGATGAAATGATGCTGCAGTCATTGAGAGTGCACCTTAAATAAACTCAGTGGAGGGGGAAAGGTCAAGGCCATCCAAACGGAGTTTTAAAAAAGATAACTAGTCGTCCTCCTCCTCCTCCTCATCCGTTGTACTTAGAGAGCTGTCAGACGAAGAGCCCCGTGCAGGTGCTCCCCAGATGAAAAACAAATCAATTTTAAAACGAAGACCAGGATCTTGCATCATCAATTCCTTTAATTTGTCACATACTAAGTCGACCTTGTGTAAGGTGTCAACAACAAGCTTCCAATTCGTTGGTTCAATATAACTTGTAGTAGAGTCTGCCTCGCTGATAACCACATCCTCCGGCCGTATTGGAGTGTAAAGATGTGTAAAGTTCTTTGGCTGTAGCTGAGGTTCAGGCTGGCTGGAAGTGGAAGGTTGAGTGTGGACCCCTGTCGCATCGAAATCCATAGTCATTCTACATTCAATGTTGGGGTTTTCGTTTAATACATACACCAATTTCTCATGCAACATATCCACTTCTGCCGAGTCTTGCAGATGAACATTCCAGGAAAATGGCCATTCTTCATCCGTAGTGGAGTCAACTCGAGAAAGAGTGCTGTCCGCCATGATAGCTAAGCAAGGAATGATGTGAGCTACAGACTGTGGTAACAGTATTGAAAAGTAGAGGGGGTAAACCAAAAGTACGTGGAGGGGGTATTTTCAAGGTCATTTAATTTGGGTTTTAAAAAAAAGGAAATAGTGGAGGGGGAATGCTCAAGGTCATCCAATTTAGGTTTTAAAAAAAAGGAATGAAGCTTACTCCTCTTCAGCCTCGTTGTCCCCTGCATCTTCATCAGCCTCATCTTCATCGACGTCAGACTCGCCGTAAGGATAGATCGGGGACATGGGCGAATATTGTGGAGATTGTTGACCGTTGTTGTCGTCCCCTTGCATTCTAACTTGGGACCAATCATAATTTAAATTCATTTGTATTATGATCCCAGGGTTGTCCCGCAGTATTTCCTTCATACGTTCGCAAATTGACTCCAAATAGTGTACACTATCGACCGACAGTGTCCAACCCGTACTTGTACCGACATCAGTAGTGGAGTCAGCTTGGCTGATGGTGTTGTTGTCTGCCATGGTTGCTTGTCGGACAAGGAATGACGGTTGATGTGATGCTCATGCAGGAACATGGTGAAGTGGTGGGGGGTGTGGTGGAGTAGTGGGGGAATTTTCAAGGTCATCCAAACGGAGTTTTAAAAAAAGGAAAACTTACAAAGTAACATTGAAACTTTCCAATTGATGGTGGCGAGCGTTTTCTTCTGCAACCTTGCCGACACATGTGACTATGCCGTACAGTATGAAAAGTACAACCATAATAAGGCCGAACAATAAAAGATAGCCGTTGACTATCATGATATTTTCTGAGTGGATCTGTTTTCTTCTTATCGCCCTCTCCTGCATCCTCTTCTCCAACTCGTGGACGAAGTCACAACATGCGTGAGGACACCTTTCATCTGTTGGTAGGTTTGCCATTGTTGATGTTGTCGGTGTGGCTGTTGAAGATGGAATGAGGTTTCCAATTGCGATGTGCCATGTACACCAATAGTCAAGTGGTGGGGGTAACAAAGCAGTGGAGGGGGAAGTTTCAAGGTCATCCAAATTGTGTTTTAAAAAAACCTATCTTGTTACTGAGCTTATATGTCAGTAACAAGATAGGTGTTTCTGCTCTTTTACTTCTTTAATATAATGAAAAAATATACATATTCTACAATGGTTAGGACAAGAAATACAACTGCTAGTCAGCTGAAGTAGTCCAAGTTGTCTGGCTCGGTCTTCATGGACGCTGGTGAGGAAGCCGTCGAGGAGTGTCCAGGCTCTTCCTTTGACTGCCGGGTGTTCCGTATATTGCAAGCGTAAACTTGCACATTTATACGGTAGCCTCGTGCCACCATCAGCTGCAACTCCTTGTATAAGTCGTTTAGCTCCTGCTGAGTCTTGATGCTCACCTCCTCGTAACTTGCGCAACTAACGTTCAGAGACATCTTGATGTTGCTAGGTTGGCTGCTGGAGTAGAAATGAAGCCGAGGCACAGCGCTTGGAGGTACATGAAAAAGTGGTGGGGGTAATAGTGGTGGGGGTATAGAAAATCCAATTAAACAGTTCTAAACTTTTTCCATCGATACAATGGAATGGAACAAATAGCGCAGGTGTCCTTGTAATTTTCAAATCGAAACAGTGGCGCTAGAAATCCGAATTGTTTTATACCACCATCCTGTACGAATCGCCGAAGGTCTCTGACGGCGGCCTCGCCACAAGGCCTACAAAACTTTTCCCCGTCGTGGAACTTATACCAGGAGTATTCCGAATACCCTGTATTTTCCCTCCTGTAGCGTTTGACATCTTCTTTTATTGTTAGTGGGATGTTGTCTTGTAAACATGTTGGGAACAAGTCCTTGTGAGTTATAACTCGTTGTATGCAAAGCTCGTACAAGGTGCTCATCGTTTGCTAGTTGGCAACAGACTGACCGTTTTTCGCATCCAAGCAGGTTTGAATCCTAGTGCGGTAGTGGGGGTAATTACAGTAGTGGGGGTAATTGTGAAATGCAAAGGTCAAAGGTCAAGGTCACCCGCGAAGTTTAAAAAAAAATGCAACATATCAATACGTGAAGTCTGTCACATATTGATATGTTGCATTTTTTGTTTTTTTTTTTATTTTTTTGTCTTTTATGATTTGTTTATTTATAAAACATTACAACAACAACATATGTACAACATTAAAACTTAAATCTAACACTGCTGCTTGTCAGCGATGTGGATGGTCAACTCTGTAGAATTGCTACCCGTGCAGCCGTGGGACACCAGGTATAGACACCCGGGTTGAATAGAGCGAAGATCCTCGTTTTGTAGAAGATGGACGAATCTCTTGGGCAGGTACACCTGGAACTTTGGTTCATCCCCCGGAGTAAACGGTGCCTCGCTGAGACTGCAGCAGATGGCCTCCCCAACTGTAGTCTCCATCTTCTTCATAGCATGGATTATGTAGTGCTTCTCGTCTTTTAGTTCCGAGCACTTCTTTACAGGTAATATTGTTGACTTGGAGTGAGCATTGAACTGCTCGACCAAAGTCTGAAGGAACTGGTGAGATGCCATGGTCAGGTTACAGATCGTCTTCTTGCTCGGAGATGTTGTCGTCTCGGAATCTCGAGTAATACTCATGCCAGGTCCCTGTCTGCTCCCCACTTATATACTCTCCGTTACCCCCACCACTCCCCAATTCCCCACTTTGAAGGTAAGAGGCGAGTTTATAGGCATTTTTCAAAGCGCAATGTCTATCTTTATCATGTTCTGGGCTTTTTGTACAAATACATATGGTTTCCAGCATGTATTGATAATTCTTATCCAATTCCACATCATTAACCGGAACATGAGTAAATCCTTCGATCCATCTTTTCTTTTCCAGCCCCTTTGTGTAAATATTGGTAAACTTGTCTGAAAAGTGATGCATAATGTGATACAAGTCCGTGTAACTTGTAAATCCATCATACCAATCGATATGATGGAAGTGTTTTGAAATCCATCTGTTGGTAGTAGCGGCTTTACTAGTTAAAGACGAATAAGAACATGGTGGTTTAAATAAAAACGAATAAGGAACACTTGTATTCATGTCCAAAAACACAAGTTCTTTTATAATGAATCTATCATCATTACCACGAAACGCTTGAAACTCAATAATACCAGGCTTGGACTTTACTTGTTGTTCTTCTCCCTTGTCCATTTTGAAGGTCACACGTCTGCTCATTACGAAGTCAGGAGGTCAACTGATTTCCACACCACGGTAGGTACTACTTTTATACCAGGCCGTACAGTTGTTGGCGCGTTGGTGTATATTTAACGTGGGCACCGTCCCCAATAGGCCTAACCCCACAAAATGTTGGCTATTGTTTTAAAAACTAACCATTGTCATTTAAGTTTCCATCTTTATATTTTCCTTATTTTCATTTTCATCACTAACACTTGATTCTTCTCCTCCATCTTCCTCTTCTTCCTGTTTTACTGATTTCTTATGTAGTTGAGCGTACTTTTCCAATTGTCTCCACATCTGTACTTCATGAGGAACTCTATTAAATATAGAAGTATCCACAGGTCCGTATAATATAGGTGCGTCCGGTTGTTTGTCCAAAGTGTCTTCCAGATAATCTTTAATAATCGAACTTGAAAACACCAGTTGTCTCAAGTATCTTGTTATAGGTTCAGTAGCACAAGTTAAAATGAAAAACTCCTCTCGATTAAGTTGAATTTTGTTATCATGTCTTGTTGTGTCTCTAAACCGTAGCTGATGATCACCACGTTGTTTAATGATATCAATTTCCACATTTGAATCCAAAAGTCCTACTCTTGTCTTTCTTCCAAACATGTTACTACTTAAATAGCATTCTAGTAGATGCAAATGTTTCATAAACGATTCCCAAGCACTGTCCGTAAACAAAATCATTTTGGGTCCATGAGTTAAAATTACAGTAGGGGAATAATCTGTAGATTTCATAACACCGATTAAAACACTTTTATCCAAACTGGAAGAGATTGGGTAAAATATTCGCAAAAATACCTCACTCAATATGTTTGGAGAAATATTATCTTCAATATCCCTTTTTCTCTTTTGTATAGTCTTTCTTCTTTTACCTTTTTCTTCAACATTATTACTGGCGTGAAGTTGTCCGCAAACGTTTTGTTCACCTCCTTCCTGGTGACCTTGAGGATCTAAAAACTCAGATATCTCCTTCTCAATATCTACCACATTTTCAGGTGTACCACTAGGAGAAGCCATATTGAATACGATGCTACCCATACAACAGTAGGCAACAAACTGATGAGGAGCGGTCTGTACGCTCTGCTTTTATACTCGCGGAATGAAACAAAACCGGTTCTTACAATACATTTTTAACAATTCCAGTTAAAGGTGTGTATGTTACGATTTTATCATGTAGAATTAAACAGTATGCAGTTGTATTAGCCGGTATAGCATCGTTGAATTCCATTTCTATTTTTATATCCACACTTGAAGACTTTACTGATTCATTTTGTTTAGAACAATCGATTACAACTATTGGGTAGGCATCGAAATATTTGTCAGGTGGTAATAAAGGTGTATTTGTTTTACCGTAATATGAACTTTGGAATCTCGCGTACATATCGTACAATATACTGTATTTCTTCTTAGTGAATGACACATTTAAATTGTCGTATGGAAAGAATTGTGAATTTAAATAAACTTTAATATTTTTCAAGTCACAATGATCAAATTGTCCTGCATGTTTAGTAATGGCGTCTCTTCTACCTGTTTGTAAACCAAATATAATATACCTGGCTCGTTCTACATAATTCGATGTTTTAACAGTCCAAGTGTGTCGATCCGTAGTAGGTAAACTGGGATGCTCATGAAATTCCCAACTTCTAAATGGAATAACAATATCACGATCGGCTTTTAATTTTCTTAAAAGTAGCATTCTATGCTCGTCAGCCAATTTAACATGTGGAACTCTCCATACAATTTTGTCTAATTTTAATTTCCATTCTAAAGTCGCATCTGTAGTAGCATCTGCAGCTTTAATAATGTCTTTATCGTTAGAAGATCTCAACAAAACTAATTCTTGTTTAACGTTTAATATTATTTTCCTATAATCTTCAGCAAAACCAAGCAGCAAACGTAATGGAATATGAAAATCAAAATATCCATTTGGATTTGGAGTGATCGTGTCAATCGTAGGTAATACCCATCCGGCAGGTTTAAGTAAATTGGTTTCATTGGGTGTTATAGATGTTAATCCTTTTAAAGTTGTCGTAATACCTACTTTTTTAGTGGAATCAACTGTTACACCTGATATTTCATATCTAATTTCATCAAATAGGAAAGCCATAGGATTATTTATAAATGGAACTGTTGTACCAACAGTAGTACCGTCCTTTTTAGTAACTTGTCCTTCAATATACAAGTAACTTTCACATGGTAGTGTGTAAATGTCTTGATTTTGTATGGGAATACGGATTTCATCGTTATTGTTTAATTTCGATGAAGTGTAAGGGTTGTGGGTGTGATATTCTTTTTCCCATAGGGTTTCGTCGAATGTTGGACCCTGCGCTATATCCAGTATATCCATACTCGGTTAATTTTAATCCAATTCTCTCTAAGAAACGAATGTTCTCGCGTGTTAACTCCTCCACAGCTGAAGAGCTACTAATGCGGTTTCCCGTAGGTTGTTCGCTTTTAAATGTTAAACCCATGGTTTTGTATTAAAGTGTCGATTTTAAATGTAATCTAATCGTAATAGGCTCTTCTCTGAAGTCTACCAAGTTACCGTCTTGATCCAATACGCTCAACACGATGTCTGAAATGAAAGTGGTGTTCAACGGTAGATATACCAGGTTTTGTGGCTTTTCAACAATTTTAAATCCAGGTGGTACACTTGGGTAAAAAGTATGTATAATGTGGGTGTTAGCCCCATCCCTGTAAGCACCTTGTATAATGTTACAAGTTATGTCTATACTATTGACTTTTAATATTGTTACTGTTTTCTTACCGGAATGTGTTACATCTGGTTCTAATACAGGCCCATCGTTGGAAAATCCTAATAAATCACCAATTGAGTTTGGTTGAGTGAAATCTATATAATATTTGGAAGTAATTTCAGCTTTCATCGTATTATTATTACCTTTTAATGTTATATTGTCTTTTCCCATTTTAGTTTGCAAAAATTCATTTATATGATCAATTTCATAAGAACCTGTGGGTAACCTGCACTCTTGTAAGTCTGTAAATTTTCCACTGGCATCCTTTCCCTTATAATAATGCAATATGTTATTTTTACCTTCCGTAACATTGGGAATAGAGTTGTACGTTGTAAAATCCAATAGTGCCGCCTCCCAAAACCTTCCTTTTTGCAAGCGTAACGCTGGAAAAAGGATACTTCGTAAAGTGGACGATTTTCCTGTTAATGATACCGTATAGGAAGACATCTCAATAGTGACTGATACTTTTAGCTAGAAATTCCAAACATAAATGGCCGCATATTGAAGTATTATCAGGTTGTTCTCTTTTATAGTTATAATATATGTTTTTAGCAGATTTAAAGTAATTTTGAAGTTCTTTTGGTGGTGGCAAATTACCGAAACTATCAAAATAATATACATTGTTATTTAGTTTCTTATAACAAACCCAATGGGTGCCAGGCCCTTCAGTATTATCCAAATTTACAATTCCAGTCTCATTTTGCCACATTTTCTTTGGTAAACTGTCTTTCATAAACACACCGCGGAAAAATGGTATTTTTAAACAGGAAATATATTTAAATAATTCAATATTGGTTAATGCTTTATGTGGTATGACCAATTGATTTCTTTCATTTAATATGCACGATAAGGTCTTAGGTAAAGACCTGCCCCGTTTTTTACCATTGACCATACGGTGGGCTTCTTCCTGCCTTTTCTTGTAGATCGTCGTCTTCTTTTTATATTTCCTCCATGTTTTCTTGTGGTTGACCTCCTTTTTACTCTCCTTCTCCTCCTTCTTCCACCTCCTACTGCTGTTTTAGCCTTCATACCTGCTGTTACTGCTAAAGCTGCTGCTTTTTCTGCTATGCTAGCGTCACTTGATTTTACTCGTTGCCAAGCTATGTCCGCAAGCTTTTTGTCAGCTATTGATCTATTTTTTTGAATCGGCAAACGTGGAATATGCGATATCGTGTTCTTTACAAGCCTGATCTAACTTGTTTATGCCAGGATCGCCTCTTTCCAGTCGTTTTTTCAATTTAGTTCCTGGTCCGCAATACTGATAACCTCCTGGTATATGAAATTCGTATGGTAATGCGTCTATTGCTCTATTTACTATGGATCCTACTGGAATTTGTTTTAAAGCTTTACTTAACAGAGAAACCGCTGTGGACGTGATCCCACCTCCTTTTCTTGCAGTGTCTCGATATGGACTGATGTACTTGAACGTCATTATTGTCCTTTTATAATGGCAATGTGCAACTCATGTGTTAACTCTATGACAGGTTGCACATAAATGAAGTCATTTATTGAGTTATTTACTTAAATATCAATATCACCCCAATCTGATGATCTAAACTGTTTCGTTTTAGGGTTAACAAAGTATTTATTATAAATTTCTCGTTTAATATACTCACCTCTCATGGATTCAGCATAAGTATTATGACCTGATTTTCCTTGAAGAATATCTGGTGTAAAATGATTGTGTAAATCAAATATCGCATTACCTAAAACTTTTACAAGAAAATTAACAGTGACAGCATTATCTACATGTTCAGGGTCTTTAAGGTTTGTTATACGTTTATTATTACAATTATACACTTTACTATCCTTTAATGATGTTGTAATGGTCTGTCCTACAGTTGCAGCATCATTTGCTTCTCTTCCTTGTGCCAAGTCTCTTATCACTCTATTTTTACATGTAAACCATCTAAAATATCGATCTGGATCTAGATGTACGGTTTGTGATAAAGCAGCTGCATCTTGTTTTTCATAACCCCATCCCATATTTGATAACTTTTTATCCATGCAATCCCAAGCATCATTTTTGTATGTTAATAAATTAAACTTTTCATTACCTTGAACAAATTCATCCCCTTGCTTCGATACTACTTGATCTTGTTTTACAAAAGAGGTTGTTTCTTGTTTTAAGGTTTCCATCATTTGACCCACTGTTGCACCATCTGATGGCGCCGAACCATCTTTAACATTTGCTAAACAATTATTAAAACAATCTATAACCCCTACATCACGTATGATGCAATGATCTTTAATATATTTTAGATTTACAGCATCGTTTTCAGTTTTTGGATAGCCTATATCATTAATAACAAATTTATAAAAAGAAAATCCATCTTTTGTCTTTTCAGGTATCAAAGAATGTAAATAGCGTCTATTTACGCTGTCTTTTGCATCTTTAGGGTCATCTACGTTGGATATACGTTTATTGTTGGCACTATACGTTTTCCCATTGAATTTTAACGTATTTTTTAATTCAGATGACAAATAACCTTTGTTTATCGCATCACCGTTTTGATTTGGTTTACCAACGTTGATAATTCTATGATCTTCTGCGTCATATGTGTTATTTTGTAGTTTTAATGTTGGCGATATCTTTTCCTTTAATATTTTTAGATTTATTGCATCGTTTTCATCCGTAGGATCTTTTATGTTTTTTAACCTTTTATTACTCATATCATAATCTCCATCAGGTGTTTGTGGTAAACCAGCACTTCTTTTTAAACTATTGGCATAATATAACCCATCCGAGGAGTAACGTCTGAACTTGTCGACACTCATGGTGCAACTGAATAGTATTCTAGGGAGTAACGCATTTTTATGAGATTACCCCACGGTTTCGGAGTTCATCCACTAAAGCCACCCATTCGTTTTCCAATCCAGTATGACCCGCTTCTTTAGCTTCATGTATTAGTTTCATTCTATCCACCAATTTATTGATATTATTGTAATAAATCACATTTGTGTTATATAGTTTCTTCATTAAACCTGTACCCGTAACGGACTTACTTCTTTTTCTTCGTTCCTGAGCACTTACATCCAAAGTGGATGCCATAAATCTTCGTTTTACAGGTTTTCTTTGTGTTAACGGCATTGTTTGTCTTCTAGTTGGTATTAACTTGGATACAAATTCTTTATATTTTAAAGACTTAGATCTAAAAGGAGGCTGGTCAGGTAAATACTTTCTCCTATATGCATTTGTCTGTTCCAAAATATTTTTATATGCTTCCATGTCTTTTTCTTTCACTACCGATACTGAAGGCTTATTTTCAAATAATAATTCAAATAATCCTTTTGTGCCCTTATACCTTTGATCACCAATGACAATATTATCATGTTCGTCAACGTTTAACGGGCTATTACCTATCATTAAACCGTCTTCTGTTAATCTCGCTCCATAACTATGGTAATTCTTATTAGGAATTGTTCCGAGTAACATTTTTACCATGTATTTCCTTCCTAAAGGTCCTTTGTTATGAATGTTTTCACCCAATAAGCTTATGTTTGACGGACCTTCCCTTTTCTCTTCTTCTTTTTCCTCTTCACTAGCAGTTGATACAACTTCATGTCCTCTTTTGGCTTTTACTTCATATAAATCTTTTATTCCACTATAGTCCGGTGATTCTAGCTCTCTTTCGGGTTCTCCACCGGTAAAACCACTATACGTAGAGGATTCCAGGTCTTCATCACTAAAATCTTCTGATTTTACATTTTCTCTTTCAAACTTCGTAATAGGTGCAATCGCATCTCCTTCCAATACAGGTTTAGCAAATTTTTTGTTTAATTGTTTCAAGGGTTCAGTAATAGGTTTAAAAGTAGATTCAAGGAATTTCTCCCTCTCGCTAATACCTAGTTTCAATGCTCTGTTTTTAGCCCGAATAGAATCACTAAGTGATTTTATTTCTTTTACTAATTTTTCTTGGTTAACCATGTTTGTAGCAAGACGTGTTGTACAACAATGAATGTGTTATACCACGTTTAATGTATTAATATAAATTTATCAAATCCTATCCTGTATCGACCATTGTTTAGCGGTTGTTCCTTCATAATTGTTAGGAACCCATACTTTTCAGCCCAAGCCTTTCCACACAACTCTTTAAATCGTTCAAATGTCATATCCGCATTTACATTATCAAAATATATATGTTTTAGGTTGGTTTCGTCCTGTTTAAATACAATTAACATGTTTGCATTGTCTCTAATGAGTTGTTTAGGTATTTTGCTGTAAGTTTGGCCAATATAAATGCTATCTATGTTGTTATGTCGACCCATAGCGAAGTAATTCCTTATTGTGTTTTGGTTTTCACAAGATACATCGTCGAATATAAACACGGAGAATGGTTTAGCTTCTTGTGGCTGCATGACACTCTCGCTTGCATTAAACTTTAAATATTTAACTTCAGGCACATTAGTCAGTATTTTTTCCAATAATTGATACTTTGGTTGTTGTAGTGATTTTGAAAATACATATAGATTGTTAAATCGTAATCCTTTAGGGTTTGTAATCAAATTGAATACTACATTAGTTTTTCCACAGTTGGAAGGTCCGGTAACCAGACAACGAACGGTGTTTGGTAACAAATTGCCATGCTTCCCACTATTGAATTCTGAATTATCCACTGTGAGTTCATCTATATTATTAATAGTAAAACTCTCTTTTTGTGGTACTATCTCCATCCTTTGTAATGGTTCAACCTAAAATGATTCTCTATGGTTATATCAAATCCTTTTTAGGTATCCAAGAATCTTCCGTCTTATTAAATCCTAACCATCGTACTTTGACCTTATCTTTTTTCCGTTGCAACACCTTTTCAACTAAATATACATCGCCTACTGTTGATTTTAACATTTCATGTCCATAAAACCCTCCTTCAAGCAATTGTCCTTTATTATCTTTTAAAATATATGTCTCAGGTACTGTAGGTTGTACTTTGAATACAGTAAAAACCTCATTGGTCCAATTTGGCAGGTATCTTTTACTGAATACACCTTTATATTTACTTATTCGCACTTTATCACCCACATTAAATTTTTTAGGCTTTAGTTTTTCAACTTTTGGTTTAGTATTCGTTTTTATACGTTTTAATACAAGGTTTTCATTTTTACTAGTTACTTGGTTTGGTTTCATCCCGATAGTCCTATGAAATTTGTTATTGTAATCGTTTATAAGTTTTGGTAACATATCAATCCATATGTGCGATCCTCTGTTGGAAAACATTTTATACATTGCACTTTTTAAAGTTCTATTGAATCTTTCGATTATTGAGGCTTTTACTTATGAATTGGTTGAATAATGGTTTATATTGTGTTTTTTCATTAAAGTTGCAAATTCCTTATTAAAATATTCTTTTCCATCATCTGTTTGTAAATGTTTAATAGTATGTTTGTCTCTTTGTATAGCTGTTTCCATTGCTTTTGTAACACTTTTGCCACTTTTATCTTTTAGTGGTAAAGCATCTGCCATTTTTGAAAAACAGTTAATAACAGTCAATATGTATTTATATCCTTTATTTTGTTTGCTATAAGGAATCATTTCGATTAAATCCGCTTGATATAAATCATTAATTCCTTTTATCACCGTATTTCTTCGTGGAAACTTTCTTCTTGCAGGTTTATGAAGTTCGTTGACAATTTGTTGCTTTAAGTCCTTCATATTGCAGGTTTCAATGTTTGTTGTATCACATGTATAATCACAATGAATGTTGTTTTAAATATTCACATCATTTATATGGGTCAAGGTCATCCAAACTTGTGTAAAAAAATGGGGAACACGGCGTTGGACTTGCCGTGTTCCCCATTTTTTTACGGAAGGAGAAAGGAATAAGGTCGTAGTTGTAGAAGGACGAAGAATAGGTTACTAGTTGATAGGGTTTAGAGAGTAGTGGCCAAAAGGAAGAGTGTGGATTTTGTCGGGCATAATGTATCTTTTATCATCCCGAGCTGACAACGCTTTTTTAATTTCGGTGACACTGTAGACTTGATGCTTAAAGCTTCGGATATTGTTGAATGTTGCTGATATCGTAGTATCTTCAAACAAACAAGTCTTGTAGTGGTCAAATGTCACGTGTTTTTTCAAATAAGATGTCTTCACTCCTTTTGCTTTCTTCACTGTCGGTGTGTTGTTCTCGTGGTACATCTTAAATGAATACAATTTCGCCATCAGCGCCACTATTTCTTCTAAAGGCATTCCATTTGCTTCATCTTTGAATTTTCCAATTACTTTTTTATATTTTTCATTAAAATTTGGATGGTTTTTCGGATAGTCAGAAAAATCGAAATCTTCTTTGTATGGAAAAGTCCTTAGGTCTTCATACATGTCCAAAGTCTTTATCCAGTAGATAAACGCGTCCGTATCCATGTATGCGACTCCAATGTTTTCCCTTCCGTAATGTTTAACCATTTTGTTATAATGGAAATCATACATCAGGGTTTTACTTATATCCAAAATCGACATACCTATGTATAACGGACGGTCCATGACTATTGTTGTTTTCTTCATACTGACAGCGACTAGATTTTCGTTTATAATCATGGATGTTCCGAAATTTGGTTTTTGCACTAATTTTTCCAATTTCCTAGGATCACTCACTAATTTTACATTTTTGTGTTTTCTTTTGTTCTCCAAGGTCTTCCCAAAGATGGCATTGTTCATTAATTTATAGAAGTCCTTTTCAAATGCTGTTGTCGCTGCAGCTCTTCTTGCAGTGTTGGAATCAATATATGGTTTCAACCAACAAGACTGGGTGAATTCAATTGCTCTATGAATTCTCACTATACGTAGACCCAATTCAAGAGCCTGTTGAACTACCCAGTAGTGAGCCACATAGCGATCCTTATTCTCCAAGGTCATCATCAATTTTGGCCATCTTCCTGTCGGTGAAACTTCAGTCTTGGCTAGGAGAGGCAAGTCGTAGTGATGGTCATGAAGGTGCTCCGGGTATTCAAAATCACAGTCCAAAATATAGCCTTTTGGACCATCCTTTGGAATCTGTGAGATGTCTCCGATGGTGGCCGGGTCGATCCACTTGAAGTCAGCGTAGGGAAGCGGATTTGACATTGCCCAACCATAAAGGTTGTTTGCATCAAAATAGCCAAGGTAGACCGATGGTTGTTGCTCGTCGAAGCCGGGGATGTACTTGTTGTTGGCTTTGACATGACGTGTTACAGCTTGTGTCAAACCGCCCCGTACACCAGATTCCATCATGAGCACCATATCAATATCCGTTAGAAGTTCCAGTCGACAGTTGGTTGACTTTAGCATAGCTTGCCATGCTAATCCTGGAGATGTGTACGAGTGTAGAGGGTCCAGTCCATAGGCGGAGAAGCAGGTGTTTCTGAATTCTTCCATCACATCGCACAGCAGAGTTACGTCCAATTTTATATAAAAGTCAGAATATTCCCCTAAGGTTTGAATGTTTAGTTGGTTCCAAACATTACATGCATGATTGTAGTCTTCAACGGAGATTTCACTTTCGTTTAATTTGCTGTTGAAGGCTTCAATCGGCGGTAGACTGGTTTCTTCAAATTTTTCTGTAGAAGTTATGTAATCGTAGGGGAACACTCCTTTCCGTAATACTAGGTCTAATTTATCTTCAGGTACAATTTTTCTGGTTTCTTTTAGGTCTTCTCTTCTTAGGTTCTCTGACAATTTGGCTAAACTAGATGCCATAAATCTGTAAGAGTCTACGAAGCGAAGTTTAATTTTACCTACTGTTTTTGAAAAGCTGATGTACTTTTCCAATGTTGTAGCAAGAACATCAATTTTACCGTCATCTCTTCCTAACTCCGGGATAATAAAGTGGGAGTCGTAGCCGCTAAGATTGTGTAAAACGACAGGAATAAAGTTTGGCAGTTTGTAATTTATATTGCATGAATTACAAGCAGCTCCTCTGTATAACCCTGTCAGGTGATCGTGATCTCTTACTTTTGGATTTTCTTCACTGAACATCTTCTTGCATAAATAGCATCTTGTCGCTAAGTTGTATTCTTCTTGTTGATTTTGGTTTAAAGGTTCCATAGGTACAATATTACCGAACAAGCGTTGAACCTTTCCAGCAATATCGTACAGTTGGTCTACAAAATACTTAGCGGCTTCTTCACCACGGTAGAGTATTGGAGTGGATGTTAAACCATAGTCTTGCAATTGGTTTTTAGACAAGGTTGATTTAACTAGTAAACAAAAACTGTTGGGCTGATGCAACTGATATTTTGTTCTTCTAGTCACTTCGCCGTCCGGCAGCTCCTGTGGTACTAACGTTGATTCAAAATCTGCATAGACCACTATTGGAATTCGGTATTGGTGAACTGTCTTGTTAAATTGGATACACGCTCGAGATGGTGGTGGCAGACTAATCTTCACTTCATAGTTCTCGTTGCAAAGTCTTTTATGTTCCAATAACCAGTCCAATCCTCCACGTCTTGAATCTTTCCAAGAAAAGCAGAAACATCTCTTGCAAACTGTAATCCTATTTACTCTTTTGGTCAATTGTTTTACAACTAAGGCTTCAAAGTCCTTTATCCATACATAATGGGAAATTTCACCCTTAGTTATCAATAGCAAGTCCGTGTGGTTTCTTTGCTCAACCTTTACTACCCGCAAAGGATAAACGTTGTTTGAATCATCCAGACCAAAAACATTCACTGAAACGCCAGGATTTTTCTTTTCAAATTTGTCTATGTCTTTCAATGTAACTGGGTAGGTGAGACCTTGAAAGTTGTAGCGGTGTTCATTTTCGTAATATTCTCTACCAACTCTTTCAGGATGATCTTTAACATACTTGGTTAACATTGCATACTTAAAACATTCATTACCTTCATTTTGCACATTCCTACACGATTTAGTGTTTTGGATTTTCTTTGGTAAAGGGATAAAACTACTACCCCTTAAACCATATCCATGCTTGTGAACCCTTACATCCATACCTTCGATTGATGACAAAGTCCATCCAGATCCTCTTCCTTCATGTTCTTGAAGTTTTGTTATAAGTTCTTCCAAGCATTCTTCAATAATATCATCGATGTTGGAGGTGAAGGTAAGGGTTCGGTTTTTGGTAATGAACGCTCTCAATGCTGTTTCACCATCAGTATTGTTAAACATAGCCTCTAACACCATTCCAAATTTAATAAAATTTAGCCTTTGTAATTCTTCCCTCAACGTTTGACCAACAAGTTCCTTAGCCTGGGTTATGAATGTTTCCAATTCCAATTGAACGTTATTAATTTTGAAATGTGTTACAACTCGTCCTGGCAAGGCTGTGGTGCGCAGTTGTCTTACATCTTCCAGTTCTTCTTCTTCCATATCCTCTTCTTCGGTGTCCTCTTCTTCGGTGTCCTCTTCTTCAATAGGTCTTGTAGCAGTAGATGGTCCAGCACCAGCAAATTGAATCACACTAGGTCTTCTTCTTTGCATTTGCTGTAGATAGCTGTCCCAGTAGTCCGTCTGCTTCTGGTGCTCTTCCAAAAACCGGTCAATTGAGTCTAAGTCTATTTCATCCATGGTAATATCTTCTTTTCTATCTTCGTCTTCATGTAATTCTCTGTGTATGGTGAAAAGATCTTCGTCTTGAAAGATTTCCCCACAAATGTCGCAAAGAGCCATTTCAAACAGTTTGGCTTTGAATGCACACTCTGTGAATGTCCACGCAATAATGAGCAGCGCACTCCACCGGGACCCTTTATATCCGAGGCAGATAGGTGGGGAAAGTGACGTCATATGGAAACAGGTTATCACTCATGTGCTAAATTTAGCCTTTACACAACCGTTTGTAATACATTTATCAGTAGGCTTGATAAATTGATGATATTTGGTCTAGATTCAATAATTTGTACAAGTTTTTTCAAAGATGTCTGTTTGAGCAAGTTTATGTAGGTCAAGGTCATTTGGAATTATTATTTTGAGCGGGGGATAGAGCACTAAGCAGCATCATTTACTACAAAGTGCTCTATCCCCCGCTCACATTCTTTTTTAACTTTTTGTTTAAACTTTTTACAAGGGTGAAACATCACCATCAGAGTCGGAATCATCCTCATCACGGAATAGGTAGCGATGACAATACATAATTCTTCTGGCAACTAACATCCTATCCATTGGACGATGGGGAGTGTCTTGTTCTTGTTCTTCTTCTTCTTCGATTTCCAATTGGAATTCCATTTCCGACTCAGATGACGACTCTAATGTTTCGTAGGCATGCAAGTCCACCTCATTGTCCGTTGAACCAGCTTCGTCAGAGTCCGTTTCAATATCCATTATCTCTTCCTCCTCCTCTTCTTGATCAACCGCAGGTAGTTGGTCCTCTACTTCTATAATTTCTAGAGGTATAACCTCCAGAATAGAGACAATTCTGTTGCGATGGAACACGGTGTTGTCAAGTGGAGCCATGGTATGGAAGTGTTGTATCCATCCAATTTGCTTACCCTTTTTATACCCCCACCAACTATACAATTTATGTGGGTCAAGGTCACGTAAAGATACCCTTTGAGCGGGGGATAGACCACTAAGCAGCATGCTAGTCCATTGCCGCAAAGTGATCTATCCCCCGCTCTATTCCGCAGACCACACTCAAGTCCAAGTCCACATCCAAGTCCACATCCATATGTTACACTTTATTATTACTGCCACCAAGTAATTGTCACTCGCACATTTACTTGGTTTTGATAAAGGTACTGCACAAACTCCATATTGGTTGTTTGTTCGTTATACAAATGCATCATGAAATATGCAATCTTATCGATTGCGGCATTGTCCAACGGTTCGCAATTCACAAGTTCCAATGTGCCCTGGCTGGTCTTCTCCTCTATAAGTTCCACCACTTCGTTGATGTCTTCTTCCAAGAGGATGAACTCAACACTGAAGCTCTCCATTGTTGTTGATAGTGTCTAGACAAATGCTTGACTAAATGCTTTATTCATCAGTCCTACATATATACCAATTTCCCCCTCCTATTACCCATTCCCCCTCTACCTTTATATGGGTCAAGGCCATCCAATAATACCCTTTGAGCGGGGGATAGACCACTAAGCAGCATGCTAGTCCATTGCCGCAAAGTGATCTATCCCCCGCTCTGTATTCCACACAAGTCCTAGTCTTTACACACACACATAAGCCCCCAGTCTTTTACACTTACTCATATACTCTGTCCTCCCTGCCAATTAAGAGTTCCCCATGTTTGCCACTATTTTCAATTAACCTTTCCAAGTCCCAAAACACAATGTCCAAATTAACCAAGTTCGCTCGTCCAATTTGAAACACACTATTCCCCCCAAAGTCACTTGCTCTCACTTGTTGTCCTGTATACTGCTTCTTCTTCCACGCTACAATCACTACCCTACCTTCTTCAACAACCATTCTTTTAACGTTATCATACACCTTCTTCAACATCCCTTTACAGTTTAAATAGTTTATGGTTACATACTCCCACTCCTTACCAATGATCAGTGATCCACTCATTTTCTAGCGTTCCACTGGAAGGTTCAAAGCAGAATGAAGTCGGGATGTACAGACCCCCCTCTTTTATACCAGTTAACCGGTTGTCCTTGCTGTAAAGTGGGTCAAGGTCATCCAATGCTACCCTTTGAGCGGGGGATAGACCACTAAGCAGCATGCTAGTCCATTGCCGCAAAGTAGTCTATCCCCCGCTCTGTATTCTACACACACACACACACACACACACATGTCCCTGTCCAAGTCTTTCATTACATACCCAATATATATTCAGTTCCTTCATCATCACTATCACTCATCACTGCTTCCACAAACTCCACAGGATTAAAGTTAAATTGTTTCAATTGTTCTTTTAAGTTTTCAATTTGTTGGTCCTTTACTTCTAAAACACTGTGAAGGTGTGATATGTAGTCCGCTGCCTCGTTGATGCTTGCTACTCTCGGATCGCCTAACTTCAAGCTGGGAACTACACCCTGCAGCCTGTAGTAAGCCATACGCCTTTCTTGCTCCTGCCGTTGACCAGGACTGAGCAAGCCTTGCCCGTCTTGGCTCACCTCCAGCAAGGTCCGTAGCATTGGAGCTTTGCAGGCGTTTGCCCGAGCAACAGTTATGCTGTGGAATGGTCGAGCAGGTCCACGAGTAGCAGGCAGGACGTTGGCAGCACGCCTTCTTGAAGAAGAAGAGGAAGCCTGAGAAGTTTTGCAGTTGGAAGCCATGTTGAAGTGAGGTATTCAGCTAAGCGATACAAAGCAGAATAACCAAACTGCACATCAATACCCGTATATATACACTTATCAGTGGTGGGGGTACTAGCTAGCCTTGGTAAAGTGGGTCAAGGCCATCCAAAAACATTACCAGAACGGGGGATAGATCACTAAGTGGCATGTTAGTCCATTGCCACAGAGTGATCTATCCCCCGCTCTGTATTTCACATTCACGCACACATTCATACATACACACAAGTCCCAGTCCAAGTCTTTACCCACACACCTATCCACTCTCATCCTCACTATCATCACTGTCCAACAGGCTTTCACACTTCTTAATCAGTTTTTCCCATTTACTCCTAACATAAAGTAGCTCCCTGCGAGTATTCTCTAGCATTCTGTCCCTTTGCTCTATCACTTCGTCGTACCACTCGATGATGTTTGGTGGAGTCTGAGTTGCTGCATCCGTCGTGGTTGGTTGAGACGCCCCGCTGCTCCGCAACTCCTTCCTCACAGGACCAAAGCCGGAGAATCGGACACGACTTCTTGACGAAGGCCCCGATCGGATTGGTCCAATGCTCGGGCTGGAGTTGGAGGCGACCGGGCCAGAGGTAGAGGCTGGGACGTTCATAGCAGACATGGTGGTGTTCAGCTTAACGGTGTAAAGCAGAATGAGAGGACGGTTGATCACCACTCCTATATATACCCATTTTTAGTGGTGGGGATAACACTGGGGGGGGGGGGGGTTAAAAGAAATTTTGCTTAGTCTTCCCGGTCATCAGTTTTACATACCTTTAGCACACCCATTATTTTGGTTTCTTCAATAACTTTACACACCTCAAACACCCAAGCAAACAGCTCATCTATGTTGTTATAATTAATTTTTGTCCAGTGTTCATACTTATGAGTTTGGTTGTTTATAATACATAGATAAAATGTAGACCCGTCTTGTCTTATACAATACTCAACTTCCATTCTATGCTGGTTTAGCACTTCCCAAGCATTGTGTTGATCTATCAAGAAGTCACCACCTTTGTAATTGTACCGTGACATGTTTACCACGGAGCACAGAAACAGACTGAAGCAAATGAACGGCTCATACAAGCTTAGTAAGAGCGTTAGAGTGGGGGTATCACGTGATACACAACATTAGTTGTAAGTAATTTATATGGGTCAAGGTCATTCAAACTTTGAAAAATTTTTACCTCCAAACACTTGTAGCAAGCTACAAGTGTTTGGAGGTAAGTTTTTATTTGTTAATGATTTATTTGTAACTTAGTCTTCACCCTCAAGGACACGGTTTGAGATTGTCCCAGTGACTTTACATCACCGCCAGGTTAAAGTATTATACAAGTCAAGTATTTTTTTTTTTTATTAGTTGACTTGTATAATACCCCTCTCCCTTACTTTAAGAGGGTTAAGACTAAATTTGGAAAAATAATTTGGAAAAGACTTTTAAATATTGTCCAACACAACCTAACAATTTTGGCTTTTTCTTTTTAGTGAGCCCATGTCCTAATCCATTTCCCAAACAGATCGGCATCCTTTTCTTCGAATTAAATAAGCCCCGGGGACAAAAAATTCTCTTTGTACCATCGCAGGTGGTACTTTCATTCTATGAAGGCGGCCATCACCTTTTAGAATGATTTGCACATTTATGTTAAATGCTCCATAAGCTTGAACAATGAAATAATATTTTTTGTCCCTCTTGAGCCTATTAATTTTCAGCTTCTGCGGACTGTTGGGGTGTTTGAACTTGGACTTTTCAGGCATAATATTAAGGCTATAGGGCTTTGGTGTCGGAATTTTGATTTTCTTATTCAAGTGTCGTTGGCAACGATCTTTTTCTGGAAGAGCAAAACTCGGACAACAAAGAACCACAGCCTCTCTGCTAAACCAAACATAATCGCATTTATCACGCTTGCCAGCAGGGCATTTAACACGATTACGTTTCTTTTGTGTTGGACTCTTAGTGTTTTGGAGCTTCTCCGAATTAGGCTGGCTAGAAGAAATAGGGGTGGAAGGGGGTGGAAGAGGCAAAGATTGGTCAAAAGGAATGGAGCAAACAATTTTGGGTGGGGTAGGAGAGCGTGTTAGGTCTATGGAGGGAAGTTCAGGGGAAAAGATGGATTTACGGGATGCTTTGGTTGGTGTGGATGGCATGGGGGATATGGGTGAGGGACATTGTGATTTGGTATAGGATAGGATTTTTTGGGTTCTGCTGTAGGGGGTTATCCTCGACCTGGACGTCTCTTCGAAGACTGCAGACTCCGATCCTGAGTCCGATAGCAGCGAGAGTGCTGGAGAGGCTACCGGGACTCGACCGCTGAGTTTTCCTGACGATGGTGGAGGTGCACCGGCCTCTTCCACTGTCGGCGGCAGTGGCGACAGGCTGGGCATGGAGGCGGGCTGTGGTGGCGGCGGCGGCGGTGGTGGCATCGTCAGGCAGCTCAAGATGTTTGCAGTCATCAGATATTCCAGGATCGAGGCGGAGGATGATGGAGGTTGAGTCGTGTCGGTTGAGGTTGAAGCTGGCGGGTAGTTTTTGAGTTTAAGGCCCATTTTACCCATTGTAATAAATGGACTTAATGAGAAGAATAGATGAGAATGAAAAAGTGAAGTTATTATAAATAATCTCAAGAACAAGAGAGAACCTGTCCGTACGGGAGCTTGGACGGGAATGAGAAGTGCATGCAGCCGGGCCGCCTTATATCCCCACCGGGGCTGCCACGCCCAGGATATCAGGGGTGGGGGAGGGGGTGGGGGTGGGGGTGGGGGTGGGGGTGGGGGTGGGGGTGGGGGGGGGGGGTCGCACTTTTTGTCGGGGGGGGGGGGGGGGGCTCGCACTTTTTGAAAAAATAAACCCCACTTGGGACATTTATGTTGCCATCGCTAAAGCCTCCCAAGAGACCCAATTCCAAACTTGTGCGTTACTAATACCTAACTGTTAACTTTTAAAAGACCTCTATATATATAAACTGTGTTAGTAAGATCTGACTGTTAAAGATTTTGAAAACTTTTATATTTAGGTCAAGGTCACGAAAAAACTTTAAAAAAAATAAGCCCCACACCCCCCTATGGGGGTGTGGGGCACTTGGGTTGTCATCGCTGTAGCCTCCGAAGAGACCCAACTATGACAACAAGGCAACATCCAATGTCGTGTACCCTTCGCCACGCGAGACTTGTAAACATTTACTGCATTTCCAACTAATAACTTTTCCAATAGCTAACGAAATGTCATTTACATATTTTGAAAAAAACTGAGGACGCCCTAGTGGCTTACGTCCTCGGTCCGAGTGCAGAGGCCATCGGCTCATTACCCCCGTATAAGCGTACAAACGGACCACCTCCTATTTCTCAGCCGCATTGAAGCATGCATGAGAGGAGCCTAACAATTATAAAACAAGTGGCTTTACACGGGGGGCCTACTCCCGTAACCCTATCTTTAATATTTTTAATTTAGCAATGCAGTAAATTTTTACAAGTCCTATGTGGGTCAAGGCCACACGGACATTAAAAAATTTCGGCCCCCGTACATCCATGGCGAACCACGAATGTTCGGGGGCCTTGGGGACAAAAAAACACAAATAGCTAACAAAGTTTCATTTACATAATTTTGAGTTTCCAGAAGGGAAACTAACTGAGGACACCCTAGTGGCTTACGTCCTCGGTCCGAGTGCAGAGGCCATCGGCTTATTACCCCCATATAGGCGTACAAACGGACGCTCCTATTTCTCAGCCGCATTAAAGCATGCATGAGAGGAGCCTAACAATTATACAAAAGTAACTTTACACGGGGGCCTACTCCCGTTCCCTGTCTTTACGATTTACTTTGAGCATTGCAAAAGCTCAAGGGGGGATTGCTAAAACAAGCGTATACACTTTAGAAAAATATAACACACTTACAACACACAATTGAGCTCAACGTAGTCAATGCTGGAACAAGCACATACATGTTAAACACATATAACAAACAAGACACAAAGGATAAAAGACACACAGGAGACATAAGGTACAAGTAAAACACTCTCATATAAAACAATTCGCAATACCCAAACGCAAGCGCAATATCTTACAACTAATACAAGTCTTAAAGTTAGAGTAGACTTCGCTAAACACTGAAGGCGCCATTCAATGTTTAGTGATGCCTATGGCGGTCCGTCCCGATCGTTCACGTTCAACGCGCGGGAGCGGACTGCGAGCCGGCTCTGGCTGGGCCCCCTTATATCCCCACCGGGGCTGCCACGCCCAGGATATCAGGGGTGGGGGTGGGGGTGGGGGTGGGGGTGGGGGTGGGGGTGGGGGTGGGGGTGGGGGTGGGGGTGGGGGTGGGGGGGGCACTTTTAGTCGGGGGGGGGGGGGGGGTGGGGGTGGGGGTGGGGGTGGGGGGGGGGCACTTTTTGTCGGGGGGGGGGGGGCACTTTTTGTCGGGGGGGGGGGCACTTTTTGTCGGGGGGGGGGGGGCACTTTTTGTCGGGGGGGGGGGGGTTCGCACTTTTTGCGGGGGGGGGGGGGGTCAGGTAAGTTAAGTGGGTCAAGGTCACCCACAACACTTGTACTCTAAGTGTTGGCTATACCCCCACCACAACTGGGTCCCTAGGCTGCACAACACCGCTTCGCCAGTATGTCTCCGGCTTCCATGTGGTGCGTCTCGCTGTTCTCTAGCTCTCTATATGTAAGTAATTTTACAAGTTCTGAATGTAGGTCACTACACTTTAACTCTGGGACGATATCGACTTGTAGTATTTCAGTGTTTTGACTCAAGGTCATCACACTTTAACTCTAGCACATCAGTTATCGTACCAGAGGTGCTCAATAACCTAACTTGTAATGTTTAGGGTGGCGTTTGCACGCCACGTGGTATCGCCATGAGTGTCCAGTCCAGGTTTTAAGTTAAATTAATTTTACTGTAATCTTTTCCATTTCCGCTTCGTTTTGCCAAAGTTTAAGGTGTCGCTTAATAAAGTGGTATTTCTCTAAAGTTATAGGAGATTGCAAGGATACAATTAGTTTATTTAGGAGACTCTTCATCTTGGAGTTTAACACAATTTCCACTTTGACTTTGCTTCCACGGCTCTCACAGCCTAAGCTGTACAGGAATGTTTCTTCTAGTGCCAACTCCGGCCAAGAGAACAGTGTGTTCACTGTAGGACAGCTCATGGTGAAGTGATGCGATACTCCAGCGTACCACCTCACCTTCCCCCGCCACTGTGACCTTCCCCCACTCCTGCTGTTTCCCCCACCTCTTTTCCCTTGACTCATGCGCTACAAGCAGTCTCTCAGTATTGTGCGGACTTTTGTGAGGTGAAGCCATGTCGCAGGACACTTTAGGTAAGAAACTTAGCCGTGTTAAGACTTTATTAGTTGCTCACTGTCCACCACTCAAAGTTAAGAGAGTTTCAACTTTAGCTAAGTGGCGCAAACTGTTGCGCGGACACCCTAAGTTTTATACAAAACAGACTAATGTCAGTTTTACTGATGAGGATTTGTTTAAAATATTGGATGAAATGACTTTTCCTTGCAAAATTCAGTTAGTTACTCCCATTCCTGACAGTTTAGAGTCTTAGTCTCTCAAGCCGATATACCTAGCATACACAGAGCCTGACAGTCAGTCACTCGGTGGCTGTCGTGGGGTGCGCATCGGTGTCGGCGCTCCATTGTTAGGTTTTCAAGGTCACAGTAATATCAAATTGTTGGTGTTGTGCTGGTTCAAGGTCACCTGAGGAATAACCGATTGCCCATTTAGGCAGAGTCATGTCAGAAACTCGAGTTTAACTTGGCACTTTTGCCGTTTCTCGTCGAAAATTCGCTCCAAGTGGTCAAGGTCACGGGGACTCTGACTGAAACTCGGAGCGTAGTGCGAGAAACGGCAAAAGTGCCAAAAAATTTTAAGTTTCGGCGTGACCTTGACCTCAGTGGCGTCGGTGACGTCATTTTGATGACGTAAGGGGTGATGACGTCATCAGCACGTCATTTCTGTGACGTCATGGGTGTGACGTCATAGAAATGACGTCATTAGTGATGACGTCATCGATGACGCAATCGATGACGTCATCGATGACGTCATCGGTGAGGTCATTGACCTCGATGACGTCATCCCTCAGGTGACCTTGAACTGGGCCAGCACCAACAATTTCACACTACTAGGATAGATTTTGTAAATAATACTCTCTCAATGGAAATCATTTTGATTTCAATCGATATTATCTATGAGGTATATATTCAATTTTAAATTATGAATATAAACATAGGTTGTATAATTTTTCAATTAACGATCCTCACTTGAAATGCCCGTGTATTTCAACACCAGCACATTTTTAAAAATGTTCTGATTCAACATGAATCACGTTATGATTTATAGAAATGCAATATATTTTTACATGTAACAATACAAAATAAAAAAATATATTTATTAGTGCGTTAGATAGAAATATACAATAAAAGATTAAATGTACTGTTTTCGTAAAAGTTTTTTTTTCTTTTTTACATTCAAATAAAATTAATGAAATGCGTTTGCAAAAAAACAAAAAAACATAAATATATCACTGAATTATTTCCCCACTTTGGCAATGCTTGTGAGTAGTGGAAAAAGGGGGCTGCTGCCTCACTTCAAGGTCACCTGAGGGATGACGTCATCGAGGTCAATGACCTCACCGATGACGTCATCGATGACGTCATCGATGACGCAATCGATGACGTGTGCCGGAATCCAGGATATTCCCGACACATACGCGCCGATAGGCGGCGAAACTGCATCGCAGCGCTTTCTGTTGGCAAATGTAGTGAACTATTGCGCCCTGGTGGCAGGCGTGAGAAACCAACGGAGGAGTCGTAATTTATTATTTCAATGGATTTATTTAGAATATTTAAAAGAGTGTCCCTGTCTGATTAAATAAATTTTATTAGAAGGAAGAGATTCAGGAGGTTAGTTTTATTTTACCATGAAAATAATATAAAGATGTGGAAAGTTATGAATGAGTTGTGTCTACAGGATATACCGCCGAACCCAAGTGGTAGTTGAAATAAGTAATAATCGTGACGAAAGGTGCAATTAATTTAGCTGTTGTCAGTTTAACAATTAATGAAGCGAAGATGTTAATTTTGATTTAAGGAAGGATCCGTGATTAAGTTCTGAATTATTATTTTGGGGGTTGTTTTAGTGCTGATTTTGGACACCGGACGGCGCCGCCGGGTTGGTGTTTTCGTTGTTCGTTCTTTCTCTTGCTATCTTTTCTATGATGAAGACGCAAAACTTATTACCGGAAGATGTGAACATTTAAAGTCGGTTGACTGAAGCCAAAATGTAGTTTTAAAGTATTTTGAAACTTGTGAGTTATGTAAATAAAATACTTGTTACGCAGTGACTGTCCCCTATATATATATAGGTAAGTCGAATATTGTAAAATATTATTTTAAACTGTAGTTTTGGACATACTTGCAAAGACACTTGTTGATTCCATTTAATAAGGTGGCATTTTTTCAGATTGTATATTGTATTCCAATATTAAGACATTCTTAGAAATTGAAACTGAAAGTAAATAATTTGTATATGCAAGGTAGCGAAAAGCAACTTTGTGGTAATTAAATCTAGAAATTTCTTAATAATTGTTTTATACCATAACTGAGCACATGTTTAGTGCAATCTAGTTCAATCTTTTATATTGTGGAAGAAACTTTTAATGTGAATTTATTTATTTGTATGTAACTATCTGATATGTATTCCTTTTTCCAAACTCAGCACAATTTAATTTAGGCTAGGTCTGGGTTTACTCTTTCCTAGAGCACATGGAAAATGGTAATGTATAGAGTCATTTTATCCGATATTATTTACTCAATTAAATAACTTGTCCAATAGCCTTTATTTTTAAAATGCAATCATTTCAAGTAAATGTAATTTCTGATTCCAAGCAACGTTGAAGTCTGGGCAGTGTTAACTGTGCAAGGTACCTGTGGATTCATGTCTGTGTAGATTTTCATGTCTATTGTGGGGCAAACTATAGCCTAAGTTATAGCAAGGGCAGGAAGCTAACGATTAACAAAAGAGAATCAACTAGCCTATATTTCTAAGTTTTCACAATAAATTATCTTTGCACAAGTAGTATTGGAAATGTCATCTGTAGGTGATAAGCCTATTTGAAGTTAATTACGGTAAGGAGAATTAGTGAATTTTTGTAACTACTGAATATTCATACTATGACATAGGCCTATAAGAATAATTGTTTGTAATAGAATTCAGCCTTATATTTCTTTTCATAATCTGTTTGAGACATGTTAATATCTGTGAATTTTTGAATTAATTTCAACTGAAACAATTTTGTAAAAAGGAAGAACTAGCCTAAAGTGAATTTTTCAATGCGACCAGAATGTAGAGACAATTTCTCCAAAAAATCATTTCTATCTTTACAAGTTGCTATTTATGTTGGGGGTTTTGATTTGTTAGGGTCCAACCACCAGGAGCCGACCTACCGTACCTGTAACCTGGATTGATGCAAGCCTAATCCCACAACTCTCGGGACTCGAGCCATGATTCCGCACTGTATTCGGGTGTGACCTGGATGCCACTTGGGACTATGCTTACTACTCTTGGCGTATGACCTACCACGTAGTACACAGGACCTGTATCTACTCAGTGGACTAACAACTTGTCTACCCAGGTGACTTCATTCCAAATTTATTAGCATGCAACGCAAATCCTGAATTCAGTGAAACGAAACTTCGTGGGAACTACTCAGTGATTTTAAAGTCTAGCCTATCTTTTGAACTTAAATTAGTAACGAAAACTTTTGGACTTTGGAACATTTAAAATTCAAGTTTTTTTTTTGGAAAATTTTGGACAGTTAAATTTGAACATAATTTAGAGCCTATTATAACGAAAGTGAAAGAAATCATTTGTAATTAGTTAGGCTAATGATAGTGTATTTCTGATGTAATTTTCTTGCATTTAAATTATTGATTATATCAACAAATTTCTTGAGGATATTTGGATTTTATATGTGCTTTTATTTAGTCAAACAAAAGGATTTGAAAATCAAAGATGTGTAGGGATTTAGGTTAAGGTATTGGTACTGGTGGTTAGGTTAAGTTAGTTTTATTTTGTGTATCCGAATTTTTTAGCTTAGGGAATGGCCATTCTATATGCTGTAATTTATTTTCTCTGAATTGAATCATTTGCTGTTTCATTTGTCATTTGTGTAAGCCAAGTGTTGAGATTAAAACAAGACAGTCACTGTATACATTTCTTGCTTATTTAACCTGGTCCAACCATCACCCCTGAGGGTGAGGCATCTTTATTTGTCATTGTACAAATAACGATCCCTTGTTTTGTAACTAACGTGACGTGGACGTGGACTAAATATTCCAATTGTTTTGTATCACCAATGACGTCACATCCATGACGTCACACCCATGACGTCACAGAAATGACGTGCTGATGACGTCATCACCCCTTACGTCACCAAAATGACGTCATCGATGTCACAAAGGTCAAGGTCACGCTGAAACCTAAAATTTTTTGGCACTTTTGCTGTTTCTCGCACTACGCTCCGAGTTTCAGTCCGGTTCCCATGACCTTGACGACTTGGAGCGAAATTAGACGAGAAACAGCAAAAGTGCTGAGGAAACTGCAAGTTTGCAACGTGACTCTGCCTAAACCGTCATGTGACACCGCTCGGGTGACCTTGAAGTGAGCCAGCAGCCCCCTTTAGACCAGTACTACAACCGCGATGTGCACCCTACGACAGACACCGAGCGACTGACTGTCCGGCCCCGCGCACTCTAGGTATATGGGAAGTGGTGGGGGAACTGCGATGACCTCGGGAAACTTGAAAATGTCAAGCCAGGTAGCACCGTTTTGGTGCTACCTTAAATTTACATGTTAAAGTGTGATGACCTTGAGGTTGACTGTGAACCTGGGGCTTAGGATTGTGTTTAACAGCTTGACGTTTTCGCCAGAGTTCAAGTGTGGTGACATTGAACTGGTTAAAATCAAAACTGCACAGCAGACTGCACAACACGGATGTGCATCCTACGACAGCCGCCGAGCGACTGACCTCCGGGCCCTGCGTACTCTAGATATATGGGGAAGTGGTGGGGGAAATTTTAAGGTCATTTAAAAGGAGTTTAAAAAAAGTCAAAGAGTAGAAAGACTACTCTTGTGAGTCTATAGCGATTTCATTGATAGTGAGTGCTTCGGTATGCCAAGTTGATCTGTATTGACACGCTCCTAAATAATGTTTGCAAAAACCTGCAAAATGATTGTTGCACAATTTGCAGCCAGTTAGCTGTTTTAGTTTGAATTCAATGCAACGTTCAGGGCAGCAAGTGTACTTATGCCCTCTCATTTGGTACACATGGAATGTCTTCAACTTCGGTTTCGGCTTCTTCCAAGACTTGCACTTACACATGCACTGACCAAAAGCTTCACATGTTCTACAAGCCAGACCATCCACCACATCAATGTCATTTGGCCATGAAAAACATTTCTGTTCGCAACAGTAGTTGAGTTGACTGTCCATGTTGCTGCGGTGAAGGTGCGCGATGAAATGATGCTGTAGTCAGTGAGAGTGCACCTTAAATAAACTCAGTGGAGGGGGAAAGGTCAAGGTCATTCAAACGGAGTTTTAAAAAAGATGACTAGTTGTCCTCCTCGTCCGTCGTACTTGGAGAGCTGTCAGACGAAGAGCCCCGCGCAGGTGCTCTCCAGATGAAATGTATATCTATTTGAAAGCGCAGGCCTGGATCTTGTACCATCAACTCCTTTAATCTATTACATACCAATTCCACTTTGTACACATTGTTAATAATCAACACCCAAGGCTTCGGCTGAACATAACGTGTAGTTGAGTCAGCCTCGCAGACAGTTACACCTTCCGGTGATATTGGAGTGTATAAATGTGTAAAATCTCGTTGCTGAGGCTGGCTTGAAGTTGAAGGTTCTGTGCCGACCCTGGTTGCATCAAAATTCAAATCCATTCTACATTCAAGAGGTCCAGGGTTCCCGTTTAATACATTGAGTAATTTTTGATACAAGACTTCCACTTCTGTCGTATCCTGTAAATGAACAGTCCACCGCAAGGGAAATGCTTCGTCCGTAGTGGAGTCAACTTGAGAAAGAGTTCTTTCCGCCATGGCAGCTAAGCAAGGAATGAGGTGAGCTGCAGTCAGTTGTAACATTATCGAAAAGTTGAGGGGGAAATTTCAAGATCATTTAAAATTGGGTTTTAAAAAAGAAAGGAGTGGAGGGGAAAGTTCAAGGTCGTTCCAACATCAGTAGTGGAGTCAGCTTGGCTGATGGTGTTGTCCGCCATGGTTGCTTGTCGAACAAGGAATGACGGGTGATGTGATACTCATGCAGGAACATGGTGAAGTGGTGGGGGAAGTTTCAAGGTCATCCAAACGGAGTTTTAAAAAAAAAGGAAAACCTACAAAGTAACATTGAAACTTTCCAACTGATGGTGGCGGGCGTTTTCTTCTGCAACCTTGCCGACACATGTGACTATACCATATAGTATGAAAAGTATAACCATAATAAGGCCGAACAATAAAAGATAGCCGTTGACTATCATGATATTTTCTGAGTGGATCTGCTTTCTTCTTATCTCCCTCTCTTGCATCCTTTTCTCTAACTCGTGGATGAAGTCGCAGCATGCGTGAGGACATCTTTCATCTGTTGGTAGGTTTGCCATTGTTGATGTTGTCGGTTTGGCTGTTGAAGATGGAATGAGGTTTCTAATCGTGATGTGCCATGTACACCAATAGTGAAGTGGTGGGGGTAGCAAAGCAGTGGAGGGGGAAGTTTCAAGGTCATTCAAATTGTGTTTTAAAAAAACCTATCTTGTTACTGAGCTAATATGTCAGTAACAAGATAGGTGTTTTTGCTCTTTTACTTCTTTAATATAATGAAAAAATAAACATATTCTACAATGGTTATAACAAGAAATACAACTGCTAGTCAGCTGAAGTAATCCAAGTTGTCCGGCTCGGTCTTCATGGACGTCGGTGAGGAAGCTGTCGATGAGTGTCCAGGCTCTTCCTTTGGCTGCCGGGTGTTCCGTATATTGCAAGCGTAGACTTGCACATTTATACGGTAGCCTCTTGCCACCATTAGCTGCAACTCCTTGTACAAATCGTTCAGCTCCTGTTGTGTTTTGATAGTCACCTCCTCATAGCTGGCACAGCTTACGTTGAGAGACATCCTGATGTTGCTAGGTTGGCTGCTGGAGTAGAAATGAAGCCAAGGCACAGCGCTTGGAGGTATATGAAAAAGTGGTGGGGGTGTTTGCATTCAAACAGGTTTGACTTGTAGCGTGGTGGGGGTAACTGTGAAATGCAAAGGTCAAAGGTCAAGGTCACCCGCGAAGTTTAGAAAAAAATGCAACATATCAATATGTGACAAACTTCACATATTGATATGTTGCATTTTTTGTCTTTTGTTTTTTATGGTTTATTTATTTATAAAACGTTACAATAACATATTTACAACAGTAAAACTTAAATCTAACACTGCTGCTTGTCGGCGATGTGGATGGTCAACTCGGTGGAATTGCTACCCGTGCAACCGTGGGAAACCAGGTAGAGACAGCCGGGTTGGATGGAGCGCAGATCCTCGTTCTGGAGGAGATGGACGAACCGTTTCGGCAGGTAGACTTGGAACTTGGGCTCATCCCCCGGAGTGAATGGTGCCTCGCTAAGACTGCAGCAGATGGCCTCTCCAACTGTAGTCTCCATCTTCTTCATGGCGTGGATAATGTAGTGCTTCTCGACTTTAAGTTCGGAACACTTCTTGACGGGTAGTATGGTAGATTTGGAGTGAGCATTGAACTGCTCAACCAAAGTTTGCAGGAACTGGTGAGATGCCATGGTCAAGTTATAGATCGTCTTCTTCGTCTTCTTGCTGGGAGATGTTGTCGTCTCGGAATCTCGAGTAATACTCATGCCAGGTCCCGGTCTGCTCCTCACTTATATAACCCCCGTTACCCCCACCACTCCCCATTTCCCCACTTTGAAGGTAAGATGCGAGTTTATAGGCGTTTTTTAAAGCGCAATGTCTATCTTTTTCATGTTCTGGACTTTTAGTACAAATACAAACATTTTCCATCGTATACTTGTAGTTTTTATCCAAATCCACATCATTAACCGGAACATGAGTAAATCCTTCGATCCATCTTTTCTTTTCCAGCCCCTTTGTGTAAATATTGGTAAACTTGTCTGAAAAGTGATGCATAATGTGATACAAGTCCGTGTAACTTGTAAAACCATCATACCAATCGATATGATGGAAGTGTTTTGAAATCCATCTGTTGGTAGTAGCGGCTTTACTGGTTAAAGATGAATAAGAACATGGTGGTTTAAATAAAAACGAATAAGGAACACTTGTATTGATGTCGAAAAACACAAGTTCTTTTATGATAAATCTATCATCATTACCCCGAAACGCTTGGAACTCAATTATACCAGGTTTGGACTTTACTTGTTCTTCTTCCTTGTCCATTGCGAAGATCACTCGTCTGCTCATGACGAAGTCCAAAGGTCAACTGATTTCCACACCACGGTAGGTACGACTTTTATACCCGGCCGTACAGTTGTTGGCGCGTTGGTGTATATTTAACGTGGGCACCGTCCCCGGTAGGCCTAACCCCACAAAGTGTTTGATATTGTTTTAAAAATTAACCATTGCTGTGTAGTTAATTGTCATTTAGGTTTCCATCTTTACATTTTCCTTGTTTTCATTTTCATCACTAACACTTGATTCTTCTCCTCCTTCTTCTTCCTCTTTTTCATGTTTTACTGATTTCTTATGTAGTTGAGCGTACTTTTCCAATTGTCTCCACATTTTTACTTCATGAGGAACCCTATTGAATATAGAAGTATCTACAGGTCCGTACAATATAGATGTGTCCGGTTGTTTGTCCAAAGTGTCTTCCAGATAATCTTTAATAATTGAACTTGAAAACACCAGTTGTCTCAAGTATCTCGTTATTGGTTCAGTTGCACAAGTTAGAATAAAAAACTCTTCTCGATTAAGTTGAATCTTGTTATCATGTCTTGTTGTGTCTCTAAACCGCAACTGATGATCACCACGATGTTTAACAATATCGATTTCCACATTTGAATCCAAAAGGCCTACTCTTGTCTTTCTTCCAAACATGTTACTACTTAAATAGCATTCTAGCAGATGCAAGTGTTTCATAAACGATTCCCAAGCAGTGTCCGTAAACAAAATCATTTTGGGTCCATGAGTTAAAATTACAGTAGGGGAATAATCTGTAGATTTCATAACACCGATTAAAACACTTTTGTCCAAACTGGAAGAGATTGGGTAAAATATTCGCAAGAATACCTCACTTAATATGTTAGGAGAAATATTATCTTCAATATCCCTTTTCCTCTTGTGTGCATTCTTTCTTCTTTTACCTTTTTCCTCAACATTATTACTGGCGTGGAGTTGTCCGCAAGCGTTGTGTTCATCTCCCTCCGGTTGACCTTGAAGATCTAAAAAGTCGGATATCTCCTTCTCAATATCTACTACATTTTCTTGTGTACCACTAGGAGAAGCCATATTGAATAAGATGCTACCCATACAACAACAGGCAACAAACTGATAAGGAGCGAGCTGAACGCTCTGCTTTTATACTCGCGGAATGCATTGGAATGTAGGAAAACCGGTCTTTTACAATACATTTTTAACAATTCCAGTTAAAGGTGTGTATGTTACGATTTTATCATGTAGAATTAAACAGTATGCAGTTGTATTAGCCGATATAGGCGCGTTGAATTCCATTTCTATTTTTATATCTACGCTTGATGATTTTACCGATTCATTTTGTTTAGAACAATCGATTACAACTATAGGGTAACCATCTAAGTATTTTTCTGGTGATAGTAAAGGTGCATTCGTTTTACCATAATATGAACTTTGGAATCTTGCATACATATCGTACAATATGCTGTACTTTTTATTAGCGAATGACACATTTAAATTATCGTATGGAAAAAATTGTGAATTTAAATAAACTTTAATATTTTTCAAGTTGCAATGATCAAATTGGCCTGCATGTTTGGTGATGGTGTCTCTTCTGCCTGTTTGTAAACCAAATATAATATACCCGGCTCGTTCCACATAATTAGATGTTTTAACTGTCCAAGTGTGTCGATCCGTAGTTGGCAAGCTGGGATGTTCATGAAATTCCCAACTTCTAAAAGGAATTACAATATCACGATCAGCCTTTAACTTTCTTAATAGTAGCATTCTATGCTCGTCAGCTAATTTTACATGTGGAACTCTCCATACAATTTTGTCTAATGTTAATTTCCATTCTAAAGTTGCAACTGTTGTACCGTCTGGAGCTTTAATAATATCTTTATCGTTTGAAGATCTCAACAAAACTAATTCTTGTTTAACGTTTAATATTATTTTCCTATAATCTTCAGCAAAACCAAGCAACAAACGTAACGGAATATGAAAATCAAAATTTCCATTTTTATCTGGAGTGATTGTGTCTTTTGCAGGTAAAACCCATCCTGCAGGTTGTATTAAATTGGTTTCATTAGGTGATATAGATGTTAATCCCTTTAAAGTTGTTGCAATACCTACTTTTTTAGTAGAATCAACTGTTACACCTGATATTTCATATCTAATTTCATCAAACAGGAAAGCCATGGGATTATTTATAAATGGAACTGTTGTACCAGTAGTAGTACCGTCCTTTTTAGTAACTTTTCCTTCAATATACAAGTAACTTTCACATGGTAGCGTGTAAATGTCTTGATTTTGTATGGGAATACGAATTTCATCGTTATTGTTTAATTTTGATGAAGTGTAAGGGTTGTGGGTGTGATATTCTTTTTCCCATAGGGTTTCGTCGAATGTTGGACCCTGAGCTATATCCAGTATATCCATTATCGGTTACTTTTAATCCAATTCTCTCTAAGAAACGAATGTTCTCGCGTGTTAACTCCTCCATAGCTGAAGAGCTACTAATGCGGATTCCCGTAGGTTGTTCGCTTTTAAATGTTAAACCCATGATTTTGTATTAAAGTGTTGATTTTAAATGTAATCTAACCGTAATAGGCTCTTCTCGGAAATCTATCAAGTTACCGTCTTGATCCAATACGTTCAACACGATGTCTGAAATGAAAGTGGTGTTCAAAGGTAGATATACCAGGTTTTGCGGCTTTTCAACAATTTTAAATCCAGGTGGTACACTGGGGTAAAAAGTATGTATTATATGAGTATTTGCTCCATCTCTGTAAGCTCCTTGTATAATGTTACAAGTTATGTCTATACTATTGACTTTTAATATTGTTACAGTTTGTTTACCGGAATGTGTTTTATTTGGTTCTAAAATTGCTCCATCTTTGGGAAATCCTAATAAATCACCAATTGAGTTTGGCTTAGTGAAATCTATATAACATTTTGAAGTAAGGTCAGCTTTCATTGTATTATTATTACCTTTTAGCGATATATTGTCTTTTCCCATTTTATTTTGCAAAAATTCATTAATATGATCAATTTCATAAGAACCTGTGGGTAAACTGCACTCTTCTAAGTCTGTTAACTTACCACTGGCATCTTTTCCTTTATAATAATGCAATAAGTTATTTTTACCTTCCGTAACATTGGGAATAGAGTTGTAAGTTGTAAAATCCAACAGTGCTGCCTCCCAAAATCTTCCTTTTTGCAAGCGTAACGCTGGAAAAAGGATACTTCGTAAAGTGGACGATTTTCCTGTTAATGATACCGTATAGGAAGACATCTCAATAGTGACTGATACTTTTAGCTAGGAATTCCAAACATAAATGGCCGCATATTGAAGTATTATCAGGTTGTTCTCTTTTATAGTTGTAATATATGTTTTTAGCAGATTTAAAGTAATGTTCAAGTTCTTTAGGTGGTGGCAAATTTCCAAAACTATCAAAATAATATACATTACTATTTAGTTTCTTATAACACACCCAATGGGTGCCGGACCCTTCAGTATTATCCAAATTTACGATTCCAGTCTCATTTTTCCATATTTTCTTTGGTAAACTGTCTTTCATAAATACTCCGCGGAAAAATGGTATTTTTAAACAGGAAATATATTTAAATAATTCAACATTAGTCAACGCTTTATGTGGTATAACCAATTGATTTCTTTTATTTAATATGCACGATACGGTCTTAGGTATAGACCAGCCCCGTTTTTTACCATTGACCATATTGTCGGTTTTTTATTATTTTTCCTCGGAGAACGTCTTTTTAGTCTAATATTACCACCATGTTTTCTCTTGGTTGATCCTTTTTTATTCTTACCCCTCCTTTTTCCACCTCCTACCGCTGTTTTAGCCTTCATACCTGCTGTTACCGCTAAAGCTGCTGCTTTTTCCGCAATACTAGCGTCACTAGACTTTACTCGTTGCCAAGCTATATTCGCTAGCTTTTTATCAGCGATTGACCTATTTTTTGAATCGGTAAACGTGGAATATGCGATATCGTGTTCTTTACAAGCCTGATCTAACTTATTTATGCCTGGATCACCTCTTTCCAGTCGTTTTTTTAATTTAGTTCCTGGTCCGCAATACTGATAACCTCCCGGTATGTGAAATTCGTATGGTAAAGCGTCTATTGCTCTGTTTACGATAGATCCTACTGGAATACGATTTAAAGCTTTACTTAACAGAGAAACCGCTGTGGACGTGATACCGCCTCCTTTCCGTATAGTGTCTCGATATGGACTGGTGTAATGAAACGTCATGATTGTCTTTTATATTTGAAAAGCGTAACCCATGTGTTACCTCTATGACAGGTTGCACATAAATGATGTAATATATGGTGTTATTTAGTTAAATATCAAAAGTACCCCAATCTGATGATCTAAACTTTTGTGTGTTATGATTAAAAAAATATTTATAAAGAATTTCTTGTTTAATCCATGTATTTCTCATTTTTTCGTCAATAGGTTTATGTTGTCCTGCTACAATATAATTATGCATATCAAATAATAAATTACCTATTACTTTAACAAGAAAATTAACAGTTACAGCGTTATCGGCATAATCAGGGTCTGCAACATTTGTTAATCGTTTGTTATCACAATTCCACCATTTTTTTCCAGTTGGCTCTAATTGTATTATCTGTTCATAAGTAACAGCATCACCAGGCTTTTCACCAATACCTAAATTTGTCAATAACTTTCCTTTACCATCCCAAACATAATTGTTTTCTTCAAGTAAAGTAAACTTTTTATTTCCTTGTACAAATACATCTCCTTGACGTGTTACTACTTGGTTTTGTTTCACAAAACCGGAGGTTTCTTGTTTTAAAGTTTCCTTCATTTGACCCACCGTTGCACCATCTGATGGTGCAAAACCATCTTTTACATTCGCTAAACAATTACCAAGACAGTCAATAACTCCTACATCACGTGTAATACAATGATCTTTGATGTATTTTAAATTTACAGCATCATTTTCATTTTTTGGATAACCTATATCGTTAATAACAAATTTATAAAAAGAAAACCCATCTTTTGTCTTTTCAGGTATTATAGAATGTAAATAGCGTCTATTTATGCTGTCTTTTTCATCTACAGGGTCTGCTACGTTGGATATACGCCGATTTTCAGCATTATACGTTTTTCCATTAAATTTTAACGTATTCTTTAATTCCGATGATAAATAACCTCTGTTTATTGCATCAGCGTTTTGATTTGGCTTACCAACGTTGGAAATTCTATGATTACCCGCGTTATATGTGTTTTTATCTAATTTCAGTGTTGGTACTATCTCTTTTTTTAATACTTTTAAATTTATTGCATCATTTTCATCTGTGGGATCATTAATGTTTTTTAACCGTTTATTACTAATATCATAATCTCCATCAGGTGTTTGTGGTAATCCAACACCTCTTTTTAAAGTATTAAAGTAATATAATCCATCCGATGAATACCGTCCGAACTTGTCAACACTCATGGTGCAACTGAATAACATTCTAGAGTGTAACCCATTTTTATAATATTAGTCCCGATTTCTAACCCATATCAGTTTTTATACAAATTCTTAGTCTTCATCAGTTACATTTGCATCATTCCCGGGACATTTAAAATATTTTAAATCTGCACTAATTAATGATCTGTCTGCTTCATTTCTAAATACATGATTTTTATGAATAAATTCCTCACCAGACAATTTTCTAAATCCGCTAAATGAATTTGGATCTGCAATTAATATATTTTGATAATCATTTACATCCATTAATTTAAATCTTTTGGTATTATAAATAAACTCTTGATTTGCACTATCATATTGTAATGTTTGTCCTACAGTTGCAGCATCCTTTGGATCTGTTCCTTGTGCCAAATTACCTATTTTCTTATTTTTCGCATTGAAAGTACTACCTTTTGGTTTGTCTAATATTAAAGATTGTTTTACTACAACACAATCGTAATCATCGATACCTGGAAATATGTCAATTATTCTTCTATTTGTACCCAACCAACTTCTATGATAATTGTTTGGATTAGTATGTAAAACTTGTGATAAAATCGGAACATCATGAGCATCTGTAGCTAAATGCGCATTTGATAATTTCATGTCTTTGCAATCCCAAACATTATTTTTTTGTTCAAGTAAAATAAACTTTTCATTTCCTTGTACAAACACATCACCCGACCGTGATACTACTTGATCCTGTTTTACAAATCCAGATGTTTCTTGCTTTAAAGTTTCCTTCATTTGACCCACTGTTGCACCATCTGATGGTGCCGAACCATCTTTAACATTCGCTAAACAATTACCTAGACAATCAATAACTCCTACATCACGTGTAATACAATGATCTTTTATATATTTTAAATTTACAGCATCATTTTCATTTTTCGGATAACCTATATCGTTAATAACAAATTTATAAAAAGAAAAACCATCTTTTGTCTTTTCAGGTATTAATGAATGTAAATAGCGTCTATTTACGCTGTCTTTTGCATCTTTAGGGTCATCTACGTTGGATATACGTTTATTTTCAGCAGTATACGTTTTTCCATTGAATTTTAACGTATTTTTTAATTCTGATGATAAATAACCTTTGTTTATTGCATCAGCGTTTTGATTTGGCTTACCAACATTGACAATTCTATGATTACCTGCGTCATATGTGTTTTTCTGTAGTCTTAATGTTGGTGATATCTTTTCTTTTAATACTTTTAAATTTATTGCATCGTTTTCATCTGTGGGATCTTTTATGTTTTTTAACCTTTTATTAGTTATATCATAATCCCCATCAGGTGTTTGTGGTAAACCAGCTCCTCTTTTTAAATTATTTGCGTAATATAACCCATCCGAGGAGTAACGTCCGAACTTGTCGACACTCATGGTGCAACTGAATAGTAATCTAGTGAGTAACGCATTTTTTATGAGATTACCCCACGGTTTCGGAGTTCATCCACTAAAGCCACCCATTCGTTTTCCAATCCAGTATGACCCGCTTCTTTAGCTTCATGTATTAGTTTCATTCTATCCACCAATTTATTGATATTATTGTAATAAATCACATTTGTGTTATATAGTTTCTTCATTAAACCTGTACCTGTAACAGATTTGTTTCTTTTTCTTGGTTCTGGAGCACTTATATCCAAAGTGGATGACACAAACCTTCGTTTTACAGGTTTTCTTGGCATTATCGGCATTGGTTGTCTTCTCGTTGTTGGTATTAACTTGGATACAAATACTCTATATTTTAAAGACCTAGATCTAAAAACTGGTTGGTCAGCTAAATATTTTCTCCTGTATGCATTGGTGTGTTCCAAAATCTGTTTATATGCTTCCATGTCTTCTTCTTTAACTAACAATTCTAAAGGCTTTTTTTCAAATAATAATTCAAATAATCCTCTTGTGCCCTTATATCTTTGATTACCAACAATAATATTATCATTTTCATCAATGTTTACCGGGCTATTACCAACCATTAAACCTTCTTCTGTTAATCTTACTCCATAACTATGGTAGTTTTTATTAGGATTTATTCCAGCTAACATTTTTATCATGTATTTCCTTCCTAAAGGTCCTTTGTTATGAATGTTTTCACCCAACAAGCTTATGTTTGACGGACCTTCCCTTGCTTCTTCTTCTTTTTCCTCTTCACTAGCAGTTGATACATCTTCATGTCCTCTTTTAGCTTTTACTTCATATAATTCTCTTATACCACTATAGTCTGGTGATTCTAGCTCTCTTTCAGGTTCTCCGCCGGTAAAACCACTATATGTAGAGGATTCCAGGTCTTCATCACTAAAATCTTCTGATTTTACATTTTCTCTTTCAAACTTTGTAATAGGTGCAATTGCATCTCCTTCCAAAACGGGTTTAGCAAATTTTTTGTTTAATTGTTTCAAGGGTTCAGTAATAGGTTTAAAAGTAGATTCAAGAAATTTCTCCCTTTCGCTAATACCTAATTTTAATGCTCTGTTTTTATCTCGAATAGAATCACTAAGTGATTTTATTTCCTTTATTAACTTTTCTTGGTTAACCATGTTTGTAGCAAGACGTGTTGTACAACAATGAATGTTTTACATCATGATCAGTGTATTAGTATAAATTTATCAAATCCTATCCTGTATCGACCATTGTTTAGCGGTTGTTCCTTCATAATTGTTAAAAACCCATATTTTTCAGCCCAAGCCTTTCCACACAACTCTTTAAATCGTTCAAATGGCATATCCGCACTTACATGGTCATAATATATGTGTTTTAGGTTGGTTTCATCCTGTTTAAATACAATTAACATGTTTGCATTGTCTCTAATGAGCTGTTTCGGTATTTTGCTGTAAGTTTGACCAATATAAATGCTATCTATGTTGTTATGTCGACCCATGGCGAAGTAATTTCTTATTGTATTTTGATTTTCACAAGATACGTCGTCAAATATGAATACTGAGAATGGTTTAGCCTCTTGCGGTTGCATGACACTCTCGCTCGCGTTGAATTTAAAATATTTAACTTCAGGCACATTATTGAGTATTTGTTCCAATAACTGATATTTTGGTTGTTGTAGTGACTTTGAAAATACATATAAATTATTAAAACGTAAGCCTTTAGGGTTTGTAATCAAATTGAATACTACATTTGTTTTTCCACAATTGGAAGGACCGGTAACCAGACAACGCACCGTGTTTGGTAACAAAACACCGTGTTTCCCAGTATTGAATTGAGAACCATCCACTGTGAGTTCATCTATATTATTAATAGTAAAATTGTCTTTTTGCGGTATTATCTCCATCCTTTGTAATGGTTCAACCCAAAATGATGCTCTATCATTATATTAGATCCTTTTTAGGTATCCAAGAATCTTCCGTTTTATTAAATCCTAACCATCGTACTTTAACCTTATCTTTTTTGCGTTGCAACACCTTTTCTACTAGATATACATCACCTACTGTTGATTTTAACATTTCATGTCCATAAAAACCTCCTTCAAGCAATTGTCCTTTATTATCTTTTAAAATGTAAGTTTCTGGTACTGTAGGTTGCACCTTAAATACGGTAAATACCTCATTTGTCCAGTTTGGAAGATATCTTTTACTGAATACACCTTTGTATTTGCTTATTCGCACTTTATCACCAACATTAAACCTTTTAGGCTTTAGTTTTTCAACTCTTGGTTTAGTATTCAGTTTTATACGTTTTAATACAAGTTTTTCATTTTTATTAGTCACCTGGCTTGGTTTCATACCGATAGTTCTATGAAACTTGTTATTGTAATCGCTTATAAGTTTTGGTAACATATCAATCCATACGTGCGATCCTCTGTTAGAAAACATCTTATACATCGCACCTTTTAAAGTTCTGTTGAATCTTTCAATTATTGATGCTTTTACCTCTGAATTGGTTGAGTAATGGTTAATGTTGTGTTTTTTCATTAAATTTGCAAATTCCTTATTAAAATATTCTTTTCCATCATCAGTTTGTAAATGTTTTATAGTATGTTTGTCTCTTTGTATAGCTGTTTCCATTGCTTTTGTAACACTTTTGCCACTTTTATCTTTTAGTGGTAAAGCATCTGCCATTTTTGAAAAACAATTAATAATAGTCAATATGTATTTAAATCCTCTATTTTGTTTACTATAAGGAATCATTTCGATTAAATCCGCTTGATATAAATCATTTATTCCTTTTATCACTGTATTTCTTCGTGGAAACTTTCTTCTTGCAGGTTTATGAAGTTCGTTGACAATTTCTTGCTTCAAGTTCTTCATATTGCAGGTTTGAATGTTTCATGTATCACATGTATAATCACAATGAATGTTGTCTTAAATATTCACATCATTTATATAGGTCAAGGTCATCCAAACTTGTGTAAAAAAATGGGGAACACGGCGTTTGACTTGCCGTGTTCCCCATTTTTTTACGGAAGGAGAAAGGAATAAGGTCGAAGTTGTAGAAGGACGAAGAATAGGTTACTAGTCGATAGGGTTTAGAGAGTAGTGGCCAAAAGGAAGAGTGTGAATTTTATCCGGCATAATATGCCTTTTATCATCTCGAGCTGATAGTGCTCTTTTAACTTCAGTGACACTGTAGACCTCATGTTTAAAGCTTCTGATAGTGTTGAACGTTGCAGACATTGTAGAATCTTCAAACAAGCAGGTCTTGTAATGGTCAAACGTCACATGTTTCTTCAAGTACGATGTTTTGACTCCTTTTGCTTTCTTGACTGTCGGTGTGTTGTTCTCGTTGTACATTTTAAATGAATACAATTTTGCCATCAGTGCCACTATTTCTTCTAAAGGCATTCCATTTGCTTCATCTTTAAATTTTCCGATTACTTTTTTATTCTTTTCATTGTAATTTGGATGGTTCTTCGGATAGTCAGAGAAGTCAAAATCGTCTTTGTATGGGAAACTCCTTAGGTCTTCATACATGTCCAAAGTCTTTATCCAGTAGATAAACGCGTCCGTATCCATGTATGCGACTCCAATGTTTTCCCTTCCGTAGTGTTTAACCATTTTGTTATAATGGAAATCATACATCAGGGTTTTACTAATGTCCAAAATCGACATACCTATGTATAACGGACGGTCCATGACTATTGTTGTTTTCTTCATACTGACAGCGACTAGATTTTCGTTTATAATCATGGATGTTCCGAAATTTGGTTTTTGCACTAATTTTTCCAATTTCCTAGGATCACTCACTAATTTTACATTTTTGTGTTTTCTTTTGTTCTCCAAGGTCTTCCCAAAGATGGCGTTGTTCATTAATTTATAGAAGTCCTTTTCAAATGCCGTTGTCGCTGCAGCTCTTCTTGTAGTGTTGGAATCAATATATGGTTTCAACCAACAAGACTGGGTGAATTCAATTGCTCTATGAATTCTCACTACACGTAGACCCAATTCAAGAGCTTGTTGAACTACCCAGTAGTGAGCCACATACCGATCTTTATTCTCCAACGTCATCATCAATTTTGGCCATCTTCCTGTCGGTGAAACTTCAGTCTTGGCTAGGAGAGGCAAGTCGTAGTGATGGTCATGAAGGTGCTCCGGATATTCGAAATCACAGTCCAAAATATAGCCTTTTGGACCATTCTTTGGAATCTGTGAGATGTCACCGATGGTGGCCGGGTCGATCCATTTGAAGTCAGCGTAGGGAAGCGGATTTGACATTGCCCAACCGTAAAGGTTGTTTGCGTCAAAGTAGCCAAGGTAGACCGATGGTTGTCTCTCGTCGAAGCCTGGGATGTACTTGTTGTTAGCTTTGACATGACGTGTTACAGCTTGTGTCAAACCGCCCCGTACACCAGATTCTATCATGAGCACCATATCAATATCTGTTAGAAGTTCCAATCGACAGTTGGTTGACTTTAGCATAGCTTGCCATGCTAATCCTGGAGATGTGTACGAGTGTAGAGGGTCCAGTCCATAGGCGGAGAAGCAGGTGTTTCGAAATTCTTCCATCACATCGCACAGCAGAGTTACGTCCAATTTTATGTAAAAGTCGGAATATTCCCCTAAGGTTTGAATGTTTAGTTGGTTCCAAACATTACAAGCATGATTGTAGTCTTCAACGGTGATTGCACTTTCATTTAACTTGCTATTGAAGGCTTCAATCGGTGGCAGACTGGTTTCTTCAAATTTTTCTGCAGAAGTTATGTAATCATAGGGGAACACTCCTTTACGCATTACTAAGTCCAATTTATCTTCATGTACAATTTTGCTGGTTTCTTTTAGATCTTCTCTTCTTAGGTTCTCAGACAATTTGGCTAAACTAGTTGACATAAATCTATAAGAGTCTACGAAGCGAAGTTTAATTTTACCTACTGTTTTTGAGAAACTGATGTACTTCTCCAATGTTTCAGCTAATACTTCGATTCTTCCATCATCCCGTCCTAACTCTGGGATAATGAAGTGGGAGTCATAGCCGCTAAGATTGTGTATCACGACAGGGATAAAGTTTGGCAGTTTGTAATTTATATTGCATGAATTACAAGCAGCTCCTCTGTATAACCCTGTCAGGTGATCGTGATCTCTTACTTTTTGATTTTCTTCACTGAAGCTCTTCTTGCATAAATAACATCTTGTTGCCAAATTGTATTCTTCTTGTTGATTTTGATTCAAAGGTTCCATAGGTAAAACATTACCGTATAAGCGTTGCACCTTTTCAGCAATGTCATACAACTGGTCTACGAAATGCTTAGCGGCTTCTTCCCCACGGTAGAGTATCGGAGTGGATGTTAAACCATAGTCTTGCAACTGTTCTTCAGGCAAAGTTGATTTCACCAATAAGCAAAAACTGTTAGGTTGATGCAATTGATATTTGGTTCTTCTAGTCACCTCACCATCCGGAAGCTCCTGTGGTACTAACGTGGATTCGAAATCTGCGTAGACAGCTACTGGAATCCGATATTGGTGAACTGTTTTGTTGAATTTGATGAACGCTCGAGATGGCGGCGGCAGACTAATCTTCACTTCATAGTTGTCATTACAAAGTCTTTGGTGTTCCTTCAACCAGTCCGATCCTCCATGTTTTAAATCTTTATTTGTAAAACAAAAGCATCTCTTACACACTGTCACTCTAATCTTCTTTTTGGTTAATTGTCGTGCAACCAAAGCTTCAAAATCTTTTATCCACACATAATGTGAAATTTCACCTTTAGTTATCAATAATAAATCAGTATGGTTTCTTTGCTTCACTTTTCCAACTCGTAGTGGATACACATTGTTCGAATCATCTAAGCCGAACACGTTAACAGAAACACCTGGATTTTGTTTCTCAAATTTTGCAATTTGATTAAGACTCACAGGATACGACATTCCTCGGAAGTTGTAGCGGTGTTCGTTTTCATAATATTCCCTACCAACTCTACAAGGATTATGTTTTACATACTTAGTTAGCATCGCATACTTAAAACATTCATTATCCCCGTTTGTAACATTTCTGCAAGAGTTGGTGTCTTTAATTTTCTTTGGTAGAGGGATAAAGCTGCTACCCCTCATACCATATCCATGCTTGTGAACCCTCACATCCATACCTTCGATCGATGATAGCGTCCAGCCAGATCCTCTTCCTTCATGTTCTTGGAGTTTCATTAGCAGTTCATTCAAACATTCTTCTAGAATTTCATTGATATCAGATGTGGTTGTAAGGGTTCGGTTTTTAGCAATGAATGCTCTTGGTGAGTTTTCACCATCGGTATTAGTAAACATAGCCTCCAACACCAATCCAAATTTAATAAAGTTCAATCTTGCCAATTCTTCCATCAATGTTTTTACAACTAAATTTTTAGCTTGGGTTATAAAGTTTTCCAATTCCAATTGCACATTATTAATTTTGAAATGAGTTACAACTGGTCCTGGCAAGGCTGTGGTGCGCAGTTGTCTTATATCTTCCACTTCTTCTGTATCCTCTTCTTCCATATCCTCTTCTTGGGTACGCAGTTGTTTTACATCTTCCACTTTTTTTTCTTCCATTTCCTTTTCAATAAATCCTCCAGCTGTAGATGGTCCAGCTCCGGCAAATTGAATAACACTTGGTCTTCTTCTTTGCATTAACTGTAAATAGCTAGCCCAGTCCTCCTGCTTCTGGGGTTTTTCCAAAAACCGATCAATCGCATCCAAGTCTTCTTCACTTACTACAATCTCTTCTTTTCTGTCCTCTTCACGATGCAATTCTCGGTGTAACTGTAGATAGCTATCGCAGTCGTCCATCTGCTTCTGGTAGTTTTCCAATAACCGATCAAACGCCTCCAAGTCTTCTTCACTTACAACAATCTCTTCTTTTCTGTCCTCTTCATGATACAATTCTCGGTGTAAAACAAAGATGTCTTCGTCTTGAAAAAACTCACCACAAATATCGCAAAGAGCCATTTTTACAGTTTGGCTATGAGTGTGCACTCGGTGAATGTCCACGCAATAATGAGCAGCGCGCTCAACTGGGTCCCTTTATACCCGAGGTTTAAGGGTGGGGGAAGGTGACGTCATATACATCCAGTTTATCAATCATGTAGTAGATTTGGCTTTTAAACACCCATTTTCAATTTATTCTTCAACAGGTTTGATAAACCAATGATCTTTGGTCTAAATCCACTACTTTGTACAAATTTTTTTTGTTTGGGCACTTCTCGTCCGGAGCAAAAAACTCTTTGGTCAAGGTCAAAATTTTTTTCTCAAAAAAGTTCGGGGGGGGGTCATTACTGTATTTAGGTCAAGGTCACGAAAAAACTTTAAAAAAATTAAGCCCCACCTGGGGCACTAGGGTTGTCATCGCTGTAGCCTCCGAAGAGACCCAACTATGACAACAAGGCAACATCCAATGTCGTGTACCCTTCGCCACGCAAGACTTGTAAACATTTACTGCATTGTCTTTCAGTAGCTAACAAAGATTCATTTACGTAATTTTGAGTTTCCAGAAGGAAACAAACTGAGGACACCCTAGTGGCTTACCTCCTCGTCCGAGTGCAGAGGCCGCCGCAACCTTTTGCATGCCAGCGTACAAACGGACATGCTCCCAGATGCCATCCGCAACCTTTTGCATGCCTGGCAGGAGCCTACCGATAATTAAAATAGGCTTTACACGGGGGCCTACTCCCGTAACCTATCTTTAATATTTTTTAATTTACAATGCATTGAATTTTTACAAGTCTTTGTAGGTCAAGGCCACACGGACATTAAAAAATTTCGGCCCCCGTACATCCATGGCGAACCACGAATGTTCGGGGGCCTTGGGGACTAAAAACACAAATAGCTAACAAAGATTCATTTACATAATTTTGAGTTTCCAGAAGGGAAACATACTGAGGACACCCTAATGGCTTACGTCCTCGGTCCGAGTGCAGAGGCCGCCACAACCTTTTGCTTGCCAGCTTACAAACGGACATGCTCCCCAAATGCCATCCGCAACCTTTTGCATGCCTGGGCAGGAGCCTACCAATTATTAAAAGTGGCTTTACACGGGGGCCTACTCCCGTTCCCTGACTTTACAATTTACTTTGAGCATTGAAAAAGCTCAAGGGGGGATTGCTAAAACAAGCGTATACACTTTAGAAACATATAACACACTTACAACACACAATTGAGCTCAACGTAGTCAATGCTGGAACAAGCACATACACATTAAACACATATAACAAATAAGACACAAAGGATAAAAGACACAGGAGACATAGGGTACAAGTAAAACACTCTCATATAAAACAATTCGCAATACCCAAACGCAAGCGCAATATCTTACAACTAATACAAGTCTTAAAGTTAGAGTAGACTTCGCTAAACACTGAAGGCGCCATTCAATGTTTAGTGATGCCTATGGCGGTCCGTCCCGGTCGTTCACGTTCAACGCGCGGGAGCGGACTGCGAGCCGGCTCTGGCTGGGCCCCCTTATATCCCCACCGGGGCAGCCACGCCCAGGATATCAATGGTGGGGGAGGGGGTGGGGGTGGGGGTGGGGGGGGGCTCGCACTTTTTGTCGGGGGGGGGCACTTCTCGTCCGGAGCAAAAAACTTTTTGGTCAAGGTCAAAAATTTTTTCGAAGAAAAAGTTCTCGGGGGGGGGGGGCACTTCTCGTCCGGAGCAAAAAACTTTTTGGTCAAGGTCAAAATATTTTCCGAAAAAAGTTTCTCGGGGGGGGGGGGGTTCGCACTTTTTGTCGGGGGGGGGGGGGGGTTCGCACTTTTTGTCGGGGGGGGGGGGGGGCTCGCACTTTTTGTCGGGGGGGGGGGGGGGTTGACTAAGTTAAGTGGGTCAAGGTCACCCACAACACTTGTACTCTAAGTGTTGGCTATACCCCCACCACAACTGGGTCCCTAGGCTGCACAACACCGCTTCGCCAGTATGTCTCCGGCTTCAATGCGGTGCGTCTCGCTGTTCTCTAGCTCTCTATATGTAAGTAATTTTACAAGTTCTGAATGTAGGTCACTACACTTTGACTCTGGGACGATATCGACTTGTAGTGTTTCAGTGTTTTGACTCAAGGTCATCACACTTTAACTCTAGCACATCGGTTATCATACCAGAGGTGCTCAATAACCTAACTTGTAATGTTTAGGGTGGCGTTTGCACGCCACGTGGTATCGCCATGAGTGTCCAGTCCAAGTTTTAAGTTAAATTAATTTTACTGTAATCTTTTCCATTTCTGCTTCGTTTTGCCAAAGTATAAGGTGTCGCTTAATAAAGTGGTATTTCTCTAAAGTTATAGGAGATTGCAAGGATACAATTAGTTTATTTAGGAGACTCTTCATCTTGGAGTTTAACACAATTTCTACTTTGACTTTGCTTCCTCGGCTCTCACAGCCTAAGCTGTACAGAAATGTTTCTTCTAGTGCCAACTCGGGCCAAGAGAACAGTGTGTTGACTGTAGGACAGCTCATGGTGAAGTGATGCGAAACTCCAGCGTACCACCTCACCTTCCCCCGCCACTGTGACCTTCCCCCACTCCTGCTGTTTCCCCCACCTCTTTTCCCTTGACTCATGCGCTACAAGCAGTCTCTCAGTATTGTGCGGACTTTTGTGAGGGGAAGCCATGTCGCGGGACGCTTTAGGTAAGAAACTTAGCCGTGTTAAGACTTTATTAGTTGCTCACTGTCCACCACTGAAAGTTAAGAGAGTTTCAACTTTAGCTAAGTGGCGCAAACTGTTGCGCGGACACCCTAAGTTTTATACAAAACAGACTAATGTCAGTTTTACTGATGAGGATTTGTTTAAAATATTGGATGAAATGACTTTTCCTTGCAAAATTCAGTTAGTTACTCCCATTCCTGACAGTTTAGAGTCTTAGTCTCTCAAGCCAATATACCTAGCATACACAGAGCCTGACAGTCAGTCACTCGGTGGCTGTCGTGGGGTGCGCATCGGTGTCGGCGCTCCGTTGTTAAGTTTTTGAGGTCACAGTAATATGAAATTGGGGGTGTTGTGCTAGTTCAAGGTCACCTGAGGGATTACCGATTGCCCATTTAGGCAGAGTCATGTCAGAAACTCGGGTTTAACTTGGCACTTTTGCCGTTTCTCGTCGAAAATTCGCTCCAAGTGGTCGAGGTCACGGGGACTCTGACTGAAACTCGGAGCGTAGTGCGAGAAAACGGCAAAGTGCCAAAAAATTTTAAGTTTCTGCGTGACCTTGACCTTAGTGGCGTCGGTGACGTCGTTTTGATGACGTAAGGGGTGATGATGTCATCAGCACGTCATTTCTGTGACGTCATGGGTGTGACGTCATCGAAATGACGTCATTAGTGATGACGTCATCGATTGCGTCATCGATGACGTCATCGATGACGTCATCGGTGAGGTCATTGACCTCGATGACGTCATCCCTCAGGTGACCTTGAAGTGAGCCAGCAGCCCCCTTTTTCACTACTCTTGTGGGTGGGGAAAGTGTCCCACAGTCTCTGAGTGAAATTCCAGAACGACATCACCAAATATATTTTAACAACTCCATAAATTAATTTAGGTTATTTAAATTAATTGAACTAGTAATGAAATTAAGTTATGTATGCATAAATGATTGACCTGAATGTTTGTTAATTGTTGAAGACGAGATTCAATGCTACAATATTGCATTGTTCCCACTCCCTGGGTCGGGAACCATCGAATATTGCTCAGACAGTATCCGGCACGTCAACGATCTGACGGACGGATGACACACATACATCATGCACTTGCACTCAAAATAAGATTATTAATGAAACATGTATAGATTTGTTATGAAATAGGTGAGATTGATTCATTTATAGCAATTGGGAACGTAGGGATTGGCCTATTTAAGTAGTGGAAAAAGGGGGCTGCTGGCTCACTTCAAGGTCACCCGAGCGATGACGTCATCGAGGTCAATGACCTCACCGATGACGTCATCGATGACGTCATCGATGACGCAATCGATGACGTCATCACCAATGACGTCACATCCATGACGTCACACCCATGACGTCACAGAAATGACGTGCTGATGACGTCATCACCCCTTACGTCACCAAGATGACGTCATTGATGTCACAAAAGGTCAAGGTCACGCTGAAACCTAAAATTTTTCGGCACTTTTGCTGTTTCTCACACTACGCTCCGAGTTTCAGTCAGGTTCCCATGACCTTGACGACTTGGAGCGAAATTAGACAAGAAACAGCAAAAGTGCCGAGGAAACTGAAAGTTTGCAACGTGACTCTGCCTAAACCGTCATGTGACACCGCTCGAGTGACCTTGAAGTGAGCCAGCAGCCCCCTTTAGACCAGTACTACAACCGCGATGTGCACCCTACGACAGACACCGAGCGACTGACTGTCCGGCCCCGCGCACTCTAGGTATATTGGCCCAAGAGACTAAGACTCTAAACCGTCAGGAATGGGAGTAACTAACTGAACTTTGCAAGAAAAAGTCATTTCATCCAATATTTTAAACAAATCCTCACCAGTAAAACTTACATTAATCTGTTTGGTATAAAACTTAGGGTGTCCGCGCAACTGTTTTCGCCACTTAGCTAAAGTGGAAACCCGCTTGACTTTGAGGGGTGTACATTGAGCAACTAATAAAGACTTAACACGGGCAAGTTTCTTACCCAAAGTGTCCTGCAACATGGCATCCCTCACAAAAGTCCGCACAATACTGAGAGACTGTTGGTAGCGCATGAGCCAAGGGAAAAGTGGTGAGGGAAACAGCTGGAGTGGGGGAAGGTCACAGTGGTGGGGAAGGTGAGGTTGTACGCTGTGGTATCGCATCACTCCACCATGAGCTGTCCTACAGTTAACACACCGTTCTCTCGGCCCGAGTTGGCACTAGAAGAAACCTTACTGTACAGCTTAGGCTGTGAGGGGTAAGGAAGAAAAGTTAAAGTGGAAGTTATGTTAAACTCTAAGGTGAAGAGCCGTCTAAATAAAGTAATTGTATCCCTGCAATCCCCAAGAACTTTAGAGAAATACCATTTTATAAAGCGACATCTCACTCTTAGGCAAAACGAATTGGAAATGGAAAAAGATCACAGTAAAATAAATCTAACTTAAAATTCAGACTGGACACTCATGGCGATTTACGTGCATACGCCACCCTAAACATTACAAGTTAGGTTATTGAGCACCTCTGGTACGATAACCGACGTGCTAGAGTTAAAGTGTGATGACCGTGAGTCAAAACACTGAAATACTATAAGTCGATATCGTCCCAGAGTTAAAGTGTAGTGACCTAGATTTTAAACTTGTAAAAATACTTACATATAGAGAGTTAGAGAACAGCGAGACGCACCGTATGGAAGCCGGAGACATACTGGCGGAGCGATGTTGTGCAGCCTAGGGACTCAGTTGTGGTGGGGGTATAGCCAACACTTAGAGTAAAAGTGTTGTGGGTGACCTTGAAGTGACTTAAGTGTCAGGATTTGTTTAAAATATTGGATGAAATGACTTTTCCTTGCAAAATTCAGTTAGTTACTCCCATTCCTGACAGTTTAGAGTCTTAGTCTCTCAAGCCAATATACCTAGCATACACAGAGCCTGACAGTCAGTCACTCGGTGGCTGTCGTGGGGTGCGCATCGGTGTCGGCGCTCCGTTGTTAAGTTTTTGAGGTCACAGTAATATGAAATTGGGGGTGTTGTGCTAGTTCAAGGTCACCTGAGGGATTACCGATTGCCCATTTAGGCAGAGTCATGTCAGAAACTCGGGTTTAACTTGGCACTTTTGCCGTTTCTCGTCGAAAATTCGCTCCAAGTGGTCGAGGTCACGGGGACTCTGACTGAAACTCGGAGCGTAGTGCGAGAAACGGCAAAAGTGCCAAAAATTTTAAGTTTCTGCGTGACCTTGACCTTAGTGGCGTCGGTGACGTCGTTTTGATGACGTAAGGGGTGATGATGTCATCAGCACGTCATTTCTGTGACGTCATGGGTGTGACGTCATCGAAATGACGTCATTAGTGATGACGTCATCGATTGCGTCATCGATGACGTCATCGATGACGTCATCGGTGAGGTCATTGACCTCGATGACGTCATCCCTCAGGTGACCTTGAAGTGAGCAGCAGCCCCCTTTTTCACTACTCTTGTGGGTGGGGAAAGTGTCCCACAGTCTCTGAGTGAAATTCCAGAACGACATCACCAAATATATTTTAACAACTCCATAAATTAATTTAGGTTATTTAAATTAATTGAACTAGTAATGAAATTAAGTTATGTATGCATAATGATTGACCTGAATGTTTGTTAATTGTTGAAGACGAGATTCAATGCTACAATATTGCATTGTTCCCACTCCCTGGGTCGGGAACCATCGAATATTGCTCAGACAGTATCCGGCACGTCAACGATCTGACGGACGGATGACACACATACATCATGCACTTGCACTCAAAATAAGATTATTAATGAAACATGTATAGATTTGTTATGAAATAGGTGAGATTGATTCATTTATAGCAATTGGGAACGTAGGGATTGGCCTATTTAAGTAGTGGAAAAAGGGGGCTGCTGGCTCACTTCAAGGTCACCCGAGCGATGACGTCATCGAGGTCAATGACCTCACCGATGACGTCATCGATGACGTCATCGATGACGCAATCGATGACGTCATCACCAATGACGTCACATCCATGACGTCACACCCATGACGTCACAGAAATGACGTGCTGATGACGTCATCACCCCTTACGTCACCAAGATGACGTCATTGATGTCACAAAAGGTCAAGGTCACGCTGAAACCTAAAATTTTTCGGCACTTTTGCTGTTTCTCACACTACGCTCCGAGTTTCAGTCAGGTTCCCATGACCTTGACGACTTGGAGCGAAATTAGACAAGAAACAGCAAAAGTGCCGAGGAAACTGAAAGTTTGCAACGTGACTCTGCCTAAACCGTCATGTGACACCGCTCGAGTGACCTTGAAGTGAGCCAGCAGCCCCCTTTAGACCAGTACTACAACCGCGATGTGCACCCTACGACAGACACCGAGCGACTGACTGTCCGGCCCCGCGCACTCTAGGTATATTGGCCAGCGACTAAGACTCTAAACCGTCAGGAATGGGAGTACTAACTGAACTTTGCAAGAAAAAGTCATTTCATCAATATTTTAAACAAATCTCACCAGTAAAACTTACATTAATCTGTTTGGTATAAAACTTAGGGTGTCCGCGCAACTGTTTTCGCCACTTAGCTAAAGTGGAAACCCGCTTGACTTTGAGGGGTGTACATTGAGCAACTAATAAAAGACTTAACACGGGCAAGTTTCTTACC
>CM061535.1:121349060-121420926 GCA_030545055.2 Neoaliturus tenellus | reverse complement strand
GCACCGTTTTATATCAATACAATATGTGATTGATCGTGTAGTATCAAGAGAGGGCACCGTTTGATATCAATACAATATGTGATTGATCGTGTAGTATCAAGAGAGGGCACCGTTTGATATCGATACAATATGTGATTGATCGTGTAGTATCAAGAGAGGGCACCGTTTGATATCGATACAATATGTGATTGATCGTGTAGTACCAAGAGAGGGCACCGTTTGATATCGATACAATATGTGATTGATCGTGTAGTATCAAGAGAGAGCGCCGTTTGATATCGATACAATATGTGATTGATCGTGTAGTATCAAGAGAGGGCACCGTTTGATATCGATACAATATGTGATTGATCTTGCAGTATCAAGAGAGGGCACAATTTGATATCGATACAATATGTGATTGATCGTGTAGTATCAAGAGAGGGCGCCGTTTGATATCGATACAATATGTGATTGATCGTGTAGTATCAAGAGAGGGCACCGTTTTATATCAATACAATATGTGATTGATCGTGTAGTATCAAGAGAGGGCACCGTTTGATATCGATACAATATGTGATTGATCGTGTAGTATCAAGAGAGGGCACCGTTTGATATCGATTCAATATGTGATTGATCGTGTAGTATCAAGAGAGGGCACCGTTTGATATCGATACAATATGTGATTGATCGTGTAGTATCAAGAGAGGGCGCCGTTTGATATCGATTCAATATGTGATTGATCGTGTAGTATCAAGAGAGGGCACCGTTTTATATCAATACAATATGTGATTGATCGTGTAGTATCAGGAGAGGGCAACGTTTGATATCGATACAATATGTGATTGATCGTGTAGTATCAAGAGAGGGCGCCGTTTGATATCGATACATTATGTGATTGATAGTGTAGTACCAAGAGAGGGCGCCGTTTGATATCGATACAATATGTGATTGATCGTGTAGTATCAAGAGAGGGCACCGTTTTGATATCGATTCAATATGTGATTGATCGTGTAGTATCAAGAGAGGGCACCGTTTGATATCGATACAATATGTGATTGATCGTGTAGTATCAAGAGAGGGCGCCGTTTGATATCGATACAATATGTGATTGATCGTGTAGTATCAAGAGAGGGCACCGTTTGATATCGATACAATATGTGATTGATCGTGTAGTATCAAGAGAGGGCACCGTTTGATATCGATACAATATGTGATTGATCGTGTAGTATCAAGAGAGGGCACCGTTTGATATCGATACAATATGTGATTGATCGTGTAGTATCAAGAGAGGGCACCGTTTGATATCGATACAATATGTGATTGATCGTGTAGTATCAAGAGAGGGCACCGTTTGATATCGATACAATATGTGATTGATCGTGTAGTATCAAGAGAGGGCACCGTTTGATATCGATACAATATGTGATTGATCGTGTAGTATCAAGAGAGGGCACCGTTTGATATCGATACAATATTTGATTGATCGTGTAGTATCAAGAGAGGGCGCCGTTTGATATCGATACAATATGTGATTGATCGTGTAGTATCAAGAGAGGGCACCGTTTGATATCGATACAATATGTGATTGATCGTGTAGTATCAAGAGAGGGCACCGTTTGATATCGATACAATATGTGATTGATCGTGTAGTATCAAGAGAGGGCACCGTTTGATATCGATACAATATGTGATTGATCGTGTAGTATCAAGAGAGGGCACCGTTTTATATCAATACAATATGTGATTGATCGTGTAGTATCAAGAGAGGGCACCGTTTGATATCGATACATTATGTGATTGATAGTGTAGTACCAAGAGAGGGCGCCGTTTTATATCAATACAATATGTGATTGATCGTGTAGTATCAAGAGAGGGCGCCGTTTTATATCAATACAATATGTGATTGATCGTGTAGTATCAAGAGAGGGCGCCGTTTTATATCAATACAATATGTGATTGATCGTGTAGTATCAAGAGAGGGCGCCGTTTTATATCAATACAATATGTGATTGATCGTGTAGTATCAAGAGAGGGCGCCGTTTTATATCAATACAATATGTGATTGATCGTGTAGTATCAAGAGAGGGCGCCGTTTGATATCGATACACTATGTAATTGATCGTGTAGTACCAAGAGAGGGCGCCGTTTGATATCGATACAATATGTGATTGATCGTGTAGTACTAAGAGAGGCCACCGTTTGATAGCAATACAATGTGTGATTGATCGTGTAGTATCAAGAGAGGGCACCGTTTTATATCAATACAATATGTGATTGATCGTGTAGTATCAAGAGAGGGCATCGTTTGATATCGATACACTATGTAATTGATCGTGTAGTACCAAGAGAGGGCGCCTTTTTATATCAATACAATATGTGATTGATCGTGTAGTATCAAGAGAGGGCGCCGTTTGATATCGATACAATATGTGATTGATCGTGTAGTACCAAGAGAGGGCGCCTTTTTATATCAATACAATATGTGATTGATCGTGTAGTATCAAGAGAGGGCATCGTTTGATATCGATACACTATGTAATTGATCGTGTAGTACCAAGAGAGGGCGCCTTTTTATATCAATACAATATGTGATTGATCGTGTAGTACCAAGAGAGGGCGCCTTTTTATATCAATACAATATGTGATTGATCGTGTAGTATCAAGAGAGGGCGCCGTTTTATATCAATACAATATGTGATTGATCGTGTAGTATCAAGAGAGGGCACCGTTTGATGTCAATAAAACACATATTGAGTCGACTGAAACGGATTTGTGATTGATTGTGTTGTATCAAGAGAGGGTAATGTTTGATACCAATACAACACATATTGAGTCTTGTGAAATGGATCAGTGATTGATTGTTTCCCGTGTCTGTTTGACTAGTGTCATCGGGTTATTTGTTAACATTACAATACTAGAATAAACATTTGCAAACCTCTTTCAATTTACTTTAAAACGGTTTTATTAGATTATTATTTAAATTATTTTACGATATAATGCTAAACAAACAATAAAATATGGATGATTCACCACTTCCCTATGCGCTCGGAAAATAATATTTTATAAATTGGAAAAACTTAAAAATATGACTGGGTTGTCAAAGGGTCGAGGGGTAGTCGTCATACAAAGTTAAAAATCACAATTACAAGATAAAGAGTAATATAAAATACCTTAAATTGTATATGGTTCACAACGTTTGATAATTCATAGCGACAACATTTATTTTATAAAGCTGATATTTGTTTGTTATGTTTCATTGTAATAGATTTATCTATAGTATAAAAATATACTAAAATAGTAATTCAATTGATATTTTAAAAATAATATTTTTTATTTCCAAAGTGCTAAGCATTTAATTATTAATTCAAAACTAATATACGAATAAACTTGAAAATATACCTCTCTAGATGTGGCGTGGTCATAAGGTATTTTAACCCTATTATTTTGTAAAAAATAAAATGTTTTATATCTTACAAAGATTTTCTTTATCTGATGAGCTTGGGATATAAATGATAAATAGCCTCCGGTGGTAACAGACGGTTGCGGAAAAGGTTGGGATTATTACCGCAATTTTTCATCGAAAACTGAATGTCTAATGAATACAGAATTTCAGATTTATTCCTCTTTCCGATTGATCTGTATTTTTACGAGAAACATAATTGATTTCAGTTTTTTTTTTTTTTTTTTTTTACTTTGCAGTGTAGAACACTTATTAAAACACTTTTTTTTATTGCGATATTTTTCTTACCTAGCCATTAAAATCACATAAAGCTAAAATATACGTTACAGTTCATTTATAAAATTTAATGTAAGAATTTTTCTCTTACATTAAAATGCTAATTTAAATATAGTATTAAAACATATCAAAACTTTTTTTTATTGGCACTAATATACATTCAAATTTTTGGCATGAACCTTCATCAAAAACATTAATACAAAAAGAAAAGTGTTTTGACACAATAAATTTATTGGTTGGAGATTTTTTAAGCAATTACATTTTTGTGTGTAAGTTGTTTGTAACTAAAGATTTTGATTGTATACATAATAAATTATCTTCAATTTAAACTGAATTTAGTTTTAGATTTTATAATAAGTATATGGGCCTGTTGAAATTCTCTTATATTTATATTTTGTATGTAATCAACCATTTTGAAAAATGTCTTTTTATGAAAAATACTGTTGAAAATTTTTAGAGTGCTCTGTGCCATGAAGCATTGACTTAGCTTCTGTATACGGGTGATTTGTATTTTGTCATACCTTTTATTGACTATTACTGTCAATAATACAATGGTATCTTAAGATTACTTACAAAAATAATATGCCCCTTTTAAATCAAACTTTAGCCCTTGGTTGGATACACAATCTAAAATTACCTTTTCTTTGATAGTGTAAGATGTCAAATTTTGAGCGTGGTAAAAAAACTTAAACAACGCACATGGGCGGTTAGACACAAAATGGCCTATTCAAGTTTGAATTTAGAAGTTGTAATGAAAATTGTGATAAACCGCGGTGAGCTTAAGGCGAATAGTTCCGGCTGACTGGTCAGCCGATAGTAATAAAACGATAGTTAATTATGGAAAAATAAATCATGAAAGTTAGGTAATTAAAAAAACTGACCTTAATCAATGTAGAAAAAAACTATTATTATAACATTATTATAACAGAATAAAACTTATCGGGGTGAAATTAAAATTACATGTTTGTGTGTCTGGAAGTCGGCAGAAGAATATTTAGTCGGCATAAGACTGAATCCTGCCTTCCCCAAACGGTTGGAGAAATCAAATACATCGTTAAGTTTATCTTCCAGCCCTTTGTGAAAAATCTGCCCGCTCGCCAGCTGACACGAAGAATAGGAAACGTCCAATCCGTCTACCATGAGAATGAATCTCAGAACAATGTAACAAACTAAACTTGCAGATTTGAAGAGAAAATTATATTCTGAAATTGACTCGGTTTCCCAGCTACTTTTAAGTAGAATTTTAAAGCAGCTACTTTTAAAGAAATGTACTACTTTTACATTTTCATATGTGCAATGATTACATTTTTTCGCAGGTGGGAAGATGTATACGGCCATTAATGTTCTTCCAATATGTAACTTAACATGTCACATGTTACGATAACTTCGTTAAGTGCCTCATTAAATAAATATCCAAGTAGAAAAATAATTAGTAGTGTGAATTTCCGATTTCTAGCTCAACATAAAATTATTATTATTAATTAACATAAATTTATTTGAGAGGCGAAATTAAGGTAATGGATGGCGAAAATGGAAATGTTTAAGTCCCACTGGGCAAGTTAAAAACCATTAAGGTACAGGGTATTTCATTTGTTCTTCGTTTGTATTTGAACATGTGAAATAACTTTGCAACTTCAAGGTAGATAATTCTATATGTTATTTCTGAAATTTTAATTTCTATGAGGAAAGTACTGTACATCTTTAATATTTGACTTTAGTTATAAAGGTTGGATGTTGGATAAAGGTTGGATCTTTAGATATATAAGACCAGAAGTCGAACCATTTATAAAACAAAAAATCCAATTTTTATATAATTGTAGATATATGTATTTTAACAATTATCTAGAGATCTCCATTCAACAGTCTTTTTTTATAAGTTTATTAAGTTGTTTTATCCAATTATAAGTAATCCCAACTTACTAACAACTCTGTTTGAAAGTTTGTATCTGACCAGGAAATGGGTCTAGCCGTCTTGAAGCGAGAGTTAGTTACTGCGGAGATTGTATTTGTGCTTTAGAAATAACTATCGGAGTTTGAGGGCAAACTTGGTTGGTATCTTTCCGTCCTCGTTATCTTAATTATCTGAATTAATTTTCTAATTACATCATGCTTAAGCACTGTGTTCAAATTAAACATTATAATTCTTTAAATATTCTATTTAAATAATCAACAACACTAATTACATCTTTTTAAGTCATTATTATTCTTACATACATGATCCATGTAGTACTTGAGGCAGGAATTGGACAGGACAATCTTTAAGAAACAGAACTACCGGCAGCCTAGTCTAGTATATCTCTACTGAGGAAACTTCCCTGCAATTAAAACTCACTTTAACTCACAATACTTTGGTTTGTGTTGATAAAATGCGAGAAAAATTTGCTCTTCATGTTTCCATTTAGTTACTCATATTAGAGAGATAATACATTCAGGTAGGTTAAATTAGGCTAAGTTTACTTTTTTATGTTAAGCTGACCAGTGGAATATTGTGAATATGTATATTTATGTTGAAATAAAAATGTTTTTGATTGATTGATTGACATTTAAAAAAATCCTACTTATGAGTTCATTCACACGTTTTTTACGGTAGCTATAGTAAAAAATTTCCTAAATGTCCCAGACATGTTTCCATTTTACAAAATGGTGTTAAAATATTCAATGAGCCACTGTCTATCTTTGTTAGTCGAGTGTTTTATTAACTCCGAGAAAATGATATCTACACTTGCTGCTTTGCCAATTGACATCGCATCAATCGCATCTTCCAGCTCGTCGTAAGTGAAGGGGCTAGAGACTTCCAAGGGTGCTTGCCTATTTTCCTTTATCTCGTTAAGCTTGAAATAAAATTTTGTGTCTGCAGTCGTACGAACAGGTTTAGACAAGTCGAAGAGGCGTTTTGCAATTTCACTAGGGTTAGGCTGTGTGGCATTGTGTTTTTCACTTGATTTACCAGTGGAGAGTTTCCTGAGCAGAGACCAAGCTTTCCGACTGCTTTGGGTCAAGTTCAGGTTCTCGACAGTTTTCACCCACTTCCCTCTCCTTGAGTTGTTGAGAGAGTTAAATAGTTAGTCAACTACAGATCTCCTCCACTTGAGTGTATGTAACTTACGTGTGGTGGGACAGAATATTATGTATCTTACTTAAATATGTTCTGAATATGTTTATAAAAGTAATAAGTAAGACACCATTAAAAGATCATTAACAAGGAAAGTAGGTATGTAACAACAGTTTGTCTTTCCCTATCTGCCTGTGTCAGTCCAAATCGAATCCGTCAGTTCCACCGGTCGGTCAGTGTTTTGGTGTTTGGAGTGTGTTGGTGGTTTTTGGCGGTGTAGTACAGTTATTGTGTTTAGTGTTACAGTTATTGTGTTAAGTAAACCCCTTTGGATTATGCAGTGAAGTTGAGCAGTTTTTGAAAGTGTATAAGTTACATGTTTGATAATGATTATATTTTAAGTAAGGTATGAAAAAATAACCTTAACCTATGATATGTAAGAACACCCCCGCCGTAGCAGACCTGCATACTCAGCGAATTTCCATATCTCAGTTTTATTTTGGTATTTAATTATGTTCCCATAAACACCACGAGGTTGATTATGGAGGTTTGCCACTAATATGGGTTTAGTAAGCAAATATAAGTTAACCCTTACCTATTCAATGGACATACAAAATTTTATAACATTCTGGTATCTTAAATGTTTTCCATAAATACGATGAAGTACGTGGGTACGTAGGTTTTCCGTCATACGGGTTTTGTAATGAAATATAAGTTAAAATCTTAATAATGGATCATAATAAAAAAGATTAGCAATCTATGTCAATAAATAAGCAAGATAGAGTAGTTTTTGTTGATTTCCTATAAGAATAACATGGGGTTTAATGGGAAAAATAAAAATACCAGAATTTGATCAAATTTAGCATGTACTGTACCTGCACTGGGAAGGAATTATGGTCTATCCGTTTACAACATCACCATGTCAGCAAGCCTTCATCCTCAATCCCATGGGTATATGGGGAACATAAAAAATAACCAAATTCCATTGGTAACTCGTTGAGTACGCAGTTCTGCTGCGACGGGGGTATTCTATTTTCTCCATAACCATTAAGGATAAGTTACAAAATTTATAATGCATTTTTTACGCTCTTTTAAGATATTATAATTTAAAATAGTAAATAAAAAATAGATAAAAAATAGAAAACCCCATTCTTTATCCTTTTAAAATCTCATAAAAAACCCATTCCTATAACCCGATTATGTTGGTTCGCGAATCCATGAAAATAGACCTGGTCTTACACATCCATACAAAGTTTAATCAAAATTGGAGGTCCCTTTCATAAGTCACCAGAGTACCACGGACACATAGATATATGGAAATGAACAAATGGTGTTTTTGGCTTCTGAGGACTTCAAAATTAAAAAGTAATGTGGTCCCGGGATTTGGCCTTACCTACTACCGTAATACTACCGTCGTTTAAATGTGATAAAAAATTTAATCCTGTACAAATTTTCAATAGGGAAATTCGCTAAAAACTATAAGTTGAACTATTTATTTAACCTCTATTATTTAACCTCTTCAAAACCTTTTTGGTGTCATTAAGTACTATAGTAGGATGAATACACTTGAATAAGGTTAGGTTTTTAACTGTACTAACTAATTATTTATAATCGATCGAGCTAGATATAGCCTAGGTTGGCTGTGTAAGATAATTTTCTGCTATAAAATGTATTTTATGAATATTTATTTATACTACCAGTAACAAATTTAATATCCCTATATAACCTTATTTATTTGTATAAGGAAAATATTACAACTGTGGTATAGAATTCTTTTTTGTCAAAATTTGAACGATACATTTTTTAAATACTTAAAACTGAGTGTCACATAATGTAACATTTGAATCAGTCAATCTCAGAAACATACCATGCCATTGAGATTGTAATACAACTCGTCTTCCACACAACGTTTCAAAATAATGTGGAGGTAGGGAAATATAAAAAAACCATGTATATTTTTAGAATCATATAAGTTAGTTGCATACACAAAACCAGTATGAATTACTGTCAACTAAATAGTTTACCCAAAAGCACAATTGAACATGATAAAAATAATTACACTAGGTATATTTTTCATATAGTGGCAAGTATGTAAAGAGACAAAGATTAGTTCATCTGTATGAAATATAATGACAATAAAAATGTTCAATTGTTACAAGTAAGTTTCATATGACCAACAAATATCTCTAATGACGTTTCATCCTGTAAATTTGTAAATATGCTTCATATAGTTTCAAGTTAGTTACATATCACCAAGTACAATTCATCAGGATAAAACATAGTTACAATAAGTGTGTTTCATGCGGTGGAAAATAAGTTACATACAACAAAAGGCAGGAGCAGTGGTGAATTATTATTGAAACACTATTATGCATACCCCCCTTTCATGTCGCTATTTAAGTATTTACGGAGACATAATTGTGGCTAATATTTTTAATTCGTAAGTTATAATACTAGTAAAATATACAATAATATTATTTTATGAAATATATTTCAATAAAAAGAAATGAATCTTTGCAAAATATGGCATTTCTATCTACATAATTCCAATCAGTTCTCATACTTACCCCATCAAATGTACTTTTAACTCATGAAGTATCATGGTTAAATCCTTATAAACGAGCATTGTTTAATTGTTCTTGTTTGTTATTATTGTGTTTGTTGAAGTATGATGCAACATTTTTAAACGTTTAATAATCAGTTCGGCTATTAATCAGTTACACAAATCAAACTACAAACACCCATTTGATGTTGTTACAATCATACACACTATAGGAAGGTTTCACTTGGGATTCTTCAACAATAGAAACTCAGATGGTTTTGCAGAAGCCTCAATGACCTCCTTTAATGGTGTCGTTAAAATAACGAGCCACTTGAAAACCACCTGAAAAGTTGACCGCATATGACGAGTCCTAATTTGCCTAAGAGTTTTCTATATGATAGTTATATATAACTGGCAAATCATGTCTCATTATAACAATATTTTTTACGATCCAATTTTTGTCAGTAACATAACGCTTATTAAAAACATTAATTTTGATAAAATTGCATGTTTTGTCTATTAAATATGATTCTTTGGACTTTCATCTGTGAAACATGTGGCATAAAATATTATGTCTAATACATCACGTGTTTTAGATAGGTCATGGGACTGAATATTAGTTTATACATAATGTAAATTACGCAACGAAAGTAAATTTTACGATGAAAACTAATGCGATAGAAAAATATAACTGTGATGACAACTACCGTACCTTATGATATTTGTTTTTAACAATTACGAAGCTGGTGTTATAGTTTTACTGTTTTCAAATAGCAATTCCAATATAGTGGCCCTTTATTTTAAAGAACTTTGAAAAACTAGAAAAATAGATAATTGTATCTAACTTAGCTATAGCCAAAATTTTGGCCATTAAAATTTATGATTAGGATACTACAGATGGTATTTACGATTTTAATTTTAATGAAAATCGCGCCCAGAGGAGTCTTTATCATCATGAATTAATTGGGGTTCGTAAAAAATACTTTTCCACTTTTTGGAAAACATTTAATGTACGCCAAAAATGGGGGATTTGAGAGGGGACGACATATTCAAATGTTAACGCCCGTTGAGGTACCCCTTATTTTATAGGTTTTGGTAACACAAAATCAATGATTTGAAACAGTTTACCGTAAACAAAATTGAGGCAAACAATGTCTATTATGTAGGGTCTCACATTCACTCACAATTTTATTGCCACCATTTTGGCTACAGTTAAGATAGAGAAATCTAGCTTTTTCCATTCGTTGATTCGTTTAGTGTTTTAAGGATATTTAAAGTGAAGGCCACGTAATGCTGGTTGGTATTAGAAATAATTTTGCCCCATAGAATTTTGAACATATACATCTGGAACGCTCACGAAAGGCCAAAACCTATTAAAAAAGTAACCAGTGTTCTGAAGGGCAGGCAAAAGCGCAAAGTAAGCAACTAAAGCTTTTATTTGCGCTCACTTACACGCTTCTCTACCGGTTGCTAATTTTCCAAATTCATCGAAACATGTATGACTTTAAAACCAAAGCTTTGCTGATTGTAATGATGTAAATATCTTATAAATGACTTAAGTAGAAAATGCTATTATAAAAAAATACGTCAATCACAACTAAAATATGAAAAATTACAAAGCGTAAACTGTTTTTGATTGTTGGCCAAGAAACAGCTATTTATCTAAAAACTTAAAAAACCTTTATTAAATATTTAATATATACTATTTATAATATATTAATTATTTATTATATATTAAATACTTAATATATATTATGTATAATATATTAAATTAGTTAATATATACTATATATAATATACTTACTTACATAAAACAATTTCAATGGTATTGTTCAGATGTTTTATTAAATTTTAATACTTAGGCCTACATATAACATTTTTTTATAAAGAGAATGGTTTTTTAGAAAAAAAAAATTGTAAACATGTACGTCGTGGGTCGCTTCGGAGAATCGCGTCTTTATTCCTGAAGTCCGTAATGAAACCTAAACAGGTTAAGCAAACCTTTTTTATAATGTGGAGTGTTTTTACTTATCTTCAGTTCAAATCTATTACTAACCTAGAAATTTCTCTTCAATAAACATGTCGGACGGTAATTAAAGCATCCCTCTACACAGTTTGCTTAACCATGCAGCGTCGTCGCAGGGTGTTGCATAGCCACTGGTGCGGCAGTGGGAGGAAAACACTTGTTTTGTGCTTAATTATAAGACGAATTAAAAATTGTAAAGAAAAAAATATTAAATGTAAAATTTTTAGACAAATTCGTTCTCTGAAAGACTCGTTATTTTATCTCTGAAAGTTTGTTTCTATCCCAAAAAATAATAAATCTTTCTTGCCTAAAACTTTTTTCACACTACGTTTTCCAAAGTATTTGTGAGCACTGCCAGAATCAGTAATATAGTTGTTCTTGCCTACCCTTTTACCGCTAGGTTGCTGTTTCTGATAACAGTGTGAGCGTTCCAGGTATAGTAAATATAGAGTTATAATGTTAGCCCCAGCTCCTTGTTGTTTTGATAAATCGAACTAAGGTTAAAGGTGGATAGGTTGTTGTTACAGCAGAATGTTTCTATCTAATCTTGTTTTAATAATAAAATGTCGTTTTATTAATTTATGTATTGTAAATACATTATACAGCTTTGCATATCAAGAATGGTTTGTAGAATGTAACTTACTGGTTCAATAACACTTTCTGTCATACAGATTTGATGAGCTATTTGTTTTCTGATATCCATCAAGTTGCAGTACTGTTACGGGTTGCGAGTTCCCAATTGTTGTAGGTAAGCTGTGTTGGCACAATAATTAATGTAATAATCCACCATCTCGCACTAACTACCAATCAGCCCACCGCACACGACAAAGCAGACAACTGTGATAGCAATAGACTTTTATGTTATAACGATATAAAAGATCTCCTTAAGGCTCCGCTCTGCCTGAGCCCGAAGCGGCCGTAACGCTAGGCGAGTTTGATGGCTACAGAGGATTACGGGAATCGTGTTTAAAAATTAACTAATTAAGATAGAGATTGACTCTTAACTTTTTCAAAAAGAAGAAAGACGGCTCTCGTCTTCTCTGGTTTTAGAATTATAAAATAAAATTTATAATTCCAGCTATAACTGTCTATAATCATCTGTTTTTCTCGATTTTTAACTGAAGTTTTTTATTACTTCTGAGAAAATGATTACCATTGACATTGCCATTGTAACAAAAGATATTTTACACCGTTATTCTTCTTTAATATTACACTTAGTTTTAGCTATAGGCTGCATTTAGCAAAAGATAACACTATTCTAAAAAAACCTTGTATATGCATAGAGAAAATAGATGATACAATAACATCTGAAATTAGATATTTTATTAAAAAATTCTAAAACCAGAGGAAGCTACTTTTAGAAAAAGTTAGTTAAGAGTCAATCTCTATCGTAATGAGTTAATTTTAAAACACGATTCCAGTAAACCTCTGCATCCATAAAACTCGCCTAGCGCTACGGCCACGGCCGCGAGGCGGCATTCGGGCTCAGGTAGACCGGGTACAGTGTTAATTTAAAACTATTATTTTAAGTTCTTCTTTTAACATAGAAATCTAAAATGTTATAAATATTAAAACTTGTTTGGGGACTTAGTACTATTAAAAACTAAATATTCCGGCATTGTTTTGATTTATCGATCATAAGTATAGGAAGTATTGACAGCTGGTAATTCTTTGCAGTTAAATCATTTTCCTATGTGGTAAATAATAATGGGGTTTTACAAAAAAATCGAATAAAGGGAAAACATATTTAAATCAAATTAATTGTTGAAGAAAATGATTTCACATTGAAAAAAGTGGAAAATACACTGTAGGCTATGTGTGGCAGCTAATACGTAGTGGTCTGTTAAATGGTAAAGTGCATAATACTCTTAAAAATTTATAATTTCTAGTTGCTAATTTAATGCATTACGTCACTGCGCATCGCATTAACATATTACATAATATCTGAAGATCATTACTCGTATTTATTATTAATTAAACGTCGGGAGTGTTTTGTTGTACGCTCATTACTATTAAGGTTTATTTCACAAGTTTATTCCTTAAATTGTTTTTGTACAATTTATTCCATGAGGAGGTCAATAAAGTATCTCAAACAAGAGATCATTAACTATAGCTAATGAAGACCGATGAACCAGACACTGGCCTAATGGTATTGTTCAGCTGGGCCTGCTTTTAGCGGCGGATGGCTTGCTTATTGTTAATTCATCCTGCGCTTGGCATTAATTTCACTCAAACAGAGGTTAAAAAACACAAATATTTTGTTTTATTGATCTTACCTATAGTCAATAGTTTTTATTTATTTATTTTTCATAAAGTAAAAGTTATTGATTCTGATCAATTGTAAAAACTGCCTAATTTTTATGAGCAGTTAGTTTAGAATTTCATACAAATTTCTTTGAATACAGGCCATAATTCAATAATACTATTAATTTAGTAACAAGACAAAATGGCTAACTGATGGGTTTCCTTTCAATAAATGTTATAATTCGCGAATGTTACCTACATTATTTGACATTTATTAACCAACATATTAAACTCATAACTGACATTAATAGTTTCAAATACATGAACTCAATCATATATAAAATTACAGGTATATAGATATTTGTGTAATAAGAGCGTTAAGTACGTCATTGCCACTCGAGAATTGTAGATGGCCGCACGAAGCGTCAGCTGAGTGCGGCCAAACAATTCGAGAGCGGCAATGACTATTTGCGCTCGTAATACACACAAGATTTTTTCTACCAACGTAATTGTTACATATTACATATTGTTTTATTGTATATAAAATGTCATTTAGATTATATTTGATTTTTTCTGTTGGAACATAATGTTAACTATCAAACATAACCTCAAACTAAAAAAGAAGCAATCACTAAACGACAACAATGAATAACAGCTGTAGCATGGTTTGCAATAACAGCTGATTTAAAATTGCTGTTTGATCTAGCGTGCGGTAAAGAATCATTGCCGCTCTAGAGCGGGAAAGAAACGAAAACCGGAAATGAACTGTTTTGCATAGGGGTTACAGGTGTGGCAATGTGATTATTTCCATGCAGTGGTAGGAAAAGAATATTATTTTGCTTTCCTTGTGGAGTTTGAAGATTCACTTTGATCACCAACTGTTCTTGACTGGATAACTTTTCTATAACAAGGATAGCTTTTGAAACATTATTTAGATTACCCCGCAACTGATGATGAACGATTTTAAATAACAAATGTACGCGTAAAGTTCTTCATTTTACAGTTAATACAGTTTTGCAGTAAATTGCATTATCATAAAAAGTAAAAAGCAAATTATAACTTAAAATATTAACTTAGAACTATAAATGAAATACTTAATTATATGATTAGGTTATAAATATATTATTAAATAGCAAAACATACTATGATTGATGTTTCCAACTTCATAAAACACCTTAACAGATTAATAATTCTGGTCGATGAGTAGATAAGTGCAAAGAAAATAATAAACGAATATTTTTGGGTTTCAGAGAACCTAAATTTTTTAAGGTAAATTATTTATGTCATTTTTACTAGTTTTTGGTATAATAGTGCCAACTATCGTAGTATCGTAACTTCTTAAATACCCTATTATATTTTATGTACCTCATATATGAGTTACCTGTAGGGAATATTCAGTAAATCTATATACTGTAGAAATGGAAAATAAAGTTAACCTTTGACAGAGTGTACAGAAGGACGTCAGTAAATATAATTAAAGACCTATTGGCAGTTGCTTTGAAACTGAGGGCATGTCATTTCCACCGAATATCACAGAGCCCTAAGTTGTTTTATGGAAATACCTCACAAACTTAACTTAATATTAATTTGTTACTATGAGTTCTTTTATATGCTTCTATGTAAAAATTTAGAAATTTAAAGGGCGAGTAACATATAAAAATTAAAGAAGGCACAAAATTTAATTCAGGTTCGTTAATAAAAAAATGCAGTTGTCGTATTACAAAATGCACATAAAAAGATGCATGTTAAAAGTTCAGCAACCCGTTTTTACAATTTGGTGTGTGTTTTAATTACATTCAGTTCAAATTTATTACTAATCTAGCTATTTGTCTTAAATAAACATGTCGGACGGTAATTAATGCATCACACTATATAGTAATGTTAGTCATCTTCACCCCTGGGCCAGTAGCCCATTGTACGGCTTTTATGCTAAAATATGGTATTTTATTCCCTGTTTCGGACGCCGTTTTTCAACCGATTTTCTTTAAACTTGGTAAGTGTTTAGTTGAATAGTTATATTAGACCCCTCATACCGCGAAATTTTGAGAATTTTACAAATATTACTAAGGAAAATCGAGTTACTTTGCGACGTCACAGGGAGTAATATTTGTTGAATTTTCAAAATTTCGAGGTATGAGGGACCTAATATAACTATTGAACTAAACAATTACCAAGTTTAATGAAAATCGGTTGAAAAACGGCATCCAAAACAGGGGAATAAAATACCACGTTTTAGCATAAAAGCCGTATGGTTAACATTGCCGACTGCGCAACAATGGGCTACCAGCCCAAAGGTGAAGATGACTCTTAAGATAGTTATACAGGGTGGTTATAAAGTCCCTTCCCCCCTAGGATTTTTCTACAATTTATATTAAAATCGATTTTCAATGACGGGATTCATTGTATAGGTACATACTCTAACTTTTGTAGTAATTTAAAATTTTGGGAGTTACCTGAGGCCTAAGATGTAGGAGTCAACTTCAAAATTCCTTATGAGAAGCTAGTCATGCGACATGTCAAATAACACTGCCTTTTCCCCCTGAAAACAGTGGTGCAATCTAAATTCAAAAGGGTTATGCCGTTTTCAAGATATCTGTAGGTCTAAGATGTAGGAGTCGACATAGAAATTTTAACTAGAAGCTAGTCATGCGACATGTCAAATAACACTGCCTTTTCCCCCTGAAAACAGTGGTGCAATCTAAATTCAAAAGGGTTATACCGTTTTCAAGATATCTGTAGGTCTAAGATGTAGGAGTCGACTTAAAAATTTTAACTAGAAGCTAGTCATGCGACATGTCAAATAACACTGCCTTTTCCCCCTAAAAACAGTGGTGCAATCTAAATTCAAAAGGGTTATACCGTTTTCAAGATATCTGTAGGTCTAAGATGTAGGAGTCGACATAGAAATTTTAACTAGAAGCTAGTCATGCGACATGTCAAATAACACTGCCTTTTCCCCCTGAAAACAGTGGTGCAATCTAAATTCAAAAGGGTTATACCGTTTTCAAGATATCTGTAGGTCTAAGATGTAGGAGTCATGTCACATGTCGCATGACTAGCTTCTAGTTAAAATTTCTATGTCGACTCCAACATCTTAGACCTACAGATATCTTGAAAACGGTATAATCCTTTTGAATTTAGATTGCACCACTGTTTTCAGGGGGAAAAGGCAGTGTTATTTGACATGTCGCATGACTAGCTTTTAGTTAAAATTTTTAAGTCGACTCCTACATCTTAGACTTTCAGATATCTTGAAAACGGTATAACCCTTTTGAATTTAGATTGCACCACTGTTTTCAGGGGGAAAAGGCAGTGTTATTTGACATGTCGCATGACTAGCTTCTAGTTAAAATTTCTATGTCGACTCCTACATCTTAGACCTACAGATATCTTGAAAACGGTATAACCCTTTTGAATTTAGATTGCACCACTGTTTTCAGGGGTAAAGGCAGTGTTATTTGACATGTCGCATGACTAGCTTCTCATAAGAAATTTTGAAGTTGACTCCTATATCTTAGACCTCAGGAAACTCCCAAAATTTTTAATTACTACAAAAGTTAGAGTATGTACTTATACAATGAATCCCGTCATTGAAAATCACTTTTAATATAAATTGTAGAAAAATCCTAGGGGGGAAGGGACTTTATAACCACCCTGTATATCTTTAATAGTTATATTAGGCCCCTCATAGCTCAAAATTTTGAATATTTAACAAATATTACTCTCTGTGATGTCGCAAAGTAAATCGATTTTCCTTAGTAATATTTTAAGTTTTCAAAATTTTGAGGTATGAGGGACTTAATATGACTATTCAACTAAACACTTGATAAGTTTAAAGAAAATCGGTCAAAAACAGCGTCCGAAACAGGGGAATAAAATACCATGTCTTGCATAAAAGCCATATGGTTGACATTGCCGACTGCGCAACAATGGCTACTGGACAGAACACCCCTTCTATTCATAAATGAATTAACTAAAATACTGCGGCGGATTCTCAAAAAGTATGTGAATTAGTACCACCATCCCTAAAAGTAATATAAGTGATTAGTACAACAAACTCTCAATAAAAAACATAAAATTATTAAAATCGGTATTGAGGGATAGTGGAAAGAGATACGGGAAAACTTATTACACAAAATGTCTAGCCTTAGGTATCGTATAACGGTCATGTTCAGTAAAATTTGTTGATAGGATTAACTGTTTCGTCAATAGAGTAGAAACACTGAAAACGCGATTTTAAAAAAATAGTCTATAGTTTCAACGGTGTGAGGTATGACAAAAGATCAAAAGGATAAAAATTGTAGTTCATCCAATTCCCTTTTACACAATTTGTCTCATATGTTTGATAGGACTAACTGTTTGGCCGCTAGAGCTTAAAAAAACTTTTTTTACAGTGGGCCAGAACCAATGGAATGCCATTACATATTGGTACAAAATTAGTCACTACAAAATTGGAAAAAAGTTTAAATGTATTTTGAGAGAAAACGGGAAGAGTTATGGGGCAATAAAAAAGGAACAAAATTGAAGATATCTGCAAGATCTATAAATATTGTCGTTTGAAAACTGCTGTTGGACAAACCATTTAGTCGCTAGACCTAAAAAATGAAGACTTTTTAAATCAAATTGTTTACTGGTCATGAGAAATAAAACAAAACTAGTAACGTAAGCCTAAGCCAAATATACAAAATAAGAAGAAAGTATTAAATAATTCAAAAAGTAATAATGTTAAAGGTATAACTTTAGGGATAAGGAGTTCAATCCCATATTTCTATCCCATATATCACACTTATACAAGGCTATTGAATCAGAAATGAAAGGAAGTTAATCCTTGCATTAATCTTTAGGCAAAACTAGGATGCATTATGGTAAAAATTTTTGTCTTTGAAAATTGTAATATAAATACAGTTTTAAAAATCTCTTTTGATTAATAGTACGCAATAATAATGTGTGAAGTTTAATCTCTATATTGTAATCAAATTAAAAAGGGAGTGGGTCTGGAATATTTAAAACGATATTAAAAGTGGGATTATTAAAGTACTTCTACTCTATAACTCTAAACTCAACATACAAAACTAAGAATAATAAAGGTTCATTTGTATATAGGAATATTTTTAATTATATAGTAATAAAGTGGTTTTGATTCAGATTTATTTACATCTACAACAAAGGTATGTTATTATATTATTAACAATTAGTACAATGATTACATAAAAACTAAGAATAACAAATTTGTTATAACCTCTAGAGGATCTATAGGCATTTATTGTGTCTGGTTAAGTAAAATAAATAACATATAATGGGATTAGAGGGATAGATCGAACAAAGGACAAAAATATATTGGTTTTGAAATATACAGTGAAAAAGTATCTAAAATAAATACAGTTTGAAGTATAAAACCCTAAAAAGTGTATTTAATCAGATTTATTAACAAAGTAAAAGTATAACAGTTTATATTAAAAATAATAATCTAATATGAACAACAGTCATAGTTTAAAAACGAATACTTTTCATTTTAGAAATATAACTTATGGCAAAATTGATACTTATAAGTGCGTTAAAAGTAGTACATGGTCACTAACAATTTAAATATGGAATTATAGGTTACATAACATCATAATGTGTAAAGCACCATAAAATTATGTGCAAAATAAAAATTTTAATGCAATTTAATACAACAAAGACATTTAGTTACCATGCCATTTTAGGGGAAGAGTACATTAAGTCACTAATTTGTTCTCCAATGGTAGATTACTTATCTCTCCAGTACAAGCAGGGTTGCAGGGCTTTCAGAGTAGTGTCCCCTGTCACACTGGCATCACGTGTCAAAAGAGACAGAGGTCACCATCCGCATTGCTCACTGACTCTACACTGACATGCATAAATAACTCTCTCACACATGGATATATTGCAACAGATGTCTGGCCCATCACATTGCATCAAGTGGTTAAGGAGTCAGAGGTCACCATTAGCATTGCTCACTATCTCTACACTGATATGCATAAATAACTCTCTCATACACATGGCTATATTACAACAGATGTGTCTCAAATCACATTGCATCAAGTGGTTAAGGAGACAGAGGTCACCATCCGCATTGCTCACTATCTCTACACTGACATGCATAAATAGCTCTCTCTTACACATGGCTATATTACAACAGATGTGTCTCAAATCACATTGCATCAAGTGGTTAAGGAGACAGAGGACACCATCCGCATTGCTCACTGACTCTACACTGACATGCATAAATAACTCTCTCTTACACATGGCTATATTGCAACAGATGTGTCTCAAATCACATTGCTTCAAGTGGTTAAGGAGACAGAGGTCACCATCCGCATTGCTCACTGACTCTACACTGACATGCATAAATAACTCTCTCTTACACATGGCTATATTGCAACAGATGTGTCTGGCTAATCACATTGCATCACGTGGTTAAGGAGTCAGAGGTCACCATCCGCATTGCTCACTATCTCTACACTGGCATGATATAAATAACTCTCTCACACATTGGATATATTGCAACAGATGTGTCTGGCTAATCACATTGCATCACGTGGTTAAGGAGTCAGAGGTCACCATCCGCATTGCTCACTATCTCTACACTGGCATGATATAAATAACTCTCTCACACATGGATATATTGCAACAGATGTCTGGCCAATCACATTGCATCAAGTGGTTAAGGAGTCAGAGGTCACCATCCGCATTGCTCACTATCTCTACACTGGCATGCATAAATAACTCTCTCACACATGGATATATTGCAACAGATGTCTGGCCATCACATTGCATCAAGTGGTTAAGGAGTCAGAGGTCACCATCCGCATTGCTCACTATCTCTACACTGGCATGCATAAATAACTCTCTCACACATGAATATATTGCAACAGATGTCTGGCCAATCACATTGCATCAAGTGGTTAAGGAGTCAGAGGTCACCATCCGCAATGCTCACTATCTCTACACTGGCATGCATAAATAACTCTCTCACACATGGCTATATTGCAACAGATGTGTCTCAAATCACATTGCATCAAGTGGTTAAGGAGTCAGAGGTCACCATCCGCATTGCTCACTATCTCTACACTGGCATGCATAAATAACTCTCTCGCACATGGATAAATTGCAACAGATGTCTGGCCCATCACATTGCATCAAGTGGTTAAGGAGTCAGAGGTCACCATCCCGCATTGCTCACTGACTCTACACTGACATGCATAAATAACTCTCTCTTACACATGGATATATTGCAACAGATGTCTGGCCAATCACATTGCATCAAGTGGTTAAGGAGTCAGAGGTCACCATCCGCATTGCTCACTATCTCTACACTGGCATGCATAAATAACTCTCTCACACATGGATATATTGCAACAGATGTCTGGCACATCACATTGCTCAAGTGGTTAAGGAGTCAGAGGTCACCATCCGCATTGCTCACTATCTCTACACTGGCATGCATAAATAACTCTCTCACACATGGCTATATTGCACAGATGTGTCTGGCCAATCACATTGCATCAAGTGGTTAAGGAGTCAGAGGTCACCATCCGCATTGCTCACTATCTCTACACTGGCATGCATAAATAACTCTCTCACACATGGATATATTGCAACAGATGTCTGGCCAATCACAATGCATCAAGTGGTTAAGGAGTCAGAGGTCACCCTCCGCATTGCTCACTATCTCTACACTGGCATGCATAAATAACTCTCTCACACATGGATATATTGCAACAGATGTCTGGCCCATCACATTGCATCAAGTGGTTAAGGAGTCAGAGGTCACCATCCGCATTGCTCACTATCTCTACACTGGCATGCATAAACAACTCTCTCACACATGGCTATATTGCAACAGATGTGTCTCAAATCACATTGCATCAAGTGTTTAAGGAGTCAGAGGTCACCATCCGCATTGCTCCATATCTCTACACTGGCATGCATAAATAACTCTCTCACACATGGATATATTGCAACAGATGTCTGGCCTATCACATTGCATCAAGTGGTTAAGGAGTCAGAGGTCACCATCCGCATATCTCACTATCTCTACACTGGCATGCATAAATAACTCTCTCACACATGGATATATTGCAACAGATGTCTGGCCCATCACATTGCATCAAGTGGTTAAGGAGTCAGAGGTCACCATCCGCATTGCTCACTATCTCTACCCTGGCATGCATAAACAACTCTCTCACACATGGCTATATTGCAACAGATGTGTCTCAAATCACATTGCATCAAGTGTTTAAGGAGTCAGAGGTCACCATCCGCATTGCTCAATATCTCTACACTGGCATGCATAAATAACTCTCTTACACATGGATATATTGCAACAGATGTCTGGCCAATCACATTGCATCAAGTGGTTAAGGAGTCAGATGTCGTCATCCGCATTGCTCACTATCTCTACACTGGCATGCATAAATAACTCTCTCACACTTGGCTACATTGCAACAGATGTGTCTGGCCAATCACATTGCATCACGTGGTTAAGGAGTCAGAGGTCACCATCCGTATTGCTCACTATCTCTACACTGGCATGCATAAATAACTCTCTCACACATGGCTATATTGCAACAGATGTCTGGCCAATCACATTGCATCAAGTGGTTAAGGAGTCAGATGTCGCCATCCGCATTGCTCACTATCTCTACACTGGCATGCATAAATAACTCTCTCACACTTGGCTACATTGCAACAGATGTGTCTGGCCAATCACATTGCATCAAGTGGTTAAGGAGTTAGAGGTCACCATCCGCATTGCTCACTATCTCTACACTGGCATGCATAAATAACTCTCTCACACATGGCTATATTGCAACAGATGTGTCTCAAATCACATTGCATCAAGTGGTTAAGGAGTCAGATGTCACCATCCGCATTGCTCACTATCTCTACACTGGCATGCATAAATAACTCTCTCACACATGGATATATTGCTACAGATGTCTGGCCAATCACATTGCATCAAGTGGTTAAGGAGTCAGAGGTCACCATCCGCATTGCTCACTATCTCTACACTGGCATGCATAAATAACTCTCTCACACATGGCTATATTGCAACAGATGTGTCTGGCCAATCATATTGCATCAAGTGGTTAAGGAGTCAGAGGTCACCATCCGCATTGCTCACTATCTCTACACTGGCATGTATAAATAACTCTCCTACACATTCAATATTTCTACATTGCAACAGAAGTTTTACATGGTACATTGGCATCACGTAACTAAAGAGAACATAGGTCGCATTGCTGGCCATCTCTACATTCACACGCATAAATAACTCTCTCACACATTTTAATATGGCTATATTCTAATGTAAGTGTCGCCTGTTAGATTGCATCACATTTCTAACGAGACAGAGGACACCATCCGCATTGCTTAATATCTCTACACTCATGCGGAGACATATCTCCTACACATTTTATATGGCTACATTGCAACAGAGTGTCGCCTGTCAAATGAGATCACTTGTCTAAAGAGATAGAGGTCACCATCCGCATTGCTGACTATCTCTACACTGGCATGCATAAATAACTCTCTCACACATGGATATATTGCTACAGATGTCTGGCCAATCACATTGCATCAAGTGGTTAAGGAGTCAGAGGTCACCATCCGCATTGCTGACTATCTCTACACTGGCATGCATAAATAACTCTCTCACACATGGCTATATTGCAACAGATGTGTCTCAAATCACATGGCATCAAGTGGGTAAGGAGTCAGATGTCACCATCCGCATTGCTCACTATCTCTACACTGGCATGCATAAATAACTCTCTCACACATGGATATATTGCTACAGATGTCTGGCCAATCACATTGCATCAAGTGGTTAAGGAGTTAGAGGTCACCATCCGCATTGCTCACTATCTCTACACTGGCATGCATAAATAACTCTCTCACACATGGCTATATTGCAACAGATGTGTCTGGCCAATCACATTGCATCAAGTGTTTAAGGAGTCAGAGCTCACCATCCGCATTGCTCACTATCTCTACACTGGCATGAATAAATAACTCTCTCACACATGGCTATATTGCAACAGATGTGTCTCAAATCACATTGCATCAAGTGGTTAAGGAGTCAGAGGTCACCATCCGCATTGCTCACTATCTCTACACTGGCATGCATAAATAACTCTCTCACACATGGCTATATTGCAACAGATGTGTCTCAAATCACATTGCATCAAGTGGTTAAGGAGTCAGATGTCACCATCCGCATTGCTCACTATCTCTACACTTTCATGCATAAACAACTCTCTCACACATGGCTATATTGCAACAGATGTGTCTGAAATCACATTGCATCAAGTGGTTAGGGAGTCAGAGGTCACCATCCGCATTGTTCACTATCTCTACACTGGCATGCATAAAAAACTCTCTCACACATGGATATATTGCAACAGATGTCTGGCCAATCACATTGCATCAAGTGGTTAAGGAGTCAGAGGTCACCATCCGCATTGCTCACTGACTCTACACTGACATGCATAAATAACTCTCTCTTACACATGGCTATATTGCAACAGATGTGTCTGGCAAATCACATTGCATCACGTGGTTAAGGAGTCAGAGGTCACCATCCGCATTGCTCACTATCTCTACACTGGCATGCATAAATAACTCTCTCACACATGGATATACTGCAACAGATGTCTGGCCAATCACATTGCATCAAGTGGTTAAGGAGTCAGAGGTCACCATCCGCATTGCTCACTATCTCTACACTGGCATGCATAAATAACTCTCTCACACATGGATATATTGCAACAGATGTCTGGCCCATCACATTGCATCAAGTGGTTAAAGAGTCAGAGGTCACCATCCGCATTGCTCACTATCTCTACACTGGCATGCATAAATAACTCTCTCACACATGGATATATTGCAACTGATGTCTGGCCAATCACATTGCATCAAGTGGTTAAGGAGTCAGAGGTCACCATCCACATTGCTCACTATCTCTACACTGGCATGCATAAATAACTCTCTCACACATGGCTATATTGCAACAGATGTGTCTGAAATCACATTGCATCAAGTGGTTAGGGAGTCAGATGTCACCATCCGCATTGTACACTATCTCTACACTGGCATGCATAAAAAACTCTCTCACACATGGATATATTGCAACAGATGTCTAGCCAATCACATTGCATCAAGTGGTTAAGGAGTCAGAGGTCACCATCCGCATTGCTCACTATCTCTACACTGGCATGCATAAATAACTCTCTCACGTGTGGATATATTGCAACAGATGTCTGGCCAATCACATTGCATCAAGTGGTTAAGGAGTCAGAGGTCACCATCCGCATTGCTCACTATCTCTACACTGGCATGCATAAATAACTCTCTCACACATGGATATATTGCAACAGATGTCTGGCCAATCACATTGCATCAAGTGGTTAAGGAGTCAGAGGTCACCATCCGCATTGCTCACTATCTCTACACTGGCATGCATAAATAACTCTCTCACACATGGCTATATTGCACAGATGTGTCTGGCCAATCACATTGCATCAAGTGGTTAAGGAGTCAGAGGTCACCATCCGCATTGCTCACTATCTCTACACTGGCATGCATAAATAACTATCTCACACATGGATATATTGCAACAGATGTCTGGCCAATCACATTGCATCAAGTGGTTAAGGAGTCAGAGGTCACCATCCGCATTGCTCACTATCTCTACACTGGCATGCATAAATAACTCTCTCACACATGGCTATATTGCACAGATGTGTCTGGCCAATCACATTGCATCAAGTGGTTAAGGAGTCAGAGGTCACCATCCGCATTGCTCACTATCTCTACACTGGCATGCATAAATAACTGTCTCACACATGGATATATTGCAACAGATGTCTGGCCAATCACATTGCATCAAGTGGTTAAGGAGTCAGAGGTCACCATCCGCATTGCTCACTATCTCTACACTGGCATGCATAAATAACTCTCTCACACATGGATATATTGCAACAGATGTCTGGCCCATCACATTGCATCAAGTGGTTAAGGAGTCAGAGGTCACCATCCGCATTGCTCACTATCTCTACACTGGCATGCATAAACAACTCTCTCACACATGGCTATATTGCAACAGATGTGTCTCAAATCACATTGCATCAAGTGTTTAAGGAGTCAGAGGTCACCATCCGCATTGCTCAATATCTCTACACTGGCATGCATAAATAACTCTCTTACACATGGATATATTGCAACAGATGTCTGGCCAATCACATTGCATCAAGTGGTTAAGGAGTCAGATGTCGCCATCCGCATTGCTCACTATCTCTACACTGGCATGCATAAATAACTCTCTCACACTTGGCTACATTGCAACAGATGTGTCTGGCCAATCACATTGCATCACGTGGTTAAGGAGTCAGAGGTCACCATCCGTATTGCTCACTATCTCTACACTGGCATGCATAAATAACTCTCTCACACATGGCTATATTGCAACAGATGTCTGGCCAATCACATTGCATCAAGTGGTTAAGGAGTCAGATGTCGCCATCCGCATTGCTCACTATCTCTACACTGGCATGCATAAATAACTCTCTCACACTTGGCTACATTGCAACAGATGTCTGGCCAATCACATTGCATCAAGTGGTTAAGGAGTTAGAGGTCACCATCCGCATTGCTCACTATCTCTACACTGGCATGCATAAATAACTCTCTCACACATGGCTATATTGCAACAGATGTCTGGCCAATCACATTGCATCAAGTGGTTAAGGAGTCAGATGTCGCCATCCGCATTGCTCACTATCTCTACACTGGCATGCATAAATAACTCTCTCACACATGGATATATTGCTACAGATGTCTGGCCAATCACATTGCATCAAGTGGTTAAGGAGTTAGAGGTCACCATCCGCATTGCTCACTATCTCTACACTGGCATGCATAAATAACTCTCTCACACATGGCTATATTGCAACAGATGTGTCTGGCCAATCACATTGCATCAAGTGTTTAAGGAGTCAGAGGTCACCATCCGCATTGCTCACTATCTCTACACTGGCATGCATAAATAAATCTCTCACACATGGATATATTGCAACAGATGTCCGGCCCATCACATTGCATCAAGTGGTTAAGGAGTTAGAGGTCACCATCCGCATTGCTCACTATCTCTACACTGGCATGCATAAATAACTCTCTCACACATGGCTATATTGCAACAGATGTGTCTCAAATCACATTGCATCAAGTGGTTAAGGAGTCAGATGTCACCATCCGCATTGCTCACTATCTCTACACTGGCATGCATAAATAACTCTCTCACACATGGATATATTGCTACAGATGTCTGGCCAATCACATTGCATCAAGTGGTTAAGGAGTTAGAGGTCACCATCCGCATTGCTCACTATCTCTACACTGGCATGCATAAATAACTCTCTCACACATGGCTATATTGCAACAGATGTGTCTGGCCAATCACATTGCATCAAGTGGTAAAGGAGTCAGAGGTCACCATCCGCATTGCTCACTATCTCTACACTGGCATGTATAAATAACTCTCCTACACATTCAATATTTCTACATTGCAACAGAAGTTTTACATGGTACATTGGCATCACGTAACTAAAGAGAACATAGGTCGCATTGCTGGCCATCTCTACATTCACACGCATAAATAACTCTCTCACACATTTTAATATGGCTATATTCTAATATAAGTGTCGCCTGTTAGATTGCATCACATTTCTAACGAGACAGAGGACACCATCCGCATTGCTTAATATCTCTACACTCATGCGGAGACATATCTCCTACACATTTTATATGGCTACATTGCAACAGAGTGTCGCCTGTCAAATGAGATCACTTGTCTAAAGAGATAGAGGTCACCATCCGCATTGCTGACTATCTCCACATTCACTTGAATTATAAGGATGAATATATAAAAAATAAACTATTCTTGACTCGCTTGGCTAAATTCAAGAGGTTAAGGACTTTGATTAAACAAACACAAATTTAAATAAAACATATGTTTAATATACACCATGAGATTAACCTTATATATAAGATTGCCCTTCATAGATTCAACATTTATATATAATATTATTCAAAATCTCACAAAACACTGGAGTCCTTTGTTATGGTTTAATATTACTAAGTTGTAGTTTCAATGGATTATAGTTATGTCTTTATACTTTTACCTCTCAGAGAGGTCTTATGTTCGTTTAAATAGTCGTTCACAAGAAAAATGCAACTAAGACAATAGACAATAGTTATAATTATATTTACACTTACAAATTCCCTATCTAGTTCAGATGTCTTTTAAAGCAACCATGGCTAACACTTCGATTATCTTTACAACCGTTTGCCTCAAATAATAACCTAACTACTATCCTCTAATAAAATTGATTATGAATAACCCGTTAACGACTTGTGTCAGCCAACTAAAACACCTTCCGAGGGTTTCCAATCAAATTAATGCTCATTACGTTACTTTGGGGCTTTAAGACTATGTAAACTCTGCACAGGGACACATTTAATTTATTCAGACAATAACGAAAACACAGATCAAGTATTAAAATCAAAAAATATGTACAGAATTTAATAAATCTATTTAAAGATAATAGTTACAAATATTCCGCTACGTAATTAAAGAGTCAGAGGTCAACATCCTCATTGCTTACTATCTATACACTCACAAGGATACATAACTCTCCTACACATTTGATATGACTTCACTGCAACAGCTGTGTCACTTTTCACACTTTCATTATGTATCAAAGTTGATCGGAATCATCATTGTAATAACACCACACATAAATGACACAACACACTCGTAACAATCCTTTGAGTATTCGACACTCCAAGGCTCTGACGCCTGTTTAGCCTGTCACACTATCCCAATCCAATACATCCTCGACCGTCCCACCATCCTCATGGGGCACAGTGTCTAGCACTGTGAGATATTCAGCATTATAAGTTTTATACTGATCACTTATTCTCTACTTCGTGGGCCTTATGGAAGTTGGATCAGAAGTAGATAGTTAGGAAGTTTAGTTAAGTTTTCTTTAAGGCTTAGTAAATAGATAAAACAATATTTATAATAGGTAGGTTAGAATTTTTTCATGATTTTTTTATGGTGCCATAAAAGTTATTTGATTTAGATTTTCAATCTACATTTAACAATGTATGTTTTAATTAAAGCTTAACATTAAAAGAAAATGTTTGTAAACACATTTTGTTAGCTTCTAAATCTAATAGGAGTTTTCAGATTGTTATATGTCTTTCTGTTAAAGACCTATAAGATCGGTAATGATCATTGTTTAGTGATTGTTAGAACAAGTCTGCTGTGTAAAGTTGCATAGAGCATAGGGCAGTCATAACATCATTTTAATTGCATTTTATAAGGTGATTTTTTTATATTTTTTTATTTTAATTGTTCCTAATTTTTAACCACTACAGAAAAGATATTGCGAAATTCATTTTCACTACATTAATAAATATTGCGGATTGTCATGTCATAGAACCTTTCAAATATTCTATAAACAAAAATCCCGCTCATTAATATAAGTACATCCTGATGTTTCAAATTTTACTGTTTATATAATTTTGCTTATATTGTATTGTTCTTTGACCTTTGAACCTTAAAACTTTGAATCTAAATCAATTAAAAATGTGAACAAGTTTTTAAATTTCAGATAACACCTGTTTCTATTCATCAAATATTGACTTTGATTACTAAGATTGGGAAATAATTTCAATCGTCCTTAAAGTGTTTTTATGTTTCCGAAAAGTATATAGTCTTTGATTTTTTAATAGCCAATTGATATACGACAGGAATGAAGGGTGTGTTAAAGGCTCGTCGTTCGCGGCCAGCGGTTGGTAATTAACAAACCTACCAGCCGTGAGATGATAACATGCACGGCTCAAACTAGTTTGACTACACATATCGCATGAAACATAGACTTGACTGATCACCTCACACTAAACAAGTGAGTTCACTCATTTGTATGAATTGGTTTATTTTGTTTTATCATGTCCATGGACACTCTAAGTAGTAAACAAAGACCAACATAACTCCGTAATATTAAAAGATAAACATTTAACTGTTTTATTACTACCAAATAAGGTTTTTTTAATCAAACTAGGATAGATTTGTCATAATAACAATTACCATATTTAACAGATCTTTATCTTAGACCGTTGTAATTAAAATAATCACCAATAATGATATTTCAAGAAGCATTATAAAGAGGTAAATTATTAAAACAATTTCAAACCCGTTGATTAATTTTTAACACACATTTTAAACTTTAAAATTCCGGCTCTACACCAATGAGAGTGTAACATTTTATCAAGGTAGCGTTTTAATAACTTTTTTTCAAATCGCACGTAAGATGATTGTTCCATTACGATTCAACCTTAGTTGCTTTATGCGTCTAAAATCAAAATAGGGTGATTATGTGAGAGGGAGAGTGATAGTTTGGTCAAGCGACATTTGACCAAGTTTTAATTAGTTACACTAATTATAATAACACATTTGGCGTTGTGTGTTTCTAAACTTTGTATTATTGCCATTATCAACAAATGAAATTTTCCATTTTTGATTTTTTTATACAATTATAATTAAATTCTTTTAAAATACATAATGTTACTGAAAAACAAAACTAAACCAAATACTTTTATAGTAACAGAACCACTTAAAATCTACTTTGCAAACTTTTGTTTCCTAAGATGAAGAAAGTTTTGGAATTTCAAGTCACTAGGTTTTACAGATGGTAAACCTAACTGGTTTACTGCAGGGTCCCTTTCTTGTCAACTTGCCAAGTTGCTTAATACATGGAAACTGGTTTTTTCAAACGTCACCTACCGGCTTTTACACTTGAAAGGGTACGTGACAAATGGTAACTGCTTCGCGTCAACTCCCCTTGGCTTGCCCATTGGTGAGGAATCGTGATATATGATAACTGGTTTACAACAGCACCCCTTCAATTGTCAACCTAAGAAGATGCTCAATGAAATGTAACTGGTTTTCCGCACTGTGCCAGGGCTTGTCCACTTGAAAGGTTGCATGGCAGATGGTAACTGGTTTACCACAGCCTCTCATAGTTTGTTCACTCACGAGGTTCCGTAAGAGATGATAACTGGTTTTAGGCATTGCCCCCTGGCTCGACAACGCACGAGGTTGCTTGATATTTAATAGCTGGGTTTGTCAACTCGTGAGATTGAACAATCAACACCGCATAAGCATAGCTAACCACAGTTTAGCTGGTTAAATAGGTTTTGTAGCAGTTGGTAAAAAGCTTTCAGCAGTGCCCCCGGGTTGTAAACCATCGATGTTTCATGAAACTGGTTTACGTCAGCATCCCCTAGATTGACAATTTGCAAGGCTGCTTGACAGGTGGTAACTGGATGAAGTTTTTTTTATCAGGTTGTCAGTGTTTTAGGTTTATATCAGTTTTCAAACCGGTCAACTGATGTATAACATATTAAAACCTTTCTGACATACATTGAAACATTTTGAAGACGATTTATTATTTTTATTAATATTTAATTGTTATTACTACTAATACGACTTTAAATAAGATAACTATATTAGATGTGACGTATAGCAGTTTTGAAAAAAAAAATTATTAGTTGTGAGCGAGATAAATTGTGTCTGTGGCGGGCAACTGCCGATGAACGAACGTCGTTTAATCAATGACCTGCAGATATAAGGGGGATAGCGTTCGCGATCCTCTTTCGCCCCTACATATTTACTGTTGGTTTTATCTCATATAAAAATAATGGAAATTCTTTAGATTTAAATTATTCTAAATAAACTAATTTATTAATATATCTCTATTCTAAAACTATTCCGTATGTATGTTTTGCATGTACAAATATTTATACCTAGAAAATTAAATACTTTTGACTAAGTTTCACATACAAGTTAATTTAGTTTCTTAAAACTTAATCTACAAGATTATTATGATAATTATGTTGGTATGAGCGTGGCAGTAAAATTTATATTTGATTAAATATTTCTTCTATACTGATTCCTCTTTGATCTAAAAAAAAAATCTAAAAAGTAAAAAAAAAAACACAACTATTCCTTTAAAATAAAAATACCAATGAAATTATCTAATATATAAACTAAAAAAATATACCACAGATAATAACCCATTCACATCAGCCTTTTTAATTAGAAGTAAAAAGTATATTCATATAAATTGTTATGCTCTTGAAGATGTTTAGTCACTTTAGAGAGATTCAATACATTATTCAGGGTTTCTACAGTCAGGGTACGTCAGGGCATTGAAATCTGGCCAGGGTAAATCAGGGGAACAGACTGATAGTCAGGGAAAGTCAGGTAACTCAGACCCAAAAACATATTTTACGATGACTCGATCTTACAAATGAATGTGTGAACTACAAGATTTAGGCCATGTGATTAACTAGTCTCAATTCAAAAATAATTGCTTAAACTAGTAATTTTTGTATGTTAATTTTTATTAAATTATTTTGTGAAAACTTAAGATATTACAAGCTTCAAGGTTTATGCACACCAAACTGTATTAGATGAGACTAATCTTGTAAAATTTGTATGGTGACTGCCAGAAAATTGCTTTTGAAATGCTTCTAATTTTTAGAGGGCAAAGAAATTGTTTAACAAAATTAATTTTTTTAGATTTTCTTTTAGTGTAATGCAGCTGTTCGCAATCTTTCATTGCATCTTATACCCCTTAGAGGTAACATTAAGCAGCCACGACGGCCTTGAAATATCCAAGATAAACATATTTGTACTCTTAAATGCCAATTTAGCTATGACATATACAGTTTTCCCCGCTAGGAGCATGCACCGTTCAAAACATTAATAATACAAGTGTCCAGGCTGCCGGACGTGATAGCTCAGATGGCTAAGTCGTAGGCCCCTAGGCCAGGATATCACGTTCAGCTGTGTCCAATTTTTTTGCATCGTATACACCCTCAGATGTTAGCAGTGTAAGCTCTGATGAAGGTTTTGTTCGTATTAGTAAACACCGTTCATGTTTAGGTGTTTTCTATTATATTAATAAAATGTTGGGGTTTGTGTTAAAAATCATCACACAGAGGATAAAAGGATGCGTATTCACGTTTTCAGAACCTTATTAACGGTGAAGTTCATTGCAAATATTTTTATTTTTACTCATATCATACTCATATCATACTCATATTTTATTCATATTTTATTTTTACTCATTACCATGGAACGGTATTTTGTAAACTGGGTTTTTATAAGGTATATAAAAATTGCTTTCACAAAATAAACAAATGCCAGTTCCATGGTAATGTGCATTCATGAAAATTCAGTCAATATCTTATATAGGCAAAGGCCTAGGAGCGCCTCCTACAATTTTCTCCTCTAGGTGCGAGCACCGTTCAAAACCTTGATACACGTGTCTAGACTGCCTGACGTGATAGCTCCGATGGCTAAGTCGTAGGATCCTAAGCCAGTATGTCTACGACGGCGCGAGTTCGATTCCCGCTCACGTCCAAATCTGAACTGATGGTGCAACTCTTAAAAAAGTTAGACAATATGTGGCAACATTGGTAGGAAGACCCACGTTATATAAAATGTGGCAGGCTTGCGTGGAAGTTGACGTGAACAATTGATTCTTTGAGAGTTGCACCTTGGTAAACTCTGATTTTGCTACTTTTTACTTATTTTTACTGTGTGTGCGCTACGACGGCCTTGAAATGCAAGATAACCATATTTGTACTCCAAAATGACTATAAAACTATGGCATACCATACGAAAAATGGTTTAAATTATTGGGCCATATATATGTTACCGAATGGTAACGCTGGGTCATAATGGGTTAATAAAGTTCAATATATTTTTTATTTTATTACTTAAGACCAATATATTTATTCTGTAATAAACGTGATTTATGATCGCATCAAAAAAAAAAAAAACATTAATGTAAAAATGTTTAATTTATCATATTTTAAATATTTTGCCATTTTATACTTACGTAAGTTTTAACTGTTTAAGTTTGCATGTATTGGCGAAATATTTAAAGTTTAAGTTTTACCGTCACTTCCAATAGAAAAAAGTTGTTTGAATTTTTGTGAAAACCTAAGAGACCTCCATTCAGTCATATAAAACGTGGTATATCCTGGAATTGTGATACGATAGTTCTTGGCCACTGTCGTTGGTTACCATGATTAACAATTAACCTTAATGTTAGATGACTATTACTGACCCAAGATAAAACCACAGGCATAATAATACAATATTACATGTTAAATAAACGTTATTAGCATCTTACAATTTAAATATAAACATTATCTTTAATTATAAAATATATGTGTCACAGAATAAAAAAATAAATGAATTTAAATATCAAAGGAAGTAAGTTAGGAAATCAAATTCATTTAAGATGTTATTTTAAATTGAAGTAATATTTTGTCAAGCTTTTAAGTGGAAACAGAAATGTTTAGTAAACATGAAAATATGAGAATTATTACATAAATGTATATTCGAATACTATATTTCTCCATTCACCCATTGTACTTCAACTAAAAGGGGTTTCAAGCACTTCTTCCGCCCTGTCTGTTCGAGGTATGGCCCCACCACTTGTGATTGTAATTGAGGATAAAAAAAAAAATCCTGCAAACATGGTACAAATTGGGGACAATTGTTCGGGTCCACACAAAAACTACAATTTTCTTTTAAACACCTAAATCCCCCGTTCTCAAATAGCTATCAATTTTGAAATTGTCTTGATATTTTGGTCGTAAAAACTAGTTTAATTAATCCAATAAGTTGTTTGTGTCGAAACCCAGGTATAGTTTCGAAACATGTTCTCAAATACTTTGTTGCCAGTTTTTTACAATTTTATTAAATACTCTCTCCCTCACTGAGTGGTGAAGAAAAGAAGTTAATGTAATTAAAGTGTTGTTGGTTCACGCTTTCAAAGTGGAGTTCCAGGTATTTCTGCAGACAATCAGCCAAACTTACTCTTGTTTCCGTAAACCTCATTCTAAAAGCAATTTTAACTTAAAATATTGTAAATGAGTTTTAGCCTGAGTTATGATTCAATTAACTTTGCTAGACTCCTAAATTAATCTTTGAGTTTAAATTTTTTTCGATCTTTTAAAGAATAAGATAATTATACAGGGTAGGTTTCTTAAAGTGATCAAATAATTAACTTCTTTATATATCTGACAATATAATATGAGGGACCCTCTTGACTTTTTTATTTAAAGTGTGTATTTAAGTTTTCAAAAATTTTCGAAAATTTTGAATATTGATAGGCACACAAGAAAGCAACACCAAAAGAAAAAGGCGGTCCCTCGTAAAAGTTCACTGGAAGATGTTGAAAAAAGTGGAGGGGCCCACCAACTATTCACTTGCCCAACTGGTCAACGTTGCATTTGATCAACTATTTGAAATAAATGGAATAATAATAAAGTTTTGTCTCGTTAACGTTTGAACTGGTCAACGCCCCTACCCCTCTTGAGCCGCGCGGCGTAAAAATAATGCGCATACAGTCCGACCAACAGACGAACCTTTCGGAGACCTCCGCAAGTTACTAACGCCCTTTACTGGACATAACGTCGTTGAGCTACCTCTTGATTTGCCGTTCATGCAACCTAGTCAGAGTTTGCCATGAATCATCTGATACTATATTGATTAAAATTTGTAACTGTAACTTGATTTGGCATCTTTATATTGCACTATGTAATTACTGAAGTCCATTTTTAATGCTCATAAAGCCTTTATTGATTTGTTATTTCCCAAAAAGGAGTATGCTTAATCGATGGCCTAATCGAATCTAAATCTAAAAAAAGATGCATTTAATACTGTACATTCCTGGTATGCCAATTTCCATATTAGTTTATATTTATAACTATCCAGTTCTTTTACGTATTTAACATAGTAAATAGCACAGAATTGCCATGTTATGAACAATATTGCTTAGAAACTACTGAATTTACTTATTTGTCTTGTTTCAACCGCTAGGGCATTTCCAAAGCTGTACTATGAGTCTGAACAAGTTCAAATTAAGATATGCATTTAACAATATCAGTGCCAATTATGACAAAAGAGTCAGTAAATTGCTAGTAAAGCTACCTTTTACAAGGATAAAACATAAGTGTACTCCTTAAGGACATCAATTTATTTACTTTACTGTACATAATCCCCTTGGGTAAGACGTAATTTACTTGGATGAGGGGGACATGTATATAATTTTTTCCATTATATGCACACAATTATGTTTTCGCTAAATTTTACTAGCTGATGAGTAATACGCCAATAGTTATGATACGATTTTTAGTAAGATTATACCAAATAGTTTTTAAATGCAGTCACACAGCGCTAATTTTTAAAATTTCTAATTTTTAACCATTACAAATAAAAGAATGAAGGTAGGAGTCTCAAATAACAAAATTAATTATATATCGAAACTTCCAACTATGATAAGGAAATAAGAAAGGGTGTAAGTGCCTCTATAAGAAAATGACGATATTAAAAAAAACCATAATGGCCTTTTAATTTACCATAAACCAAAAGCTTGAATTAGCTTAGACACGAGATCTTAATTAATTACAACAATAAAATGAAGATGACCAATATGATTTAAAATCCATTGGGTGGCAATAAAAGTTAACATTTTGAATTGCTAAAAACTATCAGAAGGAACGTTCCCTACACATTTCTCCTCCCAAACAAAACCCAGCCCCCTGAGGAATGTTACTGGCTTAGTCGCAACAGTGTAATCAAACGAAAATAGCGAGAAACACAAACAATAACAAAAGGTTGCATCCAATCGGATATTACAGAGAATAAAAACATTTCCTTCATCTCTGCATTTCCATTTGTTGTCAAAAATTCATAAAGTTTAAATAAATTAATAATTGATTAGTTTATTTATTTGTTACAGATAATTATTATTTATTACAACAACTTAAACTTTTCAACTTCAACAATATACCGGTCTAGCCAGCTGACTTATTACTCACCCTTTTAATGAATTAGGTAAAAAATTTGCTTTACCAATATATATGTATAAAAAGAAAGTATGAACTATTGTTTATTCTTGGTTTTTAATATATACTGAATGTTCACGAAAAATACTAAAGCAATTGGCCTAAATTAATTAACTTTAAATGTGTATTTCCCACAAGATTTTTAATAGTAAATTTTAACTGATCTAAAACAAGAAATAAAGTTTTTATTCTTGAAGTTCATTTTCAGTTTCATCTAACGGTTTATGTAGAAAGTTACTATTTAAAAAATGTCCAAATACTAAAACACAAATTCATTCCTTGAAACTTCAAAGTAATCATTCAATGTAACTCACCATCTCAGGGAAAGTTAAATTATTCAAGCATGAAATAATTTAAAATAATATTTGCCCTTCTTGAAATGACTTTACTTAAGGGCTAATCTCATTAAAATGATGGAATATGAGTTTTGAACATTTTAAAGATTTTAATTAATAACTCAGATACAATGAGGTATATGTTATTGAAGATGCGATGTTATTGAAGAGCATAGTGCTGAAACTACATTAACCCTATGTTATTAGTTATAACTGGAAAGAACAGGTATATTGTAAACCAAAATGTTAAGTTAATATTCCAGTTCAGGCTGTAAATAAATAAAATTAATTTATACTAATTAATTACTTAATCAACGTATCGGATTCAATAATACGTAGAATTTTTATAAGTTAAAATAAACTAATTAAAAAAAAAGACATAACAGATTGCTATAAGAAATAATCTACGAATATACATTTTTATTTCCATCATTCATTATTTTATTCAGTAAGTGGCATTACATAAATATTTGTTTTGTATATTCAGAAACTAATGTGCGAATACTGATAAAGGTTGGCTATCACGAGTTGCACTCTGGTAGAATGTACTGTGGTGGCGATGAGAGAGACAACAGGAGGAGTGATTGATTTATTCCTGTATCTCTGTCAGTGATGCCAGTGTCACTGGTTACATGAAAACTAACAACTCGCTGAATGTGCTGTGTCAAACATTGATATCGGTGAACTACAAATGTGGCCACCGGAGCTAAATGTATAACATCAGGGTTGAATCACAGCATAATGTGAGAGTGTGTTCTATTTGTTCTGGGTAATAAATCCCTGCCTATAATTAGCCACAGTAAAATATATAAAATTAAATATAATCTTATACATACATACATTTGACTCTATTGTTAAAGTAAAATTATACAAACTATAAAATATCGACATTACAATTATATAAACACTGCTCTAAAATTGTAACATCTGATACATTTACTCTTTATAAGTGGGGATTAAAATACGGTGGTGGTAGAACTCTTTGTTTAACTTACCTTCAAAACAATATCGAGAAAAAGTTAAAGAATTTGTTACATAGTTGTTAGTTGTTTAGTATTGTGTTAGTTTTGATCTATTTTTATTGCCAAAAATTATGCACTGTAAACCCATTCCTACCCTAAAAAAATGATGAAGTTATTATTAAAACATAAAAAATATTAATATGTGTTAAAATGGAAAAAATAAGAAGTAATAATAATAAATAAATAAATGAATAAAATAATAACATTACTATTATATGTACAACAAAAAAAGAAAAAAGAAAAAAAAGAAAAAGAAGAAAAAAAAGAGAAAAAAGACAAAAAAGAGAAAAAAATGGGGTAGGTTGGAGAAAAAATCACAGAAACCATGTAACTTATTAGTAGCCTCTAGCAAGTAGCCATTAGCCATTAATTATTTTTTTTGTACTATGTGATGTATTGGGTTCTTCCCGTTGAAATAAATAAATAAATAAATTAATACGCAGGTACAGTAATTGTAATTGGTCAGTAATCTACTATATTTTAAAATCTATATTGCCTACTTTTGTTCAGATTGTAACTACGCCTACAGCCTATCTAGTTGTTTGTTTTGTAATTGTAACCTCTCTTGAACATGTCAACAAAAATGAAAGGAGCTAAACTCAATGTATACGATTTGATTTTTATTTATCATAACTATTTGGTTGAAGGCCCCTCTCAAAACGTCATGCAGTGTTTTACTTGCTCCCATTTTTTGCCTTTATTTTAGTCCAATATAAATGGACGTGTTTTAAATAAAAGATGAACACCTATTATTTAATTCTTTTTCCATCTTTTAATATTTTTAATCCATATTAATTTATAATGGCTCAAATATTATAAACTTCAGATAAAGTTAAGACCATAATATAAATTTAAAAAATAAAAAATAACAAATCGAATAAAATATTTTATGTATTTATCTTTGATTTAAAACCTCTTTCACTATCGGACTGAAATAAAGGCGCAAAATGAGAGCACATGAAGCACTGAACGATGATTTTTTTTTATCAGCAAGGCCCCTGATACTGACAGCCTCTTTTGGCAGCCGCTGAAACTGATGGGTGCTCAGCATATGAACTCATTCAATGAATAGCGTGCATTAATTAATTAAAATGCCTACTTCCCGCGGCCAAATCCTCTCTCAAAATCATCTCCGTGCGTCTTGGGTCTGCTGAAGTGCAGCAGGGTTTCTTTAGCTACAGTATTTTACATCGAATACTGGATATTGTTTCTAGCTCTCAGTATGGTTGTGACCAATGCGTAACGTATTCAGGTGGTTTTTACATTGATTTTTATATACCTTTGCCCAAATTTGATATAAACTTAGCTGAACATTCACTGCTCTGTTTTGAGGTTTACTTTTAAGGCATATATTAAATAATCAAACCATAATTTATTATTTTGATTTTCAAATAAAACAAAATTTAACAGAGCATATAATAATATTAAAACCACAAGACTCATTGTTGAGAGTTCATTGTTGAGATCTGAGTCATAAGGCAACATTATAATCTGCATTACTCTTTTTTAATAAAGAACTTTCTTTGGCTAGGAATTGTGTTTGTAGTTTTTTTTTTTTTCAAACCGATAGAGTATTGAGCTAATAATACCATACATTTAGAGTATATCAGATTTGTCATTAAAAACACGTATGTGGTCCCAAAATTTGTATAAAAATGCCTCTTCTCTAATAACCATGTGTAAAATATTTGATTGTAATAAAAATAATAGTTTAATATGGTGGTTAAAATGATCCACATATTAAATTGTTATTCCAACTAAAACCTTGCTTATAAAAATCTTCTTAACCATTAATAGGCAGGTTGAAAAGTATAAATTTACTATTAAACTCGTTTTTTAGATAACGTTAAAGTTTTACTGTGTCTCATAAGTGAAGAAGCAACAAGAAAAAACATTCTATTACATTATGAGTACGCTCAACTACATAGTAAAATTGACGTAGTTTGTCAGACAAAACTTTATTCTAAGGAAATCCTGTTTAGTATGAAATACGAGGAAGAATAAGAACAAATGTAGTTACTGTCAAGAATGAAATACTTGCATAAGGCAAGTTCCTTTCAAAGGGATTTCCCTTGTATTTTGCAAATATTGTATGTACTTAATCCTTTGATACTCTATTTTATTAATTATACATTTCAATAAATATTAAATAGTCAACTACTTTAAAATATAGTAAATATAAAATATATAAATTATTCTATAATTTCACAAACGACACCATAGTTGAAACAACATGATTAACATTACAGCACTAGAATGAGCCATCATAGTTCTTGAAAAATGATAGAATTTGTACAGTACATGACCAAATATAAATTATTGTACGCATTTATAGGGTGAAACAGTGAAACGGCATGGTTTTGAAAAATTACCAATCATGTATTTACAAAGAAATCGTTGTTTTAATGGTCCCAAATCTTAAGTAAATAAAAGAATTAATTAATGTTTTCCATACAAACAATAGGTTTATTAAATACGACGTCCAAGAGGTAGCGATTTTGTTTTTCGTAGCAGTATATGGAGCAGTAAATATACCTTCGCTGTCCACTTACCAGGTTTGATAGCTCCAGAATTCTTTTTTGGAGCTGTATCAAATGCAGAGTCTTTCAGGATGATATGCCAAGAATAAAATAAGATCGTATGAGGAGGTGTATTAAGAATCTAATGAGTGAAGATAAAAAGTGTAGGCCTTACCTTGGTTTTACATACATTTTCGGACTCTGAACCATGACGTTCAGTACCATCTGCTACAAAAGGATGTATATTTATAATTTTATTTTATTTTTTTTTTAATTTTTGGGTGTTTCTACGCCAGTAGCATTTTCAAACGGTAGCATTTTGACGAGGAACGGTCCAAACCCCAGCCTTGTTACTATCTAAGATCGACCAATCGTTAGAAAGCATCATTAATTAATAGCTGAATGACAAATGGCAACTGGGTCCGGAATCGAACCTTTAAAAAGCAATTAACTTTTCTCAGGTTCGAAACGGGAACCTTTGGATTCAAAAGGCGAGCACTATACCCTCCCAGCTACCCACCCACTTATTTTAGATCTCCTTTTTTTCTAATCATATTTTATAGAATGATATGACCCAAAGAAGTAAGTAGCTGTGACGCACTGTGTGGTGCACTGTTTGCCATGATATATCACCATTTGCTTAAAAACACAAAAAAAGACGCTGCAATAATATACCATATTTTTATGATGCTTTTTTGTGTTGAAACTATTAATAAATTTAATTACTTAAAATTAACTAAAAAATAACATGAATTTGGAAAACATAATTATACACTTTTCAAAATCGTGCCGTTTCATTGCCTTACCTTGAACTTTTTTCTAATAGGTACTATTTTTTATAAAATACTCTGACAATGAAATTGCCCTTTAGTAAAATCCCCCGGGGATAAAAAATTTCCAAGATTTATGATGCTTTCCATGAAATTTCCAAGAAATTTGTTTATGATGCTTTTTTAGAGAATAAGGATCTGTGAAAGCTCGCATTGTGAAACTCTGGCGTAGTGGTAAGTTTCACATAAGTTTTCTTTTGTCGGACTCGAGGACCACGACAACGATGTCACGGGTTTGAATCCCACGCTCACTCCAAATCCGTCACCTCAATTTTTCTAAGAACTACTCAGCGATCCTGTCTAAATGGGTTTTCTAAGACCGAAGTATTTTCTGGGTGAAATGCGATAAGCAACCCCAGTTTTCCTCATTCTCCACCATGTCCATGCATACCAAGTCCACGGACAGCACTCCATATATAATTGAAAGAGTTTGTATATAAGAGAGAGTATACAATAGAGTTTCTGTGGCCTCCAGGCGTAGCCGTTCCCAGGGCAGACAACGTTAGGATGTATGGTTTAAGCAGTAAATGCATTCAGGAGATTTTTCTGAAAGATCTTATCCATCCTGTAAAGGTACGACTGAAAAGCCACATTACCGATACCATAGTGCCATACCCTTTTTATTTGTTCAATATGGTTCACCCACACCTGCTCTATTGTATGAGGTTTTAAGGGAGAAAATTAAGGAAAAAGCTTGCCAACATAAAACAATTGTATACTAAGTTACATATTCTACCGAAGGAAAAAGTACAATGGATGTACTTTAACTATAAATAAAATTTCTTAAACTGTTATATCAGTAATCACTTTCGAATGGGTTAAAAAATTTAGAATTTTACAGAATGTTAAAAATTTGGTTGATTAGTCTGTATCTTTGATGCATCGAATACGGATCAACACTGTTCAATAATATAGCGAGAGCTTGTTGTTTGTAATCCGTGGCCAGTTAACTATGATGTATCAAATGCCGATATCCGACATCTGACGGCCTACAATGTCCCACATTGAGTTGTGTATTCAGCTAGTGTTGTTTGTATGGGAGATAGTTAACTGTAATGCATCAAATACTGATATGGCAGACCTGCTCATATTAGAATTGTAATGTATATCATAAATCTTAGTTTTTAATGTAAATTTTTATTTTCTTGCATTGAAAATATCGTAACCCAACCGTCAATTCGCCTATTATGAAACTTCTGTGCATACTTAACGTTAATATTTCTAAGTGACAAATCCTATTCAATAGAATGAGTGTCTGTAGTGATTACTTTGATTTCAATCCCAAAATCAAGCAGGTATATTTTGTTTAGATTTTTATTCAGGATTATTTTGGTCCTAAAATGAGTTTAGAAACTGCCTAAACAGCAGAAAAATTGTTGCTTAAAAAATAGAGTTTGAAAATTAATATTTTAACATTGGTCTTATGGGTTGCCATTTTTGGTAGCGAAATAACAATGAAAGGTAAACAAGAATAAAATAACATTACTTTTAAACATTGGTTTTGAAAAATATTTTATAGCTAGTTAAACAAAAGTGAATCCAAGCCAACTAACAAGAATTGGTCAACCCGGTCTAAATATTAAAAAAATAATTTTTTTCCACGAAATTGGGAAACTTACGTAATTGATTTTGAATCCTTAGTCATCAACTAAGACCAGTGCGATTCATCTGGCCCAATTAGTATTGATAAATGAAGCTGTGGACTGATTTGATTGCTGAGGCCTGATCAGATCCCTCGCCGAGCAACATGTTAATTACTTTATCATTCATGTTGCCAATCTGGGTTATTAATTAAAAAGGTTTTATATTCAGTTATGTATCATGAACAATGAAACAACAGTAAATCTTCGTAACAAGTTATGTTGTATTGTTTAATCAGCAAATAAACACAACTTCAGAATATGGGTACTCTAAAAAGTTTTGGGGACATTTTTTAATCATAGAAAAATCACCCAATAAATATTATAAACATAGAACAGATAGTATTTTTTTAAATTTTATTGCAAAATAAATCACGTAAAGTAAATGGTTAATGTTAATGTCACCTCCGTAATTCATCCAACGATAAATGGTTCTTTTCCTATATGTAGCTGACTTGCAGTGTGGTTGAAAAGTCCCGAAATGGTGAAATATATATATTTTTTATCATTATAAAGTAATGAGACTTGGTATATCACTAACAGGCAAAAATGTCTACTCTTTTAAGCTATTATCACCTTTTTATCCCTTAAGGGGGGCGGCCCACGAGCAGTCAGACAAAATTCTCAAATAGCAGCATAGGTCGAGTTTGGTATCAAATTAAATTTCTCACTTAGCAGAGTACAATGCCAAAAACTAGACTTCAAATGAATTATTGACACGGAAATGGCAGGCAAACAAGTTTTCAATTAAAACTAAAACACATTGGACGACCTTCAATGAAGTGATTTTTTGACATCTACATTGGTTTGAAAATGGCCGTTTAATTTTGAAACACGGGTAACCAGAAAATTGGTTCGACCTGAATCGTGACGGTTAATCAAGGTTAAAAAAACCTGTTATATTTTATTAATACTATTCTGGAGGCATAAACCATGAATAAAAACTCATTTATTCTTTATCAACAGTAGACTATCATTATATACATAAATATAACCTCCCCTAATACGCAAATTCTGGTGTTAAAACACCATATTCTCACTACTCATAACTCTTGTGATGTAGTTAGTATATAATTTTTTCCACAAAGCTTGGATATTCCAAATATTTTTGGAGGAATAAAAATAAGTACCAATTAAAATAGTAACACATTAAAGTATACACATTTCTTTTATAAATTAATTTATCGAATAAAATTAATATTGTTGTACCTAAGAGGTATTTTGGACCTTATTTCCGTTGAAACCCTCAATATAGAAGTAAATAATTGAAGTAAGTTCCGTGGTGTAGGAACTTGTCAGGCTTCAAATCTTTTCGTCCAATAAGTGACTTATTTAAAATTGTTTCTTAGTAGTATATCTTATTCGTAAAGATTTTTGTGTATTTTTATACTCGATTGAATTGTATTTGGTCATATTCATATATTAACATTTTATACTATATTAACATATATAAAAATGTGTTTAGTATTTTTAGTATTTTACTATTTTATGGTAGAGGAATATAATATTTAACATGGTAAAAACAAGTTTATAAATAATATTACTATGTTTCTAAAAGTTTATTCAAGCAGAAAATTCTACCAATGTTTTTTTTTATAGTTTACGACACATTTAAACATTTTATTTAATCCATGAATTCAGTGTAATTGTTCATAAAAGAGTTCTAATTATTGTTAATAGCCTAATTCATATTTCTAATGACATGAACATAGCAATGTGCTTGACATACTCTTCCATTATTACCCTTAATCTTCAACTGTAGTTAATTGAGTAATATAACCATATCAAATAAATTTATATGATTTTATAAAGGTGAATTGCTGGAAGCTTTTTTTTACATGGTCATCAAAATGTTGTTTAATGTGGTACCGCTACAGTTTGTTGATTTAAGATGTGGAGTTTTTACTCAAAATGCTTGTTTATGTCTGCGTTAGTATGTTGTACAAACAGTTCATGTAGACATACAAAAATATTTATTGTTGAATTTTGTATTTGGATTCCTTGAGTGCAGATAAGGATTCCTTGAGGTAGATATAACATTCGTTAGAAAATTCTTTCTTATTTTTTATCTTAAAAGTGTTAACAGAAACCTATTCAAATCAACCTGTTCATCAAATTATTATAATGCTGTGTTTGATTACAATAATCTCAAACCATTGTTATGAAACGATTTAAATATACTGGATATTTCTTATTAATATTATGATTGATGAAGAATTATTCATTAACCATATAAGATACATAGTTTAAAACATCTCTGAGCTACAACAATGTGTTATGAAAAAAACATTATTCAAACGTTTTTTATGTTAATTAAATGTTGCATTTTATAATTTACCCAGGAAATTTTTCTACCTAAAATTAGTTGCTGTTTGATGTATAGAACATTTATTTCAAGTTAAAATCACTGTATTTAATTCATATATACATTATAATGTATCATTACCATTTTCCACTGACATGTTATTATTCATATCTTAGAAATATATATATATTTTATATATTAAATATATATATTAAATATATATATATTATAAGTAAAAATTTCGATTATTGTAAGTTATACATAACACATATAAAGCTATGATTAAATACTTTAAAATGAGGAAAAACGAATTTTCTTGTAATATACGTGATCTTGTTGTTTTATGAAGTTTTTTTATTAGACAAGCTATTAATTATATAATTAATATCTATTATTAATGGAAATTAATAGTATATAATTATATAATTAATTAATGTATATAATTAATGGAAATGTATATTTCCATTTACGAACAGATATCATTATTGAAATCACATCATAATCTTCTTCAAAAATTTTTATATTAAGGTTTACAAAAACAATAAATAAGAAACAAGACTACTAAGCTTGATTAAACTCTGTCTTATATTAAAGAGGATTTTGTTTACGTTATATCTCGAACAGCGATAAAAATAAATGAAGAAGGCGTCAATAACATCTCTCACAACACAGACGCTTGTTTTGGGCGCACTCCCTCACTTAGTGTCTTAAAGATTTTAGTTTTTTTTTATGTTAATAATGATTTTACCCTCTGATATGTAACTTATTTATATTATCAAGAATAAAATGTTAGTCAAGAGTAAATCATTATATTGTTTGTAAATATAAGTTATAATAACTGTATACATAATATACCGCAAGAAAATCAATATGAGTGAATTACAAGCGGAAGGAACATTATGCTGGTAATTTATTGGATAGCACAATAAGACGGTGTAATAGTAAGAACAACACAGGATATAATATAAGTATGATATAATAACTTAAACAATGTCTTAGAGTCTATATCATGAACGAACAATGACCACCTTATGATAGACTAGTAACAATTTAAATTTGTAAAGGAAATAACAAAACTAAATATAAACTACATAACAATACAGGAACAAAACCTTAGCACTCATGTCAACAACAATAACAAAAACAAAGAATATAACAACAGGCAATCGAATTCTTCGGAATTTAACTATGTTTATATAAGAATAATTACATAATAAATTATTTATTAATTTATTGGATAGCACAATAAGACGGTCTAATAGCAAGTCAAGAACAACACTTCCAAATGCTTTTGAATTACATAGTTCCTCAGGTTTCATTCCATTTTCAATAATTTTACATTCATTTTACTTCATTACTACTACAATTGCTTCAATTTCTACAATTAACTACTACAAATGTTTGTATAAGTACAGTTTATTGTAGCCTATCCGTAGTTAGTCATTTATAACCATAGTTAAATTTCGAAGAATTCTATTGCTTGTTGTTATATTCTTTGTTTTTGTTGTTTTTGTTGACATGGTTGCTATGGTTTTGTTCCTGTATTGTTATGTAGTTTAAATTTTTTTAGTAATTTATATTGTTATTATTCTATCATACTTTGGTCATTGTGCATGATATAGACTTTAAGACATTGTTTAAGTTATTATATCGTACTTGTCTGCCGTCTGCCATATGTTGTACATTTGCAAAATGGCGGTTTTCCGTATATAAATAAATAAATAAATTGCATAACATTTCAATTAGGTCTACTTGTAAACATTTATAGTTAGTTGTACATTTTAATCATAGTTATATGGCTATTTCTTACTTGATGCACACTTTTAACTTTTATAACCAATAACTTGCGAATTGCTGTGCATCTGATTCATTAGTCTATTCAATCCGGATGTTCTGTGGTTGAGTTTGCTACCGAGTGATCCAATGATGACACTGCCCACTAATTAACCGATTACATGGCGAGCAGGGAGGTAATGTGAATGCGTATGGTGAATTTGGATATACATTGAGTAGTAAATTGAGCACATTTTCAAAGAAAACAATACATATTCTTAACTAATATTTTATTTTATGACTAACTTTGTAATTACTGTTTAATTGATTTTTTTAAATTAACTACAAAATGTTTATTAGACTTGGGAAAGTAAAAACGTAATTGACAATGTATATGTAGTCCTGTATATTGTTTGCTAGGTTAAGATAAAACACTAAAGAGCCTCACAGGTTTGATAAAAATCCTAATAATAAATAGGTTATAACTAAATATTAGGCAGTGTTTATAATAGTAATTTATTGTTAATTATTAACTTTTACTCTTACATAACGTGAAGGATTTACTTTGTGATAGAAGAACTCAAACTTGTAATTAAAAGTTTCAGAGATTTTTTGTGAGTGATAAATAGTTTTTTATGTTTATTTGTTTCATATTTTATTATATTTACTTTTAATGTCTCTTTTGTATATATATATTTTTTTTTTGGCTATACACCAATTGTTATTTATGTTTTTTTATCTTAGATACCAAATCATGGACGATTCACCAAGAAAATTAACATTAGTCGTTTTTAATATAGGTTTAAATGAATAACAAATACAACGAGAAAGTACTCGTGTATGTATTATGAAGTAAGGTTACAGTGGCTTGTGCCGTCGTCAATCCGTCATTTTTTCGAGATGCCTAGTTTCGGAGCATTTGCTCCATTATTAAAATTTAATAATGATTTAAGTAATAAATAAAATAAAGTTTTAAGTTTACACAAATTGCGTCTAGAATCACGGTAGAAATTCATTACTAACTATATTTACAAAACCTTACATTTCATGTCCAAACGATGTTTTTTTGTTTACTTTATATCGTTTTATTTGCTATTAAAGAAATCATACATAAATATACATTACTACAATCAATGGTTGACTGAGGGTCTCTGGCGTGGAACTAAAAACCATGCAAACCATGTATAGTGAAATTCAAATATACTTAACGGAGCAGGAAATGGCTTTGTTGGTGTGAATGTATGAATGAATGTTGTGAGTGTTTAGTAGACTGAGTATCTCAAACCTGAGTGACTCTTTGGAACTACCCTGTGATTCTTGTGAAAATTCGTTATGGTACTTTGACGAAAATTTCTGATCTTAGGCTGGTCGCTGACAACCATGGTTGCTGACAGTCCCTAAGGTCAGAAAGGAGGTGAGGTAGTTCACCACGGCATAAAGCGGATGCAGAGGCTGTATGGGTATTCCAAAAATGATCATCGCTCATACCAGTCGCCGGTTATCTTTGGGTAATATCAGGGGGGGGAGAGGCGACAACTAGTTTTTTTTTTTTTTTTTTTTTTTTTTTTTTTTTTTTTTTTTTTTTTTTTATGGAGTTCGTCACAGTCTGCGCTGGTGGAGGGGCCGCAGAACCCCAAGGGTTAAAAAAGTAACAATTGTTATTCAAGTATGTAAAGCGATTTTGTAATGTACAATACTATGAAAACAACAAATTAAAAAAGGTAAAAAATAGTTAAACATATAAAAGTAAAGTTATTTTAGACTAGACACATGGAAATGGTAATAATAATGTGACTTACACGTGACACAGAACATCAATCTCCGAAACATTGATGATTACAAGGCTGTAACACCTAACACCTGTGACGCCTGTCACACTGTCATTACCTTTATAACTAGGAATACGCTCGTGCCTCATGTAAGCGTCTATTCGAGAGAAGAAATTTAAACTTTTGCATTGGGGACTGTCACATTCAAAAAATTTGATCCCACTGTGTAATGGTTTTAAAAACAACTAAAATCACTAGTAATATAAAAAATCTCACTTATGAAAGTTACAGGAATGATATAAACATAACCTTTATGGTATTCTTCTGCAATTCATGATTTATACTGCTTTTTTAGGACTAACTACTTTTAGTATAGGCCTACTCACTAAAATCCAAAATGTTATGAATTAGAAAAATTTTATGTTGTTACACAACTTGCGCAATGAATTAAAACTGAAACTGGTCCTAAAAGGCTTTGCCTACCAAAAGTTGTTAACGTAAAGAAATAAAGCAATCTACTTACTGTTCAAATTTTACTTTATGAATACGCTTTTAAAGATAGGACATATTAATTAGTTTTGTACATGAAGTTAGCTTTTCGTCACACTAATTAGAGCTGCCAATTTGACAATTGACTTAATCACATAACTTCCACATTTGGAACTTTGTTTATGCGACTAATTTACTCTTCTCGCTCTCGTTCTCTGTTCTGGATCCAATAATTTCGACTTAAGACTGGACTGGAATTGATCCGGCCAATAGACCAATCAGAAAGTCTCAGTCCTGATTGTTAAGACTCGCAAAGACGTTGCCAAAATGTAAACAATGAACCTACGACTAAAAATGCCTCCAATGCATTTCTTATGGGGAAAATAAAAAAGTTACATTTTAGGTTTATTTGATTAATATCCAACGAAATGTTATCAACAACGAACTTAGCCTAAAAAAATTCATAAAGAATATTCGACTGAAATTTGAAACTGATCTGTGACTTCTATTGAGAGTAATCGTCGGACATTAAATTTGCAATATATAGCCTATTCTTCGAATAGACAACAAGAGAGAGCGCCTCCTCGGTTATAATGTCTCTCTCTTATTACTGACTAGTGGCTGAGCGCCAGGCTCCCAGACATTGATGATTACAAGGCTGTAACACCTAACACCTGTGACGCCTGTGACGCCTGTCACACTGTCATTACCTGTATAACAAAAGAGAGCGCCTACTCGGCTATAATGTCTCTCTATCTTGTTACACTAGTGGCGGAGCGCCACGCTCCGAGACATAGATGATTACAAGGTTGTAACACCTAACCAACACCTGTGACACCTGTGACACCTGTGACGCCTGTCACACTGTCATTACCTGTATAACAAGAGAGAGCGCCTCCTCGGTTATAATGTCTCTCTCTTATTACTGACTAGTGGCTGAGCGCCAGGCTCCCAGACATTGATGATTACAAGGCTGTAACACCTAACACCTGTGACGCCTGTGACGCCTGTCACACTGTCATTACCTGTATAACAAAAGAGAGCGCCTGCTCGGCTATAATGTCTCTCTATCTTGTTACACTAGTGGCGGAGCGCCACGCTCCGAGACATAGATGATTACAAGGTTGTAACACCTAACCAACACCTGTGACACCTGTGACACCTGTCACACTGTCATTACCTGTATAACAAGAGAGAGCGCCTCCTCGGCTATAATGTCTCTCTATCTTGTTACTGACTAGTGGCGCAGCGCCACGCTCCGAGACATTGATGATTACAAGGCTGTAACACCTAACCTAACACCTGTGACGCCTGTGACGCCTGTCACACTGTCATTACCTGTATAACAAGAGAGAGCTAGTGCTCGACTCATGTCTCTATCCTGTTACTGACTAGTGGTGGAGCGCCACGCTCCGAGACATTGATGATTACAAGGCTGTAACACCTAACACCTGTGACGCCTGTGACGCCTGTCACACTGTCATTACCTGTATAACAAAAGAGAGCGCCTACTCGGCTATAATGTCTCTCTGTCTTGTTACTGACTAGTGGCGGAGTACCACGCTCCGAGACATAGATGATTACAAGGTTGTAACACCTAACCTAACACCTGTGACACCTGTGACACCTGTCACACTGTCATTACCTGTATAACAAGAGAGAGCGCCTCCTCGGCTATAATGTCTCTCTATCTTGTTACTGACTAGTGGCGCAGCGCCACGCTCCGAGACATTGATGATTACAAGGCTGTAACACCTAACCTAACACCTGTGACGCCTGTGACGCCTGTCACACTGTCATTACCTGTATAACAAGAGAGAGCTAGTGCTCGACTCATGTCTCTATCCTGTTACTGACTAGTGGTGGAGCGCCACGCTCCGAGACATTGATGATTACAAGGCTGTAACACCTAACACCTGTGACGCCTGTGACGCCGTCACACTGTCATTACCTGTATAACAAGAGAGAGCGCCTGCTCGGCTAGTGTCTCTATCTTGTTACTGACTAGTGGCGGAGCGCCACGCTCCAAGACATTGATGATTACAAGGCTGTAACACCTAACACCTAACACCTGTGTCACCTGTGACGCCTTTGACGCCTGTCACACTGTCATTACCTGTATAACAAGAGAGAACGCCTCCTCGGCTATAATGTCTCTCTGTCTTGTTACTGACTAGTGGCGGAGTACCACGCTCCGAGACATAGATGATTACAAGGTTGTAACACCTAACCTAACACCTGTGACACCTGTGACACCTGTCACACTGTCATTACCTGTATAACAAGAGAGAACGCCTCCTCGGCTATAATGTCTCTCTGTCTTGTTACTGACTAGTGGCGGAGTACCACGCTCCGAGACATAGATGATTACAAGGTTGTAACACCTAACCTAACACCTGTGACACCTGTGACACCTGTCACACTGTCATTACCTGTATAACAAGAGAGAACGCCTCCTCGGCTATAATGTCTCTCTGTCTTGTTACTGACTAGTGGCGGAGTACCACGCTCCGAGACATAGATGATTACAAGGTTGTAACACCTAACCTAACACCTGTGACGCCTGTGACGCCTGTCACACTGTCATTACCTGTATAACAAGAGAGAGCTAGTGCTCGACTCATGTCTCTATCCTGTTACTGACTAGTGGTGGAGCGCCACGCTCCGAGACATTGATGATTACAAGGCTGTAACACCTAACACCTGTGACGCCTGTGACGCCGTCACACTGTCATTACCTGTATAACAAGAGAGAGCGCCTGCTCGGCTAGTGTCTCTATCTTGTTACTGACTAGTGGCGGAGCGCCACGCTCCAAGACATTGATGATTACAAGGCTGTAACACCTAACACCTAACACCTGTGTCACCTGTGACGCCTTTGACGCCTGTCACACTGTCATTACCTGTATAACACGAGAGAGTGCCTCCTCGGTTATAATGTCTCTCTATCTTGTTACTGACTAGTGGTGGAGCACCACGCTCCGAGACATAGATGATTACAAGGTTGTAACACCTAACCTAACACCTGTGACACCTGTGACACCTGTCACACTGTCATTACCTGTATAACAAGAGAGAGCGCCTGCTCGGCTAGTGTCTCTATCTTGTTACAATAGTGGCGGAGTACCACTCTCCTAGACATTTGGGATCAAGATGTTAAAAGTTGCCTCGAAGGCACCAGGCTACTGCCGACGTTTTTATACTATTGAACGATTTACCATTGAAGGATGATTCTCAACCCATTAAAACATTCAAGTTTATGATTTCCATTGGTACATTTTTATGTGTTCTTCCATGAAACCACAACTAACACAACAGTAACATTGATTTTTTCCACTCAAGACTACTGTTACCAAATTTCGGAAATTTACATAACATATTTTTAATTACTTTTTTTAGTTTTGAATAATATTAGTACAATGTGTATACATTTGTTAATGAAAACTATTTATAAGTTTTCACAACGATACTGTACTTAGTTTTATAGATCGACATTATTTGGTACTTAGAAATATGTTTTTCTGTTTGTTATACAAGGGTTCGATGAATTTGCGAAGGTAATTTTTTTATATTTTTATATTTATTTAAATTTTTTTATATATTGCCGGTAGGGTTTTTTTATTTGGTGGTTGTATGTTTTATTGGCCTCAATTAATATGAAAAACTAAAAAGATATTTAAATTTAATTAATTTTACAAGCTACACCGTCCCATTTTTAATCTTTTTATAGTCTTTTTTCTTAAGATTTATATAAGTATAATTTTAAACAATACATTCCCATACGCACTACATAATTCTAAGGTTAAAAAATATTAAGTTTAAGGCTTCTTAAGCTGGTGATACTTTGATAGTTAAAGGTCTTCTATATATAACATTTTTGCCTGTTTAATTTTAGATAAGAAAAACAGTTGATATTTTAATAAATACAAATGTTTATTTAACTTTATACGAGTATTAATGATGCTAAAAGTGTTAAGATTTGTGGTTGTCTTAAAAGGAGTTTGGCTTACCAAAAAGACTTTATGTTTTTCTTTCATCTTAAAATTATTGAGACATTAATTCGTTTAAATATGATGTGTCTTATACCTTATAATAATAATTGAAACAAAAAGACTACAAATAAAGGTGTATAATACCTGAGCTCTGTCAAAATGATCCAACTGTAGTACGTCACTACAGCTGTTTCATATACATAGGTATATCATCAGGTGGAAACAGCAAGTTTAAATCGTTACATATCCTTCGTAGTTGAGTTGGTCCATAAATAAAAATATAATTAGTCGCGGAACACTTAATACGACACGATGTTAACACTTATTAAAATAATTTGGCCAAATGAACGTGGACACGTAATGCGGCGCCGGGAGATGGTCAGTTGCAACTGTCACGTGCCGTGGGTGGTGACCTCCTCTCCACCTTCCTTATCAGGTCCTTTTCTTGTGGTATGTTCATTAAAAATATGTTAATAGCTTAATTTTAAATTTTAAGATTCTCATGTATATCTGTATAATTGTGGTTTGAATTGAACAAATGATTGACGTAAATAGACTTAGAATTCTTTTTTAGTAATTTTTCTTTCAACCTAGTTGAAAAATATCTTGAGGTCTGCCCGATATAAAATTTAGGACAGTCGTCAAACTTGATTTTGTAGACCACTGTTTTGTTAACCTTCTCTGATTTATGCTGTTTTCTATTTTTAACTATAATAGACAATTTATTGCTAGTTTTGAATGATACTACCACATAGATTTTTGCCGTTTCTTTTAATGTGTTATTCAACCCAACACTATCCTCTAACATACGTTTAATTTACTTTCATGTGCTATTTTTAATTTAGTTCTTTGTTTGGATATGATTTTATCTATTAGAGGGCTCGGATTTCCATTGGAGATTGCAATATGTTTCAATATAGTGACTTAGTTTTTGTAATTTTCAGGGGTGAGTGGTATGGAAAGTAATCTGTGGACGAAACTATTATATGAGGAAATTTTATGGCTATATGGATGATGTGAGGAAGAATGTATGGTCTGATCTGTGGGAGTAAGTTTCCGGTATTTTTTTAAAATCAAAACTGTTGTTATTTCTGGTTATATTAACATCTAAAAAGTTTATGGAACGGTATTTTTCATAAATTAATTTGTTTCAACTATTCTGTTTGTCAACCAAAAGACTACACAGAATTTTTATAAACTATCATCAATAGACAATCAACTATCAGGCCATCAACTATCATTTGAACATAATTGAGTACGGGTTTTTAAATTTCATACAAAGCAGTTAAACTTATCGGTGACATATAAATAAATATTTTAAAAATATGAATACGAGTAACATAAAAATTTCATATTATCAACCTTTTATTCAATTCACCTTTATTCCTGTTGTGGTATTTCAAGAAAATATAAGAATATTATAATATTTGTAATCCGGGCTCTTTACAAAGCTTATGTTCGGTTTTGCCTAGAGATTGATGTAGTTGTGTTCAAGGAATAGTACTTGAATCTGTCAAAGAGCCAATTTTTATGTCATTGGAAATATTCCTAAACCCAACTTAATTGAGTGAATGTATGTACTTTCTTAAACTATTTGGCCCTTTTGAGATCGGTAAACCAAAGTCTTTGTCATTCAATTTTAATTTTAAAACTTTAAATTTATTTAATCTATATTTTTTTTATTTTCATAGAAAACTTTTCAAGTGACTCCAAAAATCTTTTAATGAGTTTTGTTGTAATATGACCGTTCTACTATGCATTTTTCTAGTAATTTATACTTTTTTAGCATGTAATATGTATTAATATTCAAATAGTTAAATATTTCATAAATTAATTTGTTTGAACTATTCTGTTTTTCAACCATTATATTTTTTTAATGTTGATTATGGAAATCATATGAAAAATATGTTTCCACTGATATTAATCCCTTTCGACAGTATACTAAATGTCGTAAAAGCACATAGTTATTAGATTATTAAATACAAGTATTTAGATTACAGTATTTTAGAGTTTGTGTACAGGGTGATGTCTAATAAATTGTTATGGCCAATAAGTAAATTTAAACAAACCATTAATTAAGTTTCGTTTTGACCATAAACAACGACTTTTACAGTAGTGAGATGTTTTGAGATGAGAAAAAAATACCAATAAATAAACTGTTCCATTTAATACACCACTAGAAGGTATGAGGATTCATCGTAAATGAACTTCCCTCACGTCTGAATATATCTTAAATATATTAACGTTTATCTCAATTTCACTAATTATCAAAGTTACCTATGTAATATACTCTAGATATTGTATTACACAATTATTTATAGGCTTATGGAAAAATATACAGTGGTGGTTAGTAGTATTTTATTTTATTTAAGTCAACTTTATTTAAAATTTTGAAATATAAAAATGTACAAACCGAAAAATAAAAAATAAAAATAAAAAATATTATCATCAGTAACAGCTATTTTTAGTCATAAAATTATTTTCATTTTCGTTTTGATTAAAAAAGATTAAACTCAAATATAAATAGTTTTGTTACTTTTTCCTAAGATGGATTCTATTGTTAATTATGTTTGCTTCCATAGTAAACTTAGTCGAGGGTAGTGTGCTTTATTGCGGTGTATTAGAATTGAACAATGAGTTGGCTTTCTGATGCACTACTATAGTTAGTTGTTCACGACAATTGTCTGATGAGAGTCAATACATTGTTGCCAAATTCATCCAAAAACATAATTTTATGCGATGTTACACAGGGTAAACATAACCACAAAAGACAACATTGCAGGGCGAGGGGATGTGAATGGGTAAACATATGTTAAAATTTCCATCGAACTATTTCCGATAAAACCTAACTACAGTTCACATTGATTTGAACAGGCCACGACACTATGTTGACACAATGACCACTAAGTCGATGTTTTTTTTTTTGTTTAGTTATTTTATTTTTTGCTAGGTTGTTTGAACTGAAACAAGTGCCTAAGCAATATCAATATAATTTTAAATCTATGAGTTTTTTCATTTTTCATTTTCGTGTGAGAAAAAAATTATATTCATATTTTTATACAAAGCAATTACGAAAAAAGAGACAGTTCAACCTATCTTCTCCGACCGTAGAGCAATGTAAGCGGCCATTCACCATTGTTGTTAGGCCACGTATAAGAAGTATCTAAATACGAGACGTAAAACACGTAAAACGTATTTTAAGAAAATAACAAACTAGACATAAAATGAGTTTGGAAAAGTACGTTTAATAATTGTTTTATGGAATATGTACATTGTACATGATGTTCACATATCGCAAAAGAAAACTTAATGTATATTCTTCCAGATGGTAAATTGTATAATCATGAATACAAAATATTTGTTGTTGACATTCGTACGTGGGATGAAAAATCATTAATTTTCCATATTTTTATTTTTTTAATAATCCTTTTTGACTCTGTTTGGTATTTTGCTGGCTGGGCATAATTATTTTCATGGATGATGAAATATTGTGTTATAACACAATTGTTTCTGATGTTATTGCAATGTCAACAAAACAAAATATAGAGACAACATCTATAATGTATATGTTTCGCACAATTTATGTTTGAACATGGTTTATCTGGTAAAAGTTTATAGTGGTAGATCTTTCTTCTTTTAGAGAGATACCAAAATAAGGATTTTCCTCCTACATATGGCATATATTTAATTATTGTTTAATATTTTTGCAGCATTTTAAATTTAATTTTATAATTTAATACAATAGTAATCTTATTGTTTTGACAGAGCGAACGATACCTCCATCAACGTAACAATTAGATCGTTACTTTTCAGATTAAACATTTTACTTTTCCGTTTGTTTCATCAGGAAAATAATAAATTTGATGTTTAGTCTTCAGCCATAAATTGAATTCAAGGTGATTTATCTGTTCAAATTACGATTGACAGATGAAGCTTTGCAATTGTTCGATTGTTAAGACTATCCCTGGTGCTTAATAAATTGTTCAACTTGTTCATTTTTAAATTACCTACAAATGTAAATTAAGGCACTGAATACTACTATTAGTTACTACTTATTAGTTTTGGAATATTTGAAAATGTTTTTACCTTAAAGACATAGACAAATAAATATATAGAAGTATGTTTTAATATTGAGTCTGAATGACAAAGATGACTCATTTGTTACTTTTGGAGGCATTTGTGTGTATTTGTTATATTCTTACATGAAATATACATTCATTAAACTAACATCTTTAAAAAAGTTTAATTAAAATTAAAATAAACATAAAGACGTAGATGAAATTGATTAATCTATTATACAGGTTCTAAACTTACAAACGATATCGGTATAAAGTTTGTATCTGGCCAGGAAATGGTCCCTGTCTTCTTAAAGACGGAGTTTGTTGCCCCGGAGATTGTATTTGTGTTGTACAAACAACTATCAGAGTTGAAGGGAAAAGTTGGTCTGTAACTCTCCTTCTTTGTTATCTTAATTAATAAAATTGAATTGTTCTTGAGTTGCTTGATATTTTTGATTATTGAAAACTTTAATTTATTTCACACTAATTATCACGTTTGCCTAAATAAGAAATTAATTGTCACAGACTTCAAACTTCTTTCTATCTTGGTCCATAATTATCGAATTAGGTAAGACCTAAGGCCAGGACCATGTTACTTTTTCGTTTTGAGGTGCCAGAGACGTATATATAATCTATTTAAATTTATATAAAAATATACATATGTATTTTATACAAATGTATGTGTCCATTGACACGATAACTCTCGTAAACACGAGACTTTATTTGGATAAGGTCGTAAACCAGATATATCGACCTACCGGAACTGGTGGTTTTGGGGGGTTTCGTACCCAAAAATGGGGTTTTGGCATTTTTTATATGTAGTTTTTAAACATTTTAATGATTTTGATTTTTACCAATAGATTTTAAAAATAAACAATTTAGTACTTTGAAGCTTTTCTCTATCTCCATTGGTTACCGATATATTAAAAAGTCTAGAGACATCACATTGTGTTTTGGGATGAAACTTAGAATTTAGCTTCATTTGGTTGAGATTCATCTAAACATATAAAACATTTAGTATATCCTGAGAAATTAAGGAGGAGGGAAATAAGTTATTCAGCTCTAGTAGTTATTTAGGATTGATAAATGAACTCGTGGCCTGGCCTAATTGTTGATTCAGCCACCTCTCAGCAGTGATACCAACTTACGTTTATTAAAATGAACTAATTTCAATAATAATTTTAATGTTATTTACCCAATGTTCACTTTGGTGAACACTAAGTTCACCAAGTGTGTGTATTTTTGTGGTATTTATTTAATTTCTTTTGTTACTTAATCTAAGGTTTAAATAAACTGCATCATCAATATTATTTATGTACATAGTTAAGGTACTTGAATTAATTAATTTAATACTTTTCGAATGCTTGGTAAAATATAACACAGTTTCCTTGTAGTGAAACCAGGTTTAAGTATAAAATAATGGTAGTTGATGCATCGAATCTATTATGAAAGCCTTTAACACACGAGTGAGTTGTAAGTTATAAATCGAGCGGAGCGAGTATTCTAAATAGCTCACTTGTTAATATCATAAAGGCTAAATATTCCGTTGCCTATTTTCACTACTTTATCTACAACCAAAGTCAATTTGGTATTTTACTTAAGTAAAATTATCGGCAATGTAAAGGTTATGGACACCGCCCATTAAAACATAGCCACCGCCGACGTCGCTCATCAAATCGTTGTCGTTCCTACTCCACATGGTCACACATATATTCTTTCGAGGTTAGTCGCAGAGAGCATTTAAACCAGAATCATAATGTAACCATCAGCTGATGTGCAAAATACATAATTTTTACTATAACATTGAGCTCTTTTTGGTCTAAAACCTATATTTTAATGTGAAACCTGTACGTTAAAGACCTAATTAGTTTTAATTGGGTTAAACAATGGTCCTCTTAATGCCTCGTAATGACATAATTGGTGACTATATTGTGACGGTCGAAGATAAAACATAGTAAATATTCAATTAGCCTAATATTTAATTTAACTTAATATCTGAGCCTTTATTAAAACGCTAAGATAAATCAATTCCTTTGGATGTAGTTTACTCTAAAGACAAAATCTAAGTAGTCTAGGGCAAAACTTTTAACTGCGCCCTGATCTGACCAATAACTAGGAGGGTGCAATCTCAGCAGGAAATGGACAAAGTTGTCTTAGGGAGCGAGTTAAGGACTACTCATATATTTGCATTCGCCTTGCTCTCTTGTTGTATAAATTTACCCAACTCCAATATAAGTTATTTTTAACGACATTCAGTTCAAAAGTCTTCGTCTAACTGGGTATGGTTATTTTTAATCACTCTCTTTTTGTTTACTAATGCAATTTAAATAAAACATGTTATAGTTTAATACACAAACAATTAACCATCAGAACTATAGAAGTCGTTTGGTAATTTCCAATAAAGATTAATTAAAATTTTATGTCAATATGGTTGGCATCTAACATTTTTGACAAATACATACAATATATGTGAATGCTTAAAAATATATACATTATTTAATTTTCTTACAAAAAAGTTATCTAAACACTTTTAACTTCTGAGACTTATTATGTATAGGCCCTAAATTTGGAGCATTTAAGAAGTAAGTCGCTATGTGACGTCTTTGGCACATGTATATGCTGAGAAATACGTATAATGTTTAAGTTGATGATATGAGTATTCCACGGGTTTTTATATAATACCCCACATCTTCTAATACCCATCTATAAGATTAACCGAATATACTGGTTGTCCAAAAGTCCCGGGTTGTTAATATAAAATGTGTTTTAATTTTTCACTTATAATAATGTTGATTACTTGTTAATCATAAAAACCAGTTATAGTTTTTAACATTTTTGATTTCACCCTCTTGAGTGAGTGTTGTAAATCTAGAATGTATGCAATGGCTGATGTGTACATTAAATTAAAGATCTTCATTTTTAAAGAGAAATATTACAAATCTACGCTTTAAAAATCTATCTTTTCAAAAACGTCAGGTGATCAAACAATGCATTAAATTATATTGCCAAAAGCCTTCTCTGGAAAATATTTTATGTCTTACACTTTTAGTTAATGCCATTTATGAGGATCGTATTCAGGGTTGAATGGTCCAAATTCTCTATTCTAAGTCTTTTTTTATGTATTTATCAAATTCTCAATCTATGTGTCTCAACTCTTGTAACTATAATGCTCGACTCTATTTATTTATATTTTTCAATTATATATGTTTATTTATTTATTTATTTGTCAAGAGTGACAGTGGTGCCTTACTGCATTTACAAATGACAAATTACTTGATGTTATGATAGCCAAGACTTGTTTATGCATGTGATGTGGCTGATGATAAATTAAGTTGTAAGTAGGAGTCTTTAGCCGGTCCTGCTGCAGGAGGAGCAAAGGAGGAGCCCCCCCCCCGAGGACCACCGGCGGCGAGCCCCCCCCCCCCCCCCCCGAAACAGTAGGGGCCTTTGGTCCAACTGGTCCAAGTTTTTTTTTTTTTTTTTTTTTTTTTTTGCTAAATAGTAGGGGCATTCGGCCGGTTATTATTATTATTTTTTTTTTACGGTGTTGTGGGTGATGGTGGGGCAGCGGTGGGGCAGCGGTGGGGCAGTGGTGGGGCAACGGTGGGGAAAAAGTAGTGTGTTTTGGAGACATATGGGTCAAAAAGTCTACATGAACATCTTTCATCATACGGTGTTGGGGATGATGGTGGGGCAGCGGTGGGGCAGCGGTGGGGAAAAAGTAGTGTGTTTTGGAGACATATAGGTCAAAAAGTCTAATGAGCCTCTTTCATCATACGGTGGTGGGCAGCGGTGGGGCAACGGTGGGGACAGCGGTGGGGCAGTGGTGGGGCAACGGTGGGGAAAAAGTAGTGTGTTTTGGAGACATATAGGTCAAAAAGTCTAATGAACCTCTTTCATCATACGGTGGTGGGGACGATGGTGGGGCAGCGGTGGGGCAACGGTGGGGAAAAAGTAGTGTGTTTTGGAGACAAATAGGTCAAAAAGTCTAATGAACCTCTTTCATCATACGGTGGTGAGGACGATGGTGGGGCAGCGGTGGGGCAACGGTGGGGAAAAAGTAGTGTGCTTTGGAGATGTATAGCTCATGACTTGTAATGAAACTCTTTAAACATTTAGTGCATGTACTTTTATATCGAATAATAAAGAACTAGAATCTTTTTATGTGATTTCAATAATAATGTGTTTTGGAGACACATGAATCATGAAAAGTAATGCAACTCTTTTATACATTTTTTTTATTTTAACTTTGCACATAACACATTATGTTGCATAGATACTTTTTGTTTCGTTTCATTTTATTTACTTGTGCTTTTTTTTTATTTTCTGTACTTACAAGTATAACTTAAACTAAGGTTGTAAGGCTTGACGATAATCTTCTACTGCATCTGGATCTTCCACTCGTAAGACAACTGACTTTGTGCAATGCTTCGACGACACTGCTCACGTCGATGCGTTGATCAGAAGAAGACTTAACTAAATTTTATAATCACTACTATTGTTTGCTTTTGCAATTCTTGTATGTATTATAAATTCTTTTTCATATTTTCTTTATATGGATTCTAATGTAAGCACTTTTTCATTTCTTGTGTACTATTGTAATGTAAAGATTTTCTCATGTAATAAAAATGTTTACTAATCAAACACCAATCTTTTATTTTGTTTAGTATGTAAGTTTCAATTTTTGAACACTTACTATTTCAAAGTCAAAGTGCATTTAGAAAAGTCTGTTAGTTTAACGATTTGCACACTCGACATTTCAGTTATTTTCAAAGACAAAAGATTCTATACACTTGATATATTCCAAAGTACAAATAGTCTGTTGGTTTAATCTTTGTGCAGACTCAACATTACTTTACCATCAAAGTCAAAAGAGTCTGATGTTAATATTTGTACATCTTTGTAAAGTCTCAACATTCACAATTCACTTTCATAGTCAAAAGAGTCTATTACTTAGTAACTGTACACTTTTAGCAGACTCGTCATTACATTTGTAGTTTTCTTTCAAAGTAAAAGACTCCATAAGTGAATGTACTTAAAACTATGTGGGGAAATATCAAATGAAAACAAAATTTCAATACAAATTACTAGATTTATTAAAAATATTAAATCTAACATTGGAAGTTTATCAAAAATAAACTTTATAAAAAGTCAAAATAAAATATTTACTTATCACAGCCCCAATTGCATACCTAATCACACTCATGCGACAGATTTTGAACCACACAAATGCGACTTATACTAAACATCTTCAGCTTCTTCCACTTCCATCAGAGAAGGTAGCTGTACTGTTTCAGGTGACGGTGGTAGTGGCGGTGCTCTTGGTGGTATCGCATAATGTCCCCACGGAAGAGTGTTTATTCCGTCCTCCGGCATCACGTATCGTTTATCATCAAACGGAGCCAGAGATCTCTTTCTTACTACCACAGAATAAATCATATGGTATTTACTCTGGAAGCGCTGATTATCCGTACTTTTAGTTGTTTTGTTATGAAGACATTCGATGTAATCATGTACGGTTAGATCACGCAGAGCGACGGCACGATTAACACCCTTCGCACGTTTGATGGGGGGAGGGGTGATGCAATCATCATTCTCATCCTTTCCTCTGTTATTGCATGTACACCTGCCGAATGTCATACTGTACAGTTTCGCCATCAACCCGACGAACATTTCGATGGTCACTCCTCCGGCTTCGTCCTTAAACTTCCCCAAAACCCTGGCGTTACGCGCATCATAGCACATGTGATTCTGCGGGTAGTTACTAGTATCGAAGTCATCCAGGTGCGTCAGCATATCACGGTAGACGTCTCTGGTACGGATCGCGTAGACTATCCCATCAGTGTCCATGTAGAATGCTATACCATGTTTTGAATTAAAGCCGTATGATTAAAATTGCCGACTGCACAACAATGGGCTGGTGGATCATAGATGAAGATGACTCTTAAGTTCCGAGGAAGCCGAATCAAAAGAGTTACATTTGTTTTTTTCTTTCTAAACGAATAATGATATCATCCTCACCGTGACCACAATTAAATAATGACTTCAGTCACCTTCCACGTAAACGAATACAGATTACGTTCCGTGAAAACCTCACCGATATGGTGATATGGTGACGCTAGTGAATTTATTTCCAGTCTGAACGAGTGTTTAACTTTCAGAGATGACAAAGGCTAAATTTTCTGAATGCTTTTTGCTTAAACTTTAAAAATGGTCGGTTTCATCATGAAAACCAAATCAATCTTCTTATTTTTATTAGGGTTTCGTATGTTACGTCCCTTTTTCTCTCGACCTACTGAACAGATGTTTAAGATTGAGGTGTCATTTTAAAGCTTAGGATATAGCGCGTGGGCAAATCGTAATTAAAAGAGTCATATCGTTTCGGAATTTGTCCCCCTGGCCATTGTTTAATTTATAAAGGGCGCTTTAAAATGTTGACCAACTTTTATTACAAGAGCTTTAATGTGAATTGTAATTTAACATCTGATTAAACTTACCTTCAGATGATTTTTAAAGCCAGTCAGTAAACAAAAATAGATCTCTGATACTTCATAACCAACATACATGCACTTTAGGTTAGTTCCTCTCATACAGCGTCATAAAATGTGCAATTTGAGCACGGGCCACCTCGTATTAAAAAATCAATAGGGTAATCTGAGTAATATAATAATTGTTTATTATGCCGCAGCTTGGTAATAGTGTTATCTATCCTATTACGTTAAATAACGCACTCCTATCCTGAAGGCATGCTTTCCAGTTCAAATTGCCTTGGTTCAGATGTATCAATGATATGTTCTGGAGTTAGGGAGCGATCCTACTTGGTTGGAGCTGTCTGAGTTCAATGACCTCTGAGGAATGCGAGACGTCACCATGACGTCACCGGTGATGACGTCATCAATACGTCACTTCAATCCGCATCACCCTCCAAAAGTGATGTTAGTAGGAGAAGTTTCTCCTATTTTTTATTTAAAGTATGTATAAATACCCCAATTTATCTTAGAGGGCTAGGTTTCCGCCTCTGAGAAATTAATTAAACCACTGTATACATACCTAGTTTTAAATCTTCTGAATCTTAGATTTTAATATTTGTTTTACATATACTTTTTAAATTAAAAATCAAATATGAATAAGTTATTTTATAAAATAGTTTATACTCTAATTTCCTTGAAAATAGTTTTATTTATCATTATTATTTTGTTTATTGTATATTTTGTTAGTTTTTTCGTCATATTTTATAAGATACAACATGTTTACTTCAAAAATATTTACTTTTTACATTTCACTAATAGAAATGAGGAAATTAAACTACTTCTTACGTATCTCAAGTGATCATATGTGTTACTACTTTTATGAATAAGGTAAATTAAATTTGTACTTCATTAGATTTATTTTATATAAGATAGTAAGTCTTGCAAAGAAATTAATTCCATAGGCTTACATTCCGTTTTGCAAGAGACAAAATTTCAAACGTATTACAACTTCTTATATACTGCAATATAAAAAATTCATAATATTTCAAACTTAACTTTGTGGCAATCAACAGCTTTCTTATTATGTATTTAGCTCTTTTTAATCGGTCATTAGTATTTTGGGCTTGTTATTGAAATGACTTTTTTTAAATACTAAATATTTTATAGTTTTTTTCCTTCATAAACACGTTTTATTGTCATATATATGAGAGTTATATGTTCGTTCTTGAGCAGATAGTGTGGTTTTATGTAAGCTTTAAAAAGAATATATATTATATATATATATATAATATATATATATATATATATATATATATATATATATACATTCAAAATTCATAAATTTCAAAAATAAGTTGCAATAACCTGAAATCCCTATATAATTTCGGAAAAGTATATATATATATATATATATATATATATATATATATATATATTTATTTATTTATTTATATTTGTTATGATAATATTAGGTGACACAGGAGAATGTATCATTGACTATGTTAGTGATTTGTTTACTTCTAGGCTAAAATACCTTTTTAAAATCTATACAATATTTTTACTCTCCTCCTTTAACAAAGTAGGTGGCTGTTTTAATGCCTTTTTTATTCAAGATGGTTCAAATGGTTTTATATTTACTGGCAGTATTTGTTCAGACTTGTTTTTTCTCAAGATTCTTTATAGTTGTATTTAGGCAAAGTTAACACTCAACATTATAGGTAGTCTTAAAATTGTGTTTTTACATATGAGGTAGTCGGTAATGAACATATAAAAAATAATTTAATAAGGAGTAATAAGCTTTTGTAAGCCAATTTTTAGATAAATAGAAGTAATAGAATAAAAAGAAGTGGACTAAATATATTAATATAAATCCACCTGTAATATCAAAATGTTAGAGGTTTTTTATGAAGTTATTGAAATGGAAACATAAACCCATTATTTACGGTAAATATCTTCTGGCAATATGTGCAGGCGTGATATGTGCCGCCATATCACCAACGTATAACTTTCTACTTTAAATCGATTCATTTTGTTTGAAAACATACATGACTATTGCATGTTTTTAATAAGCTTGCTTAGTGCCAAAATGAGATCGCCTAAGCACATTTTAACTTGGATAAAAATTCTATAAAATTTATTTTACAGAATGTTTTCATGAGCAATGTGCTATAATAGAAATCTTTCTTTGCGTTATAAAAACTCCAATTTATATTAATTTCAAAGTAAAAATCTCTTTATAAATTAATAGTTTGGGGTATAGTCTGCTTATTTAAAGTTTTCCCACCTTTGATCATAATGTTAGAAAATAAAAAAAGAGAGCTCTGACTCCTTTAGAAGTTTTATTTAAAACAAAAATACTGTCGATGTTTACATTTAGTTCACTTTGGGAGTTTTACTTGGAGGAGTATGAAGTTGTATTTCTTGTGAGAAACAACAACTTTTACAATGAATTTTAATAGATTCCATACGTTAGTTTCAATTCCTAACACCTATGGACAAATACTGCATAAACAGCTTACCATATTAACTGTATTACTTTCCACATTAAGTAATACAGTGAACGACTGTCTCACCTTGATTAGAGAACTCCAATCTGAAACAAAAAATAAATGAACATTAAAAATGATCAACCAACATTTGCAATAAGTGAAATGTTCTTATTAACCTGAAATCCCTATATAATTTCGGAAAAATTAAAATTATGGAATATCTTTTTAATATTAAAATAAAAAGCTTATGATTGAATAATAATTTAACGTAACGATTCTGAAAGTTTTAAAGTTATTTTAAATTTTTATCATTGACGAAATAAGTACGAGAATTTGGGTAAGTTTGAGAAAACTTTATTGGTATTACAAATTTAATAATGCAGGTCAGTTGGGACAGCTCAGGAGTCACGGGAGTAATTACGGTAGCTACATCGTCTGCGTAATCCACCAGGAACAAGTTGTGTGGCATCTCGAAGCGGAACAAACCATCATAGAGACATTCCACACGTCAGGGCCGTGAATTGACCCTTGCGCCACTCCAGCAATAACCTCTTTTGTTCTCCTGCCATATTCAGTCTAGTACTTCAGCCGACGATTTCTCATTTAGTCCTTTACCACAACCTGGATGTAGTCAGGCACCCCTTAGTCTTGTTAACACCCTTCGACCATGTTTGTTGAACGCACTCTTGACGTCCAACGTGAGTAGCAGCAGGATCGACCTGACCTGATGGCATTCTGTATCAGTTTTCTGGACAGCACCAATCAATTCTCTTACGGCATTATGGGATGATTGAATCTTTCGAAAGCCGTGTTTCCTTTGCAGACCAGTCACCGGTAGTTTCAATAGGCACTTGCAACCTGGGTTTCAGCAATCTAACATAGAGTTACCCTATGGTGTTTAGGATACAGAGATTTCTAAACGCCGCGCCGACGCAGTTACCGGGTCATCTTTGACTTTGCTGGTCAGTGCCACTCTGGCTGTTTCCCAGGGTGAAGAAAACACACGTGCCATCAACAGGAATTGAACATAGTCAGCAGCAGGTTTGAATGTGTTCCTGTCAAAATCTTCTACAGAAACTCAGTAAGAATTCCATCAGGACCCGAATCTTTGTTTTTGTTCGTGGTGCCACCGCCACAAGCTACTGTTCCATGAACTCAGGGTCATCCAGAATGGATTTAGCTTTCAGGCTTTAAAGTATTCACCGTGCGTCTTTATGTCATTTGTTAGTACTTATGCTAGTTAGGCTATTTTGGATTTGTGACAGACTATAACGTATAAATTTTCTTATTATGTATTTAGCTCTTTTTAAATCGGTCATTAGTATTTTGGGCTTGTTATTGAAATGACTTTTTTAAATACTAAAATATTTTTATAGTTTTTTCCTTCATAAACACGTTTATTGTCATATATATGAGAGTTATATGTTCGTTCTTGAGCAGATAGTGTGGTTTTATGTAAGCTTTAAAAGAATATATATGTATATATATATATATATATATATATATATACATTCAAAATTCATAAATTTCAAAAATAAAGTTGCAATAACCTGAAATCCCTATATAATTTCGGAAAAGTATATATATATAATATATATATATATATATATTATTTATTTATTTATATTTGTTATGATAATATTAGGTGACACAGGAGAATGTATCATTGACTATGTTAGTGATTTGTTTACTTCTAGGCTAAAATACCTTTTTAAAATCTATACAATATTTTTACTCTCCTCCTTTAACAAAGTAGGTGGCTGTTTTAATGCCTTTTTATTCAAGATGGTTCAAATGGTTTTATATTTACTGGCAGTATTTGTTCAGACTTGTTTTTTCTCAAGATTCTTTATAGTTGTATTTAGGCAAAGTTAACACTCAACATTATAGGTAGTCTTAAAATTTGTGTTTTACATATGAGGTAGTCGGTAATGAACATATAAAAAATAATTTAATAAGGAGTAATAAGCTTTTGTAAGCCAATTTTTAGATAAATAGAAGTAATAGAATAAAAAGAAGTGGACTAAATATATTAATATAAATCCACCTGTATATCAAAATGTTAGAGGTTTTTTATGAAGGTTTTTTTATCTACACGTATTAATGTTTTAAGCAACTTTTTATACAGGCTTTCCAACTAATATACCCCGAAAGGCAAGATCACATGCACACATAAATATGTAAAACCACTTTTCAGGTTCAGGAATCACCAATAATATTTTTATTTATATCTAGAGATAAATCTATGGTTTTTTTTAACAAACTGTCTACTTTTCCAATTTACTAATCTAAAGGATAATAAATATATAAATCAATAAATTAGGATTTTAATATAAATGGAAAAATTCTAATTATGTCGGTAATTATTGATTGTCACCAAGCTTTAATAGTTCAAACAAAAACTAAAAATTAATATGTAATTACCTAACAACTCAAATATTTCTTGCGTCTAACACTGAGTTTAGTATAGAGCTTAGGATAAAATTTCATACATTTACATTTGAACGTTATAATGTTTAAACAAGTTTTTACCTAAAATCAAACAAATAACGAAATAACTAGATACTGCTATGTTGCAGAAAAAGATTAGTTGTCACGAAGCCTACCAGAATGGCGTTGTTTTGTTCTAATCGGCCATAGGTTACGCTATGAGGTGAACCTACAAGCAAACTATTTTTTGACTATTTATTTTTATATTTAAATTGAAGCCATTTATTATATTTATGAGTATAAAAGCAAACAGGTGAAATAAAAAAGTAATTTCATGTCCTAATATTATTCTTGTATCCTAATATATAGGCCTTTTGATTCGATTTTAATGAGTTTATATTAAATATTCATTTATCAGATAAGAGATTTAGTGTAGGTTTACTTGGAAAATGGTTAACATCAACACAAAGATTTAAAAACTTTTTTTAAAATAATACAAGTATAGTTTAATTTTTTATATGAATATAAAACATTTAAATTATTATTCAGAGCTACGTGTGAGTCTCGCTATAGTTTCCTTTTCCATTCTCCATAAATGAAAACCATTACTATTATGTATTAACTTAAACTTTCAAATTGTCTCAAATTGTATCAAAGTATTAAATGATCATAATAAAATATAGTAATTAATCACTGAACTTAATTTTTTATTTATTTTTTATGTACTTGGTTCTCTTTTTGAAAACTGCGAAATATATTAATTTTTTATTGTAAATTACATAAAATATTTCATTTTTATAATTAACACATGAATATTATTTTTACAACCACTATAACACCATGCCGATAACATATTAGTATACATGTTATCATCCTATTTACTCTTAACATGTCACAAATCTACAATTGATTACACAATTGTATAGTATAAAACATAAATAAACAAAAAACCTTGCAATGCAAACTCTAATGATTAGAAGCTTAGCCTAAACATGTAGAACAGAAAAGGTGCAATTGGTGGAATTCATTTAAAATTTACATTCAAAACATGAACTCAGACTAATTGGTCTGGTCCTAATTAGTCTAGCTGATGAAATCTACACAGCAGCGCTCGTATTATACTCTCATCTGCTTTAATCTCCTTGTTGAAGTTGGGTTTAATTGGTTATACAATTGTTATAGAATATAAAACTATTGTTACCGGCATCAAGCATCATACTATTGTTCATATGGCAACTAACACACTCAAAAATAAACAATTTTTATAGATTTTATCAAACAAAAAATTGCTTGGAGATACAAAAGTGAAGTGCAATAAAAAATTTAATTTACTAGTTTTATGTTATATTTTCACAATGTTTATTTTTGGTTAAAAATACAATTTTGCACAATTTTTTTATCACGATATTCTCTACAATACTTGTTTTTATGAATAAAAGAACTATAATATCTGCGTTTTTTTATTAAATCAAATTTTTAAAATAAAAGAAAATAATTTTTAAAAAATCATTTTTTTTCTTTTGTATTACTAAAAGCCAGGTTTTAAAGTTTTATTTGTTAATTTGTATCAATTATATGGATGATAGACATCGATGATGAAAAAAAACTCTTTCAAGCGAAATCTAACGTTTAAATTGAACCCTTAGGCCCTGTGGAGGGTTTATTACAGACTGACACTCCTATGGCTTTTTATGGCATCAGAAATTTCAAAAATATATTAGAAACTTTGCCAGAATGTATTAAAAATTTATACGGTTCTTTTTTCTTAATGTCTGTTGTGCTATTTCTTACAAAATATTTTAATATAGAATTTTAAGCTGATTTCCTTTTTTTTATATACATTTCACTTTGTTATAGTTACTTAATTTATTTCAAAGTAATGAGATATTTATGTAGACTTGAAAAATAATCTTACAACTCTTTATATTTATACTCACATTTTTATAGGGTTTAAGACGCAAGGGATTGACTAGCAAAATTTTTGATTAAAATTTAATCTTTAAAAAAATTCTTTTAAAAATGTATAATAGTTTGTGACTTAAATATAAAAACAAAACCAATATCATAGCTTTTTATTTAGCTTAGTTCACATCATTTTTTGTCTCAATGTCGTGTGCCAATCTGACACTACGATTGTGTGTCACTTTACTGTCAATGTCCATTGTCGAGAATAAAGCCCAGACGATCCCTTTGTTGGTGCCGCTTTCTCAGTTAATTATTTTTAATTGAATGGGACGGAACAGAAAGGTCCCACGGTAGATGAACGTCAAGTGATTAATAATTAATTAATAGCTTCTAATTGATGAAACATGAAAAGGTCTCCTCATCGAAACTATCAAACCAAATTACCTGCTGGATGCTTATTTAGTAAAGAAATACAACTAATCGCAATGTATATATTTTAATGAATAATTTTAAAATGTGCCTATTTGTTATTGTGTATTTGAGTTTTTACATTAGAGCCTTTTTCAAAATCAGGTTTTATTTTAATAAATAATATCCTATCTAAACAATCCGGTAGAATTGCGTTTTAAAAAGAAACCCTTTTTAAAAATAAGTGGGCTACACTCCTTCGATTGACCTACATTCATGCAGATGTAAAAGTAGTCTGCTTACTAACATTGCAACACAATGCAGTATAAGCCATTCATAAATCGAGATAAGCTTAGATCCCAACATTTTGTTACATGACATGTCTGTCATCACCTTCCATTCTGATGCTAATGGTAATGCTTATACACCATGGTATTATCTTAATTATTCTTTTTTCGTTAAATTTAAGTAATGATTATACTTAATAATTGTAATTTTTTGATACCATCAATAAACAACAATCGTCAATTATATTATGGGCTGTCTTCCCTTGAACTCAAGTGTTTAACTGGCCTCCAATAAGAGTAAAATAATTTGTTTTATTAAATGGAGAACTCCTGGATATTGAATATCAGTTTTCCGGAAGGACTTTTATGGTGCAGTTTTTAAATTAATAGTAGTTTATGAAGGATTGCATGATGAAGGAATTTTAAGCCACGAGTAGGCTTAAAGTTTGAACACGGGTGAAGTGTTCTAAATATCTCACGAGTGGCCTATATGCTAGACAATTGTCCCATACAGTACTTCATATCCTATAAACATATAATA
>CM061535.1:121171215-121348801 GCA_030545055.2 Neoaliturus tenellus | reverse complement strand
TGACCTGCGCCAGAACCGGCAAAACCCCACTACTAAAATCTCGTTGCATGGTGATGCAGCCCAGTCAATGAAGGTCAAAAACGGGCCAACGTCGGAACAAATTTGTAACAGTCTGAAACCTGTACCATTCGATAGTACCCATCTAAGGGGTCAAAACCCCAAAAGTCCCCAAAAATCCCCTGGTGGCATTTTGCACAGCCCCCCCTTAAAACCCCCTGGTCCCCTTATTGCATGAGTTTATAAAAACCCTTGTAGAATCGTTACCAAAAGGACTAGAGTCCTAAATTATTTTTGGTTGTATTCCTTATTAAATTGTCTACAGAAAGTGTCATTATACATTTTTAGCTAAGGTAACTCATTAGTCAGTTATTTACAGTCAAACTCAAATTTTATTAAAATTTTAAATTATTATTTTTATTTCTTTAGGTCTAAGATGAAAATACGAAGGAATTCGTAAAAGTGCTTGGGACAAAAGTTGTAGGAAATTTAATAACGAGTACATTGATATACATAATATGGTATCTACGGCCACAAAAATCTTGTAACGGCCGTCCAAAGCGAGAGCGGTGCCGGTTGCGGGCCGGCGCTGGGGTCGCGCCGGCCGCCGCAAGTCAACGGCTGTTTCGCTCATCGTGCACAATGTAGATATGAATAACTTTGACAATAACGTTGAAAGTAGTTTATCTTATAAAACACATATTATGAATATTTCTACCTTCATTCGGTCCAGGTTTTTTGACATCATGGTCTAAAAGAGAAAAAACTCAACTTTTTCTCACATTTTTTACTTTTTTGTAATTTTTCCATTAATGACTAGTTTTATGAAAAAAAATGTTCTAAAAGGGGCATTCGTATTTCACTGCAGTTAATTCCATACAATTTAAAACCTCAATAATTGAAAAATATAATAAGTAATTTTCTACTTAAGCTATTAAAAAATTACTATTCTCAATTTCCAAGGAAATTGAGGTTTTAGCTTTTTTTTATATAAAGAACAGATTATATAGCATTATTCATTGTTTGAAATAAGCCCGGAACGATGCTAAGTTTTCATTTTTAAGTCTCTAGATGTAGAAAAACACTATTTTTGCGTAAGTTTATCCAGTCATATCGTGCAATTAAGCGTCTAGAGAGAAAACTACTAAACAGTTAGTGGTCATTTTGGGTCAATGGTTTTCTTTTGGTCCCTAGATGATAGGAAAAAATTTTGATTTGTTGTGAAATGCCATATAAATCCGTAAATAAAATAAATAACCTTATTTAGACCAATCGAAGACTAACACTGCTGATTTACAAAGTATTTTCTTTCTTTTTATAAGCAGACTAATATTTTACGAGGTAGCCATGATAAAAAAGCATATTTAAAATTTATATTTAACATGTGATGCTTGGTAAAAATTTTGTTACTATATATATAGAGTTTATTTTGAATGATTTCAACCTGACTTAGAACTAACATCAGATATTTTTAACGTATGTTTTAATATATTATTCATTGAATTAAAAAAAAAAATAATAATAATAATTGGAATACCTGTATAATTGTTTGAGTTTTATTTAAAAAAGAATTACTTTTTTGATTTTTTTGTTCCATTTCAATCCACAGTACTATATACGAGGGGTGCTAGGAAGTCTGCAGACAACTTAATATTGTTACTATTTATTTAGGTAAAAAAAACACTGTTAATTCTGTTGGAAGCTAAAATAGTGTATATTATAAAAACACGCATCATGAATATTTCTACCTCCATTCGGTCCATGTTTTGTGACACCATGGCCTACAAAAAAAAAAAACCTTAAAATTTTCTCACATTTTTCACTTTTTTGTAATTTTTACCTGTAAAGGACCACACCTTTGTTATTACTGGACGTTATAACGCTATTACTTAGTGTTCACTGAGCTCGGCACACTAGGAGTTAGTAGAAAGTTTTTAATGTAAGAATAGGTTGATTTGTACATAAAAAGGCATTAGTAGATTTTAATGCTGCAAAATCTACCTCAAATGGATGAACGAGCCGGAATATAGCAGGCGTTCAAACTTTACATGGAAATCATATTAACGAAACTATGAAATGCAATAACTTTTGATATATTTACCTCTTGAGATCGGATTTGTGACATATTATTTAGAAAATACAAACTTTAAACATGACGCATGGGATGAAGTTGGCCAATGAATTTTCCCTTAAGACTAAGTGAGTCATGAAGAAAAGGTCTGCGATGGGTTTAGAATTTGAGATAGTCACATAGACATGTATTCAGTATATTGAAACGCTTACTGTAAACACTTAAACTTTGATTAAGAAATGCTACAAATTATGTTTCAGATTAATAACCTCTCAGGATTTTCAGGGAAACTCTGCGACCAACAAAACTTATAATACTTCACATTTATATAATTTTAATACGTAATAATTCTTATACATTAGCCGTCGTGTTTTACGGGCTATCAGCTAGCTTATCCATTAAATTCAAAATTTCAAAACACCTCCCTAACAAACGTGGGATTTTGATAAAATTTGGCATGCCAGTTCAAAATGAACTCTGTTAACATGAGTAGCAGGGTGATCGAACTATACCTTCGTTGTTTTATGGGGTTTTAAATCAACCAAAACAAAGTATTTTAAATATCCTTCACTTACTTATTAAAACTTCATCATTTCAGTTTAAACCATTTGAAAGAGCTAATAAAAACAAATAATTTAGTGCTTTGAATTCTTGAAATAGCTTATCTGGATGCAGAGAAAATAAAAATAAAACACAATTTAAAATACGTTTATTTTATGATAAATTACTACCGGTAAATCCCATTATCATGCTACTTTTGTACACATCTTCATTAAACTTGATATGGACTTTCAAATATTTAGGATTAAATGTTATTTGTCCAAAATGGTCCAGTCACAGCAATTTTACATATTCCTACGTCAGTAGTAAACGTGTAGACTTAAGTGATTTTTATAAACTTCATGATTATGTATACTCTTGGTTAGTTCGCAGGCATTCTGTAACGAGTACGATATATTCCTATGGCAATAGACTAATGAAAAATAAACATTAAGTTATATATATGGTACCCAAAAGATACTATACTACTCACCGACTTTGATAGAATAATGCTGCACTTTATAAAAAATATACTAACTGTGTTTTACGTAGGATTACTGTGAAGTGAATATTTGGAGGTAATAATAACTATCCTTAACTGTATGAATGTACATACAAAGTTTTATAACGATATATACAAAAATAAGCAAGATGGGATTTCATTACTTCCCATTTAATAAACATGTTTTTTTTTTATAGTATATTTTTAAATTTTCTCTGCCACCAAATGACCTATTAAAAGAATTCAAATCACTAAAATATTTGTTTTTTAAGCTCTTTAAATGTCATTGTGAAGTTTCAATAAGACAGTTGTGGAAAATGGAAAATAATGACTTTTGGTCCCTTTAAACACCTATAAAAACCCGCAGGTATGGTTCTACCGATCTGATTAGTTGAAATTAAATATTTAACGCTGATATTTGATTTGGCATTTATTTATATTTTAAATTAAAGGGATACATGCATTGAAATGGGTCTATTAACATATAAAAAAAATAGTGTTTTTAACATTTAGAGACTTAAAAAGGAAAATGTATCAGCGTTCATCAAATGTATCAAAATGTATCAAAGTAGGTTCATTGGTTATGACTTACTTCAAACAATGAATAGTACTCTATTAGCTGCTCTTAATGGATAAAAATTAAAAGCTTAATTTTCCTGGAAAATAAAAAAAAATTATCCACTAACTTTGAATTAGTGTAGGCCTAGGAAGAAAACTACTTATTATATACAGTACTTCAATTATTGACGTCTTAAATTGTAGGGAATTCAATGTAGTGTAATACAAGTAGTTTTTAGAACACCTTTTTTTTCGACAAAATAGTCATTTCAAAATAAAAATTACAAAGAAAATATAAAAAATTTGCGAAAATGTTTATTTTTTTCATATTTTTTCCATGATGCGTATGTCCCCCGAGTGCAAAAAATTGTGAAATCATTAAGTTTAATCATCCTATACAACTTTGCAAATTCATATAAATACCCAATTTATCGCACCCAAAAATGTATATAGTGCCTAAACTATAATATAAGTTAAAAAATTTAGAAATTAAAAAATGATGAATTACACTTTTTTAAATGCAATGTCACAAAACCTGGGCCGAATGAATGTAGAAATATTCATAATACATGTTTTTATACGATAAACTTTTTCAACGTAATTGTCAAAGTTATTCATATCTACATTGTGCACGATGAGCGAAACAGCCGTTGACTTGCGGCGGCCGGCGCGACCCCAGCGCCGGCCCGCAACCGGCACCGCTCTCGCTTTGGACGGCCGTTACGAGATTTTTGTGACCGTAGATACCATATTATGTATATCAATGTACTCGTTATTAAATTTCCTACAACTTTTGTTCCAAGCACTTTTACGAATTCCTTCGTATTTTCATCTTAGACCTAAAGAAATAAAAATAATAATTTAAAATTTTAATAAAATTTGAGTTTGACTGTAAATAACTGACTAATGAGTGACCTTAGCTAAAAATGTATAACGACACTTTCTGTAGACAATTTAATAAGGAATACAACCAAAAATAATTTAGGACGCTAGTCTTTTCAGTAACGATTCTACAAGGGTTTTTATAAACTCATGCAATTAGGGGTTTAGGGGGGTTTTAAGGGGGGGCTGTGCAAAATGCCACCAGGGGATTTTTGGGGACTTTTGGGGTTTTGACCCCTTAGGTGGGTACTATCGAATGGTATAGGTTTCAAACTGTTACAAATTTGTTCCGGTGTTTTAACTTTAACACTTACTTCGTATTTTGCAAGAAGAATATACCGGCTGAAATTTTTAAAACAATAGGACCAGTAAACTATCAACAAGTAAATGTTCTTTCATATTTAATGTATAGTTAATTTTTTTCTCATAAATTTTTTCTCATTGATTTTGGAGTGGTTTTGTATAATATATTTAATGATGTTGACCACTTTATAAAGAAATGTTAATTGTACGGATTTTAATTCAACTTTGTCGCTTGTAATTTTTTCCTGACCAACAATTAAAAAAAGTTTTCGCTTAGTAACTTTTCCCAGTTATAGTTGTGTATTGACATACGTTTTTGATCATCGGGTTTCCTAGTTTGATATAATGGCTAAGATATTTAAATCGTTATAATCAGAAAATATTTTGCTTTATGTTTCAGTGAATTTCGAAAATTATCAACCGTAGAGAAACGTGTAAGTAAGCGCGCGCACAAAAGCTTTAGTTGCTCATTTTGCGATTTTGCCTGCCATCAAAACACGGGTTCGATATTTTTGCTGTTTTTGGTTCGATATTTGCCTTGTGTGAGCGTTTAAGGTGTAAAATACAGTTTTATTATTTTTATTTTTATTATTTTTTTTTTAACTGTGCCAAAATTGGAATATTTGAAAACTATACATCTTACAGTTAACTTTAAATGGGAAACACCCCCTTGTTAAAAAATTTAAATATCTTAAATTGACGTTTCAAGGTCATTCCTCCCATAATATCAAATTTTAAGAAATTTTATATTTTCATCCGCCATATTGGAAATAAGTTAATGTGTGCGTAAATGATTATTTTTATGAGTGAAATGTTCGTAAACATTTTAGACATTTTTATTCTTGAGTACTTTTTATTTTATTGAATGGGTTCGAAAATATGGGCAGTTTAAGTTTTCCCCATGTTATTCTTATGGAACTAAAAAATGAAATTTAATTGCCTCTAGCTACTTAACCGGTAGGTTTCGAGAAAAACGGCAAAGAAAACAAAGGCTTAAAAATTACATAAAAATTTCAAAATTAACATAAAATAAGAAAGTTCCATAAGGAATTTTAATGTTGGCCGCCATATTGGAAAATGGTGGCTATTTACAAAATTGTATTTACTTATTTATAAACCTTTTTATTGGACGTTCCCCATTTAAAGTTTACTGTAAGATGTATAGTTTACAGGATCATTTTTTCACTCAATACTCAAATATGAAATACTATAAAAAACTCAATTTAAATTGGTAGTACATAGTTAATAAAAAATAACAAAAAACTTTCCACAAATTGATTTACAATTTAGGTTTTATATTTTTTATTGATCTACTGCAGCAGAATTAAAATTTGTCCCTGGAAGTGTGCTTAGGTCAATATGGCAACGACGTTCCAGGACGTGAAAGAGTGAGTAAGGAGTGTCATAGCTGTTAAAATTTTCATCAGACTATTTTAGTGAATCTTACTTTAGCTTGGGTATATTTTAAAATTGATTTATAAGTCAAAGTTTAATTTATAAAAAGCATTTGATTAATTATTATCACTATAATATATTACTATAATTGTTCTTGGCATAATTTCCTATAAGACATAGCCCCAAAGAAAAAAGACAAGAACTATCAATTTGGGGACAGGCAGTCAGTCGACCATTCACTATAACCAAAAATGCTGCCTTAATGATAACATATGTTTTAACTTTTTTATGGTGAAACATAAGTTTTCATTCATATATTAGTTGTTAATAAAATAACCTTCCTTTTTTATAAATACATTTTTGCTGATTTCTTTTTAATCTTGCCGTTTAACTGCTCCACCCACAAATTATACAAACATGAATATTAAAAAATTAAATACATATTTTAAAATTAAAACGAACTAAAAATATCTATTGCGTAAAGTAGACTACCAACATGAGTAAACCTTTAATGAGTAAAACTAATGCATTTACCCTAAGTCATACACTTGGAAATAACGGTGTAGTCAAAATGTGTTTGTATTACATGCACCAAGGCCACCGGTGAAGGTCTGAATTGATTTTCCTCTTTTTAAAATCAGATCTGCCTTCCATCCACCATACATTTTAAATCGCCATCGGAATGAATAAATATCGGTTACTCAACGATAGATGAAATAAAATAGCTGATTGCTGTCAAGTTGTAATAGCTGCTTGTTAACATTCGTTACCACCCGTTGGTTTTGTTACTCAAGTGTAAGAAATGAGTTTCCCATGCAAGACTTGTCTTTAAAGCAATCTTGGATTTCTCATAACTAACAGTCGCAACAACGTAGGGCCAATCATTTTACAATTACCTCTCAATCAGATTCCATTGCCGACTGATTGCCCGACAAAAGCTGATCAGTCATCAGCTGTTCCGTAGCCTTTGTTAGCTTAATGAATGTTAACTCGACTTTTTGCTTGATTTTACTATTCATCAATACTCGTATCTAAACACAACAAATACTTTAAAAACCAAACATCGTTGAAAGCATTTACAAGACATGAATATATTTTCTTTACACAGTAGCAGTGTAAATACTACGTTTTCACCAGCAAAATTACCACGAAGGATCTGATCTCAAAGGTAATGTAGTTGTTTATCGCTCATTAATGCTCAAAGATATTTCTCCCTCGAGAGGTAATTCCTAACATGTTTATTAGCGAACTGAACATTATCCCTCCTCCTTGGTTGTAACTGATGAAAATGGCGCCTACTTTGTAATATCAAGGCACTAGCTGACTTCTAAATTCGAAACCGAAAATTACACGTAAAAATACATTAAATTCATTAGCAAATTATTATGATACGGTAATGAAATGAATGTCGCGTTTGGTTATATTTTGTCCAGTTTCATTACTTCGTATTCATATTTAGTTTTTTTACTCCATGGACAATCTTGTGTGAGCAAAAGAAATTGCTGTTCACTGATTCAAGTAGAATATGCACAATTTATCAATTTGAGTCCACGCATAATTCCTTGCTGGCATTTCCAGAAGTTTAAAAAATTATTTTTAATGCTCAAAAATATTTACTTAGAGAACCAACCCTTGTACTGTACGGTCTCATCAAGTAAAAAAAAAAACATTATTTATAGCATCCAATAAAAATTTTATAGAATTAATTAATAAAAATTAAATCTTTTTAAGTTTTGTTTGATTTTCAGTGATTTGAAGTTTTTTAAAGTTAAGAGTGTAATGGTAATTTAATTACATAAAATTCTGTTAATTTTAACAGACTAAACACAAAAGTTAAGACTGTGGTACACTATTAAAGAGAAGGGTTGAGTTCATCATAATTTTGCTGAATGTAAATTGAAATATTTTTGCACTATGAATGTTATTCTTTTCATTACGTTTTTATAGTAATTAAACTCATATCAGAAGTCTCTATTGACCTGCTAAATTAATATACGATAAGGAAATTCTGACATTAACAACTGCTCATGTTGCATGTTCTGGGTTGATGTTAATTCTTTTAAAGTATAACCATATATGAAATATAATACATGTTTTAAAATAAAAGTAATAAAATAGATGTATTATATTTCATCTATGGCATTACTTTGCTATAGTGTAACCTGACATGACGGCTTTTTTACTTGTTATTGATAAGGACATGAAATTCTCCAGAGACCGAATATCCTCCCTGTACCTTTTGTAAGAATGGCCGTCATTCGTTCTCGTTCTAGGCACTCTTCATTACATAAACCCACGGGGATTCTAACTTAACTACGGACATAACACCAACTTCTTTCCCATTTTCTTCCCTTCTACACCTGTATTAGTGTTCAATTTATGGTTCGTATTTTATACTACTTGAAAAGTATTGTATATTGTATCATGTAAAGTAATATATTTTTAAGTATTTTATGGTTGTGTTAATAAAGGGTTTGAGACAATTATTTTTCAACAGTTTTCATTCATCATCGTTATTTATAAGTCTTTAATAAATATTCGATTGTTTTAAAATGTACTAATTTATATTAAGAGACACGAAGCCTATCATAATTAATATATTTTGGTTGTTTAGGATTTTGGGTCATTCTTTTAAGAGTTGGCTTACTTTCACCTTTGTATTAAACTAAATGAAAGGTTTTCTTTTAAATGTACTGTATTAATTCAACTTAGGCCTAGTAATAATTTTAACAAAGGAAAAATTACTCCACGTTGTGCCATCCCCTAATTGCTGGTAAATGTTTGTTTTGTTTTTATAAGATGGGAGCCTCGCCATCATTTTTGTAGCTTCTTTTACCCCTGCGGGTCATGAAGTCACGGGTTTTGGCTTGGGGATCCCCACTCAAAGTATGGGTTTCCCTTATATCGTGTCTATCTTTCCTCACATAACTTATTTGGTGTAGTCTATATGGACAAAAAGTGAGACTGGTCGAGATTTTAGGTTTTCAGATAAATAATGGAGTGAGATATGAAATAGCGATCCATTTCTTTTCCTCCCCGGGTTAAACGGACCAGCTGGGGGTAGATGGGTGTGTGGGGGTACAGTGGAGGAGTAGAGGGACAAAGCGATGCCTCCTCAGCCCCGGGTTACCTTCTAATTAACACATCCTGTCCGACTCAACCGCTTTGTTTTTACAATTGCCTCACTTTGCAAACGAACTCAGTTACTACGTTGCACAAACGAACTGAAAAGTTTTTGTTAACATATAAACATATGCGGTTATGATACAATTACATCAGAACAACGTAGAGGTATGGTTACAATTACTGTAATACTTTTGTAAATTCTAAATTATACGTGCTCTATTTTAACTATAAACTGCGGCTTTGGTAAAGGATTCCCGAAACTGCGTTACATAAATTATAAAATTCAAATATGCCTTTAATATTTCAATTTCAAATTAACTTATTCACATTTGTACAAAAATGTATACTTGCCAAGTTTAATATAAATTTATTAGCGAGGTCCATGTTCAATATTAAAAATATACCTTATAATAACGTATATATTTGCAGCTGTTGGAAAAAAGCACGTATAACTTTATAAAATCTATTAACTGCAAAAAGTTAAGCTATAGAAAGAAATTATAATTACAACACATGACACAAGCTTGCTGTGTGATTAAATTTCAGTGTCTTTTAATTTAAAAATGGTAAACAACATTAGCCATTAACAGACAGGGCTCGCCTGGTACTAATGCTAATGTTTGGATATTTGTGTGTTTTTTTTTGTTTTTTTTTTCGTGGAATTACAATTTAAACTTCCTTTACTGGGTTAATCAAGCTATATAAGTCATCACACACATAATTTATTTAAATCCGTCTTACGCGTGGATATCATCGGTGTGCCCTTTAATTAATTATGTATATTATGTGTATACCGTTATCAACATAACTATAATGTATTTAAACTCATAGAAAGTGTGAAATAGTATTTTACATGGATTAATATTATGTAATTTACGTCGTCGAGCGTTTCGCATAGTTGGTCCGACGAAGGTCACAGAAACGACATGCGGAATTTATGCTCTTAAATTTATAGATGCAATTTTTAGAGAAAATGAAAGTTGTAACATATTTAGTGAAATCTAGCTGGAGAGGGTTTTATGTGTTGGTATGGGTGTAAGGGAATAGAGGGATGGAGTGAGTGAGGGAGTGAGAGAGAGATAGTGAGAAAGGGAGAGAGAGCGAGAGAGAGAGACGTGTCACTTCGTCCCCGGAGGCCATAATTCTGTGTTTGTCCACTTTTGTGTGTAGAGGAAATGAACCTTTGTTATAAAATGTTTCAAAATAATTCACTGTAAAGCCATTACGAAGTGAATCCATATCCATTAAAGTTGCTAAGGGAATCTATTTATTATTAAAGTTATGTCATTGGCAAAACTCTCTGATGTATAAAATAAGAGTTTATACCCTACACTTACATAAAAAAATACAAGACGCTACAAATTTGAGTTGTTTCTTACATTTTTATGTTGATTTCTCTATGATTTAATCTTTATCTTTTTAAGTGTAAACTACTGTACTATCAAGAAAGTGGATATATTTTATTCATGAAAATGCACAAAAATATTACTTGCGAGTTCAAGTTTTATTCCTCAAAAATGCTATTAGCACGAATATTGATGGGTCGGTGTATCTGTGCTCATGGCTTTCGAGAAAAGAGGATGGACAAGGGACGGGGCGTTGTTACTTTTCTAAAAACATCGGTCTGTTGTAAATAGGTCGTCATCAAGATAAAAAAATTTTGCATTCGATCTGAGACAAAAAAAGTCAATTTTAGCGTATATTTATCGAAAGCCATGAGCACAGATATACCGAACCATCATGTGAAAGAACCTTGTTCTCTTCAATTAAATGGTTTATTGGTAATTTGAGATCGAACTTTACTACTTTGCAAAAAATACTTTTCTAAATTTTGAAGTTTTCCTTTACCACATAAAATGCCAAATAGTCATTTTATAATCTTTAAATAAAAAAAAAATCAAATCAAATGGGAAACTAAACTAAAACAAAATAATTACGTTGTAAAGATAAAAAAAATCAAATCATAAAACACAGTTCTTAATAAATAAAAATAATGTATAGCCTGCATTAAGGGACATTTGCTATTGCATTAAAAATATACAGTAAGAGGTAACTTTCATGATTTAAAATCACAACAAAAATGTTAATGGAATAATCTTTCAAAATCAACTTAGACGTATTATTAAAAAAAAAAAAAAAAAAAAAAAAAAACTTAGCAAATTACATAAACCCTTGCATAATCTTAGAATCTGCGGTTAGAATATCTGTTCCCTGAACATAAAATGTAAATATATATTATTAAAGAAAAACAGGAAGTGTTGGTAAGATAGAGTAAGAGCCAGTAGCAATTTTGATTTTGGAGAGTTTTGGAAAAAGTTTAATAAATGAGAATAAGAGTATAGTACAGTATTTTATTGTATGCCTTTTACATCGCACGTATTATTTGAGTGATGTGTTGCGCAATATAATAGCCATAACTCCATTTGTCGCTGACAGAGTTATATTCGTGCAGTCATATATCAAAATCAATAAATATACATTTACGGACAGGATTTCAGGCTACAAAAACGACTTTTATTTATTTAATTTATTTTTTTATTATTTTGGAGTATTTCATTATAATCTTTAAAGTTTGTTGTGTACAAAATGTAATTTAACCTGTTGAAGTATTATTTAATCTTGCTCGATCACGCCAATAAGCAAAATTCAAAACACAGTCACATTTCTCTAGCGGTACAACAAAAGCGTTTTGGGGTTTATTTGTTTGATTTCATTTAAGTATTTAGTTACCTATTCCAACTTCACCCCTGTGTGATAGTATATATTTTTTTAATTTATAACCAAATCAACATTAGGCAACATTCTAATGTTGACAAATAATTTGTCATTAATGACCGATTCATTTTGACATGAAAGACTATTGGGTTACATCTAATGATACTTTGAATTATTTAATTAGTTTATTCAAATCTTATCGTATCACTCAAAAATCATTTATACAATTTGTGTGCCAATTCGTTATTTAAAGTTTATAATTGAATAATTGATACTCGCCCATACTAGGCTACCTATTTAATTATCATATTTTTCTATTAAAAATACTACCTTTTATCTTTCAGAGATGGTTTAGGAAACATACCATGGTTATCATATTGATAAATTTATTGGACGATGAATGTATTACTGAATTGCTTAGGTTTGTTTTTGGATTTCTCATCTCAGTGGTAGGAAGTAACTGAAAATTTGAGAATCACTTTACTAGTTAAATAATTAATAATTGATAGTTTTCTCCCTTTTCATTGAAAAATGTGTATGATTTCTTAATTTACAAATATTTTTAGTTCTAAAGTTAACTTTAGGAGCCTTCATACTGTTAATGTTTCCTTATAATTAATATTAGTTATTCACATTAAACGTATGTTATAGAAAGGGTTTCCAAACTCCACCTGAAGAAAACTATATGTTTCGCGAATTGGCGAACTTCGGGTGGAATGAGTGGGGTATTCATTATTAGATAAACTATGTAGCACTTCCTTTAATTGAGTGAAATTGAATGAAAGTTTTTTCTTTAAAAGATATAATCATAGTAATAATCATTATGTTGTCAGAAAAAAACGTTTACTAAATGCTTGGCAGGCCAAATGAAGATGATACTTTCTTCAAACTCTTTACGTGTATCATTATCATTATCTAAGGTCCTTATGAGACCACATTGTTTTAAGACCTTAAGCACTACCAATAAATTGTACCGTGTGTAAAAACAAGCTTACATCTTATAACCAAAAGATTATTAAAACTTTTTGAGGAAAACAAAAACTTCAAACATTATTTTAAATGGTAGTAGGTTCCATGTAAAGTTAATAAAACATTTTCTTGAGAAAAGAAAAGAGACATTCGATAAATGTTAACATTAACCTAGTTTCCACCGAAAACATTATACTTTGTGTTTTCACGAGTGAATAGCTAGTTAGGCTCACTAGCTAAAGTTACTTATTGTTAAGTAATGGCGATAATTTAGTGTGGCCGACTTGATAAATCAGATCCTGTTTTAGCATAGTTTACTAATATTAATTCGTTCTACTTTGTTCCGAGAGAATTATCAATCGGATAACGTAATTAGGCATAGAGACAGGAGAAATAATGCGTTTACGCACACAGATGGCCAACCTGAAGTGTGGGACTCCCACAAAAAATCCAGTAGAATACAAAACTAGGCCTACTTTATTTTCACCCTTCAGAGCTCACCTTGAATCCGTCCCTTGGATTTTTTTTTCAAAAGATGTTGCCAGTAATCCTATTTATACAATATTCTGTGATCGCATTACTTTCTGGTCGAAATTTTATTTGCAACAACCCTATTTGTTTTCACCCTCCAGCATGTTCATGCAGACCGAGTCCACCCGTGTAGCCTCTAGGCGGAGGCGTTCCCAGCGTGGAGAAGAAAAATGTGTGTTCCGCGTCGTTAGGAACGCTCGGGTAATAAATGCAGTCAGGTTAACCGGTTTTGCCCCTCCTGTGCAGATGCGACTGAAAATAATCATAACCCGAAAACATTTAAGTCAGGAAGTAGTCCGCGTCACCTTGCCGCCGTTCCACCCAAGGTTGGACCTGCTTGATGGATCTCGCAGGACAACTGAATTATTTCTTCCATGCTGATGATACTGCCTTTTTTATCCCACAGAAATACAGTACTTAAGAGCTAGAGATAAAATCCTATGTTGCTACCAGCATTGCCAAACAGTACAGACCCTAAACAAAGACAAGCCAGTGTGGCACTAAATAAAGACAAGCCAATAAAAAACTCTTCTTTGATTTACAATGAAGGACTGCTCATGTGCTACCAGATGTAATAGCATGCCAAGAGGCCAAAAGACACAACAACTCTTCTTTGATTCGCAAAGTAGGACTGCTTATGCGCTACCAGACGTAATAGCATCCCAAGAGGCCAAATAACTTTTGATAAAAATTGATAGTTAGCTTAACTGGAAACCCCATATAGATCAACTATGAAGGAAACTAATCACTACCCTTTATGTCATCTAGCGCCTGAAACACATCAGTAACGCAGAAACCTGAAGGACTACTTACTTTGCTCTATTTGAGGCGCAAATGCGATACGAACTGATTGTATGGGGTTTATTATCTCAGGGAAACCTTCACAGGGTATAGGTCTTCAGAAAAAGGAAGTAAGCACCATGGCTGGACTTGCATTTCGTGACTCACGGCAGGAGAAATTCAAAAGGCTGAAACTCGGGCCTAAATATATTGCCGAAATATATTGCCTGTATGAAAATTTTACTAAATAAAGTGTTGCATGACGTTAATTGTGTTTTTAATTTAGTGCTTATAACAACACGTATGCGATGATCATCGAAAAAACACAATAACGACATGACTGTACTTAATGTTTATGTCAATAAAGAATATTTTGTCTTTGTCTCTGCCTTCTCCATTGACCGCAACTCTCCAGCTGCCAGCTCTCCTGCCGTGTCTAGTTGGTTCACTGACGTTCCTGTGTTCTTTTCTGGTCCTTGCCGACATCAACTTGTCCGATATCTCGCATTTGATTCCTGTGCCAAGAGATGGACAAGGATAACCCCAGTAGTTACGAGGACAGCCGGCTCGGACACTGCTCGATAGGCGGATGCGACCCTGAGTGCTGCTTTACGCTGCACTCAAGCGAACCGCATCCGGGACACTTCTTTAGTTAGAACATCTGTCCACACTTATGAGCCTTACAGAAGCACGGACTGGACTGCGGACATCATCAGTTTTCCTTTACTGAACCTTCGACATTGGCCATAATAAGCTTGCTGAGATGAGTGATGATTTTAGAAGCCTTGTCCGCCATGCGGAAGATCTGATCCCTACAGCTGAGTTTTGAGTCCTCCAAAACCCCTAGATATTTGGCGGCTCGCGTGGTCTGGATCACTTCGTTTTCTACGTTTAGCGGAACAATTATGTCAATCAGCTTCTTCATGGGGACCACAATCTCTGTCTTGCTCTAGGCGAGGGACAGTCCTTGGTCACTCATCCATTCGTTGGCAACCTAGTTGGGTTGAGTGCTTTCCTCACAGTTGTATGCTGCGTACTTAACTTGGAAATCACGGCACCTTCGTGCCCTCAAAGTTAAAGTATCTATCTGGTCTGGCTTTTACACAGGCTTTCCAAACATCCGAAATCTCCGAAGGACACCGGTAAACGGGTTGCCGGTTTCCTCCAAATTTCCTGCGCAGAATGGACTGTTCACACGCCGAGACGATTTAATTCCATCGTAAATGTTACCAAAGCCTCTGCCCAGTCCCGCCGGATGCAGCAGCAAAATCCTACTTCGGGCCTGTTCGCACCCAAAAAGGGACAGTATCCAAAATATCTGAAAACCAAATGGACTGGCCCCAATTTCCGGCTTCGCCTTTGACTTGGGATCACCCAGGACTTCGGCAAAAGATCTTTCCGTGTTCGGTTTGATCAGTATTGCATCAGTCCTGATCAGCTATCTTGTTCTTGACAAGATTATTAACCACTGATCCAGGCTGTTGAAGCTTGAGCTTTCGAGGAGTGGTCAACCATCTCAATTTCTTGTCTCAAGGCATATTGCCTTATTTTCTGGCATCCGGTTGTCCTAGCAATAATATCCCTAGTAAAAAAACCACAGTTTTTGATGGTCTTATTGACTTTACGCTGGACCAAGACGACTTATTCTATAATCTTTACCAGCACAAACGCCTCTTTCAGGGTGTATTCCACCACTTTATCAGCATCCTCAACGCTGTTGTCTAAACATCTGAAGCTCAAACTGAACCCGCAGCGGGCTACGCTTAGGAGGGATGGCACATGTCTCCCGGTCAAAGGGTTCATGGGCATCTGATGCTACTTCCAACATCGCATTGAAGAAGCTAGGCATCCAAAGAATATCTTTCTTTTTAGTAAACATTATATTCGACCTACTGCTGAGCATACTTGAGGACTTCACCCTGCAGACTTCACAAATAACCTGTTTAGAGGTGTCTGTATAATGTGTGATAATTTACAATAATGGTAATAATTTCATGAAAACCGTTTAATAATTATGTTTAATGCCAATTCTTCCCTTAAACAAATAAGAAAAGTCACTTAAACAATATCATTATAATGCTTAGCATGTGGGAAAGTTGTGATGACATTTAGCAGTTTGTAGATTTATGTATAAAAACTATTCTTCAGCAAGTTATAGTTACCTTGTTTAGTTTTCCAAAAATTGGTTTTCAATTAGATTTTACAAGGATTTACGAGGACTTAATTGGGATAAACTGTACTTATTCTGATGAATAATGTTGTGTACTTTCTGCAAATGTCATAAAAAGAGCCAATAATTTTGGTAAAACGTTTGAAAAACGGAATTTGTATAAAGAATGTCAAGAAATAAAAAAATAACATAATTGAAATATGACTGCAATTGAAAGATGGAGTGAAGTAAAACTGCCTAAATTGGGTATTTTTGCTTTCATTTTACATGAATAATAACCCCTTAAATTTTTTGACACTGACTACCAAACTCCCTGTATAATACCTAAAATAGAATAGGGCACTTCCTAGATTATTTCCTCGATACTGACAACTCATTTTATGCTCCTTTCTCTTGTCTGAATTCTATCCATTACATTAAAAGAGGAACGGATTATATACAAGTTTTCATTGCATGATTACAGGTTTCTTTTTAATAATACCTTTGATTAATCTGACCTCGGTTTACACTTGGGTTTCTTCCATTCCAATTTAATTTATAACATACGATTTTAGGGTATTTAAAGCAAGTTATAGAGGGGTTTCTTTAGGATCCTGATATAGTTTATGCATACGGTGGAGTCAGGTAGACTTACCGCTGAGCTAAGTTGTAGCGAGAAGCAAAGTGGCAAAAGTGCTTCAGCATCTATAAATATTAACTACTTGTCCTCGAAGAGATTACTCTTTGAAATCTGTTTGGTCTGAACTAGTGTACTTTTTTTAACACCTCTATAGCCCCATGGGTTTTGTTTGTATATTTACAACTAAAATAAAACTATAAAAGGTCATTAGATTAAAATTGAAATAATGTTTTTTTGGGATGTAATTTCAACACTTAAAATGTTATTTCACCCATTAGATTAAGTCTCTTTAATGTCTCATTAATCAGAATTACAATTTATGACAATTTAAAATATTATAAAATTTAAAATATAAAAAAACATCTATATGTATAAATCAGCTTATTATAATAATTTATACGAAAAAATTCTTTTAATTATTTTTTTTTTTTTTTTGCAAGTCTTAGCAAACACACCGCGCTGTAAATCGCTGTAAAACTTCTTTTTACATATTTTACAAAAATTTTTTAACGGCTGCTACATAATAATAAGACAGAGTATAGTCCCGAGAAGTTTTGAGAAATCGTACAAATAACTTGATCGGTAATGAATTGGCAATGAATTTTATTTGTGAAGTAGAACCAACCAAATTCGTAAATAAAACATGACTTCAATCTGCTAATCAAAGTGATTAAGGTAGATGTACAATCTGATGATGATGGGATTTTAGTTTGTAATGAAGGTCAGCATCATTATAAAATTATTGAATTTTGTGGAGTGCTTTACTCAATACATCAATTAACCCTGCCAGTAAGCACTCGCTATTAGAGTGACAATGACGCCTAATGACTGTGCGATTCTCGCTAATACCATTGGGTTTACTAATTCGCTACTGATATCTATCTGTTGAATCAAACAGACTCCATTTACAGTAGGTGATGTTCACCTCTAAAGTAGGCGAATGCTTATTTACAATGATAATTTCTTGGTACTGTCATATTTCATATTATAAATAAATACTGCTTTTTTCATTACACTAATATTTCATTATTCTTTTAATGCAATATTATACCAAATTATTTTCATAATTACAAACATTAAAATCATCCATTTAATTTTTAATACACTTTTAAGTTGGTAAAATAAAACCATCTCAATGATAGTAGATGCTGTGATTCATAAAAAGAGCATAATTTAATTACATTTTATATTTACCTCGTTATAGAAAATATTTACATTATACATTTTGGTAATCTATATTAGTCACAGCATGAAATAAATATAGAATATACTAAACATTTCTACAGTTGAATGTAAAGGTAAGTAATTGGAATTTTTCTAGATGTCTTACTATACAAATTAACCATGGAAATATGTTTATCTTATGGCTCGTTTAGACAGCCACAGAGTTTTAAGTATAATAAAATAATTTCAGCCTTGAGCACATCACCTAAGTCAATAAATGTAAACACTAAACTCTAGCAAATAATTGTTGATCTCTCCTTATAGAGCTTAATCCAGAGCACTAAGCCATTGCAGCCCAGCTTCACTTGCACTTTGCAGACCGATCAACCCTTCAGGGAAAGCACTCAGAGGGAACTCTGCTACTATGTTCTTCATAGTATCAACTTCGCTCCACACTAGTGATTGGTCTTGTGTCATTCCCCATTCGTACTTAAAATAATTAGATCTTCACACTCAAGTGCATAAACAATTGAGTAAAGTCCATTGCTTCTAAGTAAGATTCATACCACATACCACTACGGTCGGTCAGCAATCAAAAAGTTGTTACGACCATGGAAAGAGTCCCTGGAGGAAGTCTAGTTTGTATGGATGGTAACATTTGTTTCCATCAACTGGGACGTTGTCCCTAGAGCCTCAATTTTCAAGACCTCAATCGGCCCGTATATTTGGATAGGTAATTATAGATGGCCAGCTGTGAAGCAGATATTAGTATATGGCCTGATCAGCGCAAACCTTCGTCTTATTTCAGTTGGAGCTATATTACACAGCACGGGGAGCCAGGGTACACGAGGTGCCATGAGTGTACCACTCTCAATCTCACTACATGTTCATGAGTGCAGATAAAGTCCTGATGCTGGTGGAACGGATCTTATGGTTCTGTTTAGCTGGACGTCGGCCTCTCTGCATGCACTCCGTTTAACCCTTGGAGGAATTATATATATTATTGCGACTGTAGTGGAAGGGAGCGACCGGCTTCACTTCAGCACGGTATATTCATAAGGACGTGGTCACTCCTTTTATATAATTCCTCCAAGGTTCAACCCCACGGAAGCACAATACTCAGCAAATGAGTCTATCAGGGACAAAGCTGTGGTTCTCAAAAGTTATCTCCACCATGTGGAGCCAGCAAGGAGATGGACAATGTTAGTCCTGGTTGCTGCTGTATCTCAGCTACTGTCCTTTGTAAGTGGCCTTTGAATATGAGAGATCGATCTAAAGTGACTCCCAGATACTGTGGGTGGTCATAGTGCTTTAGTTCAACACCGTTGAGTACGATTTTTAGCTTTTGTTTGGCCAGTCTATGGTTCAAGTGGTTTTGTAAGTATTCACCCAGTAGGAATAGCATTTGATGAAGTAAAATTATTGTTACATACTTTGCATTGTTCACAAAAAATATTTAAAAGCATTTTATAGCTTAAGTGTATTTAATCAAAACTATGGAAAGTTTGTAGCTTACAACTACAATTCAAAGTCAGTACTTCCAATTGTTTAATGTAAGAATAATTTTTATTCAATTGTTGGACTAGGATATTTATCAAGGATGAGAATGAATTTTGGCATACATAATGTGAAACAAACTGGCAACGACCAATAGTTTAACTCCAGATAAATAAAATGTAACAGTAGCACAATTCTTTTAAGATGTCTTCTTGAAATATGTTGTTTTACAAAATGTATGCTATACACAAATTTACAATAGCCCTTTTGCATATGCCGGGTGTCTCACATAAGATGTCTCAGATCGATTACAGATCAACAGTTTGTCTTACAATAAATATTTAAATAAAACTATATCCCACTAAATTGACACCAAGGAATAATTTTAAAATATCTTTAAGGTTGTAAAAATACAGGGTGTCCTTAAAACTGGGGGTCACAGGTTTCAATCTTGGAATTTTCAAATACAAACATATGTTATATTATACTTAGTTTGAGGGCTATTATACATAGTAAAGGGCTATTCAATACAAACATATTGGTGGAAAACAGAATTATCTTTATTAGTTTCAAAATGGCGTCCATTTTTGTAGTCAAAACCAAAATTTATTGAATACCCTGTTATTATTTATTTTTTGTCATAAATGACTCCCGATTCACAATACTTTTTTGAAATAAGCTAAGCTTTACAATGCTTCACAAGACCACATTTATTAAAAACTAAAATTTCCAAAATTTAATATTTTTGTAAATATTTATATAAACAAAACTCAAAAATATTAAATACAAACACGTGTCATTTTGTACATCATATTAAAACTCTCGTTAAACTGAGGAACTTTGTAATTTTGACTAGTGCCATATCTCTTTTGGTTTTATAGTAATAAAGTAAAAGTATCGATGAAATTATGTGTCATGAAATTTTGATACTCTCCTATGGTACTAAAATGAAAAAAAATCAATACTAATAATTTATGTAATATGAAGATAAAGTTTGTCAACCTTGTTTATATTATTAAAAATACCGAATTAGTTTTGTTAATTCTTGCATTATCAGTGTATTACGAAGTAAAAGGTCGCCTCAGAATTTACGATCATCGTAAATAAGCCGTCAAGTTCTTTTAACACATCAATTTAGCTGCTGAAAGATTATGGATCTTTTATGATAACCCTTAAGTGGCATCAAAACTGGCTCTTCTGTAAAGCCCTAACTTATTTCTATTTTCTTTCAAAATAAGAAACCAGAAATGAATCATGTGAAGTTCCTTCGTTTTATTAGTTATTAGTCATCAGCAAATAAACAATCAGGATTTGCTAAACTTATCTTAAACACGCTGTTTCCAAACATAACGTTATCTAGAGGCACAAGACAGATTTGAAACTAGCTACAATCCGTTACAATAAATCTTGAGCCTCTGAGGATCAGAAGTTAATGTATCGGTACCGAAGTATTTCGTTGCATCAAAATTGTAAATTAGTAAACGCTCTACACGAAAATTTTTCTCTAAAATTACAAATCTGCTGATTGAAAGCTAAAGCTTACAGAAGTTTATTTAGTCTCAGGAGGAAGAGTTTAGGTGGTGATGCAAAATACTGTTATAATTGACCATCTTCACCTTTTAAACACTTGCAAAGGAATAGCTTTGAGTACAAACTAAACTGTGAAGTATAAAAAAGTACATATCTTATTTGTAAAACCATCCCGTATTTTATATTATGTGTATTTAAATCAAACATTGTTTGAAAGGTTCTGTGTAAAAAGTATGGAACAAAGAAATTTATTTTCATCTACAGTACTAAATCACAACAAAACAAATGGAAACTAGGAAATATAAGAAGAAAATTTACCTCTGATACATATGAAATGTTAAATACTTTGAGTGCCAGGCATTTTCACCGATGATGCTGAGTTGCCACTTGATTTTGTTTGGAATGACTTTTTCAGCACTGGGATACAAGGCTGCCTGATGCTGGTTATGAATGCAAAGCTTTCTACCACAGGGCTAAAAGGAATCAATTTTAACTTGTTGCTGAGACAAAGAAAACCTTTTTTAGGATAAATATTGAACTCAAACAATACTTGTAAGGAATCTTGGGCTGTAGTGTTTACCTTGAGTGACAAAAATTATAATTCTCATTCAAACCTGTCTCTTAAAATTTAAAATGTGGTGGTAAATAACCTCCAGACTGCGGTGAACCATTTTGTGAATACTTTGTCGATTAGGTTGCCCGACTGGTGAATGGCGGCTCTGCCCCCTGTGCTTCCTGCTACTTGGAGGAGGGAAAATTATAAACAAATCTTTTGAAACCGAATGTTTCCTGAAAAATTAAAAACCTCCAAAGTGGTGCCTGTGTTAAAAAGTCTGACCCACTTGTTGTGAGTAACTATTATACGTAAGACTAATAGCAGTCCAGTCCTGCTTTTGTAAAATTTTTAGATGATTTTCTGAAGCTCCTTCTGCAGTATATTAATTCTAATGACATCCTAACTAGTGGCCAGTTCGGTTTCCGAAAGATTATGTCAACCTGCGACGCTGTTTTTGCCCAGCTTAAGGAGGTGTATGGTCGACTCAACCTTTCTGACATTCTTTTGTGCCTTTTTTACGACATGACTAAGGCCTTTGACATTCTGAATCACAGTGGGTTTCTTCATAAGCTTCGAGCTCTTGGTATTTGGACCTTGGGGCTTGGTTGGCTTGCCTCTCCTCTGGATCCTCTTCTACTTAAGAGGTCATATTGTTGTCTCTCTGAAGAAGTAAGATAATGACAATGTTCTCCGAACTTGTAAGTCGGCACTTTTTCCCTCCATCAATGTGGGTGTTCCGCAGGGATCTAACTTAGGCCCTGTATTATTCCTATTATATGTAAACGACCTTCTCACTACTTTATCCACAGGAAAAAGTACGGCTTTTTGCTGATGACGTTTCACATGTTCTTTGGTCATGATCGGAGCTCTGTGATCAATAAAACACAAACAAGTTTGAATGAAATATCTCTGACTGGTGTATTAATGATTTCCTTGTTCGAAATACTGAAAAAATTAGTGACTTTTATAATAGGGAAAAGCATCAGCTACCTACACAAGTGAGCCTAAATGGAACTCCCACCAGCGCCTGTGATGGTGTCAAGTAAAATCACTAAAAACCTGGCTTGGGATAACCACGTTGAAATTATTATGTGCAAGATTAACTCTTGTCATTTATAGGTTTCATAAGCTTGTTAGCATTAAAATTTTACTTAAGATTTACTATGGTTGCTTCGACAGCCTATTCTATTTCATGTGGAGTTGTTTTTTGGGGCAGCAGTCTATTTTCCAAGAGAGTTTTCTCCTTCAAAAGAGCAATTTACGGAGGGTGTGTGGTGCCAAATGTCTCGCCCATTGTAAACCTCTTTTTAAAGAATTGGGAAAACTTAACCTATCTTCACTATTCACCATGAAGTCAGCTCTACTTGCCAGGAAAATTCCGGGAGTCATTATTACTAATAGTATAGTTCATAACTACAACACTCGAAAAGCTAAAAATATTTATGCGCTTCAAATCTCTTCAACGTTGGCTGGGAAGAGAGTCCTTATTATAATAGTGCAAAAATTTACAATAAAATTTCTAGGTCAATAACAAGTGAACCTAATTTGAAGAAATCCAAAAGCCTGTCGAAAGAATATTTGATTGAAGCTGTCTCCTACAGTTGGGAGAACATGTTCCAAGAGGCCTAATATCCTGAAAATTGACGACCACGTTGCATAAGAATATCCAGTGGGATTCTACAAAGTATCAAATAGGTAAGTATCAAGACTGGGCTAATAAATAACTTACTTCGTCTTCTGAGTGAGAAATAAATTTAAATTGCCTTGGAAGTAACTACAGTAGTGGCATGCCAAACACCAAAGCGTACAAGTAGCTACTACCTCGCAATAATCATATTCCAATTCTGTGTTTCCAACTAACAGGTTTTAATTAGGGAATTAAAAGTCGCGTGCAGACCCCAAGAGTGTACATTTCTGTAACGCACGCAACATAATATACATTTGGCCAACCGTTACTTTAAAAAATGATTAACTTATCTCATCAGCAAAACACAATTTAAAATATATTTCAGCACATATTCCTGACTAAACTTTCTATAAAAAAGAAAACAAAAGCCCTTTAAGAGAAGTTTGACTATTTACTAAAATTATTTCATTTTAAGAGACATATTTTGATTCTAGGGCTAGAAAATGGAACCGGCTAATAACTTGAAATGTAAACATGAAGCATGAAATGTCACACGTTTCGCTTGTATCGTAGCACATATTTAGATTTTTCAGTTTGTTATTGCCTAAATTTTAGTTTTCATTTATCTAAATACAAATTACCTAGGTATATATACCTCAGTTCAGTTTATTCAACATAACTACAAAGCAAATTTGTTGAATATACTAAGTTAATATTCGCAGGATCTACATACGTTAATTCATACTTACATAAGTTGTTATTTGTTATTATATTTTGTCAAAAGCTAACATTAAATGATATTGTCGGTTGGAAGATAAATAAACTGTCTAAAAGTTAAGTTTTTTTGAAAACAATTCGCTAGCTTTTAATTTTTTGATGTTGCAAAATAATTAAAAACGTTAAAGTTACCCAGTATCTTTTAACTTGTACAACACTTGTTATTAGAATGTACGGAATTCCCTTAGGACACCCAGCGTTGCCCCTGACCTACATTATTTGACCAGTACAACATAACAAACTCAACTAGGCCTAAGTTCTTTAATTTTCTTACCAAAGCAAAACTTAATTTTTAATTAAATTCATTAAAATATCATTTATAGGCTTTATGGATAGTATAATATTATTCCGGGTACAATAAGTTAAAAGGAATGATTAAAATTATCATACGGGAATATGGACAAACTAACAGTATTAATAATATGATTTAATTTATGATATAAAAATAAAAATTTCTAAGAGTTTGCAATTTGCAATATCATACTTCAACAATGTCGTTACATATTTGTCGTTTATAACTTTACCAAGTCTTTTTGGTGTATTTAACTATACAAGATATATGTAGTACTGAGACACATTTAAGAAAAAAAAAAGAAAAAAAAACATTGTGTAACATGAAAATAAAAAAAATAAAAAAATTATTAAAACTAAGTGAAAATGCAAATCTCTGAAAATATGAAAATCTCTCTATATAAAATCCACTCATTACATAATCTTTTTGGGTCTCAAACGTAAATTTGCCCTTGGAAATAAACCATCATATAAATAACATTAATTATTGACTCCTACAAACTAAATGTGATGATAAACGATCTATAGCAGTGACCTCTAGATCTTAGCAGGATTCGGAAAACAATTATACACACTGACATTCCATCACTATTTAAACAGTTCTTAAAGGGTTTATATTGCCAAAAAACTGACAATACACTTAAAACGCTAATATTACCTTTTGACAGAAAATATCTTCATAAACTTTAAGATGCGATGAGATTAAAGAAAATTAGTAATATAAATAATACTTTGGTATAGTACACGGCAAGAAACAATTTCGTGGCTGTGCAGGCGTCCGTGTCACTTTTAACGCACATTCTTGTGAGACAGCAAGCTATTAAGCTGGAGGACCTAGTCTGAAATACCCTCAGATTTTATTTCGGAAGTGCTTTCAAACACCCTAAGACTTGCTTTCTGTACAGAATAAAAATGCTACTTGGAATTGTGTTGTGGATCCCCAGCAATAATATTTCAATAATTTAACTAAAAATATTAAATTGCTTCTGTATTTACAAAGTATTCTCACAAGAAACTAAGTTACAAAACTCGCAAAATGTGAAAGACAAATACTACGTTCTTATTAGTGCTCACTATACGGATCGTATTTATGTGCTTTTCGTAACATTTTTAGTAAAATTTACATACTAAATAGTTTTAAAACTTTTACTAAAACAAATAATTTTATAATTTTTAATAATTTTATGACAAATTAACATAACTTTGAGTTTGTAGAATGATAAATAGTTTAATTTACAAAGTACAGGGTGTCCAGCTTCCACCTTTACAAACTTTTCCAGGTTATTACCCACGTCAAAATAAGCAAAGAAGTTCCTGTAAACATATGTCCTAAAATGCTTCGTTAACCCGCTAGCCGCCATTTTGTTTTTTACACTAAATAATTTTTATTTCCGTAACGGATAATTGTATTAAGTTAATGTTTGGCATGAACCTTCACTATAACAATATCCATTTTTAGTAAAAAAAATATTTTTTTCCAATGTGTGTTTTCAAAATAGCGGCCATTTAAAAGTTATCTGAAAAACAATAAATTTTATAAAAATGTTACAAGAGACAAAAAAGTTGACAAATTAAAATATCTAAACAGTGACACCGAGTTTGTAAGGATCTAACAACAAATAACAGAGTTATTGTGATTTTCCTGCAAGAAAACACTGATTTTGCACTATAATTAATGCCAATTTAGGTTATTTTCAGAGAAAAATCTCAATAACTCCGTTATTTGTTGTCGGATCCTTACAAACTTGATATCAATGTTTAGACAATTTAATTTGTCAACTTTTTTGTCTCTTGTAACATTTTTATAAAATTTACCATTTTTAAGATATTTGAGTTTAAAATCTTAAAATGGCCGCCATTTTGAAAATACACATTGGAAAAAAATACTTTTTTTACTGGAAATGGGTATTGTTATAATGAAGGTTCATGCCAAATAATAACTTAACACAATGATCCGTTACGGAAATAAAAATTATTTACTGTAAAAACAAAATGGCATCTACCGGGTTAACGAAGCATTTTAGGACATATGTTTACAGGAACTTTTTTGCTTATTTTGACATGGGCAATAACCTGGAAAAGTTTGTAAAGGTTGAAGCTGGACACCCTGTATGTGTCATATTTCACAACATAGTAATTCAAAATTTCAATCTTATCTCCAGAACGTTATTCAGTGAGGAATACCTCATTGTAGCGTATCAATTCGTTAAAAACTAATGTATCTCCATATGAGGTTAGCGATTAATATATGTCGCTTCATTTTCGTAATCAAATAATATTCCAGGATACTCATTAGAACTAAAGTTCAATTTTTTGAAGTTGAACAACTTAAGTGATATGGTTAAAACAAATGGTAATCACCAATGTTTTTTATATTTATTCATCGGTGACTAAATCAATAACCTACTAAGCGCTCCTGCAGTTTGGTGTTTACTACCTCCGGTGTATATTGGTGTAGTTTGGTGTATATTGTCGGACTACTGCATGTCCCAAACTCCAGTGGAAGCACTGGCCCTCTCTGGCTCTCATGGCCTGGATGAAAGGCACACAACAAGAACTCTTTGTTTTAAAATAGTTTCTATTTTATTATGATTGGCTGCTATAAACATTTAATTTAGAACGTTTGATTATACTAATAACCATTGCATTGGACGCGAACAACGCATGGTCTCAGCGCCGCCGAGGCTCCCCCGCCGCGCCGGGGCGACAGACAATATACCCACTCGCTCGGTATTGTTGGCGTATTATTACTTTCATCTTAGACTACTCTTCTTTATGTTTAAAGAACCTAGGCTTTATTAAATGTCCCTTCCTTTTTCTTACGTTTTGTTATGAAAGTATTAAGGGATAGATTCTATTTACAGTTCTTGATTAAAAGTAATTTGTAATAAAAAATGTGACTGTGTAATTTAAGAGTTGTTAGTAAATATTGGTTTATATTTTTTAAACAAAATATTTGTCATTGTAGTTAAAGTTTAAACCCTATTTTATGAAAAATTACAAGTTTTTTATAGTATAAAAATGCCGCATGTGACTTAAAAACGATTAGGGCTAAAAATCATTTAATTATGTCTTCCCTTAAACTATTAAATTCAGTCATTTGTTTGGTTATGAAATTCATTTTACTTAATATGTTCAATGGGTGAAATTTTTCGCTTTTATACATTTAATCCAATGAATGACATTGTGCAGTTCTTTATCATTTATTGTTAAAAAGGTAAACATTTGACCTTCAACAGAGTTTAAATCTTTCTTTTAGTTCAATTTTAGTAGTTTAGTTCATCAATATTATTTTATTTTGATCTAACGTGACATCATAAATAATATTTCATAAAAATTTTGCCCAAGATCCTAGTAAACATGAAGTAATCTAGAAAGAAATCATTTGTGTATTAATCCTAAGTATTTTATTTTCGGTATAAATATTTATATTGAATATTTTCTTACACACCTGGAAATCAGATTGTAAATATTGCAATGACAACAAATAAATTCCTCCCATGTTACCACTAATGCTCATTATTCAACAAACAATTTATTTAGTGTAATAAAAGCGTTACTAGAAGGAACATAAATGTTGAGTAAATATTTATGAAGTGTCCGCGAGGGAGCGACGTGACGTCGGGCTGGGTAACTTTTCATCTCACATCTGAGGAGGAGGGCAATCTGTAGCGGCGCGTGAGGAGGCGACCCGGTCCCCACTGTTGCCTTGTTACAAACTCGTTTTGTTTTCTATCTCAAAACCATTGAGAGTTCTTAGTTTTAAATTTATTGTTAGTCATTGCTTTTACACGCCTTTTTACTTTTTATTGTCATTACTACAATGGACCGACTGAGAATTTGATCTGAAGGAGGGCAATACATAGAGAATCAAAAACAAATGGAAACAGCCTTTCAAAGGAAGCAGGTTTCATTTTAGTAACTAAAAGTGAGAGGCTGAAATGGACAATTTACACTTATTCGGACGGAATGAAATTACCACCATTCGCTGATTTTGGAAAGGGGCTAAGCAGAAGTCCACTAGGGAGGCTGAAAAAACGCTGGATAGACATAGTGAAAAATGACTAATAAGAGTTAAGACCGAAGCCGAAGTGAAGGATATATTTTACTGGAGGCAGTGACCCCAACCCCCCCCCCCCCCATCAGTGACTTACCCATGGAAATGAGAATATTTAGGATTAATTGTAGCATTAATTTTGTAGTGGTTGACCTTTGAAGAAAATAGATCAGTCGCAAAGTTACATTTTACATCAAATTGAAGCTGTTTTCAATCCTCAAATTATTATACTCAGTAGTGTTGAGATTTATTTAATAATGATTCATTGTTTAGAGATTCAGGTATTTCTCAATATATAGAATCATATAAATATTTACATCAAAGCTTTTTAAATCGAGATTTAAATAAATGTTTTTGTAAATTTTCAATGAAACCAGTTTTAATTTATTGATTAAATTTAAGCTTTAAACTTAGACTACAATTGCATCTAATTAAGTCTTTAAAGTAGTTTGATTCTATTTCAGTAATGTGAAGTACGCATTAAATATTAAAGCATCAATAATATAAAATAATTTGAACAGTTTTCCAAAGTTTGTTTGTGACGTTTTGATTTAGAGTCAACTGTTTACTGATGAAGAATGAACTCTGATCTAATTACAAATTTTACTCTACAATAATTTGCGTTGTCAAGTGTTAAATAACCAAGAGATTATCATAAGGGTAGGTAATTTATCCTTCAGAATAACTTTCCAGCTAAATCCACTTTTGTAAAAAAAAAAAAAAAAAAACTGGAGTTTTAAGATAAAAGCTAACTTTTCCATTTTATTATTCGATTTTATACGGTCAAATGTTTCTGCTGTTCATTGTTTGAATAAGTCACCTAGGTGAATATCATTACGTATAAAATTTACATAAGTACGCAAAACTTCATAATGAGTTATTATGTAAGCGTAACTTTTTTCTTTAATTTCATGTGGATTATAAGCTAAGGACCCAAGATCCTAGTAAACAAAAAAATTTGCCTAAAATACGAAATCCTTCTTGAGCATTTGCTCTTATACTGCTTTTGTGCAAAATACATCTTGTGTTTCCAATCAGCTGATTCAAAAGCTGTAAAATAAATTCATTGCATAGGGTTTGTACTTTTTTAACTTTTTATTTAACTTTTATTTACTGGTTAAAACTGTGTCTTAAACGTTGTAACATATCTTACGATGCACCTAATTCAATGCACTACTGCATACCACAGTATTTTCTTTTAACACTCAACTCTGATTTATATTAATTTTAAACATAGCCAGTGCCACCGTGTAACATTTGTTCCTGTTGAACATTAACTTCTGCGAAAGCTGCAAAATCCACAGAGTCTCATCATTTGTCTCCCGCAATGAAAACAAACGCTCTGGTGTATTTCTTACCACATGGACTTATCAAGGAAATAAATTTTAAAAGATTTTCATTTTCCCACGTGTTTCAAAAGTATATCGTGTATACTTAAAGTAATCAGGAATACACTTAAACTTTTATTAAACTCATTTAACAAACATTGATTATAAAAAAAACCTAATCCGGCATAATCATAGTTTTAATTTATTTTTACATTATGATTTTTGCTTAATCAATAGGAATGTTGTTTTTAATAAGTTGGCGTTCAACGTTCTGAATGTTTATGAACGCTTCAAATAGATTTTTTTCAATAATTAGGGAATGAAAATATGAACGGAGTTTTGTAATAAGGTTTATACTTCATAAGCTACGAGGGTCAATGTCCTCTTTCAGGAGAAACACCTGTAGCTCCATCTTTACGCTGTCCTCAGCTCACTAATCTACTAACGGACAATGTTACAGACTAATTTATGTTTCCATGAAAAAAAACTACGCAAACCTTCTTAAATTGCGTAAAATTAAGTATTAAATGACCAAACTCTCGGTAAAAGGAGTTATGATTCATTTAATTATTTAAAGCTTTATGATCTAATATGAATCAAAACGAGTCGTTGCCCGTCGATACTCGACGGATACAGCTCCACCTATGGTAAGTGGAGCGCTAGGCAAATGGTGTGAAACATGTATTAAATGTACTTTTTAAATTATTATTTCCTTTCAATTGATTACTTGCTTTTCAATTGATTACTTGCTTTAAGTGATTAAGTAACTTAAAGTATGGTACTAAGTAATTTAAAAACCAAATGTTATTTATAAATTTTTAATCCACCAACTTAATTGCTTACCAACTATAAAATTTTACAGTTTATATGGTATAAAATTATTATTTTTTCTTTTCATTCAAAGAATAATTCGTAATAATAACATGCATTTTTAAGTACTGGCTATGATAAATCAAATTCTTCTGAAGCGTTTGCCCCTCTACTGTTTTTAGACAAAACAACTCCCGCGCATACAATCAGCTGATTGAACGCCTGTAAAATGAATTGATTAAAAATGTTTTGAAATTTCAACATTTTTAATTTACGAAAGTAAAATAACGTTAAAGTAAATCAAACCTGCTAATATAGACAAGTTTATCTTATATTTGGTACAAATTGCACGTACATTGGTCGAGTGAAAATCTCAGGCGAACTGTCCAAAGAATTCAATATGTTTGCTTTTTCCTAGGTTAAATCTCCGTAGGCATAAAAAAAAATGCCGTATGCCTAATAAAAGTTAAATTTCGTTTTTAACCGATTTAATGTAAATATTTTCTAAATACAAATAAAACCTGATAATTTTAGAAACACGTTTGTTTTGGTGCAACCCCCATGTAAATCGGCCTAGTAGAGGTCTCAGACGAACTGTCCTTGGTGTTTTTTACCTTACTGATTTAAATATACGAATGAGTCGTTGCTCGTCGATACTCGATGGATACGGCTCCATTCGAGGCAAGTGCGAAGCATTAGATGGTGCGAAACATGGATAAAATGTAAAATTTTTAAATCGCTATATTCTTTTAATTAATCAGCTGTTTTGCAAAACTAAGTATCTTTAGGCTTAGGCCAAGTACTAAACAATTCTACGGTTAAAACTTATTTAATTTTGATCCAAATATGCAACTATAAAACTGCATAATTTAAATAGTATGGATTTGTATTCGTTTTTCTGTTTATTTAAAGAATAATACATTATAATTGTTTTCATTTTGAAGTACTTGCCTAAAATACTAAATCCTTCTTGAGCATTTGCTCTTATACTGCTTTTATGCAAAATACATCTTGTGTTTTCAATCAGCTGATTCAAAAGCTGTAAAATAAATTCATTGCATAGGTTTGGACATATTTATTTATTTATTTATATTTTTTAGGATAAGATATCGTTAAAACGAATAGAAAACGATAATATAGAAACGTATTGCTTTTATTTTGTAAAACTGCATATAAATCGGTTCAGTGAAAAACTTAGACAAACTGTCCATAGGATAAAAAAATTAGCTTTTCTCCGTGTTAAATCTCCATAAGAAAAGTTAATATTTAATTTTTTACACATTTAATGTTAACATTTCCTAAATACAAATAAAAGCTGCTAATCACCAACGGTGATTTTCTCCTTACTGTTTTAAATATAAAGATTATATTTAGTTTTCTATTTGAATTTCCAGTTCAGACTGATTCCTATGTAGACACATCTAACCTAGCCGATGCTACAAAAAGTTAGTAAATAAAAAAAAACATTTAGAGTTGGTCTTTGTTTGAGTTAAAAGATGTTGAATAGGGTAAACCACTTGCCTAACATTTTATAATTATAACAAGAAACATAAAAGATAAATTATTTTATTGTTATATTTTTAAAATGATTTTTTAGAAATGATTTTTAAAATGACAAATAGCAGAAAATGTTTGGATTAAGAATGAAATTAAATATAGAAAGAAAAACATGTTGAATATCCTTCTAATGAGAACGCACATAGAACTTTTGAACGTATTGAATTCTGCCCAATGCGACAACGTGTTCAGAAATATTGACAATCAGGTTAACAAAGTAATTTTCAAAAAGAAAAAAACTCAGGAAAATAAAATACAACGGTTAATTGAACAGCAATCAAAACCCATAGAACAATTCATTATCAATAGTAGTGTGTTTTGGTCACTTTTAAAACCGGCCACGTGCCCACGGAGCCACGTGCCGCGGCAGCTGGCGCCAGCTGCCATGTCACATAGCTTCCGGTGGGGGTTAGAGGGTATATATGAGATGCTGTAGTTATATTTTATGCCATATAGGTTGGGGTGGAGATGGCGATAGTGTTGGCGTTAGGGTGAAGTGAATTTGCGCATAAAATTAAAATTAAAAGTTAGTTCAAAATTGAAATTCGTCGGTGTTAACGAAACTCTAACAGTTGAAGAAAAATTAAGAGTTAGTTCAAAATTGAAATTCAAACTTATAACTGAGATGTGGAAAATATGTCAAGGTCATCCAGAGTAAGTTTTAAAAAATTCTATCCAACTATCACCAGAAATAGTTTTAAGTTGAAGTAGTTGGTGATAGCGGGATAATTGATTCGTGCCATGGGAGAGGTGTTTATCGTTTGAAAGTTGGCGATCGAATGAGAAGCGCCGCCTAGGGAGAGGGCTTATAAAATGGCAACCTTCCCCCCACCACCCCTTCCCCCACTCCTTTAGACCAATAACCGGTTGCCGACTCTATGTGGTAAAACTGAACCAGACATGGCGGCTGCCATGGATAATTCTAACCTCAAACCTTAGTTTTGCATTGGTGAGCATGAGCCACCCCCACTCCTTTACCTTTCTTTTATATTTTTAAAACCGAACAGATGTTCGGGCAGGTGTTGGGGGCAGAAATGTTAAAATATTGGGGTGGAGATGGCAATAGCGTTGGCGGTCGGTTGAACTGAATTTGCGAATAAAGTAACTAGGGTTGAACTAAAAGTATACATAAATTAAAAGTTAGTTGAAAACTGAAATTTGACGGTGTTAACAAAACTCTTAATAGTTGAACAAAACTAAAAGTTAGTTTAAAACTGAAATTCAAATTTATAAATAGGATCTGGAAAGTATGTCAAGGTCATCCAGAGTAAGTTTTAAAAAAGCCTACCCAACTACCACCAGAAATAGTTCTAAGTTGAACTAGTTGGTGATAGTAGGATAGGTTGAAGTAACTTTTGAATTTTATTAGTGAACATACAATTAATGTGCAACAGCAGAGTTTAAACAAGTTGAACTTTTGTGATGAATTACAGAGTTGTAAATGCAAACACCGACGACGATGAGAAGGTAAATGCAGAGTCCCCAGATGATGTATTTGAAAAGCTTGAACAAATGTAACATTTCAAGTTGGTTTTCCCGTTCCATTTCCAATCGTTTAATTTCCAATTTAAATTTATCCTCTTCCATTCTAGTTACGAAGGGAACTTCATCCATCATATCCATCATGATTGTGTTAGTGTTTGAAATTTTAGTGATGTTGATAGTTCAGAAGTCGAAGACGGAATAAGAAGTGAAAGGGAGAAATGTTAGTTAAATAAAGAAGTGGTGGGGGGAAGGATGAATTACAAAGAAGTGGTGGGGGAAAGACGTTGCTCTTCATTATTACCATCAGTAGTGTCAGATGGTGCAGGAGTTAGATTTAGTAAACTGTCTTCGTCTAAACTTTCAACCTTATCACAAATAGGACAATCGTATGTTATTTCCAAATTCATTTTGATGGTTGTAAAATTATCTACAAGTTCTTGTAAAATATTAAAAATGTCTTGTAACTCTTCTTTAGAGTTTATTTCAAAACTAGAATTCATTCGGGCCAATGGAGAGTTGTTCATTGTTGGAGAGTCGGTGATGGAATGAGGATCGGCGCATAGGGAGGGGGCTTATATAATGGTGACCTTGAGCAGGCGTCTAGGGAGGGGGGCTGTCTAGGGAGGGGGCTTTTATATGGGGAACCTTGAGCTTATGATTGAATAAAATGTTTAGTTCTTCTTCTTCGTCTTTTAATTCAATTATTTGAATCGAAGTAGTTGTTTCATCCTCTTCACTCGATGAAGAAAACAATTCACCAGGATTTAAATATTGAACTACAATTCTGAACCATCTTATAGGATATTCGTCAATGATAGAAAGTAAGTTTTGAAACAATTCTTCCATCTCTTCCCTGTCAGTTATTATATGTTCAAACTTGATAAATTTGTTTTCCATGTTGTTAGTTAGAGTGTTGGAAGTGGAATGATTTAATATTATATAAAAATTAGAACTAGTGGTGGGGGGAAATCTCAAGGTCATCCAAATGAAGTTTTAAAAAAGAGTGTAAAACTGAAATTACACATTTGATGGTTCTACAGGATCGGAATACCAATCTGATCTGTATTTACATCTTTTTATCATATGTGTACAAAAATCATCTTGATGAGAATTGGTGCGTTGACAATGAGCAAGATCTAGAGGGTGAAATTTGAAACATCTTTGAGGACAACATGTATGAAAATATCTTGATTTGTAAAATTTGAAAGTTCGCAATTCCGGTGGTGGTAGTTGTTTTGTTTTGCATTTGCAATAACAAGATCCGAAGAATTCACATTTAGTACAAGCTAACCCATCCACCATCATTGGTCCTAAATCTGTACACTGTTGTTCACAACAGTAACGAGGTTTGTACTTGTATTTTTGCTCTTCCATGTTGACGCTGCGGAGTCCAGTGAAAGAATAAGAGTGTATAGTGTTCAATAGTGAGTTTTATGTACTGTGAAAAGTGGTAGGGGTAATTTCAAGGTCATCCAAATGGAGTTTTAAAAAATTATACCTTACAAGTGTAAGGATTATTAAAATTTAGGAAGTTTGTTTCTCTTTGTTTTCTTCAGACTTTTTCTCTCTCTCCGCCTTAGCCATAGCAACAAGTTCTTCTGTTGATAATGGATGTACTTCAGGAAATTTTAAAATTAATTTAGCTTGATATCCTTCTTTAGTTAATACATCTAAATCTTGGGTCATTTGTTCAACGGTGTTGTAGTCTTTTCCATAGATTTTTCCATCAAGTTGAATCATCATTCTGTACAACATTTTCTTAAATAGGTCTTGTCGTGGTGAGAGCTAAGAAGCGAATGATTATTTATACAAGTATCACATCCTTTTTATTAACTCACATTGATCACGTGATTCTTTAGTTGTAGCTTTGTCTGTCAAAAGTTATTCATTGGTAATACTTTTGGAACTTGATGTTATGTTGACCAGTTGGCGATGAAGAAGTTGTAGGTTGTGTAGAAATAAATATTTCATCATCGCAATATTTGTTTTAGTGAACATCCTTGTATTAGTAGCACTAACATCAACAGTTAAGTGATAACCACCGGTAAGTAAAACTCGCATTTCGTTAGTTAAATCTTCAAGTTGTTCAAAAGTAGTTATGGTGTTGGTATCATAAGATGCACACTTAACCTTTAGGGACATGTTGCAGTTTTATATTCAGGGATTAAGAGCGAGATGTGTACGGTATGAAAGGTAGCAGTAGACTGATGAATTTTGCAAGTACATTTCCCCTTTTATAATTATACAAAATTGGGTCAAGGTCATCCTGTGGAATTTTTAAAAAAAGCAACATATTGTAATGTACAAAGACATTACAATATGTTGCTTTTTTTATTTTTATTTTTTGTTTTGTTTTATATCATATTTATTGAAAAAACAAATACAAAGAAATATTTACAATGTTATGTACAAATTAATCAGTAGTAGGTGTTACATGAATTGTAAGTTCAGTAGAGTTGTTTCCACTGGGTCCATGTGATACCAAATAGAGTGCGCCGGGTTGAATTATACGAAGATCTTCATTTTGAAGTAGTTGTACGAAGCGCTTTGGTAAGAAGATCTGAAATTTTGCTTCATCACCAATTGTATAAGGTGCCTCGCTCAAAGTGCAATTTATAGCATCACCTACTGAAGTTTCCATTTTCTTAATAGTATGAATGATGTAGTGTTTTTCTTCTTTTAGTTCAGAACATTTCTTCGTAGGTAGAATTGATGATTTAGAATGAGCGTTGAACTGATCAACTAAACTTTGAAGTAAGTTCTGTGATGCCATATTGATGTTGTTGTTAATCTTCTTGTTAATAAGAATGTCCGTCGGAGATGTTGTCTCTTCGGAGGTTTGAGTAATACTCATGCTGTGTCATGGTAGCGCTCTCACTTTTATAATCGACACTACCCCCACCACTGACACTACCCCCACCAGTTTGTTGAAGGAAATTATTCAAGCGGTAGGCATTCTTTAAAGCGCACTGCGACCTTCGATGTTTAAAACTTTTTGATGAAATACAAAGTTCGTTGAAGTAGCATTGGAAATCTTTATCAATTATTGCATTAATCACTTCGTTGCTTGTAAATGATTGTATCCAATTTGCTTTTTCCAATCCCCTTGTGTAGATAATTTTAAACTCTTTGCAATAATGATTCATAATGTGCGGCATCATGTTATAATTAATGAAACCTTCATCCCATCTTAAGTTGTGAAAATGTTTGTTCAACCATTTGTTTGTAACTTTCGCTTTAGTTGTTAGTCTATTAAATGGTACTGGAGGTTTGAACAAATAATGATAAACTACTGATGTGTTCATGTCCAAGATTACTAATTCTTTAATAATAAAATTACCATCATTTCCTCGGAAAGCTTGAAATTCAATTATACCTCTTTTAACTTCCATTATATGTGGCGCATTAGAAAACGAAACCCGTTTATTCATGATGAAGTCTTACTAACAACTGACTTAAAAATTGAATGAGCCGATGTTTATAACAGACAGGATTGTTCTTCTTCTTTCACTTCTTGTGCCACTTCATCAATATTAAAATTGGTGTGATAGTTGTTTAATTGTCTCCACATTTCAACTTCTTGAGGTATTCTATTAAAGATTGAAGTATCCACGGGACCGTATAAAATTGGAACAAAAGGTTTTTTGTCCAATGTATCAATTAGATAGTCTTTAATTATTGCACTTGAAAATATTAGTTGTTTCAAATATCTGGTGACGGGACCGGTAGTACAACTTAAAGTATAAAATTCTTCTTTAGTGAAATATAATTTAACATTATGTGTAGTTAAATCTCTGAAGCGAACAATTTGTCCTCCACGATGTTTTACTATATCAACTTCAATATTTGATTCCAATAAACTTAATCTTGTTCTTCTTCCAAATGTGTTGTTACTTAAATAGCACTCCAAAAGATGTAAATGTTTCATGAGAGATTCCCAAGTAATTTCACTGAAAGTAACCATTTTGTTTCCATGATTTAAAATAACAATTGGTGAATAATCCATTGATTTTAAAATTCCAACTGATATACTTTTTGTCATGCATGAAGAAATTGGGTAGATAATCCGAAGAAATACTTCTGTTAAAATATTGGTTGTAATGTTAACTTCAACCTTCTTCCTTTTTACTTCTTTTTCAGCTTTTTCTCCTTCTCTCTTCTTATGTTTGTTGAATTTTAGGAACTCGTCCATTTCTCGTTCAACTTGTTTTTCTATATCTGAACTATTATCATCCATTAGAGGTGTATTTTCTTCTCCGTTAGTAGAATTCATCTTGCGAATGATGTTTCCCATACGACGGTTGAAGATAGAATGAAGTTTCTACTAATTATTTTCTCGCTTTTATATTTTTCGTAAATCCTTGAAATTTATACAATTACATAATTGTTTGTTTTGAACTTGTCTTTCACAAATGAAATTCTAACCTCAAAAATTAAAGCAGATAATTCTAACCTCAAAAATTTGCAGTTGTTGTACAATTCTTCTTAAAGTACATTCTTCACAATTCCGGTCAGCGGTGTGTAAGTAACTATTTTATCATGTAGAATTAGACAGTATGCCGAAGTTCCATCCGCTACTGGTTCTTCAAATTCCATTTCAATTTTTATATCCACACTTGATGATTTTACCGATTCATTTTGTTTTGAACAATCGATTACAATTATTGGAGCCTTGGAATAATACTGGTCAGGTGATAATAGTGGTGTATTAGTCTTTCCATAATATGACGATTGAAATCTTGCATACATATCGTATAAAATAGAAAAACGTTTTTTGCTGAACATGACATTCAAATTGTCATAGGGAAAGAATTGAGAGTTTAGGAAAACTTTACAATTCTTTATTTTACAGTGATCAAATTGACCAGCATTTGCAGTGATAACATCTTTTCGCTTAGTTTGAAAACCGAGTATTATGTACCTTGCTCGTTCCAAGTAAGTTGATGTCTTGACGGTCCATGTTTGTCGTTCTGTCTGAGGTAGTGTAGGGTATTCATGAAATTCCCAACTTCGGAATGGCATCACAATATCACGGTCAGATTTCAACTTTCTCAATAATAGGATTCTATGTTCATCAGCCAATCTTACATGAGGTACTCTCCAAACAACTTTATCCAACTGTAGTTGCCATTCCAGTTTATCTTCCGTAGTTGCAGGGTCTGCAAGTATCAAGTCCTTATTAGTTGAAGATCTGAGTAATACTAATTCTTGTTTGACATTTATTATTACCCGTTTGTAATCTTCAGCGAATCCCAAAAGCAATCGTAAAGGTACATGAAAATCAAAGTGACCGTTGGAAGCTGGTGTTATAGTGTCTTTATCGGGGGCAACCCATCCGGCGGTGACTATTGAATTCTTCTCATGCGGTGTTAATGATGTTAATCCTTTCAATGTCGTTGTTAAACCAACCTTTTTTGTTGAATCAACCGTCACCCCTGATATTTCATATCTTATTTCATCAAAAAGATATGCCATCGGGTTATTTATAAAAGGAACTGTTGAAGCAGTTTTTCCATCCAATTTTAATACCCGTCCTTCGATGTACAAGTAACTTTCACACGGTAAAGTGTAAATATCTTGTTGTTGAATGGGGATCCTTATTTCATCGTTATTGTTTAATTTTGATGAAGTGTAAGGGTTGTGCGTGTGATATTCCTTCTCCCATAGTGTTTCGTCGAACGTTGGTCCTTGAGATATATCCAGGATATCCATCGCTGTTAAGTTTCAATCCAATCTTCTGTAGAAAACGAATGTTGTCCGATGTTAACTCTTCCAATGTTGAGGAGCTACTGAGCTCCCGACTCTTCCGTTGCGGTTTAAATGATAATCCCATGTTGACTTTTATGTTGCTGCTCTGATGTGTATCCGTATAGTAATTGTTTCTCCTCTAAAGTCAACACTATGACCGTCTTGATCCAATATGTTCAGTACGATGTCTGAAATGAAACTGGTGTTTAACGGTAGGTATATCAAGTTTTGTGGCTTCTCAACAATTTTAAAACCGGGAGCCACTGTTGGATAAAATGTATGTAAAATATGTTGATTAACTCCATCTCTATACGATCCGTGTATAATGTTGCACGTGACATCGATACTATTTACTTTCAATATTGTTACAGTTGAATCACCTGAATGAGTAGTTCCAGGAGTTAAGATTTTCTTTTTTGTATCTGTAAATCCAAGTAAACTGCCAATCGACTGTTCCAAGCTGACATCAATATAATATTTTGAAGTTATTTCTGCTTTTAAAGTATTATTGTTTCCTTTAACGGTAATATTGTCTTCTCCGAGTTGTTTCTGTAATAATTGGTTTATATCATCAATTTCATAAGCTCCAGTAGGAAATGTAATTATTTTTAATTCTGAGTATTTTCCTGTAGCATCCTTAGTTTCATAATAATGTAGTAAATTATTCTTCCCTTCCGTAACATTGGGAATTGAGTTGTAGGTAGTCAAATCAAGTAATGCCGCTTCCCATAATCGTTCCTTGGATAGACGCAATGCTGGGAACAGCGTACTTTTCAATGTGGATGAATTTCCACTCAATGACACTGTATACGATGACATCTTAAAGCTGACTGACACTTTTCGCTAGAAACTCCAAACATAAATGCCCACATATTTCAGTATTGTTAGGTTGTTCTTTTTTGTAATTGTAAAAAATGTTTTTTGAGTTTCGAAAATAATGTTGAAGTTCTTTTGGCGGTGGTAGATTGCCAAAACTGTCAAAGTAGTAAACGGTTTGTCCAAGCTTTTTATAGCATACCCAATGAGTACCTGGACCATAGGTGGAATCCAAATTTACTATTCCAGTTTCATTTTTCCATATTTTAGTTGGTAATGCATCTTTCATAAAAACTCCTCGAAAGAATGGTATTTTCAAACATTTTACATAATCATTTAACTGATGATTTGTTAAGGCTTTATTTGGAATTATCAATTGACTCTTCTTATTTAGTACACACGGTATGGTCTTAGGTATAAACCTGCTCCGTTTTTTACCATTTGCCAAACAGAAGTCTTCTTTACATTTGGCTTATGAGTTCTACGACGTCCTTTTTTAATGTTTCCACCTCTTTTGGGAGCGCCTTTCTTTGCAGGTCTTCCTCTGCGACGTTTTCCACCACCTAACTTTGCTTTCGTCTTCATGGCTGTAGTTACTGCCCAAGCCGATGCTTTTTCTGCAATACTTGCGTCACTTGATTTTACTCTTTGCCAAGCTTTTTCCGCTAGAATTTTATCTGCTATTGATCTATTTGTTGAATCTTTATACTTTGAATATGCTATATCGTGTTCCTTGCAAGCTTGATCTAATTTATTAATTCCAGGATCTCCTCTTGCTAAACGCTTTGCCAACTTAGTTCCAGGTCCACAATATTGATAACCTCCGGGCAGATGTAATTCGTATGGTAAAGCGTCTATTGTTCGATTTACAACAGCACCAACTGGAATCCGTCTAAGCAGGGATAATGCAGCTGATGTTATACCACGTCCTCTCTTGCCGCTGTCTTGACGATGACTGAGCGATACGGTCTTCATTATGTTGTCTTATATAACTGGCGTGTTTACTCCACGAGATACTTTACACAAATGAATAACTTGTGCAAAATCTTTTATATTTAAAGACTTAGTTATTCAAATTAATTATATATTGATTTATAATTCTATTTTTAATCCAAGCTTCCCGTTCATCGGGTTGAATTATCACATGACTCGTTGTACTAGCTATATGATTGTGGGTATCAATAAGTAAATTGCCCACTATTCTTATTAAACAATCTAAAGTTACAGCATCTTTCGGATGTTGAGGATCTTGTAACTGCATAATACGTTTATCATTACAAGTATATGCGGTTGAATCACTTTTTGATGTTGTTATGACTTGTCCAATAGTAGCAGCATCATTTGAATCTTCACCTGGTAAAATATTAATTATTTTCTTCATCTTTGCATCATATTTGGTCCCAAAGTGTTTATCCCAAGTTATTGTTTGTTTCAATGTAACACAATCATCTTCTTCATAACCAGGATAAATATTTTTTATTCTTCTATTACGACCATCGTATGTGCCTAATCTACCACCACTTGCAATTAATGTTTGTACCATAAGAGGTACATCTGAATCTTTTATACCAAATCTTCCATTTGTTATTGTTTTATGTCCTGCATCCCATTCATCATTTTTTCTTTGCATTAAATCAAACTTTTTATTTCCATGTATAAATTTATCTCCCCGCTTTAACACGGCATCTTCATGTTTTACAAAATTTGATGTTTCCTTTTTTAATTCTTTAGATAATTGTTCCATAGTAACAGCATCTTTTGGTTGAGAACCAAACTTTACATTTGTCAATGTTTTACCATGACAATCAATTCCATTAACATCTTGTAAAATACAGTTGTCCTTGATGTATTTTAGGTTTACAGCATCACCGTCTTCCTTTGGGTATCCAATGTCATTTATAATAAATTTATAAAAAGAAAATCCATGTTCAGTTTTTTCCGGTATTATAGAATGTAAATATTCTTTATTAACTGAATCTTTATTATTTTTGGGATTTCCCACGTTGGTTATTCTATAATTTCCAGCATCATACGTTTGTCCATCTTTTAAGTTATTACCCCATTGCAATTTTAAAGTATTTGAAAGTTCAGTTAATAAGTACTCTTTAGTAATTGCATCAGAACTTTCAGTTGGTTTACCAACATTAATTATTCTATGTGATTTAACATCGTAAGTATTCTTATGTAATTTCAATGATGTTGAAGTAGCTTCTTTTACTGTCTTCAAATTTGCTCCATCAGTATCTTCTTCTGGATCTTTAACTAGTTTTAAACGTTTATTACTTATGCTATAGTCACCTTCAGGTGTTTGCGGTAATCCACTTCTTTTTCTGTCTTCTCCAACTTGCACTCCTAACGCGGAGTACCGTCCGAACTTGTCGACGCTCATGTTAGAACTGATACATCTTACGCTTGCAACTCTTTTATATCCGCGGACAATTATACAACTATACCACGATTCCTAAGTTCATCAACTAGAGCCACCCATTCATTATTCAAACCCGTATGACCGGCTTTCATGGCTTCATGCAATAGTCTCATTCGGTCAACCAATTTATTGATGTCGTTGTAGTAAATTACATTTGTATTGTATAGATTTTTCATCAATCCTTTACCAGAGGTTGAAGTATCTCCTTTACTCTTTTTACCATGTTGTTCAAGAAGTGATAAATCCATAAGTGATAAAGATTTTCTTTTCAGTGGTTGTCTCACCGCTGGTGCAGTACGTAATGTTGGCAATTTTCGTGGAGGAAACAACTTTTTTATAACGATGTTATATTTTGTTGCACGTGAACGATTAATCATTGCATCCTTTGAGTAGTTTCTTTTATGAGCGTTAGTATTTTGTAGAATCTCCTTAAAAACACTTAAATCTTTGGATGAATATCTTAGTGGTATGTTTTTAAAAATTAATTCATATAATCCTTTTGTTCCTTTATATCTATGCTCACCAATAATGATGTAATCGTCTTGTGTTATTTCAAGCTTTGAATCGCCGATCTTCAATTCATTCCCATCAATTCTTGCTCCGTATACGTGTGATCTACTCAAATTTGGGTTTGATTTCATGTCATGTAGCATTTTCATTATATATTTTCTTCCAAGAGGTCCATGTTGTAATATATCGCTACTCAATTGAGTTAAATTTGGAATAGATTGTTCAGCTTCAGGTATTGGCTGTTCTTCTTCCTTTTCAACAATTGGTTCTTCTTCTTCTTTTGTTTCTTCTTGCTCACTAGCACTTGTATATGAATCATCATCTTCTTCTTTTTTTAATGCTTGTACTTCTTGTTTAGAAACTGGTAGTAAAACATCTCCTTCATAACGAGGTTTACCAATAGTTTCTGATATCTGTTTTAAAGGTTCCGTAATAGGTTTAAATGTAGTCTCTAGAAATTCTTCTCTTTCACTTAAACCCATCCTCAATGCACGATTCTTCATCCTAATAGAATCACTGAGTGATTTTATTTCTTTTAATAGTTTTTCTTGATTCACCATGTTTACACTGTGAAGTTCAACGTGTAACTAGATGTAGCATCGGTAGTTCAACGCATAAATACAAATTTATCCAACCCTATACGATATCTACCATTTTTAATATCTTCTTCCTTCATAATAACGAGAAAGCTATATTTCTCATTCCATGCTTTGCCACACATCTCTTTAAATTTTTCAAATGGCATATCCGCATTTACATGATCATTATATATATGCTTTAAATTTGTTTCATCTTGCTTGAAGATGATCAACATATTTGCATTGTCTCTTATAAGTTGTTTTGGAATTTTACTGTATGTTTGACCAATGTAAATGCTATCAATATTATGATGTCTTCCCATAGCAAAATAATTCCTTATTGTGTCATGATTTTCACAAGAAACATCGTCAAATATAAAAATAGAAAATGGTTTTGCTTCATTTGGTTGCATAATTGTTTCACTGGCATTAAACTTGTAAAAATTTACTTCAGGTACACTTGCAAGTACTTTATCCAATAACTGATATTTTGGTTGTTGCAATGATTTTGAAAAAATGTATATATTGTTAAAACGCAATCCTTTAGGATTAGTTATAAGGTTAAAAACAACATTAGTTTTTCCACAATTTGAAGGACCAGTTATTAGACATCTTATCGTATTTGGTAGTAATTCACCATGTTTTCCATGATTTAACTTATCATTGTCAACTGTCAATTCATCAATGTTATTGATATTAAATCGATCTTTTTGTTGTACAATCTCCATCTTGTATAAAGGTTAAACACACAATGAGCTATTAAACAACTATACTAAGTCTTTTGAAGGAATCCAAGAGTCTTCACTTTTATCAAACCCTAACCACCGGACTTTAACCATATCCTTTTTCCTTTGTAAAATCTTCTCGACAAGATATACATCACCGACTGTTGATTTCAACAATTCATGTCCGTAAAATCCACCTTGAAGTAATTCACCCTTGTTATCCTTTAATAAATAGGTTTCAGGTATAGTTGGTTGCACTTTATGAATTGTAAATACTTCATTAGTCCAATTTGGTAGATATCTTTTACTAAATACACTTTTGTATTTGCTTATACGAACTTTATCGTTGACCTTGAACTTCTTTGGTTGCAATTTTTCCAATTTTGGTGTTGTATTATTTTTAATGCGTTGTAATACAATTTTGGCATTAGCACTATTTACCTGGATAGGTTTCATTCCAATGGTACGATGATATTTGTTGTTATACTGTTTTATAAGTTGTGGTAATATGTCATACCACACGTATGATCCTCTTTTTGAAAATTGTTTATACATCGCACCTTTTAATGTTCTATTGAATCTTTCAATTATTGAAGCTTTAACTTCAGAATTTGTAGAATAATGATTTATTTGATGTTTCTTCATCAAAGCTGCAAAGTCTTTATTAAAATATTCTTTTCCATCATCGGTCTGTAGATGTTTAATTTTAAATTTATTTCTTTGTATTGTGGTTTCCATAGCTTTTGTAACACTTTTACCAGTCTTATCCTTCAATGGTAAAGCGTCGGCTATTTTAGTAAAACAGTCTATAATTGTTAAAATATATTTAAATCCTTTATTTAATTTACTGTGCGGTATCATTTCAATGAGATCAGCTTGATAAAGATCATTCATTCCTTTAATGATTGTACTTCTTCTTGGAAATCTTCTTCTTGCTGGTTTATGTAGTTCATTTACAATCTTGTCCTTCACACTTTCCATCTTCAGATGTTGCTTGTACACCGCATGTAAAAATACTGATCCATAAAATAGTTTATTCTCATTTATATAGTTTGAATATAGGTCAAGGCCATTTCATATTAGTGTAAAAAAGAGGGAACATGGCATTGGGCTTGCCATGTCCCCTCTTCTTTACGGAAAGGAAAAAGGAAGAAGGTAGAGGACGAAGAATAGGTTTACTGGTCGATAGGGTTTAGAGAGTAGTGGCCGAATGGTAAAGTATTAATTTTATCTTCTAAAATATGGCGCTTGTCATCTTTGTAGCTTAATGCCCACTTTGTTTGTTTGACACTAAAAAGTTGATGATTATAACTTCTAATAGTGTTGAACGTTGCAGTTGTTTCAACATTTTCAAACAAACATCTTTTATAATGTTCAAACTGTACGTTCTTTTTCAGGAAAGAAGTTTTTATTCCTTTGGCCTTCTTCGTGACTTGATGTTCGTTCCTCTCGTTTATGTACAGTTGAAATGAATACAGTTTGGACATTAATGCTACAATTTCCATCATCGGCACACCATTTGTTTCATCTTTAAATTTTCCCAATACTTTCTTATTTCTGTCATAGTCGTAATTTGGATGATCCTTAGGATAATCGGAAAAGTCGAAATCATCTTTATATATAAAGGTGCGTAGATCTTCATACATGTCATTTGTTTTAATCCAGTAAATTAGTGCATCCGTGTCCATATATGCAATACCAATGTTCTCTCTTCCATAATAGTTAACCATCTTCTTATAATGAAACTCGTACATATGTGTTTTTGAAATATCCAAGATTGACATTCCAAGATACAAAGGACGATCCATTGTAACTGACTTCTTGTTCATGGAAATAACAACTAGATTTTCATTAATAATTATAGATGAACCAAAGTTTGGTTGTTGCACCAATTTCTGTAATTTTACTGGATCAGTTACCAATTTGATATCCTTATGTTTCCTTTTGTTTTCCAAAGTCTTGCCAAATATTGCGTTATTCATTAATTTGAAAAAATCTTTTTGAAAACTTGATGTAGCGGTGGCTCTTCTTCTTGTGTTGTTGTCGATGTAAGGTTTTAACCAACAAGATTGAGAAAATTGTAGTACTCGATTAATTTTTGTAATTCTCAATCCTAAGTCTAAAGCTTGTTGTATCATCCAGTAGTGTCCAACATATCGAGACTTGTCGGTTAAAGTCATCATTAATTTTGGCCATCTTCCAGTAGGGGAAATTTCAGTCTTCGGAAGAAGTGGTAAATCATAATGTTGATCATGAAGATGTTCAGGATATTCAAAATTAACATCAAAAATGTAACCAGTTTCACCATGCTTCGGTATATCCATTATGTTTCCAATCGATTCTGGATCTATCCATTTAAAATTATCATATGGAAGGGGATTCGACATTGCCCATCCGTATAAGTTATTTGCATCGAAATAACCTAGGAATGTTGTTGGTTTTGATGCATCATAATCGGGCAGATACTTGTTGTTCGCCTTGAAATGTCGTGTAACGCTTTGCGTCAATCCCCCTCGAACTCCTGACTCTAACATCATAACCATATCTATATCAGTAAGAAGTTGTATTTTACAATTTGTTTCTTTCAACATAGCTTGCCATGCTAATCCAGGTGAAGTGTACGAATGAAGAGGGTCCAATCCATATGCCGCAAAACATGTATTTCTAAATTCTTCCATTATATCACATAGTAAAGTTACATCCAATTTAACATAAAAATCTGAATATTCTCCCAATGTTCTAAATCCTAAATCGTTCCATACTTTACATGCATGATCATAGTCCTCTTGAGATATGTCCATGTCATAAAGTTTACTTTTGAATTCTTCTTTAGCCGGAAGTGATGTTTCATTAAATCTTTCTAAACTGTCTATGTAATCATATGGAAACACACCTTTCCGAAGTACCAAATCCAGTTTGTCGTTATTTACAATCTTCTTTGTTTCGATGAAATCTTGTTTCCTTAAATTTTCTGAAAGTTTGGATAAACTCGACGGCATAAATCTGTAGGAGTCCAAGAATCTTAGTTTCATGTTTCCAACTTCTTTGGAAAAACTTATGAACTTCTCTGAAGTTTCAGCTAACACATCGATTTTACCGTCGTCTCTTCCTAGTTCAGGTATTATAAAATGAGCATCGTACCCACTGAGGTTATGCAGAACCACAGGAATAAATAGTGGTAAACGATAGCTCAAGTTGCATTTATTACAAGCAGCACCCCTGTAATAACCTGTGAGGTGATCGTGATCTTTAACTTTATAATTCTCAATAGTAAAATCATTTTTGCATAAGAAACATCGAGTTGCATTTTCATGTTGAATTTCTTCTTCTTCCTCCATCGGTTTCATTGGTACAATATTTGTATATAATATTTGTGCATTTCCAGCTATTGAATATAAGTGATCAAGAAATATTTTTTCTACATTTTCACCACGATATACTAGAGGTTCTGAAGTTAATCCATATCTGTTTAAATGTTCTTCTGATAATGTTGATTTAACCATTAAACAAAAACTATTTGGTTTGTGCATTTGATATTTGACACTTTTTCTAGCTTCACAATTTTCATCTTCTATAGGAATTAGTGTTGATTCAAAGTCCGCATATACAACTATAGGGATACGGTATTGATGATGAACCTTTTGAAATGTAACAAATGCTCTGTTTTCCGAAGGTAAATTAATCTTTGCTTCATAATTATTGTTACATAGCCTTTTGTGCTCTTGTAACCATTCTCTTCCTTGTCTTCCTTCTCGTTGAAAATTAAAACATCTCTTGCAAATTATCTTTCTGTGTCGAGCTTTAGAAAGCTGCTTGTTAACAAGAGAGTCGAATTTCTTAATATACACATAGTGAGACACATCTCCTCGCGTTAGTAGTAGTAAATCCGTATGATCTGGTAGCTCTTCTTTTACAACACGTAAAGGATACACTTTGTTTGAACTATCTAATGCAAAAACATTGATAGATGTACCAGGATTTTTCTTCTCAAATTTTGATATATCTTTCAGTGATACAGGGTAAGTAATTCCTTGAAAATTGTACCTATGTCTTTGATTTTCATAGTGTTGGTTAGGTTTATCGAAATGATTTGGTACAAACTTAGATGTCATCGCATATCTAAAACATTCATTATCTTGATTTTTCACATTAATACATGATCTTGTATCCTTAATTCTTTTAGGCAAAGGAATGTAACTAGATCCCATTAGTCCATATCCATGTTTATGAACTCTTATATCTAATACTTCAATACTTGTAAGACTCCATCCGGATCCTCTTCCTTCGTGTTCCTGAATTTTTGTTAATATTTCTTCTATACAGTTTTCTACTATTGAATCAATGTTTGAACTTTCCATAATGGTTCGGTTTTTTGTTATGAATCCTCTTGGTGATAATTCTTCTTGTACATTTATAAACATAGCTTCTAGTAGTAAACCAAATTTAAGAAAGTTCAATCTTTTCAATTCTTCTTTTAAAGTTTTACTGATGATTGGTTTTGCTTCTCTAATAAATTCTTCTAGCTTCAAGTTTTCATTTTGAATCTTATGATGCATTACTACTTTACCGGGTAATGCAAATACTTGTAGATTCGGTAAAGTAGTTGAAGATGTTGCAGTTATTTCATCTTGTTCTTCTTGTTCTTCTTGTTCTTCTTGTTCTTCTTGTTCTTCTTGTTCTTCTTGTTGTTCTTGTTCTTGTTGTTCTTGTTGTTCTTGTTCTTGTTTTTCTTCTGGGTTGTTGTGAATTAGTTCTTTATGACAGTCTAATAGAATTTCATCGTGAAACGATTCCGAACATTTATCGCAATAATACATGTTGAGATGTTTACTCTTCGAAATTTCACCAAGAAATGAAATGGGCTCTCATGTTCCTCCTTTTATAACGGTTCCCCCACCACTATTTCATCTTCTTCACTATCCAAGGAAATCAAACATTTTGAACAAAAATATTAACCTTCTACAAACTAATTGTTCATTCGTGTTCTTTATTCCCATTGGAGTTTTAGTATATACTTCTTTATATTCAAGCTTTAACGAACTTTCCCCCACCCAACTAATTGTAGTTACTTTTAGGTGAAAATGGCTACAGCACAGACACTTGGTTAAACTAAATTTGTGCATAAATTAACTAAAGTTAAACTAAAAATTCGCATAAATTAAAAGTTAGTTCAAAACTAAAATTCGACAGTATTAAAAAAAAAAAACTCTTACAGTTGAACAAAAATAAACGTTAGTTCAAAACTGAAATTCAACAGTGTTAACCAAATTCTAACAGTCGAACAAATAGGTCAAGGTAATCCAATTTAACGCGAGAACGAGGAATAGAGCACTAAGTGGCATGTTAGTCCATTACCACAAAGTGATCTATTCCTCGCTCTCTATTCTACATCTACTTTTTTGGGTTTACTTATTTATATTAAAATGTTCAAATTTTACTATGTAGAATGTCCATTCTTGCTCTTCAACTCTTCGATTGTTTTTAGCAAATATTCGTTAGTTTTCACCAAAGTCTTCATTTTGCTACATCCAATTTCAATGGAAGGAATTATAAGTTGTAATTTTATAAGTTCAATCTTTTCTTTCTTGCGAATTTCTCTCTTTATTATGTTGTTCCTTATTTTTGCTGAAGATTTAAACTCCATGTTGTTTCTGCTAAAGCCACAATAATAAAAGTCTCTTCAAACAACCTGCATTTATACACATTCCCCCACCATTTTATAATCCCCACTCCTTTCCCCCTTCTTTATAGGATTTGAAAGGGATAAGGTGTAGGGTGAGGGAAGGGTAATTTTGTTATTACACTAGTTGTGCAAGAAAATAGCCGCCAGTGTCCACACCTTGTTCATAGCACTCCATCATAGATTGTGCCCACTGCAACATGCGGTCTCTGTCATTTGGTGTGACAAGGAAAGAATGACTATCACCATACAATATAAAAGAGTCAATTCGTACATAACATCCTGAGTCCAACCATTTATTAGCTTCAGCCATAAACTTTTCTATTGTATCAAATGGAAATTGTGGATCAATTGCTATGACTTTACGTTCTTCACTAAGTTCAACAGTATAATCATCATCGTCCTCATCATCTTCACTTTCACTGTCATTACTTAAAGTGTCTTCAGATTCTTCAAAAACATCAGAAATTTCGGAAAAATTGAAATTTTCATTCAGATAAGGAGGCATTTTGAAGCAAGAAATATTGTAAACAGCAGAGACGAAACGACAAGAGCGGCGTGTAGAAGAAAAATGAAGGGGTGACCAACGCTCGCTCCGCTTTTATAATAGTATGCAAATGAGGGGTAGGAGCTGACCGTGACCAGTCATCGACCCAAACGAGTGGGGGGAAGTACTTTTCTTACTACTTGGATGGAAGTAGGTTAGTAGGTCACGAGACTTAGAGTGTTAAAAAATAATGGGGGAGAAACACAACGCTATAACGCATTGTGTTTCTCCCCCATTATTTTTTTAGCAACAATTTGGAAAAAACTAAGTGAATTTACTGTTTACGCCCCCACCTTGTAATACGATCCTTTTTATCCCTGAGGAGAAAGTCTTGAGAATCTAAAGTGTTAAATCTCTTCTCTTTACACAAATTCTCACAAACTCTAATTTTATATTTTAAGCCGTTACATTTTGCCAAAATGTGTTGGTGGTCAACAACACTTAGAAAAAAATATTTCAAACCTTTCTTAAGCCTCTCTCCTCTGACGGATATTATTTTAGGATCGTCTTCAACGGTGGGGATTTCTGTCAGTTGTGGTTCAGAAATATGTTTCACGATATGTACACGGCAAAAACTTTCATTTTTAACACATTTCCTCCCACAAGCTGATCCTTTCTTAATTCCCCTAGTAAGCACTTCAGGGCAAGTAGTGGGACGGCTAAATGCCCTACGACGCTCTTCTTGTAATAATTGAAATTGCTCTGAAGGAGCAGGCTTAGGAGCAGGTTTGGGAGTAGGCTTAGTGGATTTAGTTTTATGATAGGTGTGGTCTTCAGGCATAGTAAGTGGTGGGGTAGGAGGCAATGGTGACAGTGGAATGATAGGTGTACTAAGACTATGAAGCAAAGTTTCAAATGAAGGGGTATTAAGACGGGGAGCTGGCTTCTGTGGAGGCGGCATGATGGTTGATGGCGGTGTGGAGTCGTTTGAAAGCGAAGTAGAAGGCGAAGGCGGTGAAAAAATGCTTCGAAGTTTAGAAGTCTTGATAGGCGGAAGAATAGTGCCAGAAGTTGAAGGTTGGGATCCAAGTTGCTTCTTGTACCAGTCAGGAGGATTTTTCAGACGAAGAGTTTTCTTTGGTGCAGTAACAGCCGTAGTAGAAGTTGAAGTAGAAGTTAAAGTAGAAGTTGTAGTTGGCAGAGATGACATGGTTGTGGCTCCAAGTTCGCAGCGTAACGTCTGGAATCAGAATGAAATGTTAGCCGCAGTCGGTGCGTCTTTTATAACAATATGCAAATGAGAGGGGTAGCAGCTGGCCAAGACTGATTATTGACCTGGGAGGTGGGGGAAAAGGGAAAAGAGAAGGTATTTATTTAAAATAATTCGCATAACTTTTGACTAAAATAAGATAACCAAATTCTTCTTTTACCAAAATGTTTGTCTTACATAGACCTTTTCAATGATGTATCGCTTGTCCAAATCCGTCAATCCGTTATCAAGCTATAGCCATTTTAATTTTTCAGGTCATGACCGGTCGTTCACCCGGAGTAGTGGGGGAAGGAGTGGGGGAAGGAGTGGGGGTAGGAGTAGGGGAAGGGGGGGGGGAATCGACTCCATTTTTTCGGGGGGGGGGAGGGGGGGGAGGGGGGGGGAATCGACTCCATTTTTTCGGGGGGGGGGGGAGGGAAGGGGGGGGGGTCATTGACCCTTCCAAAAGTGGGTCAAGGTCATTCAAGATTTATAATGATCCAAGGTGATGGGAACAGTAATACTGTTCCCACCACCCTGTTTGCCTAACGGTTCCCACTCCCAACCCACTAGTTACGTTCTGCAAGGGACATCGACGCAATTTTGTTTGGACCGTCCGGGTCTACCGTAACGGTCCGGTCCGGGTCTACCGTAACCGTGAATTCCAAGGGAAACTGGAACACCTAATGCAGAAACGCAACTCTAACCCCACCCAAACTAATCCCACCCATCATATTCCTAAACAAAATGCAAAAAAAGTCCGACTTGCGGATGTCCCACCCATTTTAAATGAAGTTCAACTGAACTTCTGAATTTACAGTTAATCTACCCCCTAACATCTAGCTGTAAGGCAAAACAAATGCACAAAACAAACATAAATTAGTAGTACCAACACATCATTATTAAAAACCAAATAATTCAACACAACCAAATAATTCAACACAACCAAATACCATCATTATTCTTAAAATTAATACACCTTAATGCTAAATACCATCATTATTCTTAAAAATTAATACACCTTAATGCTAAACCCAACTTATAACTAACATCGCAATGCGCAAATTATTTATTAAATTAAATACACCTTACAACTAAACACACACACACACACACATACCACATTGCATTAAAAAACGCAACATAGTAGAAGAAGTTCAAATATATATAGGCCTACTATATATTTGAAACTTCTTGCTGAGTCGCCAACAACCTTTCGCTATGAAAGTTTGTTGGCGACTGAAGCAAAGATATAGCTCCTATCGCTCCTCGGGTTTTCAAGGAGTGGGGGAAGTTGTTTCACTCCAGTACAGTGTTCAATCCAGTCCAATTCGCAGCAGTGTAAAAGGAAGGCGAAGGAGTGGGGAGCAGCATATGCACAGCAACGCAAAACCAAGGTTTGAGGTTAGAATTATCCATGTGCAGTAGCGCTAAAGTGAGTAATACAGGACTAGGCGCATGCGCAATAGCATAGTCACTATTCCGATCCGGAGAACTCGTTGCATGCGCAGCAGGTTTGAGGTTAGAATTATCCATGGCAGCTGCCATATTTAGTCTGGTTTCACCACATAAAGTCAACAACCGGTGGTGACCGGCCATTGACCTGGAAGAGTGGGGGAAGGAGTGGGGGAAAGAGTAAAGGAAGGGGGGGGGGGCTCCATTTTTTCGGGGGGGGGGGCTCCATTTTTTCGGGGGGGGGGTCATTGACCTTTCCGGTCGGTCATTGACCCCAAGGAGTAGGGATAGACACAGAACCCTACTTCTCTTACTACTCAGGTGAAAGTCGGTCAACCAGTCATTTGCTTGCCATCTGCCGCCATCTGGCTGGAGTTATTGCCTCTATAAAGGTGGGTAGTTTATCGCGCTACAAACATTCATTGCCTCGCATCCGCTCGGTCATCATCTCTCATTAGTTTTATGTTATGACTACTTCACTTACTAGGTTTGAGGTTAGAATTATCCATGGAATAGCCTTCGTAAATTCTAACCTATAAAATTACTACTCTGGCGTTCTGTTTCAATTTCTTTTACACTTCATTTTATATCTCAGTCTTCTTTTAACTTCTAAACTTAACACATCGGTTATAATGACTGCACAATGTTTAAAATTAAAGCTTTTGCGAACACAACACATATTACGAAGTACTTCTAAACCTTCAATTTCTAAGTGTAGAACTAATTTAAATAGAGTTAGAAAGAAGTACAGTTTTAACCCATTATACTCTTCAAAGACTTTGCAGGTTAATGTTGATGATAGTGTTATTTACAACATTTTGCATTCTATGTTACAATTCAACAACTTTGAACTTGTTACACCTATCGACTGTGTTCAACAAGTTTTTTTATTTTACCCCTACTATTCCTCATATAAGCGCTGTCACCACAATTCCTACTTCATGCTCCTCTATTCTCTTCAGCTGAGCTAAGATTTGAGGTTAGAATTATCCATGGCAGCCGCCATGTCTGGTTCAGTTTTACCACATAGAGTCGGCGACCGGTTATTGATCTAAAGGAGTGGGGGAAGGGGTGGTGGGGGAAGGTTGCCGTTTTATAAGCCCTCTCCCTAGGCGGCGCTTCTCATTCGATCGCCAACTTTCAAACGATAAACACCTCTCCCATGGCACGAATCAATTATCCCGCTATCACCAACTACTTCAACTTAAAACTATTTCTGGTGATAGTTGGATAGAATTTTTTAAAACTTACTCTGGATGACCTTGACATATTTTCCGCATCTCAGTTATAAGTTTGAATTTCAATTTTCAACTAACTCTTAATTTTTCTTCAACTGTTAGAGTTTCGTTAACACCGACGAATTTCAATTTTGAACTAACTTTTAATTTTAATTTTATGCGCAAATTCACTTCACCCTAACGCCAACACTATCGCCATCTCCACCCCAACCTATATGGCATAAAATATAACTACAGCATCTCATATATACCCTCTAACCCCCACCGGAAGCTATGTGACATGGCAGCTGGCGCCAGCTGCCGCGGCACGTGGCCCGGTGGGCACGTGGCTGGTTTTAAAAGTGACCAAAACACACTACTTAAATATTTCCAGTTCTACGTTTATATATTAGATTTAAAATGTTTCACTACTATATTATGTAAAAATATGAGTAGTTTATGATCAATACATTTAAATGAAATTTAAAAATAAAACCCGTTTATATAGGGCTTACACATAATATTTTACCATTTATTCGTATTATTTTCATATTTACTAGATTATTTGAGAACTCAATTAATTTTATAAGCGTAGAATATGTTTAATCGCATGTCAAATTTTGTTAATACATTATTTGAAAGATAATTTTTCAAAATATGTATTTATTAATAAAAAATGCAAATAAATTACTTTTAATTTATTTCACAAGTGAAATAAACAACTGTGAACAGGTTTCGTGCAATGATTAATGGCGTTTCACTATTTCGTGCGGTTCTTAATTTTTTATGAATAAATTTTATATGTTCACATTAAAATAAAGTATTTAAATACACTGTATAAACTTGTATTCATCATACATAAACGTGATTGCAATTGAAATATTATTACAGATTCAGTGGACAGGCAGTCAAAAACGTTGTTATATCAACTATTTGAAAACAAAATGTAACTGTATGTAAATTGACAAAAGAGTGTTGATAGATTATAAACATAGTATGCAAAAATTGACCACATATAAAATTTTAACTGAAATTGAAGATGTCAATTAGAAAATGAATTAAGATCAATGGTAAAAACCTTGATTTTATGTTTATCAAAACAACAACTATTTCAATTATATTAACATAACTTTAAAATACCTTTTGCAATGTTATACATATTACAGAAAGAGCTAAAAATATATGAACAAACCAGGAAACATTATGTAATATAATAAAATGCATAACTTTTACGTTTGTGTAAAAAACTGCTAGTATTAAAACACATTTAGTCTAATATGCAATAAAAGTAATAATATTAATAGCAATCTTTATTGTCCCAAACTTAACACAGTACAATACAAGTACGCAACTATACAATTAGCAGTCAAATAAAATACAAGTTACATTAACTTTCCGTGCCAGTATGACTAATACATTTTACACAAATATTTACTCTTAAAAGGTAAATATACCCCTGACGCAGCAGACCTGCGTACTCAGCGAATTTCCAAAGGAATCTGAAATTTTTTATTTTCGCCATAAATACCATAGGAATGAGTACATAAGTTTGCTTCAATGTGATGTTTTTAAACAATGTTAGTTAGGAAATATAATTGTTAGGTAATAAAATTTCGAATCGTATCAATATTGGGCACATTTTAATTTTCCCCACAAACCCCTTGGGGGTGAGTATGTAGGTTTGCGCCCTCATTGGGGTTGTAAGCAAATATCAGTTAAACCCTACCTAGTGAATGTACATACCAAATTTGTCCAAGTTATTAAAATAAATAAGCGAGATTCAGTGGTTCGTTGATTTCCTATAAGATTAACATCGGAAAACATTTTTTAGCTTTTCTCCGTAACCTGTGAAGCCAAGTTTCAAGATATAATTTTTTTGTTTTTTTTTAACTCTTTTAAATGTTTTTAGTTAAAATTGTGTAATTTTAAAAATTAAGGCCCAAATATGACAAAAACTCATTTTTTTACCTCTTTGAAACCCCATAAAACCCCGTTCCCATAACCCGAACATGCTGGTTCGCGAACTCATGAAAACAATTTCGTACCTTTATTTTGTACCATGAATAATTTTGTACCTGGTCTTACACCTTCATAACAAATTTCATCAAAATCGGAGGTCCCCTTTAAAAGTTATCAGTACCACGGACACATACATATATATAGATATATAGATATAAATATAGATATATATCTACATATATATGAAAATGAACGAATGGTGTTTTTGGCTTCTGGTGACCTCAAAATGAAAAAGTAAAGTGGTCCCGGCCCTAGGTCTTACCATGGCTACTACCGTAGGTAATAGCGTATTCCTTATAGGAAAATTCGCTAAAATACTGAGTGTCCAGATTCAACCTTTACCAACTTCTCCAGGTTATTGAACAAACCAAAATAAACACAAAAGTCCATATAAACATATGTTTGTAATGCTTCGATAAGCCGCTAAAAGCCATTTTGTTTTTAACACTTAATAACGTTCATTTTTGTAGACTAACGGGTAGTAGTTAGTATTTATATCATATTTTCCATGTAACTTTATCACACCAATGCTCATATTCAGGAAAAATATTTTCCCAAGGTGTATTTAAAAAATTACGGTGATTTAAAGATTTCAAACTAAAATTTCTCAAAAACGGAAAACTTTATCAAAATTTTACATGGCACAAAAAAGTTAACAGATTAAATTAGCTAAACAATGATAGCAGCAATGAAGTTTGCAAATATCTGACAGCAAATTACAGAGTTATCATGATTTCTGAAAGATTTTGCATTATAATCAATTTAAATTAAAGCTATTTGAATAGAAAAAACTCAACAAACCTGTTATTAGTCTACAGAGCTTTACTTGTTTTAACATTGTTTGGATATTTTTAATTCGTCGACTTTCTTGCCTTGGTAAAATTTTTATAAAACTTACCGTTTTATATTTGAGTTTGAAAATTTGTAATGAACGCTATTTTGAAAACAACAACTCGGAAAAAATTTCGTTCTTAAAATAAGCATTGGTGTGATAAAAGTACATGCCAAAATATGATCTCAGTAAAACCACCCGTTATGGTAGTAAAAATTATCAAGTTTAAAAATAAAATTGATTTTAGCGGCTTAACGAAATATTTTTGGACTTATGTTTATATGAACTTTTTTGTTTATTTTCGCTTGCTGAATAACCTGGGAATATTTTTTGTTAAGGTTGAAGCTGGAAACCATGTATAGTTAAACCGAAAAATTAAAAAAATACAAAATTAACTCTAGTTTTAGAAAATTTTTGGCCTCTATTACAAAGCCTGTTAAGATGTTCTTCTTTAAATACCATAAAAACCAATTTTTCATTTCCCAGATTTCTAACTGAATTTAAATATATTTTACCAACTGTGATGTATATATACATAAAATTAATTTTGTATTAGTTATACAGGGTGTTTCAGAACTCCCTACCAATATTTTAGGGCATTGTTCCTGGGTTGAAAACATATCTAAATATCATATTTAAATTGTCCGGAAGTCTTAAGTTACTCACACAGCCGCCATTTTGTTTTTTACACATAATAATTTTTATTTCCTTAACGGATGGTTGTATTCAAATCATATTTGGTATAAACCTTTATCATACCAATGTACATTCCCAAGAAAAAAATTAATTTTTTCCATTGTATATTTTCAAAATGGCGGCCATTTTCAATTTCCAAACTCAAATATCTCAAAATCGGTAAATTTTATAAAAATCTTACAAGACACAAAAAAGTTGCCAAATTAAATTCCCTAACCAATGGCGCCAAGTTTGTAAGGATCTGACAACAAATAACGGAGTTATTGCGATTTTTCTTCATAAAAACATTGATTTTGCTGTTAAAATGGCCTTATTTGCATTAAATTCAATGCAAAATCCGCAATAACTCCGTTATTTGTTGTCAGATCCTTACAAACTTGCTACCATTGGTTAGGTAATTTAATTTGGCAACTTTTTTGTGTCTTGTAAATTTTTTATAAAATTTACCGATTTTGAGATATTTGAGTTTGAAAATTTAAAATGGCCGCCATTTTGAAAATATAAAATGGAAAAAATTAATTTTTTTCTTGGGAATGTACATTGGTATGATAAAGATTTATACCAAATATGATCTGAATACAACCATCCGTTATGGAAATAAAAATTATTATGTGTAAAAAACAAAATGGCGGCTGTGTGAGTAACTTAAGACTTCCGGACAATTTAAATATGATATTTAGATATGTTTTTAATCCAGGAACAATGCCCTAAGATATTGGTAGGGAGTTCTGAAACACCCTGTATATACATAAGATACAAATAATACCTGTAGTGTAGTAAAATTAAGCCAAAATATGGTTGGAAAATTAAAAAAATTTTGGACAGACAATTTTTGCTGGAATGTGTTCTATGTCATCCCCTGACCTCCCTCAGAAAAGTCCCCTGAAATCCCCAGTGGGCAACATGCCCAAAAATGATGGGATGGCCCTCGTGGAGTCATAAATAAGTCTTTCGACGACCAATATGTTTGTATACATCAAATTAAAGCTCTTAAGTAGTAGAATTTAATGCCGCAAACCCCATCTCAAAAGGTTGCTTGAGTCGAAAATGGCAGCCTGTCAAACTTAGAATAAAAATGAAATTTTAATAGAAACGCTTAAAATGTAATAATATTCTAAATACTTGACTTTTTGAGGACGGTTTGCGGCAAATGTTTGCTTGTACAATTGCCTTTGCAAATAGGGATAGCTTGACATAAGCCCATCATATTACCCTTGAACCACCCTCTACATGGTCGTCCCAAAGAGGGAGTTTTGAAAATTTTTTCTTAGACCATAGCCATGCTATACATCATTTTAAAGGTCTTAATAAGGAGAGTACATAGCCGAAAACCAGACCTCATAAGGTCAAATATGTCGGAAGTTATTGCATTTCAAAGTTTTGATAATATTATTTTATTCTAAATTTTGAACGTCTGCCATTTTTCTCCCGATCGTTATATTTAGGTCGAGTTTACGGCATTGTACTCTACATTTTAAGACCTTTAATTTGATATACATAAACCTTCTGGAATGTATTCAAATTTAGTATGCTTAATATCAAAATATATTTTAACTCCTTATAGGCCAACCCCTCATTTTTGGGCATGATCCCCACATGGGATTTTAGGGGACTTTTCGGAGGAAGGTCAGGGGATACCATAGAACACATTTCAAAAGGCATTGGCTTTCCAAAAATTATTTCATTTTTCCCGACTAATTTTACTACACTACTGATATTCTCTTTTACCAAATTAGTGATGACTATAAAATATCTAACTTACAACCAACTTACAATAGAATTCTCACACAATATATATCCATTTACACGGATATCTTACTAAAATATAAAATTGAACGTAACAATAATATGATAAAATATTTTTCATCAAGTTCCTACATTCAGTAAAAATTCTACATCTTATAAATCTAATAACCGTAATTTAAGGTGTTTTAAAATGCAACTACACTTTTAACATTTCAATTTCATTTGGAATTAAGTTACCGTATATAATTGTGATCCTATATAATCAGAAGTTTTAGTGTAAAATGTATTTTCAGGCTTTGGAGCGGATAAATTATTAGTAGTTTGAAGTTTTTCTTTGTAAATGTTATTTTGTAAGGCAAAATATCCATTTATATCATGCGATAGTTTTAAACCCTTATAAGAAAATAAATTTCTTAATATAAGGGGTTTTTAGATACAAATAAGGGCCAGGAGTTATGTTCATTTTTTTGTAATAATTCTCAAAAAGGTTTCTGCTGAGTTACAATTGGTTGGATGTTGGATCAATATGTACCTGCCCAACACACAATACCATATAACAAGAGAGAAGTCCTGAGGTATGACTGAGGGGAGATAGCATGGAATGGCGAGAAGAACTATTTCAATGTGCTTCAAAAATAGTTTGGAATTTCGTCAATAGTTTCCAGGCAACGCCACAGGCATGTAGAGAATGTGCCTAGGCATCCCTGGCCTCTGGAGCCAATACCGAGCTGCTCTGATGGCCAGCTGTAATCGGCACACCCAGTCTTGCTCTGAAATATACGGTTTGTTTGATAAGTACAAGGATTTTGTGACATATGTGCCGGGTAAAATATTTAAGAGGGTTAAAAATTTTGTTTTAGCCCAAAGTTCTTCTCAAATTAATATCTATAAAGCTATTTGAATTAGTATTCTATGAAATGACATAAAAATACTCTAGTAAGACTTTATTTCATATTTTAAAAAGTTTCACATATTTATTTTGTTTAAACATTAAAAGAAAACAATTGAAAATAATCTTTAAAAATTAAACTTAAATAATAAAAATTATTAATGAATGTTAATAGAAATATTTCAAAAATCCGTTAAATAGTTTATAGTAAAGCACTTACACAAGTTGACAAATATTTAAACTAGGAGTTTTTTTAGATGTTATATAAATTGCATGGTTACCATTATTTTTCACGGATATAATCTAAAACTTCAATTAGTCTTTTAATAAAATTGTGTAACAGTTTGATGAAAGTAATACAGGAAGTTTTATTTGTGACATACACAGTTTTTTACTGCCCTGTAAGGAAGTTCTTAGAATTAGTTCGGGAAACCTGAAGTCAATCAACCACAAAGCTTGCACGTGACATAAGTCCTAATGTTTCAGTGTATTTGTGATTCTCTTCACACCATTGTTGCGACACAGCAAAACAGTAAATGGTTAACCCATGAGTCAGTAATCTGTAACCAAGATGACTAACCTTAATATTTGAATACATTTCCAAACATATCATCATTTTAACCGAATAAATTTTGGCTTGAATAGGAAGTATCGTGAAATAAATTAAAATTAAAATTAATTATTATTTTACTACATGAAACAGTACTTTTCGCAACCGAAGATGTGTTACAATAAAATGCAAAACTTTACACTATTTTGATTATTTTTTAATGAATCAGTCACAATGGACACTACTAAGAACACAAATTTTTCCTTAGTAGTAAATAAAAATGGCATTAAAACAAAATTAAAACATTTAATCCTAATCAAAGAGTTGGATAAGATCCTATTTAACTTATTTATAAGAACCTATCTATGCCCCTGTCCCTATTTTTACCAGTGAGAATCGAGACTTGTGTGAAATTTTATATGGCCTCATTAGGACAAATTTATTAAAATTTGGGGTTAAAAATTTGATTATGTTTTAGATATTAAAGCTTTAGTGGTACACACTCAGTAAACAGTAGTGAATAGTTGCAAAATCAGTGTTGACCAAGGTGCAACTCATAAAGAATCAACCGATTCCGTCAACTTCCACGCAAGCCTACCCTCCCACCAACGTTGTCACAGATCGGCTATAACTTTTAAGAGATTTACACCACAAGGTCAGGTTTGGTCGTGAGTGGGAATTGAACCCGCGCCAGCATAGACTTGTTGTTAAAATATATCCATCTTCGTTCGGACATCGTTATAGTGCAAAAATACGTAATTAAAATTGCAAATACTCTCGGTTAAGTATAATTAGGGCTTGATTTCCAATGTATAATATATTTTTATAAGAATTTATCTAGTTTTTTTTATATTTAATTTGAAGGAATAAAGTAACGAATGCGATAATATAATTGAGAAGATCTTACAATTTTTTTTTGAATTAATAAAATAACTTTCAAAATACAATGACACTTACAAATCTTTGTAAAACGAACGTTCCCCGTCTGGAAAATTACTGGGTCGAACTGCCACCTTGTGTTTAAAGCTGGACAATAAACTGACAAAACAAGTGAGCAACCATTGCTGTAATTTGCCTTATTAGTGACTTTTTGGCCAAACGTCACTAATAATCTGTCAACTGATAACTGAACCTCATAGTTAACAACTTCAACTCGAGTTTAGTTAGTAGGAAGAATAATACCATTACGTGTGAGAGAATTTCACTACTTCAATTACTAGTAGAGGTGTTAGCCGGAAGATTACTGTCAGTAGTATGAGTCACAACATTAACTGAGACCTCAGGTCTAAGTCTAGCTAACTAGCAGCAGACACCCGATAATAACACATTACAACTCACGAACATTGGCATCTTAATCTACAGTCAGTTTAGAATATATTGATATCATTTGCTAAAGTTGGTAAAATGGCAAAATATTGGTAACAATGTTATAAGTAATGTAAAATATATTTCTGTAGGTGATATTGTTTGAAACTGGACATACACTTAATATAAATTTCAAGATTCGTATTATTATGATTATTTAAAATGTTTAAAGCAAATTATACATCTTAGATTATGTAGCTTAAATCAAAAAGTGTTGCCAACATTAAATGATTTAATAAATAAGAATCTATTTAATTTATTTTGAAAATATATACATAACAAATATATTTTGGACATTTCTTAGATTATAATATATAAAATAGTTAAAATAATCCTAGTTAAAGTATAAATATCATAGATATTTCCAATATTTTGCAAGTTTTTAACGATTTAGACCTCGATTTTTGTTCGTAAAATTTAAATAAAATTTAATGATATTTATGTTATTATTTTATCATTTCAACGTGAACATAAAAGTGAAATAAAACTCGTACTACTAAAACTGACTCAATATTAAATATTTTCAGGCCTTGAATCTGTATCCCCAATAAATTGTACAAAGTGGTGCCACTAAGTTTTCTATTTCGATGGATCGAAGTTAGAACAATACTAGAATATTACCAATTCACTTATTAAAAACAGACATTTCACATAACTTTATTACTGGATATAGATTGATTGATAGAAAATAATCATATTTGATATTGCCTTCATGCAGTAAAGCCCAATCAAATAAAAAGCTATTACGTCTGAACACAAATCCAACATCAAAGGTTTTAGTAATTTACTTAGCTAAAATTTTTATCATGTTACGGCTAGAATGTCACAGGTGGATAGCTGGCAGTTTGGTAAAATCTATCAAGTATTGTGGTTTAATTATTACTTGCTGTAGTTAATCCCACTCAATCTGGTATAAAATATTATATAATTTAGTCAATTGTGTATAAGCAAATATAAAAAAGACCAAAAGTAAAAATGTTAAATGTTTGTATGAATGAAGATATTTCATTTTAATGGAAACAACCCTTTTCATAAGTGATTTTTAAGACTCACTTAACTATATATTATAAATATCTAAATAAAATTCTATATCTTAGAGTATGGATAAAGATTGAAAAAAATTCTTGAAAAAAACTCTGCCTAAGTAGGCTCCTACCTAAGGTAGGGATTCCAAAAATTTAAATTTACCTTTTACTTTTATAAAAATACTACTTCGTAAAATATATGATATACTCACTGAGCTTAGTTAGTATTTTTTATTATTTTTTACTTATATGTAAACTATTTCTTATTATATAGAATATTATTAGAAATAATTTTAATATGTTGTTCATTAAACAAATTGAAATTAATTAAAAACGTCATTTTATTTATAAGATTTATTTTACCAGACTTCAAATCTAAACATTTTGAATACAAAAATTTACTTGGATGTTTCCAAAATTAAGTGAAATTAAAAAAGAATTATCTATTTATGTCACTTTTTTTAGATACCGTTTACTACTTAGTTATTAAAACCCTAAAGTTAAGTAGTTACTATGATATCATTTGATTGAGTATACATAATAGGAAACGAAATGACATCTTAAAGATATCATTAAATAGTGTAAGAATTAACTACTCTCACAAAGATAATTTTGTGACCGTTGTAAAAGCAGTTTACTTTGTGCCGTGCCTCATCACATAACCGATTACTATGTGTCACATCAATTCAAGTGACCGATTGCTCTGTGCCGTGTCAAGTCACATGACCGATTGCTCTGTGCCGTGTCAAGTCACATGACTGATTGCTCTATGCCACGTCAAGTCACATGACTGATTGCTCTGTGCCACGTCAAGTCACATGACTAATTGCTCTGTGCCACGTTAAGTCAAATGACTGATTGCTCTGTGCCGTGTCAAGTCACATTAATGATTGCTCTGTGCCGTGTCAAGTCACATTGCTGATTGCTCTGTGCCACGTCAAGTCACGTGACCGATTGCTCTGTGCCACGTCAAGTCATGTGACCGATTGCTCTGTGCTACGTCAAGTCACGTGACGATTGCTCTGTGCCACGTCAAGTCACAACACCGAGTGCTCTGTGCCGTGTCAAGTCACATGACTGATTGCTCTGTGCCACGTAAAGTCACGTGACCGAGTGCTCTGTGCCGTGTCAAGTCACATGACTGATTGCTCTGTGCCACGTAAAGTCACGTGACCGATTGCTCTGTGCCGTGTCAAGTCACATGACTGATTGCTCTGTGCCACGTAAAGTCTCGTGAACGATTGCTCTGTGCCACGTCAAGACACAACACCAAGTGCTCTGTGCCATGTCAAGTCACAGACCGATTGCTCTGTGCCGTGTCAAGTCACATTGCTGATTGCTCTGTGCCGTGTCAAGTCACAGACCGATTGCTCTGTGCCACGTCACTACCTAATGGTTTGTTATTAACTAATAATCCAAATGTAAAATAGAGTAATATGGTGTCGTTACGATAAATATCGTACCCGTGGCAAGACTGCTTCATTCTTTTTTTCAATCAGCTGTGTAATGGTAAATATTATAACGTAACTTCACTTCCGTTTTAGTTTTGACGCTTCATATCCGGAACACAAAACACAGCTATTCAGCTGACCTTAGGAAGAAGTTGTGCTTTTTTCCTCTACAGACCTTGAGTGATAATGGGCGCGGAGGGGTGGAAGGTGCAGGGTGGCGATTGTGGCGTCCCACAGGGCTTGCGGCACAGACGTAATTAGGGCTTGGAGCGATGTCACTGAGGGCCGGACGGCGGATGGTGATTTGCTTTGACCTCACTACTTGTAAGACGTAACTCTTTTTCAATTTGTTACAGTTAAAAGTTAATCGTGAATTACCAACTATTTTTGTTTTATTGTTAAAAAAACAATGGTTATGTTTTATTTTCAAATTTTTATTTAAATTTTATATAAAAAATATATAGCTTCATCAAACGAAAGTAATTATTTAATAAATAATTGTAATTTATTAGAAAATTAATATCGAATTTATGTTACAAATAAAGTTATATTGTAATTATTTTTTTATCTTCAGTTAAAGAGAAAAAATATTACATAAGTTCCAAAAATGTAATTCTTGTAGTTTTAATTATACACAATTGATGTTTGTTGTTGAATATATTTTATTCTGTGTAAGAGTTACAACCTAAAAGTTAAACAAAATACGAATTTGTATAATGTTACGCATGATTATTGTAACTATAAATAAACCCCTAATTATGAGAATTAGATAATTTGATTTATAAATTAAACGAAAATATAAGCATGAAATATAACATTTATTTAATAATTAATTTTAATGGGACGGTAAAAGCACTAAAAATATTATAAGCACTTAAAATTTATCCTGTTTTAAAGTGATAAAAAAAAAATATTGAATTTTTTACATTTTTTTAATAACAATAAAACACATTATCATAATAACTGTAAGTGTGAGTTTTAAATTATAACTAAATAGACTATGCTAATTAAAAAATAACAAGATCTTTTAGAATGTAATTATATTAAATTAAAAACTCATAAAATCATTAAGAGTAAATTGTTTAATGCATTTTTGTTTTCAAACGGTAATTAGCCATGTGTGATTTAATATTTTATAACAAAACGAGTTATCTTGGATAAATTGAGATTCTTAGGGAGAGAAGAAATGGTGCTTTAACGCACGCCGTTGTCTAACCGGTAGTGTGGGACTCCTGCAGAAAGATCCAGAAGACTACCCACAAAAAACCAATATCTTAAGCTATAGGACATTAGCCTAGATAATGTAAGATCGTAAATGTTTCATTAACATTAACACTCTTATAAAGATGGAGTTATAAATTTAAATGAATAATTTTGAGTTGACATTTTTACGTGTCAGTTACATTTTACTTTAAAATAAAAATACATTGCATACCACCATTTGATCTGTGGCACCCAACTGAAAGCCAAATGAAACACGTCACTCTGTCACAAGTTTTGACGATAAATGGACAAGGTTTTTTCTTGTTTAATACAAGCTCATAAAGGTTTGATAATTTGAATTTTTTTGTATTCATTACTTTGCCTTGAACCACACATTTTATTACTTTTTGTGATAAAGCAATATAAGCCAAAATAATGAAAACTTTTTGTGTAATATATATTCTTTTCGAAACACTACATTCAAAGATATTTTCTCACATTAAAAAGGAATATTCGTCTATTAAAATAGACACCGTCTCATGTAAGTAAGAAAATATCCATAAATAAACTACAATGTAATTAAAAGTAAAACATTTTTGCAGGTATTACACCCAAAAAAATCGTACTTTTTATTTTAGAGTTACATGGTAGTTATATTATTTCTTCTTTATATAGATGTTTTACTTTATAATGTGACATTATGCTGTACACCCTAATGACGTAACATGATACATTGTTAACTCCTAGCAAGGTTGCTGACCCAACGTGCCTGTGTCAGCGCTATCTAGTTACAACCGTGGCTGTTATATACGACACTAACCCTGGACTACACAGCTCTAATGGACGCTTGCAAATATCTGTCTATAAAAGTTTAACTTCATTTAATAGCCATGGAGATTACTTTGATAAGATATAATCAAAAGTCCTATAATTTTACTTGCTCATTGACATTTATTTAATACTAAAAATTTCATACACGTTTTATATTAAAATCGATCATCATGAAAAAATAATTTAACATATGATTGAAATATCATTTTATTGAAATCAATCATTACATTAAAAATGACAGACGAAACTGGAAAAAATATTTGTTCTGTGTTCAAATAATAACAAATTATTAAAGATTTAATAAAACTAGATCATTGTACAGTACATTAGTGGAAGAAGTAAAAAAGGGAACAAAAAAATGTTCTATACAATTTGATATCGAATTACTGTTTGAACAGTCATTAAATAAAGTAAAAATCAAAATATTAAGCAAGTTGTATTATTTTTTTTATAATTTTTTACTAAGTATATAATATACCACACTACACCAAACTAAGATAGTGTAGAATGATTGTAATTGTAAAACATCAAAATGCAATAATATTCCAAATAATTAACCGTGTAGTGCCCGATTTCTGGCCAACGTTTGCTTTGCAATTGCCTTTTAAGAGGAGGCTTGCTTGGCATACGCTTATTATATTACACTAACTTGAACCACGTTGTAAATGTATGTCCAACAGAGTCCAACAGGAAGTCCTCAAAACTACTTCTTTGTCCATAGCTAAAACATCATTTTAAAATATTTTGTAATTAGAGAACAGAGCCGAAAATTAGATGTCAAAAGGTCAAAGGTCTTCTGACATGGTTAAAAAAGAGCAATCCGCATCATAAATCAAATCGGACCTAGAGAGCACTACAAACCATTTTTCAATTCCTTCCATATCCTCACCATTACATCCCTCTATCTTTATGAGCTAATAATTAAAATTATTAAAATCAACCCTCCTCAATTAAGAACAAATTGCCACGAACTCAATCTTAGAATTAAAACAAATTTTGATCTCAACCAACACAGATTTAACCAAAAATAGTAAATCTCCAAAAAATATGGGCATTAAAATGCATAATCTTTTACCAAATAAACTAAAAGAAATAAACAACATACAACTTTTCAAGAAACACTCAAAGAATACCTGCTCAACTGACCCTACTATAAACTATAAACTGAGTTTATAGAGGAACATGAATTTAAATAAAACAAGACTCAATACACTACACACACCACACTTACACAACAAAAAGAAGAAAGGACGATTCCCGGTCTCTAAGGACTGCGGCAGAAGACATCTATGGTAAATGGTAAAAGATTCCTCTGTTTTTGGCATGATTCTCGTTAGGTATTTCAGAGGGTCTTTTTGGAAAAAGTTCAGAGGATTCCATATACCACAATTAAAAAATAAATTAGTTGTCCACAAATTATTTCATGTTCCCGATTAATTTTAGTATATGAAGATGTCTTAAACAAAAAGTATCTAACATATTCTAACATAACATTTCATAAAATGGTAATATTGGTATAAAACATATATCATACAAATTGTACTATAACTAAATAAATGTTGGTGTAAAAATAAAATATAAAAAAAAGTTTTGCAATGGTAATGGGTAACCCTGTCGAAGTAGATATGAAGAAAATAAAATTGCAAGTGGAATAAAAACATAGTAAGAAAATTAATTTTATGTTTTTTTACAATGATTAAAACATGCTTAGAATATTACACAAAAGTTTTATTTACAATTTACATCACATTTGGTTCCCGATTAAGTAATATTTATAAATTTATTTACAATTGTGAGGTTGTCAGTTTCAGGCGATCGAATGTGTTTAATTTTAAATTGATTATTCATTAATACTAACTTTGCCATTTGTTTTGTGAAAAAAATTTTAAGGAACAGAAAGCTCTGCATGAGTATGATGTGATCAAATTGGTATAAAACTAAAAGACTAAAACATCTTGTTTTATGACACTCACGTTAAAAATGACGGTGATTGATAAAAGTGTTCTACCTGTTTAACTTGAAAACCGTAAGTGATATTGATAAAAGTTAAATGGTAACAACAGCGAACTTTTTGATTTGTATTTAATAGAGATATCGTTTAATTTTTTTAAAGTCCGCCACTTTCCAATTTAGTGGCCAGCTCAAAATTCTCAAAATTAAGTCCATATAATTGGGTAATTTTTTACTATACACACAATTTTAAGAAATTTTTAATTTATGACATTTTTCTAATCTTAACAGTTATCCATTAAATTGCGTGTACAATCCAATACTGACTTATAAATTGTGGCTCGTATTTAAAATATTTGAGTTTTTCACCATATTGGGAAAATAACAGGTAACAAAAAATAAATAAATAAATAAATAATCACCATAAAATGCAAAACCATAAGTTCACTGTGGTTATCATTTTTGCAGTACCGCTTACGGTTTTCAAGTGAAACAGCTTGCACATTTATATCAATCACCTGTACATGCCAAGTAAAATATAACACATATGATTAAATCCTATAAAATTACAGTTGTTATTCATACAGCAAGTCTCTCGTGTAATTTATATTCTTCTCGCTCAAAATACATCGGGGGTTAGACAAGAGAGCTATTGACTTGGTCTGATCCTTGCTACCCCCTAAACATATCAACCGCATCCTGAACTTATCACGTTTACAAAGTAAAAAATTACAGATTTCAGTGAAAATATAATTAAGTACAGATTTTTTATGAACGTTTCTATGATTACTAACCGTTCGTAGTTTATAAATTTATAAAAATGTATATAAATTAATATACAATGTGCATTTCTAGCATTGGACCACATTTCATAAGGTTATTCTACTAGCTAAACAAGCAAATAATTCAATGTGACATGGGTTCTATGTCGATTATGTTTTTGTCTACCTGTATGTACTTGATTTTTCATTAATCCACGTCAGATTTCAATCGAAGAGAGATACATAGTGGAAAGCTATAGCATGTAGTGGAAAGCACACCTACTATGTATATTGAGACGCAAGATCACACATTTTTTATCTCTCTAGAATAGATTATTGGGTGAGTCGGTGGTGTTAGTGGACAGCACCCCAGACTTCAGGACCCAGGAAGCAAGGTCGTGGGTTCCAGGAATTGTTCACCTGTACAGTAGTGGCTCACCCCTTTCTTTGTCTTACACGATCCACGTAGATCAATAGTCCATGTGGAGGTGGTTAAGTAAGGCAAAAAGAGACCTGGTAACCTATTAAAAGATAAATAAAGCAAAGTGGCAATATCTAAATTTTAAAATCCAAACATCTAAAAAACAGTAACAAATCAATGAATTCACAAAAAGATTAAAATTGAAGTTATACTATGGAAAACACTTATAATAATGAACAACAAACAAAGGTAAAACCGCTACCTAATCATACAAATTTCAAAGTTAAATTTTTAATATATTTGTTGTAAAAAATGATCTTTTCATTCTTGTTTGTAGTTTAATATTCACTATATTGCTTTTACGGGATGGTAACATTTTATTAATTTGTTACTATTTTTTTATTTATTGAACTATTTGAATTTTTTGCCAGATAATAACTTGATAAAAAAATTTTATTTAAATGGTTGTGAGGCAAAGAGTATATAAGTTGCATGTCATTAAAATTTAGAAATAAAATAATAACCATAGGATGATTTTAAAATCATGCATAATGTTAAAGCCTGATTTTGCATATCATCAATAAGTAAAAAGCATAGGATAATTTATGAATAATATAAAAGTATAAATAAATATGAATATTAAAATTTTAGATACGCTAATGTATCCATATGTTATGTTTATATTTTATGACCAAATGGGCTGGGTAAGTGATTAAAAGGGGTAGACCAACACATTGATGATGAGTACTAAATTATGTTTATATGTACAGTATATCATGTTTAGTAACCTATTTTATTGCAACTCGATACTTTATAACTAATACACCTTTTTATTAAATGATAATATTAACTTTAAAAATGTAAACATAATTTTGCACTTATCCTCGGTGTTTTGCTCTACGGATTTACAGAACAGTCTAAAAAAAGGAGTGCCAAAGATACCTTTCTAACGTTAGGAGCTAATTAAAGTTTACATAGCTATGGGTAATATAATTAGATTAAACAATTAGTAAACGTTTTTGTAATAGACAAACGCTGTGGTTGATGATGTTGGTATATTACTTAGATATATTGAAAGAGTGAATTGTCTTTACTCGATATTTAATTTATATCAGTTTGCATATTAACTGTACTTATAATGTAAGCTTTGCAGATTATTTGTTTTAAAGGTAGCCTGCGGTTGGCACCAAAAGAATCACTAACAAGAACATTCATTGAAAATGAAATCACGTCCACGTTCCGCGGTATATTGGCTTTCTTCTCCTTCGTTCTTCAATTCGTCTTACCTCGAAGTTGTCTGGCAAAAAAAATAAATATACCAAGGTTCGATAAAAATGGTCTTTGTAATGTCTGAGCCTAAGTCATACACAGCATAAAATCATTTAATTCCTTATAAATGCAACTTTCTAACATATTTTTTATATTCAAATAGTGAAATATAGTAAAACATGAAGAAACTAACTTGAATAAGGGATTGTCAGAATTTTTACGCCATTAAACATCATCACAAAATTATAATTTATACTTTTTTAATAGTTTAGTAATGCATAGTTTTTGGAAATTCTGAAAATACCTTATTTATAATCTTAAAACCGAATTAGTTTATGATATTTAAATTTTTATTTACTGTATGATTTTCGATATAACGTATTCAAATAAAATACTCTTTAGAAATTAATACTAACAATTCTTATGGTTAAATTCTTATCAAATATTACGTTTTTATATCACAATTATCGAATAATGTATACTAATAAATGAGGTTTCAACTTTTACATGAAAGGTGTATCCTCATTTTTCTGACTAGTATTGAGTCTAAATTAGTAAGAAACATAATTTTTAAAGATAAACTTTTCCATACAATTAGAACAAATTATTAAAACTAACTCAACTCATTAGTAGTTTGTAACGTAATAAAAAGTTTATTCTAGTAAGAGTTCTCTGTATTCTCTTCTTGATAAATAAAATTTTAATCAATCACATTTTGTGGTTAAATGTTATTTAGTGGTTATGATAATTATTTATATTTCGTATGATTATTTCTGCAACAAATTCTTAGGTGTTAGAAAATGAATTTTTTATTGCAAAATATGTGCTTGGTGGTTTTATAAAATGTTATTGTGACGAATTTTTTCTACAGAAAGCTGAGGGTATGACATGATCTCAATATTCTTAAGTTAAAGTAAATAAAACGCCATCCTCTATACAGTGGCTTTAATATTACATTACATATATTTTCACAATAAGATTTTTAAATTTCTTCATTAATTTATTGATATTATATAAATAACTACTCAATATACAGTATATACCATTTATTATAAACCGTAGTGTCAATAAACTAATAAATATGTTTTTTTTTATTAGTATTAACGTATATTAACCATCAATCCGATGTTAAAAGGAACCAAAGATTTATGGAGTTATATAACCTGAAATCACTGCATTCAACTTAAAAACAATAAATTGTTTATGATAAATCTGAGTTTAGATTAATTTTACCAGTTAGGGTTTAATTGTTCTTAAAAAATATATTAAAATATTCTTTTTAGGCTGGTAGTTTATAGGACCACAATTATTTTGAAATAACGGTGGGTCCATCTGCTCGAGAGGCTGATATAGAACAGAATCCTCCCAGTTCTAGATTCCAGCATCCTCGTTGAACAAGCTGGGTTTTGACCTGGGCGCAACTGTTTTACCATGTTGTAGCTCCTCTTTCATCGAGGCTGGGTTTGAGTGAAGGCTGAAACCTCCGTTGTTTTCTTAGATATTACAGCAGCTTATGACTTAAGATGGCGGCTTAAGGCCTAACTGGGGAAAAGGCCTTCTTATTAAATTTTACTACCTGATTTCTTGCCTTTTGCTATTGCATCTGCTCAACTCAATGCTCTCCAATAGGACGATCAAAGTATATTTGGGCACAAGGAAAGTACTTTTAGGCATCTAGAATGGCCTGCCACAGGGGTCAGTGCTTGCATGACTGTTGTTTAATGTGTATACTGCCAACATTCCTGGAACTCGCTCTTTAAAATTTGTCTTTGTGGATGATAATGCACTGGCTTATCAGCACCAGGAATTCCGTCAAGCTGAGGAATGACCTTAAGACTCGGTGAACACATTGAAGCCTGCAAGCTAAATCTGAACAAAAATAAAACTGAGGTATCTTGCTATTAGGGCCAAAACGCGGGGGCTGGCTCAGGTCAATACGTCATCAATGGTGACGTCATGACCTACTTTGAAGTCATTGCCCTGAGTCAACTCCCGCCTATTGGCACTACTCTTGCTTACACGTGAACAATAGACTGACCCACCAAGACCTTAAAATCCTTTTTAACGGTGTTAGGGAGTCACTTTGGATCGGTCTCTCACATTCAAAAGCCACCTACAAAAGACAACAGCTAAGTTGAGAGATAGGACTAACATTGTCCATCACCTTGCTGGCTCCACATGGGGAGCTAACGTACAAGCTCTGCGAGCCACTGCTTTGTCCCTGGTTTACTCAACCGCAGAGTACTGTGCTCCCGTGTGGCTGAACAGTGTGCATGTCAGAGAGATCGACGTCCAACTGAACAGGACTATGAGAGCCATAAATGGTACACTTATGGCAACACCTGTACCCTGGCTCCCAGTGCTGTGTAATATCGCTCCACCTGAAATAAGACGAAGGGAGGCACTTACTAGGTAATATACTAAGATCTTATCTGCTCCACAGCATTTCATCCATGATTACCAATTCCAGGTAATTGGGGTGATTGAGTTCTCAAAAATTACCGCTACGGACAGCATCCCAGTCGACGGACAAAATCTTTTCCACCCATACCGACTGGACTTCCCCCTAGAACACTTTCCAAGATCAGAATAACTTTTTGATTGCTGAATCGATCTTAGCAGTAAGTGGTATGGATCTTCCTCGGAAGCAGGGGACTGGCCTCAATCGATTCCGCAGTGGGGTAGGAAGATGTAATTATTGAAAATGCAAATGGGGAATGACAGAAGACCAGTCATGCGGCTTTGGAACGGAATTCCAAACTATGACTCACATAGTCACTGAGTTTGCCATTGAGTGCTTTCCTCGAAGTTTTGTTGGGTCTGCATTGTGCAAGTGAAGCTGGGCTGCAATGGCTTGGTGCACTGGATTTAGCGTTATAAAGAAAGATCAAATATTTGTTTTAGCTTGGTTTTGAAATGTTCGGTCGCAGGTGGTAGCACTGCGGGATATCTTTTTCATAAGTTGTACTATGAATTTTAAGCATGTATGTATAAAAATATATTTAGCCTACACAGCAGAAATTGGCAGTAAATTCCCCTATGCGTGAATAATGTCGTCTATCACTTAAGTTTTACAGTTTCATTGAAAAAAATCAATATCGATATCATTTACAAATAATTTAGATCCAGTAATAATGTGCATAAAATTAATCAATACAATATGAAAAACGAATTGGATATCAATGTAAAAACATAAACATACTAAACATTAACTTTTTATCATATAAATACATTTTTAAACTTTATTAGTTCCTTTAACTTTTAAACGATTCATTTAAGATAAGCTTTTAAAAATATGTAAATAAATATTCCCTGCAGAACATGTGTTATTAAAATACATTTTTTATGAAATATTACGTCCGAAACATACGTCATTCATACTATAAATTTTTATCGATGATGTCAAATCATTTGCTTATTGATAAAGTTTCTGCGGTACAAATGATTGACCTCTTCGTCTACTTTTGAACTTATCTAATTTCGTGAATTTCGCAACGGAACTTTTCAATTCGAGTTAAAGTTAGAAGTTCTGCTCCAGTTTTTATTTGATTCAGATTAAATATAAATGTATATCTCAATAAGTAAAATTTTATAGGCCCTGGAAAATTATTATTTTACTACACTGATATTTGTGTTATTCAAAATCTTTTATGATTTTGTAATTTTCTAGGAAATTATGCATTTTAATTTCATGTTGGCATTTCAGGCCAAATTCCCCAGAATAATAGGTTATATTAATATTCTTAATATTAATATAATTTAAATTAGGACAACCATTAAGAATGTTTTACTATATGAGTATGTAACCAGATTACATAAAATTATCTATATTTTGTAACAGATAATTAACAAAAATAAATATTTTTGTCAAATTTAAGCTTTAGAATCGCAATGGGTTATTTATTTGATCTTTACAATAAGTAATGCACTATTAGTTATTAGGTATTCATGAGCTAAACTTTTAACAAGTCGTAATTACCGTTTAAACTCATCATTTTATACTTAAACAGTGTAGTTTGCTTTATTTCAGGTAAATTTTCATTATACGTTATTATTTGCTAATTTTTTAGAACAAATATTCAGTTTCGCCATACCCTAAACATTTAATTAACGGTTTTTAACGTTTTGTTTTCATCATCATACATAATCTAAGTAAAAATGTATCAATAATAAAATCTTCAATAAAATTACTCATGCAGTAATTTGAAAATATTATGAATAACATATCTTGTACGGTTTAAGAAGACGTGTACTTTTGAGAAGAGAAGCAAAACTCAAGAAAGCCCGCAAATGAACATCTAAACAAAGGGCACGATTCAGAGCAGATATATTATTTATTAAAAATATATGGTTCAGAAAATTTTTTAGGTTCATATGGAACATCATTTCCTAATTTTGTTAAAGCTCTTATTATTCCCCTAGGCCCAACGACTTTTCTCGAAAAACTTTTTTAGGTGTCAATTATTGGAGTATTTTTGATTGAATTATAAACGTATTGATGGCAAGTGTAAACGTATTAACACTTCATTTAAATGCACATTTTATATGTGTATAACATATATCGCTTTAAGTGATAATGCAAAGTAATTGTTTGGTTTTATTAATTATATATAATATTTTCATATTAATTAAATAAATAAAATCGGGAGACAAAATAATAAAAATTTTTTATTTAATTTCTAATGCTTATTTTTAGTCATAAGTAAAAAAAATAATGCAATAATTTGAATTAATTTTGTCGGTATGTTAATGTTGTGTTGTATAATAACATAAAGTGGTGGCAGGAATCTCAATTTTAAAATTTGCGCCTTTCATTCTGTTAAGGTGAAGTGAAGACAATCCAGTATTGTTACGTTGAGGGCGTGGGCAACAATTAAATCTCATACAGAACGTCTCGTTGTTTACAGTCATGTTGAAGGACTTCCTCTTTAGTCAAGTTCTTTTAGTTCATGTCTTTTGTGTAAAGTATATCTTAAAATAAACCTGTAGTATACTTTGAATAAAAACTCCATTAACTGAAGATGATGTATGTTTAAAATTAAATTAAAACTATACATGGAGGAGAATGGTATCGGGGGGGAGGGTTAGGAAAATGTACTTTGTTAATTTTATTGACACTTTAATGATATCACTTTGAGAAAAAAAACCAACGAACACATATCTATTAATACATAAAACACTACTTAATTAAATAATTTATTTTTCTTTATAATTTCATCATTTTATTTATAGTTCGAATACTTGTAACTTTATGGTATATTAAAATAAAGCAATTTCTGTTTTATATTAGACCTATTATTTAGATTTTAATTCATATAGAAATAGGTAGAAAACTGTTTTTTTTTGTAAATTCAACTTGAGTTAACCAAACTTAATATTTGCAAGATATAACAATGTCAAAGACTAATTAAACGTTTTTTTCGTATTAGAAGAACCCAGACTAAGGAATTTTCTTATTTTAATTTGTGGATATTTAACCATATAAAACATTTTATTGTAGATGCATCAGCATTGATTTTTTTTTAACACAGTTTACATTGATTGTTCTTTACATTGTTTGTGATATTCCCCAAACGGCCCTAGGAGTAAAATAGAGTAGGATGAAAAATGCTTACGTACTACTCCTACGCAATGAAATATTCATTTATAATTTTGTGGGTATTAACCTTGAACTTTTAGTTACCATGTCAAACATAAAAGAGTTGTAATTTAAGAGCATTAATACGAGGTCCCATACCATGCATCCCGCACACGAGCCGCATTTCATGAATAGTGTTGACTCGGCCTTTGTGTGAGGGTGGGTAGGCGTTGAGGTACAAAATAAAAAATATATCGATATATGGTATCGATGGAAGCTTAGTATAAGAAAATCTATAATTTTTATTTTATAAATCAAGTCAAGCTATAAGTTAATAATAGTATTAATGTTTCCATAAGTATAGAGAAGGAAATCATAAATCTTTTAAGAAAATTGTGAAAGTCAAAAGAGACAGAAATACATTTATAAATAAAGTAATTAGTACGATTTCGTATTCATCAAAATGCAAATAATTTATGTCAGTTTATAAAAGGTTCTTTGATAAAGTTGGATTATTTCAAAAAACAATTTCTTAGGGATTGCACATTTAATTTGAGTATACGACTTTCTCTTCCCATTATAATTGTAATGATCTTACTCGTCTTTTACTTTCGTTTCTATTTCATTTAAATAAATATCTTTCAAACATTTAATGGGTCGAATGACTTTTCAAAAACATATTATTTGGGTTCAATATAGTTTTGGAAAAACGTGAATTTGGGGGTTCCATTGAAATGTCTTTCAAAATATAGTTGAAAAATTGAAAGGAGTCTTAACAAATTTTTTATTTATTTATAATTAATTACTGATAAAACTTGATGTATTTAGTAGAATTAAACACAATTGAAACGCACTTTTAAATAAACAATTATTGAGTGACAAAAAAATAATATATTTGCTTCCAATTGAGAAAACTATTAAAACTATACTGAGAACACAAAGGGATCTAGCTCAAACAAAGAACAATAAGGCTTTCTTTGGTTGAGATAATCACAAGAGAACGTCTTCAAAGCAACAATGCGTGCTAACCAGCTCTCGTCCTTCATCATCTTTCAATTGTAAAACGAGTGCTCAGGGAAGAGAAATGTGAAATACCTAATTTTCGAGCAGACAACTCTAAATTTTATTGTTTCGTTACTGGTCTAATAACAAATTATAACCATACAACATTTTCATTTACAGAAATATTTTTAGTTCTTTCATTAAAGAAGTATTGTATACCTAATATATGTACAGAAAAATGTCAAAACTCATCTCAATTGATGTCAATTTATGTAATACAAAGCATTTCATAAATTTATTCGAATTTCCTAAATATATAAATAAATAATATATATAATGATAAATAATAACCACAAGTACCTTTAATATGACATTTATATAAAGTAGCCCTTTCTTGGGAACATATTTACCTAATAAAATAATAATATTTAAATAAGTTAGCTATGTTTGTAAAACAGCCATCAAGTATAAACCATTTAGTCTTTCATTTAAAACACTCATCGTCAATCAGTCAAAATTCATGTAAAACGTTGATTAAATTATTCAAAGAAGCCATACGGGGTTCCTTACTCGCTCTTTAAAGTTTGGTTATGCAGACGTTATTGCACTGGAATATTACCACAAAAAATTCCAACAAGTTGAGTCAACACTAACAAATTACTACATGGCCCTCGTTGAATACATTAAAAGGCCTGAAGGATAAATTCAAACCAAAATAAAACTGAGGTCTCTTGCTTCCTCTTAAAAAGTAGACTGATCAACTAAAAGCATATTGGTATTTGACGGTGTTGAGCTAATGCACAACAAAAATTTGAACCATAAAGAAGTCCCTTTGGATCGGTATCTCCTCTTCAAAAGCCATTTATAAAATTCAGCAGATAAGATGGCAGACAAGACTAACATTGTCCATTACCTTGCTGGCTCCACGTGGAGAGCTAATGCACATGTTCTGTGAACCACTGCTTTGTCCCTGGTTCACGGAACTGCTGAGTACTCTTGTCACGTGTGTTTACACTGTGTCCATATAATAGAGGTCGATACGTAAAAAGTTCCATGGACCTATTAGTGGCACACCCATGACAAAGAGTCTACAGTGGCTCCCAGTTATAGAGGGTGGGAAAAGTCTAGAAACGGTTTAATATTTTTTTAAGTATTTAAGTTACAAAACTAAAATTTTGCAACTTGATTTTGAGTGACTAAGACTATTTCCTAAGGTACTTTTTGTCCTTGACCTCCAATGGGGAACGGTTCACAAAGAGTCAGAAGAAATTCTTAAATCTATACATATGCATAGGTTAATAAGTACATCAAATTAAAGTTCTCTAAAAGTAGAGAGAACAATGTCGTGAACCTGGCATCAAAAGAATGATTGAGTAAAAAATGGCAGTCGATCAAACATTTGTATTAAAATCATATTGCTGGAAGCAACAAATGCATTAACTCCTGAACCACTCGAGCTTTTGAAGTCGGGTTTGTGGTAAATTCCTCATAATGTAAATCCCTTTAAATGATGTATCATATGACCAAAAAAGTTTTTCTTAAGACTTTCTTTAGGGACGTTTCTGGAGATCGTTAATAAAACTGCATTATGCTACGTCATATGGTACATTATTTTAAAGGCCTTTGCATTCTGTGGAATTTACCAAAAACCCAACCTCAATAGGTCGAGTAGATCGGGAGTTATTGCATTTTTTGTTTTCAGCACTATGATTTTAATGAAAAGTCTGATGGCCTACCATTTTGACTTGATCATTCTTTTGAGGCCGGGTTTGTGTCATTGTTTTCTATTCTAAGAGACCTTTAATTTTATGTACCTATTGACCTATGCTTACATTTAAGATTTTCATCTGACTCCTTCTGGACCGTTCCCCCTTGGGGGTCTAAGGACAAAAAGTAGTTTAGGAAGTAGTCTGTTTCACTCTAAATCAATTTGCAAAGTTTTAGTTTTGTTACTCATATACTTTTAAAAATATTAAATCTTTTCCAGACTTTTTTCCATCCGAATGTAATATCGGTCCATATGAACTATCACGAAGAGATAGATGCTCTGGTTAGGAATGATCTCATCTAAAGTTGACCATCCATGATTATATCCCTTGAGACTGGCCGGTTGAGGTCCCGAAAACCACCTCTAGTTGGTCGACATAGCCAATCAATTTGAAAATCATTTCAAAAGAATTGTTAGTAGAAATTACTATCATAATGTAAAGTAATAAATTGGATTTTTATGCTTGTGTTTATAGTTATTTTTTATTATTTTTACTGTTACCAAGTAATTTATTTGTTATAGTCTGTCAATTTTAATCTATCATTGGTATGTCAATTACTTATTGTTACAAACTCCTTAGTCTTATTAGTATTATGATATTGTTTCATGTAAAATGGTGTTTGCCCCCTAGATAAATATATAATATAAGTAGTAAATAATAACATAATAAATTGGACTAATACTCATTAATTAAATAAGTTTCAAATTTCCAAATATATATATAGGAATCGAATCCGAATTACTTTGCTCATTGGCAAAGTTTCAACGCTACAAGTGATTGATCCAGTCCCAAACTTTTAAACTGATCTAATTTTGCAAATTTTGCGACGAAACTTCTCAATTTAATTTGGAGTTAACTGTTCTGGTCGAGTTATTTATTTGATTCTCATAAAAGATCTTTATTCAGATTCGACAAAATATAAATTCTGTTAATCTTAGAAAACCTAAAAGTAAGACAATTTGCCGAGCATGAAAATAAAACAGTGAATAAATGTAATACATATATTTTAATGATAATTAGTTGAACATCTTTAAGTAGGTTTGGAGACTTATGACTATATTATTTAATGGCTGTACGAATTATGGGTGTTAATGTACACATTAAAATTAGTAGATTGGTTCATTAATGAATTTGTCAATTTATGTTTGTTTTATTACTATTTGTCGTTAATAGTTTCCACGAAATTTAATATAAATTTAATAATTTTAAATGACAATTCATATCATAGCACCTGTATGGTTAATTATAAAATCTAATAAGGTATTAATATTTGTTTGTATGCTATTTAACACTTCAAAACTTTCAACAAAATTCGATATGATTTCACCGTTTTCCCTAAGTGCATTTAATGACTCAAACTAAAATGCCAATGACGTTGATACAGCTAAATAAATTATAAATAGATCCAATAGAAGTTACTTTTACATTTCCAAATTAGATATATCAACACCTAAAGTATAGTTTTTCTATCCTCGCTAATATGCATTTTAACTGATAATTTTATCTTACTTTATATCTCATGATAAATCTATTTAAAGACTCAATTAAAATTTCTATAAAGTTTAATGAATCTTTATTATTACATCAATTATATTTTTTCGACATTAATTACTTATGTAAATTTAATCAGTTGTAAATAAAAACAGTGTAAATATATGGAATATTGAGTCCTTAAGTACTTTTGGAATCTAAGAGCATTGCTATCTAATATAGATATTTTGTCTTTATCTTAAACTTTCATCGTGTATGAGCACCTTAGTTGTGATTACCTGAATTTGCCTGAGTACGAATTGTGCCAAATGTGGTTTACAGTTCTAATAATACAAATTAAAAAAATGTTTTTATTTTGAATTGCATCATGTGAAATATTAGGCCTATTCCTAATCGAAAAAATTAAAACTATGCAAAAATCGACAAATATTAATTCTAGTTCCTCATGATAATATTAATTACGTATTTAATCCAGAATTACAGTTGATAAATGCTATAAGTCCTATACCATCTTTTTGAAATTAACATCTAACAGTCATTATAGTCTTATAGTTTATACAAAATATGATGCTCGTATAAACCTAAGGCCAAGACAAAATCAATGACAAAAGTTGTTTGTTAAAGGTGCAAGTACGATTATAACTTTGATACTACAATCTCTAGCCACATCATTCTAAAGTTGAATATCCATATTTTTTATCGGACTACTGATTTTTCATAACAAATACTACCAAATATTCTTGTAGAAATCATTTCAATAATATTTTTCGTCAATTTTATAAACAATATAAAAAGGGTTTAGGATGCAAGCAATAAGTTTTAAGTTATACAATATGTGTATTTTGAAAGTAAAAATAAAGTACTCTTTATTATTCTTCTTCTTCTTCTAATTAAGAATATTTTATTAACGTATTGTAAAAAAAATTGAGACGACAACAAAAAAGCAAGATGAAAAAGCGTGTGGTCTAAGTCTCCTTTCTCTGGAGCCTTATAAACTCTTTTGGTATCAAGATTATAATGATGTGATGATTTGGATAATTATTTCCACTAAAATATATAATTTAGTATAGATTTACTAATAGACACATTATTGATTTCATTTGGAAAGCAACACATCAAATAGAGTTTAGTAGTAACAACAGACAAAAATATAATTTTTTAAAACATTCTAAATCTTTAAAGTAGACAATAGTCTACTCCTTTTAAAGGGGAAAAAATTAGAATAAGTTATTTTTAAAAAATCTGTTAAGATATCGTCATAAATGAGTCAAAAGAAAAACATTTCTATTTACTCATTCCTTTTTGTTACAAACCCTAAGAAGATGAGGAAGGTTTACCAGACATTGTTGCTTTGTTGAAGACTGCCTAATTAGTTGCAACACAGGTCGCATTGTTCTTGACTTTCTTGAGCGTTGTCGTTATTATTTAGTACACAAATGGTTTTACATCCAATTATGTTTGTATTAATACTTATTGTTTTCAAGCATCTGCATTTAAATTTTCATATTCTGAAGGCATTTTTTTCTTCTTTCTTGTTATTTTTGCAGATGTTTACAAAATTGCCTTTTATATTTTCATAAAATAATTGAGTTAAATTATTTTTAATGAATATCACGCTGTAAAAATTTTGAGATAATTGTTGGGGGTGTGTTGGTGGTTAAGGATTACTCATTTCACATTTAAAATATAAATACAGTAATCAAGTTTCCAAATAGCTTACAGATTTTTAAAAATGTTTGTATTATCTTGTTATTTTTTTGCTTGTTTGGATAGTTAAAAATTCATGGCAATACTAATATTGACAAATTTTGTATTGTAAATGCAAATATGTGTCGTGTCCATGATCCATTAGAAGTAAACTGCGCAAATTTATCTTCATATTAAAGAAATCATCCAGAGTTCTGAACATCAATTTCCTAAAGGATGGTTATTATTCCTACATGAAATCAAGAGTACAATACGGTATCTTAATCTTGTGGGGGATGTTATAAAAGTATCCTGGCGCCAATAGAAATTGATCAGAAATTAATAATAAAAACTGCCCTTTTTCTTCTACAACTTTATCGATCGGATTCATTTTTTGATGTTTTGAAAGTTTTTATAAAGAACTTTACACAAGAACACTCCTTGTTTACATTTTTAAGAATAAGAAGAAGATTTTAACCAACCTACCTATGACTAATTAATTGGTTCAACAATTAATTAATATAGGTAGAATTTCATTTGCTGATGTTAACAAATCAATCAATAAAACATCTCCTAAATTCATTGCAACAATAATGCTTTCTAAATTACCAAATAACTAAAAATATCCTGAACCACGTAGTTTACAAAAAATATAAAAATCTAGTGAATCAGTGGTTATTGGACATCGGACGTGGTGAGATCGACAACAGCTTATTAACGTTGTATCCCTCTTGACCAAAAAATTCCTAAAATTCCAATATAGATGTTTCCGTTCATCCGGTGTGAGGAAGTGTAAATTAATTTTAAAGATAGAATGTCAGGCAAGATGTGTGCGTGTGTATGTGAGTATGTGCCAGATGTGCGTGTGAGTGCAGTTCGTGTAGAGGGGGAAGTACGGTGTGCGTGGTTTCAAGTCTTAGTAGAACAATTATAATTACTAACTCCTTGTTTCTGTTGTGGCTTCTGTTCTGTTATTTTCTTTGTCTTTTTTGGTTCTTTTTTAATGCTTTGTTTATTTCTGTACATAGTTGTTCTCTCTACTATCAAGGTTTATATTATTACTATTAACTATTATTACTATTATTACTATTAAGTAAAAAATTAAAAAATCAATAACTCGTCAAGTAATGTTGTAGTAAAACTAAATTATTATTCTCTCAAATAGTCTTATTAAGAGTTATACTAGGTATTTCATAGTGATGTGTGGCAGCTCTAGTAAAATAAATATGGATCGAGTTTTTATAATCCAAAAGCGAGTCATTAGATTTATCTGTGGGTTAGGCCATGCGATTCCTGTGTTAGTAAATTTGAAGAGTTTCAAATCCTTACTATACATTTCCTTTACATTTTTGTTACTTTTTCTGTAGGACTATCTTAGAAAGTGCAAGCTCACAATCATAAATCTTTCAATACAAATCGTAACTTGAATCTATCTGTCCAGCATAATTAAGTTTAATTTAAAGCAAACATTGTTATTCTATTATAAAGTTTTTCTGAACTTCCTCCAGATATTAGAAACATAGGTAGTTTTAATAGTTTTAAGAACATGTTAAGAAAATATCTAATAGAACAATGTTACTATGACATGCTGCTACATCCTTGGCCCTTAGTATTTCTGCACCGTTCATTTCTTAATACAAAAACATCACCTCGCCTTCCTTTTACCTGTTTAACAACATATCATAAAGATGGCCTTTTGATCTGTGATGCTTGAATATAAACAGAAAAATAAGAAGATTGGACTGATCCCATGCCAGGCCATGGTGTATGGGACTACGAAGAGGGAAGCAGGTAACAGGTAACTTTTCCAGGTTAGCCTGGTGTGTTTTTACTAACTTTTTACTTCAAGGTATTTTTTCCGCCTGAAGACGGGATCAGATTCCAGATCCCGAAACGTCGTGAATTCATTTTTACTAATCAGTTATGGAAAATGTCCGCAATCATTTACCAAACAATATCGTGTACCCACTATCACCAACAATCAACTTTGAACAAACAATAATTAGTTGGCTATCTGCTACTGCAGTTTTACTAACTAGATATTTGTGTTAAAACTTGTGGTGTTCCTAAACATTTACTACTAAATTACCTTTCTATTTTCTCATACCATATTTATATATTATATTTTTATAGGTTTAAATCCCATTGAGACTTGTTTCTAATTTTTCATAACATTCCACATTGAACAACTCGTTGCCCTATTCAAATATAATCTTCGGTCTCTGTCACAGTTCCCTAAGCTAAACTAAATCTTTAAAAAGGATGTAAAACTAAAAAAATGCAATTGTTCATAAATAACTGCTGAAAATTATTCTTAACTCTCCCTGCCGTATCGCACGTCGTTGAGCGACACTTGTTGATCTCGCTTTAATTTATCTCGTCAACAGCCTCCATAACAACCAATATCGGACGACGACGTACAAGTGCTCCTCGCTGGGACGACAACGGCCCGGCGCTTACAAGGGTTCGTCTCGAGCACTTGTTGCTCTTGTTGGTGATAATTCATTTTGTCACGAACCTCTTGAGGGAAGACGCCATCTAAACAGCAAAGAAAACAAATAATCCGCTGTGATTGTAAGTCTCTGTATTAACAGTTACTTTCCATCACGCTCAAAACCTTCAGTTGTATTAGGTTATGTTACAACGTATTAAGTTACAACCTCTTTGGAGGTTGTAACTTAATACGTTGTAATTAGAATATAAAAACGATTTTCCACTTTGGTTTTACAATATAAACGTGTTATAGTTTTACTTTAAAAAATAGTTTGTTAACTTTTCTGGGGTAAACTTAAAAAAGAACTAAAGTACCAGCGTTTAAATCGACAATAGTTTAATTGGAAACGGTAGAAACGTATATGCTTTGATCGAATTTGTCAAACTCTATTTCAACATTGGATTAGTATATGGTTTTCTATATTCAGTAAATGTATCGAAATATATTAAAATTATTATGTATTGAAGTTTGCTACACCATTATTGCACAGTTGTATTTTGGCAATATACGTTATTATTATTGTCTCCTTAGTCCAAAAATACTTTTAGATAACAGTTAAATATAAACTATTTTAGTATATGAAAATGGTTTTTGTACTTGCATTGTTTTTAATTATAAACGTAACTTCCTGAAACGTTCGTGAAACACAGTGACCAAGTGATCCCATAGACTGGCAATCCATATTCTTTAACAAGTGTTGTTAGATCACTTAAGTTAAACCAGGTCATGTGCGTAGTTCTTTCAGAACTACTGTAAATAAAATCATTCATGGATCTCAATTTTGCTTTGCAATGCTGCAATAGTAAATGAGTGTTTTAAATTAAATAGTCCAAGCAAATAAATGGGGATATGCATTAAGTTTAAGCCTTTAAGCTTATAAAATACCAACAGTAACAACATTGTAAAAAAGTGTACACTATTAAGGATAGTAAATTCAATAACGTATGATATATTAAAAATTCTTATAACTGTTAAGCTGATAGAAATATAATTTGTATAGAATAAAGTTCTAAAAATAAGTCTGTGCATTTTATTCATGTATACAGCTGATAAATTACATTATAAATTTACATGTATGGTAATCGCTTGTTCAGGGGCCTAGAACGGATTTGACGGATCACAGTTTCGCAGCTCTCATAGCAAGTTATGCAACATGGTTTATATAAGTATACTGATATTGTTGCGAAATTCTTGAACAAAACCAAATTAAAATCGCAAAAAATATAGATTTGATCTGTTCTTAAGTTTGAAAAAGCCATTAAGTTTTCTTGTTTAATTAATTGGTTGTTTAATATCAATTAAGGCTAGTTTGTTGTAAAAAACTATTATATATACAAGGATAAAGTAAAACAAAAATCTACAAGATAAATTTATTGACATAACGTTACATTTTTAAACTTATAAGTAAACTAGCTGTTTCAGGTTAACAGGTTGTTATAGAGAGTTCATATTAAGAATGTACCTTTATAACACCAATGTTCATTTTCAGGAAAAAATATGTTTTTTATGATATGCACTTTCAAAATGGCCGCCATTTTTTCCATTTAAAATATCTTAAATTTGCATTAATCATAATAAAAATCAATGTTTTTCTGCAGAAAAATCTCAATATCTCTATTATTTGTAGTAAAATATTTACAAACAAATATACATTGTTACATTGCTACATTACGGGAGTCATATGTGACAGTCATATAATGTATTGTTACATTTTACATTGTTATCAATGTTTAGATAATTTAATTTAGTGTGATTTATTTGTTTGTTCTGACCTGCTTAATAACCTGGAAAAGTTTGTAAAGGTGGAATCTGAACAGTGATCAGTATATAGATTATGTAATTAAAAACCTTCCACGATCAACTTGTATTTAATTACTCTATTTAAAAAATAACATTTTTATATGTATTCTAAGAAATTATTAAAATTACCCAATAAATTATTCTAGGTCTAAATACCTTTTTTACAACACATCTAATTAAACTTTATAAACAAAATAAACTTCGCATAACTTTAGAGCAATTAAACTTGAAATTATTAAGTGACTAAAACTTTTCAAATAAACTTCTAAACTTAATAAGAAGTTTCCAGTTTTTATTTTAGTGTTTTTTTCCATTCAATTGAGAAAGAATATTCAAGATTAATCCATCTTTTAAATGACTCTTATGTTTAGGAAAGTAATCTAAGCACTGTAATTCGAAACATTCTACCCTAAATGTACTTTTAGTATATTTCATATATTAGTAAAAAATTAAAAAAGGTGTTTTTTAAAATTCGACACAGTATAAAAGCACTTAAAAGGTTTATAGCTATACCCATAATAGATCTTTTCCTGACTTCCACTAAGGAACGACCATTAAAATGGTCATAAACAAACGTATTAAACGTATGGCATGTTGTACATCAGATAAAAATGTTCTAAGAAATACGCCCCAAACCTAACCTCAAATGTTGGAATATATCGTAATCAATTTTTTTTTAAATAACAATACCGATCATTAACTGTCAATAACATTTTAATTTAAAGTTTCATACCCTGTTATTTGTTACTCGGTTGTTCTTTAAATATCGAAGAGCCATTTTTCTCGAATATATAAGAGCTTTAGGTTTAATACCTGTATCAAACTAAGCTTACATTTAAGGTATATTAGTTATTCCCAGCAGGCCAAGTCTCTGGGTAGGTAAAAGCAAACGCCCCACCCCCTGCCCCCCTTAGGTAGGGTTTCCACATAGTTGCAAAAATAGATTTAATGTCATACGTTCACATATGACTGTCGTTAGTGAGTCTTCATTAGTTAAAAGTTCCTAATACAATTCCAAGTGTCCTAATACATTGTGAAGACTAGTTTTACGAAGAACAAAGTAAAACATTATTATCACACCAAACACTTTCGACTATTAATACATTGTCATTGACTTATTTTATTTCTTGTTCAGTATTATTTGGAACGGCTTGAAAAAAAAATTAACATTGGTTATGTAAAGGTGTACTAATAATGAATTTTAATAAAACTTAAACAATTGTTTATTAATTAAATATCAGTTATAACCTAAGTTAATTAATTACACTAATATGTAACAACAAACAAAAAAGTAATGATTTTTTCCACGCTAATTTTTTATAGTCTACAGGATCTTGGATTTTTCCCATAAGTATAATGGCATATTTCAAAGATCCGCAACTCTTTTAATATTATTGGTCGAAAAATTCATCTTAAAGCAATTTTTAAGGAAATTTTAATATCTAGGGAAGTGTAAAATGAAAATCACGATTCTAGAACGATTTATGGGATCAGCCTACTAAAAAAACTCGTCTATTTTTGAACAAAAAATTGTGAGAATACTTTGTTGTTTATTAATCCTACAATCAATAATACGAAATTTGATTTCATACTGCCCTAGGTATTGAAAATAACTTTGAAATTATCTAAAAATAAATCTTTGTAGACCAATATCAAAAGTGTAGCGGACGTTTCAAATTTAACATTAGTCTCATGGGAATAAAAATCTAAGATTAGGGGTATTATTTTACTTTTACTTTACTTTAGTAAAGTAATTAAATAAAGTATTTTAATTTAAATAAAGTAATAATAATTTAAATAAAGTAAAGTAAATAATTTAAATAAAGTATTTTCCTTTATTTTAAGTATTTTACTTTACTAATTATTTCATTAAATTAAGCGAAAAAGATTAAGTGCCATGAAGAAACTTAAAAGTTTAAAATTTAATAGTACCTTTTTGGCTCATTTAGTTTTGATCGGTTAATTAATTGGTTGTTAATAAAATATCTGTTTTGAACTGCTGCCTAATCTGGGTAGGTCTTGACAAGCTCACGAAATCTTACGACCTCAGGAAGCGCACCCAGCCCTTTCGTTTGTAGCAAAGTCTATTTCATCCATTCCGAAGCCCTAATGGCTTCCTGACATCGTTTAAGGTTTTTCGTTATCTTCTCTTGCTTTCTTCCCATACGTGTTATTTGGCTCACTTGTATCTCTTACGGTTTGTATCTTTTATATTTCAAATTGACAAACTGGTAAGAGTTCCTCAAATTTGTATTTATTTTTTATTGTGAATTAGCTTGTTTAAAATGGTAATTTACACACTTTGAGAAATATGACTTTTTATCTCTTTTTTTATCAATAGAGCTAATATTTTTTACAAAATATAATATCGTGGTCTTCTAGAGTTACAAAAATAAAACCAAGCTATAGTTCAATATTTATGGAAAATTTTACAAATTAAAAAATAAACAGCAAATATTATGTATATTTAAAGATTACACGAAGTATATTAACTATAATATTTTAATGTGAATTAAGTTTTTTCAAACATTCCAAACAACTAAAATATTGTGACAAATCAATTTAATTTAATACAAGTAGTAGTTTAATCAAAGATTTTATATTATGATGTAATTTAAGCTAAGAGTGTGTTGCAAAATAGAATACGAGCGAAGTTAGTGTTTTAATATCTCACGAGTGGCTTAAATTCTGAATACTTTCAGGATAGGATTTTTAATGTGTTTTAAGTTTTTTTTTAAACATTCCAAACAATTAAAATATTGTGACGGATCAATTTAATACAAATAGTAGTTTATGCAAAGATTTTATATTATAATGAAATTTAAGCCAGGAGTGAGTTGCAAAATAGAATACGAGCGAAGTTAGTATTTTAATATCTCACGAGTGGCTTAAAGGCTGAATACAATCTATGCATGAACTACTTTATCTACCACCAGCTTAAATTTAACAGACATGTTTACATTTTTAGGTTATGTACGACCACCAATACAACAGTTAGCACCACAGATTTTGGTTGACCAATTCTTCGATCACATTCTTTTGAGGTTAGAGGCACAAAGCAACTAAAACCTGAATTATAATGAAGAATCTGCTGATGTACCAATTGCATAATTTCAACAAAAACACTTCTTTTGTCAAATTCAAAACTTTCATTGGTCTATATCCTGCATTTTAATGTTGAGGTTTTTCATACATTTCATTAAGCAACGGGGTTAAATTTGGTGTAATAATGTAAATCTTTATGATGGTACTTGTAGTATCAGTACTGGTGATCATTTCAACGGTCGTACATAAACATATTAATACATTTTCAAGTATACACCAATAAACCTTTATTAAATTTATAATATACTTCATAAAATATTACGAGGAGTACGCTCGTACCTCACGTAAGCGTCTATTCGAAGAAGAAATTTGAACTTTTGCATTAGGGACTGTCACATTAAAAAAATTTGATACTTGAAAAACAACTTTAATTTTGTTTATGCGACTACTTCACACCACTCCCGAACTCATTTCTGTTCTAAATCCAATAATTTGTACTGGAGTGGGATTGAGCCGGTCAGTAGACCAAGCAGAATGTCTCAGTTTTTATTGGTAAAACTCGCAAAGACGTTGCCAAAATGTAAACAATGAACCGACTACTAACAATCACTCCAATGATTTCCTTATGGGAAAATGAAAAAGTTACATTTTAGGTTTATTTTATAAACATCCAACCAAATATTTTCAACAACGAACTTAGCCTTAAAAATTGCATAAAGAATATTCGACCTAACTTTGAGACTAATTTGTGACTTTTATCGTAGGACATTACATTTGCAATATGAGTCACTCTAAAGCCTATTCTTCGAATAGACAATTATCGTATGATGTGCACTATTTCATATACTGATATAGTAGTCAAATTTATATTTGATCGAATTGAATTATTTATGTTAGTGTATATTAGTGGGGGTGAATGTGGTGAATTGCCCAAGTAATGTAACATGCCCCACAGCCAGTTCTATCGACATTGAAGGGGCGATGCGAACGCCTGTCAGGGACGTCCCGCTGTAATTACCTTTGTGTTAAAGTCGTCAATGCCTCTATTGTCACCTCCACACTGCCTTTGTGTATGTGGTATTTACCGTACAACAAGAAAAATTCTCTCGGATTCGGTCTTCAATTAGACTGTGGAAACAGGTAAGGTAATAGACGTATTGGCCTTTCACATGCAATGATTGCTAGTTTTAAACTTGTAAATAAAAAAATTAATTGAATTTATTTATGCGAAAAAAACATTTTCACATAAAATGTTTAATTTTTAAAAGTATTTTTGGTGGCTAAATTAAAAAAATTCTGCCTCTGGTAGCAGCAATACACAAGAGTCACAAACTCATGAATAGTGATTATTCCAACCCCGTAGAATGGGGAGAGATTAGGACCCGAAATTAAAGGGAAGCATCCTCCACATTCGGGGTTTGCTTAATTGAAATAAAGGCCCATTGTTTGCATAACCAAAAGAAGAATAATATAAATATCACACACAAATATTAATCATCTCTTAGTTATGTAATAGAAAAAGTGCAAATAATAAATACGTGTACCTAGTTATTCTATGTAAATGCAACGAAGCAGTATAGGGCCAGTCGATGGAAGAATTCAATAAAGGTAGAGCCTAACCCATTATTAATGATATTTTAGTTATTTTTTTAGATTGATGGAATGTCACAAATGAATGTATGATTGCGGATGTATGTGAGAATGTATAGCTTTTCACATTGTAAGAGGTATAATACTTTTTACCGAGGAAGTACCAATATGAAACAATTATGCAAACATACATTTTAAACAATATAGAATATTATTTTGCTACAGTGATGGGTGCAACATGTATCAAACATATGTATAACACTTAACACTAATCTATTAACGGATACTACTTATATAAACATGGTTTAATTTTAGGTTAATAAGTTTAAGTTTTTCTTTAACAAAAATAGAATATCTAAAGTAATACATTAAATCGATTGGTGTGCGACCATATTCACCGAGTTTTAATCTATAAAAGCAGATTAATTCCTACTCATTTTATTTTCAGGGGTAGTCGACCTGACATTTTAATATTCTATATTAGTTAAAGAAAAACTAAACGTTAACCCTACTACTCATTTCATTTTCAGGGGTAGTCAACCTGATTTTAATATTCTATGTTAGTTAAGGAAAAACTAAACATAAACCCTAAATAACATTAACCGTAATAATATTAACAACTGTTAATAAACATTAACCCTCGATATGAATGTATGTAGTATCTGTTTATTCAATTGGTGTTAGGTGTTACATTATGTTTGCTATAGACTCAACTAAATATACTTTTTTGATTAGGAGCTTTTGTTTTAAGTAGGAAAATCAACATGTTTAATGAACATGAAATAAAATTATAACATTCTTAAATTAATATTTAAATTTTGTTGGAAATATTCCTATTACCGTGATCGATGAATTTGTTACTTCAACCTTCGAAATAGAAAAGGTCGTTGAGGGACGATAGAGTGGTTTTGTTTAGAGTGAACTAAAATAGCATTCGTAAACAACACCTTTTCTTTGGCGCCTTGAAGTACTTTTCCTTGCACGATAATATTGCTTTGAACTTCCATTTAACCTTGGTTCGAAACTGTTTTTTTCAGGTGGGAAGATATGTTGTAATTGTAATATATGTTGTGAACTGTAGCAAAGTACCCTAATTTACGTTTTCCCTTTGCTTCGATGATATTTTGTATTACAAGGTTGGACCTTTTTTTTTAGCGAATTTCCCATAGGGAATAAGCTATTACCGTAGGTCTCATGGTAAGACCTAAGCCTGGGACCATGTTACTTTTTCGTTTTGAGGTGCCCAGAGACCAAAAATAATAGTCATTAAAATTTATATATATATATATATATATATATATATATATATATGTATGTATATATATATATATATATATGTATATATATATATATATATGTATATATGTGTCCCTAGACACGATAACTCTCGTAAAAATGGTCCGATCGACACCAAATTTGGTAGGGATGTGTAATCCTACGTTTATTCGGATGAGTTCGTAAACCAGACATATCGACCTATCGGAAGGGGTAGTTTTGGGGGGTTTTGTACCCCAAAAATGGGTTTTTTGCATTTTTCATATGTAATTATTAAAATTTTAAAATTTTTATTTTAACCATTGAATTTAGCTCAAAAAACACACAATTTAGTATTTTGAAGCTTTGCTCTATCTCCATTGGTTACCGAGATATTAAAAAGTCTAAAGACAGTACATTGTATTTTGGGGCTCCAATGTTAATTTTATGGAGAATAAGAATGTGTTAATATTTCACTTATTAACTAATATTTTTGGATGAAGCTTGGTAATCAGCTTCATTTGGTTGAGATTCATCCATTTATAGTAAAAAATCTTGTTTTTTGTGCTTATCATGGCAGCAAACCTGCATACTCTTTTCCCATGTTAATCATATGGAGAATAGGCAAACTTCTTTATTTATGGACAGATATTGATGAAATTTAGTATGTGGCTTCATATGGTCGAAATAAAAAATTGTTATGCTAAAAACCTACTTTTGGTGTTCCCCATGGCAGCATACCTGCGTACTCATTCCCTATATTTATCGTAAGGAGAATAGACATTTATTTCCTTATTTATGAGCGTGTGATCATATTTGGTTTACAGGTTTATCTAGTCAAAATTAATATTACTAATTTGGAAATTCGCTGAGTACGCAGGTCTGCTGCGACGGGTTTTTTTTTTTTTTTTTTTTTTTTTTTTTTTTTTGAGGGAGAGGCGGAAAAATGCATTACGCACACAAGTGGCCAGCCTGTAGTGTGGGGCTCCCCTAAAAACGGGTTTACCCACTAAAAAACCTCCTCTACTCTTTAGGAATCTAACCTGGAATTGTTTGTCACATTACGTCAGGCTAGGCCTAAATTTGGCTTACGCCCGTGGGGCTCGCTCCTTATCCAGCCGCTCGATCAAGGGATCTGGGCCACTTCGCGGTCCAGATCGGTTTTCTTTTCCAGGAGGATGCCCCGGACGAACTGTGACAAACAATCCCAGTTGCCCTCATCCTCCAAAATCTTTTGGCAGACCGAGTCCACCGAAAATGCACCAAAGATTTGTGTGGCCTCCAGGCGGGGCCCTTCCCAACGGGGACAGCGGAAGAATGTGTGTTCCGCATCGTCGGGAACACCCGGGCAATAAATGCAGTCCGGTGAACCGGTCTTTCCCATCCGGTTCAGGTACGACCGAAAATAGCCGTGACCTGTCAAAAATTGGGTCAGGTAGTAGTCCACCTCCCCATGCCGCCGTTCCACCCATGGTTGGACCTGCTTGATAAGTCGCGCAGTCCATCGTCCTCGGGTGTCGTGCTCCCAGCTGTGTTGCCACTGCTGGAAGGTTCGGGAGCGCTCTTCTGTTCTTGCCGTGTCCTTGCCGATCTCGCCTTGTCTCTGATAAATCGCTTTCCTCTCCCCTGCCAAGAGCTTGACAGGGATGACTCCGGCGACCACCAGGACGGCGGGCTCGGACACTGTCCGGTAGGCGGAACACACCCGGAGAGCAGCTTGACGCTGAACCCGGGCGAGTCGCAACCTGTAGCACTCCTTATCTAGAGCGCCTGCCCACACCTCTGCCCCGTAAAGAAGCACGGACTGGACCGCGGACATCAACAGACGTCTTCTGCTGGATCGGGGACCCCCGACATTGGCCATCAGCCTACTAAGGTAAGTCACTACCTTAGCGGCCTTGTCCGCCGTACGGAAGATCTGATCCCTCCAGCTTAACTTGGTGTCCACCATAACCCCGAGGTATTTGGCGGCACGAGTTGATGTGACCACCTCCCTTCCCACTCGAAACGGGACGACGGTGTCGATCCTCTTCTTCGTAAGAATCACGATCTCCGTCTTACTGAGAGCAAGTGAGAGACCGTGATCGGACATCCAGTTGTTGACCACCCGCATAACTCGGTTCAACTTCAGTTGGGCCAGCTCAACGTTGCGTGCAGCAATGAGAGCTGCGACGTCATCGGCGTACCCAACCAAAGTGGTTTCCTCAGGCATCTCGGACCTCAGGAGGCTGTCATAGGCAACGTTCCAGAGATCCGGGCCGAGTATTGAACCTTGTGCGGCACCAGAAGTGACTTCCATCGTCCGCGTTCCGTCCCTCGTGTCATAAATCAGGCTTCGAGAGCGTAGATAATCCTCGATGAGCCGCAACAGATATGCAGGAATACGAAAGGTGTTGCGAAGCGCATCCAACATATCGACCCACCTCGCCGAGTTGAAGGCATTCTTGACATCAAGCGTAACAAGAAGCACTACTCGGCGGGAGAAATGGTTGTGGCTCTCGGCTCTCTCCACAGCTCTCTGAACTTCGGTGACAGCGTCGATCGTTGACCGTCCCTTTCTGAAGCCGTACTGACGGGGGCATAAGTCCCCGGCAGCTTCCACGGCAGAAGTCAGGCGGGAACGGATCAGCTTCTCGAACAGCTTCCCAGCCGTGTCCAACATGCAGAGAGGCCTGTGGGACGACGGCAGCTCGGGATCACCTTTGCCCTTGCTGATCAGTACAAGCCTGGCTGTTTTCCAGGGAGCCGGAAACACCCCTTCTACCAAACAGGCGTTGTACATTCTCAGCAACAAGTCAGCGTTGATTGAAAATACTTTCTTTAAAGCCTCACTGGGAATCCCATCCGGGCCAGGAGCCTTGTTGCTCTTCAGGGAGAGAACGGAGGTTTCCAGCTCCTCGAAAGTGAAAAGTGGAACGTCCTCTACCCGTCCGAAGTCAACCGGCGGTCGCTGTGGATGTTCAGGAAACAACGCAGCGACGATCCTCCCCATGGTGGCGCCCTCCATGATGGAAGATGGAGAGCGGGCGCCGAGTTTCTGTGTTACAAGTTTGTAACCCAGGCCCCACGGGTCGGAGTCAACGTCGTCACGAAGTCTCCTCCAGCTATTCGCCTTGCTCCTGTTGATCGCCTGGCGGAAGTAAAAGGTTGGACCTTTGGATCCTTGAAATGGAGTACTAATAAAAAAGTTCTGAATATAATGTGTGCTGTAAGCTATTCGTACTTTCCAGTACCTTTAGAGGTATGATTCAAATCTTGCTATTCTCGAAGACATTTCAAATCCCATATCAATTTTGCTGTTTGAACCCCCGAACAAAATACGACAAAAGAATAATTTATATGCGATAGATCGAAGCACCATCAGGATAAACATGTTGTAGTCCTTGTGAGGGAGAAATCGAACATTATATACATGGTATAGCTAAACAGTGTGTCATTATCACTATTATATATCACTCATTAGGTCTTCTGTATGATACATAGCCTTCAACATATTATTTGAACCAATAATAGTTGTAATATACAGTAAAACACTTTGAGATAAGGAAAGTGACATGAGACAATCTCTTACTATGTCAATCTTCTGAGACAGCAATGTGCATGATGAATGTTCATTTGGCTCTTGCTTCTACACTTGTTGCTCCAGAACAGGACGATAATTGATACAGTCACGAACAGTGAAGGAGCGACATCAAATTTATTGCGCATAGACACGAACTGTCTGCGTTACCTAATCACATTCGATATCTCAATAAACTTTAATATCAAAATTTTAAGTATTCAAACGTTTTTAATATAATTAAAATGATAACGTAAAAAGAGTTAGCCATAACATGCTATAAATTGATGACAATATTATTTACGTAAAATGTTTTACGAAATAACAAAAAATAGTTCTCATATGACTTTTTGTTACATGTTTTTAATACGGTATATAATTTTAAATAGGTATGATGTTTGCGTCAGAAAAATATAACTCACACAAATTACTGTTCATAAATCTGCCTTTATTGTGTGCTGTGAGTAGAATTGAAACTTTTGGACGAAAACGAGACGTGAAAGGAATTACAATTTTTAGATTTCAATTCTAAAGAACACCTTTGAAATTTGTCACTCCACGGATAAACAATGAAGACAGAATCTATGAAAAATAGACTATTTTGTGTAATATTTAATATTTAAGGCAGGAAAAAATGTATATGTTGCCTCCTGTTTGAGTATTAAGAACTGCGCTATTAGTATACATACTATTTTTATCACTAGATATATTGACTGCTAAATTGATAATGAAAATAAATGTTCAACAGACAATCCATTTACCGTTTTAATCGTTCTGGGGATTGATTACAAAATAACAGTGCAACAGATGTCCAAAACAACCTTCGATGCTCTCTGTCATTTAGTTACTTTTTTAACGAGTAAACTAATTGCGACCTGGCCCTGTTCCAGTTGTCACAGCGCGAAACGATCATGCGGCTCGCCGCTCCGCCATCGTAACGGTCATCTTTCCATTAAGAGTCATCTTCACCCCTGTGCCAGTAGTCCATTGTTGCGCAGTCCTCAATGTTAACCATACTGCTTTTAATGCAAAACATGGTATTTTATTTCCCTGTTTCGGACGCCGGTAGTCAACCAATTTTCATTAAACTTGGTAAGGGTTTAGTTGAATAGAGGCTTCTCATGCCTCGAAATTTTGAAAATTTAACAAATATTACTAAAGAAAATCGAGTTACTTTGTAACGTCATAGAGAGTCTTATTTGTTAAATTTTAAAAATTTCGAGGAATGAGGGGCCTAATATAACTATTCAACTATACACTTACCAATTTAAAAGAAAATTTTTTGAAAAAAAACGGCGTCCGAAACAGGGGAATAAAACACTATGTTTTAGCATAAAAGACGTATGATTATCATTGCTGACTGCGCAGCAATGGGCTACTGGTCCAGGGGTGAAGATGACTCTTAAGTTTCCTTGACCGTCGGTGGAAATTGAATTATAAATTCTGAACATTTTACAAGTATAAAACAATATGGTAACGTTTTAAAGTCGTCATGATATAGTTGCTTTAAAAACGTAACTACAACATCAAACACAGCTCGGTGTTCCAACATCCTGTTTTAATTTGACTCCAGAATGATTCATTGATTCATACATTGCGTTACAAAAGATTCGGTACAGTTCAATAAATTCTTACCAATAAAGGCTATATGAATATCGTGTCCTGAGGGTTTGTGTTTTATGTATTTTTTTTATTTTTTATTTTTACTTTAGTATAACTATTGTATACTATTGTTTCTCTAACCAAAACTTCCCGTTCAATATTCATCAAAAGGCTTCTGAGAGTTTTGAAATGACTTGCATGAGAGAGAACCTAAGATAATATTCAAAGCCAATGTAGTATTTTACGTTTTAAAACTTGTATTGTGTTTTTTAACTAATAATATAAATAATAATTATTAAGAGAAGTGTTTTTTTTTTTTTTTTTTTTTTTTTTTTTTAGTTTAACTTTTGTACCAGTACTGAGGCACCTGATGACTGACATACGTCATTGATTATTTATAGATTTCTAGAACCTCCATGAACAAGGTGATTTAAATTAATTTTCCATTCACAATAGAGGTTTTGATTAATTACCTATATATATTTATTTTGTTAGCCACTTTGGATTATGGTTTATCAAATTTGTCGATGGAATAATTACTCTCTCACTCTTACCCTCTCACTCAAAACTATTCTAAAAGTGATCTATTACCATAAAAACGATTTAACTTCACTAACATCTAAGCATTCTACTCTAACAATGTTATTGAGAACATGTTCTATGTTTAAGAATTTTACATTTTAAAAGTCAGAGTCACAGTTGTATTCTGATCGGAAAGCCTCACCACAGAGTTTAGCTATGGCCCGAAAGTGTGAAAAGAAGCTATCTGATAGCGCCAAACTATAAACGGCAAAAAATAACGCATACCGATGCATCAAGAGGATAGCCGGGGAGGGAGCGTGTAGCGCATGTGCGACGAGAGAGAGAGAGATGGACCGAGAGATGCGGAGATCGGAGCAAGAGAGAGGGAGACGCCGAGATCAGTACGGTTCAGGATGGTGTGAGTGGTGTGTCGCACAACTGACTCTCGCGGTCTTTAATGTGGATATTTACTATTTCCCCTGCGGTAAGTTCAATTTTATATTTACTTTTTCACTTTCATTCAGCCTAACCATTGATGTATTGTCAAGGTATTATACTTAAACGAAATAAAGAATTAAACAAGAACTGGCTTTAATGTTCCTAGACGATATTGATTTTTGTTTAGGAGTTTGTTTCGTTTAAAATACTATGAAAAACAAAACTTCAGCTGAAATATAATAAAAGGTATTATAAATAATTCAGAACTAAAAATATCGCACCTAAAATGTAAAGTCAAAAAAAAATTATTTAAATCTAACTTTAAACAAAATAAGACATTTCCTAATTTTATTTAAAAACCTATTTTTATTTATAGCTTACAAGAACACTCGAGTTTAAAATTATTGTATTACTGTGAAATTTACCCACACATAAAGTTTTTGGCCAACTTACAACTTTGTTTACATACATTTTTACGTTTCAACTATAATATTTTATTATCAAATTATTGTAAGTTTCTGTTGAAATGAAAATCTGAGACAACAGAAAACAGAATAAATTAGTGAAAACCCCTTTGAAATCACGAAGTTCTTTACAGAAATTTATTTCTATTTATTATTCTTTATATTTATTGCCGTTTCTATCTACACGGGTGGATGTCAATTGATGATTTAATAACTGTATGTAACTAATGATCATATACATAAAAGTGCTATACAACCCGCATGAAATATTTTAAACTTTTACTTTCATTCATTCGATTTCAAGAGATATTAATTAATTAAATCAATAATAAACGAACAGTAAATTGAAACATTCCACTTTATTGCCAGCTAATCAATGGTTTTCACTACCAACATCACAATTGCCGACACTCAAAACCACTATGTAGCTAACTACCAATATTCACATACAATTGAGCAAAATAACCTTTCAAAGTAAACAGTTACAATTTATAATGGTTTACGATTTATAGATTAAATTGTATAAAATATGTTACTATTTTACGTAATTTCTGAATATGTTCCTCAGCATATTTCTTTTAATGAGGCTCTTAAACTATATTATTTATTATTTTTAGCTATCTTATCAATGAAATAATCAGTGTAAACATTGAGCTTATTTGAAACACGAGGTTTTTTCTTAATTAATTTCAGTGAAAAGATAAGTTATAGTGTACACCTTCAATAATTTTCAGAGAAAATAATATTAATCATATACCAACTTTTTTAATGCTTAAAAGGTACTAAGGTACGAATATTACATTTATAATATTGGTTTAATATTTTAAGTAGCAATTATAAATGTTCACTTATTGCTAGCAAACTTAATAACAACAAGAACGTCTAAAATAAGGATGATGTGCGAAGAATTTCGTAATTTCTCTAAGCATAACAATATCTAGACATTTTATCTAGTCATTTTAGCCATATATAAGATTAGAAAATAGAACTAAAAGAAATCAATTTAGATGTAAGCAATAGATAAGTATAATGCCAATTATTTAGGTTATTAATAAAAGTTTTTCTTCGTATTATGATCAATTTACCATTAATCTATTCTAAAAAAATCCTTTTAATGAATAAAAATTCTTTTTTGAAAACTAAAATACTGCTATTATGTACATTTGAGTTAAAAATTGAATTGACATTGGTATTAACCATACTTTTTTAATACTCTATGTAGGTATTAACATGAAATATTCTTTATTTAGAAGGTAGACTATGAATTAAAATTTTATTCGTATATGATTTAAGACAGTGTCCTGTTTAGTATGGACAATAAAAATCTTTTCATACGGAAAATAATTTTTTATTTTATTTTCATTAATTTATAAACTGTGTACGGGTAATTGTTTCAATGTAAGCATGATTTTCTCGTGAGTATGACGGTACCATCGAAATTCATGTAAAATGCTAAATTTATTAGGATTCATTAACAAACAATAAATATACAGTGGGGCAGAAAAGTTTGGAAACGGCTTGATATTGTGATAAAAAATATTGCTAGAATTTCAAAGCTATACAACTGAGGGGTTTACTGAGCAACTGATAATTTGTCAATGCTATTAGTATAGTTTTATGACAAATAAATATTCTTGAGGCTTATTTATCTTTTTTCACTAATTGTTCAAGTCTGATGGGGGTCAGCGCATCAGGAGTCAGTAGTCAGGTCTCACTTAGTAGACTACACTGGTGCAAACTAGATCTCATATGGATACCAGACCCTTTAATATTTGGGAATCAAACTTCGTACTGAAATTATATTGCTGACACCCAAAAAATCTATAAATTCTGTTAAATTTTCCCTTTTCAGATCGTGTTTGTCACAAATTATTTAAACGATAAAGACTTTAAAAGTTATTTGAAATATGACATATCTTTGCTTCAAGATATCTTCATACTTTGCTTCAAGACTTCCTCTACCATACTTCACCTAAGGAAACTAACTGGCCCTTGTCATATTGCACACATTTTTAGATTCTAAATAATATGCCACAAACCCGACCTAAAATAGTGGAATATGTTAGAAGTTACGGAATTTTTATTTCAGCAATATGATTTCAATATTAAGTCTGTCATTTCAGACTAGGTTATGCTTTTAAAGTCAGGTTTACGGCATTATAAGTATACTTTGCAAGTCATTTCATGTGCATATCAACCCATGCATACTTTTATGATAATTCATAGAGGTCCCATGGGCTGACCCTTCATTAAAGATGAACTTTAACATTAATTGTGAAGAAATAGGAGTTTAGATTCCAATTCAATATCAAGAGTTTAAATTCATATTCTAAAATATCGTATATAATCTTAACTTTAAGCTGTCTTCAGACTCAATAGAAAACCTGTATACAGAGTGTCATAAAAAAGTCTTATGATTTCGGAATATGACTTGTTCAAACATTAAGAAAAGCGTTTATACTTATGCCCTAAAATCCTTTGTTAAACTGCTAGCCGCAAATTTGCTATTTGGACTCAGTAATTGTTATGTCCGTATTAAATCGTCATATTCAGTCTAATTCTCCGTTATCCTAATAAAATTAATTTACAATATTTTTATTACAATATTTGTTTTAAAAATGATTTGATTGAAAAAATCAAAAGTAAATATCTTAAAAACAACAAATTATATAAAATTTTTAAACTAAAAAACGTTTGTCGTATTCAATTATGTAATTATGCCAAAATTTTAAAGATCGGAAAATATCTAATGGAATTATTAAGATTTTTGTATTAAAAATATATAAATTTGCTACGGTGGCAAAACATTAACTTTTTCTATGGAAAGTTTGCAATAAATCCGTTATTTGTTCCCCAATCTTAACGATAGTAAGAAAACAAGAACCAAAAGTTTTACCTCATAAAATGTTAATAAAATTCACCATTTTAAAGATATTTGCCTATGAAACTTTAATATATTTGCCCTTTTGGGTTGAAAATCTGTTTACTGTGAAAAATCTGTCTAAATTGTGAACTCAATTTAGTGTTCCGTAAGCAAATAGAAATTACTAAGCGTAAAAATAAACTTTTGGCTAGCGGCTTAGTATGTGAATATTTTCTTTACTTTCGTACAGGTAAATCATATTCTGAAGTCCTGGAATATTTTTTCTTACATCCTGAAAAAATAAGAAAAAGTTCAAGAGTTCTGTAATAAATATTCATATTCATAAATTCTTTAAAAGCAAATTGTACATGGTACAAGAATAGTACCATGTACAATGTTTGTACATAGTATGTACTTTTTGGTGAACAAAAAATACAACAAATCAGAAATTATAGTCATTCTATAAGTAATTACACTAAACAAAATTAATATATTTTTCTCTCATTATAATATTTCTTCTTATAACTGGTGGATCAGTTGAGTCTCTTATAAAAATACTCTTGAAAAAGTAAATAGTAATTTTCAACAAGTCCTAGAGCTTCAATTATTTAGCTTTTTTAAATTGTATTCATCAAAATCCACAATGAATTTTAGTGGTAGGTGTAAATGAAACTTTCTTCTGAGAATTTTCTTTTTAAAAAAATAATCAAAGTTATGTTTATGAAACTCACGATTTAAGAAACTCATAGAAACCTTAAGTCGAAATTAAATGCTACTCCGTAATGATTATAATTTACTTAATATAATTTTACCAAGTTTATTATATCACAAAAACATATCGTCTGGAAATAACATTGTTATTGTGTGGAAATATAATTTAACAGCCTTGCATAGCTATAAAACTGTAGGCGATGATTAAGTCTATGTTTATTTAACGGTAACAAATGAATGCATGGACGTCGGAATCTAATCTCTATGATTTGTTTTATGGAGTGATAGCTTTAACTCAAACAGAATCATTCGGTTCTCTAAACTTCATTATTTCTCGGGCTAATCAGAGCAGAGTTGCTACAGCTGTTAGGGCCTTGTTAACCAGATCAGCTAAAACTTTACTTTCAAAATAAAGTTTGATGAAATAATTTACTTGTGCTTAACAATGATTATCTCAGATATCTTAAAAATTATTTGAATGGGTAAAGATCATATACAGTACCTACCTTCTAATATTTTTGGTTATTGTCCTTGCACATTTTTTGGTTCGAAAACTAAGCGGCTATTCAATGACGTAACAACAGAGACTTTGGAATTTTCACACTAAATTTGAAAACTATCGATTGTCACACTTTTTTTTAAATATTATACTTACATTTTTACGGTCACAATGATATTGATTAAAAATGAAATTGTATTAAAAACCAATTTCTAAGTAATATAAAACTAGATACCAACAATAGCAATAGCCAATACTATACTTTTCTCTGAAGAACTTTAAAGATAGGGATCACTCATGTTGGAGGCGGAGAGTGGAATAATATGACAGAGGACTTATCTAAAGCCCTCATAAAATCTTTATGTTTGTAAATAGTACACACTTGCATTTTGTGTTGTGTTGAAAGGACTAATGCAATGTGAAACAGTTTGAAAGACCAAAGAAAGGCAATACGAGAGAGATCAATCAATAGTAATAAATACCATGATATATCAGGATTGCAAAATGGTCCATGCTGCTCGTAATAATTTGTTGGGAATTATAAAGTATATTACAAGGCCTATCAATTTTTTATTATTATAGATAACTAAAGATTCTGAAACGAATGTGAAGTTCGAACGTCAAGTTGTATATGATAGTTCCTTGGAACACGAAGATATATATTTATGTATCAAAACGCCTTTCAAAAATTTGCAATTGCTTAATATTTTACAGAATTTGTGTTAATAATATGAGAAACATACGCGTAACGGTATGAACAAGGTCAATTTCATTCAGTTCAGATTCAAGGAGGAGACGAAAATGAAAAAATTCCAGGAAGGAGAATGCAGAGAGACATATGAAGGAGTAATAATAGAACACGAACTCTGTATTGAGGCAACATCCAACCTTAACAAAAAAAACATACTTAAACAAATGGTACTGAAAAACCTGAAAGCACCTCTCCCTATTTTTATTACATTAAATGTACTACAAGCACTTTGAGAATTTATTGATGTGATATTACTTGTACAAACATGAAGTTTCGATAAACCATTAACACAAAACTTAAAAATAAACATTTACTTTCCATTAAGTATTCTTTATGAGAGCGTGTGGTACTATATTTACTATATTTTAAACAAATTTCCATACTATATTTAAGTAATGAAAGGGTATTTTATCCTTAGTTTCCCATGTCATTCGCAAAAGATTTAAGAAGTTCATATAACAATAGGTTTGCTTGCAAGCATTAAACACACACAACGATAAGTATATCACTTCATGGATCTTACTTCTCATTTTTACAACATAATTTCTTAAGGTATTATTACAATGACTAAACAATAAAATATTGTTTTACGTCGATAAAAATTAAATTTATGCCAATAAAATGTAAATTATTAAATAAAATCACTTTTTGAAAGATTAAACATTAAAAATTAGTTAAATTTCAAATATTTGTTAAATTTCATGATAAAATCTTATAAAGGATAATGCCATCATAGCTACATATAAGGGTTTTGTTTGGATGTTGTGATTCTTTGTCTACTGTCGAGAAAAGTATTGTCATTCTTGTTTAATCACTTTAAGTGTACAGTGTAATAATTAATAATGGAACTTCCTTAATCACGTGTACTCCACTAAAGAACGAAAATACTGAAGTTCGCACATCATTACTAGTAATAGTGACCTGATTATCCACTTCAGGACCGATCGAATGGACCCTCGAATGGGACTTCCCTCTAGGGTTCAGTTGGATATCCAAAATCCAAACATAAGTTGATAAGTATATCAGATTAAAGTTCTTAGGCCCTGCTACAGGACAAAGCACTTGAAATATTTGACAGAGTCCAAAGTATAAAGCTATGTATGGTGTGACAATGTCTTCTAAAATCTCCTCCAAGGGTCGACCCCAGGGAAGTCTTCAGACAACTTCATTTTAAGTTACACATTTAAGAGTAATCTTCCCCCCTGTGCTAGTAGCCCATTGTTGCGCAGTCGGCAATGTTAACCATACGGCTTTTAATGCAAAACATGGTATTTTATTCCCCTGTTTCGGATGCCGTTTATCAACCGATATTCTTTAAACTTGGTAAGTGTTTAGTTGAATAGTTATATTAGGCTTCTCATACCTCGAAATTTTAAAAAGTTAACAAATATTACTCTCTGTGACGTCACAAAGTAACACTATTTTCTCTAGTAATATTTGTTAAATTTTCAAAATTTCGAGGTATGAGAAGCCTAATATAACTATTCAACTAAACACTTACCAAGTTTCAAGAATATCGGTTGATAAACGGCATCCGAAACAGGGGAATAAAATACCATGTTTTGCATTAAAAGCCGTATGGTTAACATTGCCGACTGTACAACAATGGGCTACTGGCACAGGGGTGAAGACGACTCTTAATTCTGCACATTTTAAATCCACGTATTTCGGCACCGGTCACGGTGTGTACTGCACAATGCGCGCGCGCGTGTGTGTGTATTAGTGTGAGTGTGTTTGTGTGTTAGTGTGTGTGTGTGTGTGTGTGTGTGTGTGTGTGTGTGTGTGTGTGTGTGTGTGTGTGTGTGTGTGTGTGTGTGTGTGCGCGCGCGCTCGTCGTGTGTTTGTGTCACAGACAGTGAGGTTATTTATGATCGTCTCGCTCTGTTAAGCATTTCCGCCCTCCAGATCCGTGAAGGTCTTGCACATCAACATTAGCATTTTAATAGAGTCGGGCCTGGGGGAATATGCCGCTGTGAAACTCTAAAACAACCAACCAAAAATTTACACTATTACTTTATATGACAAACATGTCAACATGATATTTACATATGAAACACTAAGTTGTATTCAACAAGTACTAGTTTTATTTGGCAATGATAACAATACATAAAGATTAAAAAAGACATGTATTGAAATTATTATTTGTTTTTATTATTTGTTATTACTGTTACAATTGTTACAATGTTATAAGCATCTTTACTGATGGTGTATTATGGTGAATCCCCTTATTTTAGTCTTTAAATATCTTCATGCATAATATAATGGCTTATTCATTTGGAATGCATACATAAATGCAGACTCAGCAAAATGATTTTATCAACGTAATGTATCACGTAAAAAATGTTTGATAAAATAATATTTAATGCTAACTTAAATAACATAAAAACGATTTGCCTACCCCCAATGTCTTCGATGAATTGAGAAACTTAATGCGATTGTTTTACATATGTTCTTGTTTGAATAATTTTTTTTTATGTCTAAGAAAACAATATGACAAATCTTGCTTGTGAGAACCTTTTCGTTGCATATCTAATGACAGTTTGTTCAACATTAAAAAAGTACTTAAAATAAATAAATGACTATCACTGAAAAATACTTTAAGCCAACAATACATCTGAATCAGAAGTTTGTGTTTGATATTTGATCAATTAAATTAAACGTCCTTGAATACCTAATTTATTTGTTGGGAAATATAAAAAATATATTGTTGTAGAATTAAATTAAATTCACGATTACATTTAAGGAACAAATTATTCTTCATTGGAAATGCCAACTCATGTTACGATAGTAATCATATTCTTTTGCTACACAACCTTTTATGAATAAATCCTCACTTCCAATTTCTAACAAGGATATTTTCAATTTCCGTTTCAGTTATGGAGTTGTGTACAATAGGGATTGTGGTGAGGTTTTGGTGAATTTTGACAGTTACCGTAGTATACTTTTTTCAATATGGAATATTTGAAACGAGTGATATGTATAACTCTTTATATAGGAACAATATTTACCCTATTATATAACTTATTACTGCAGATTTAAGCCTTTTATTACGTATGGAAAAAGTATAGGCCTATCAGCATTTCGTTACTTTTTTCAAATTGATTATTGTTGTCTATAAACATGTTTAATTTGATAGACATTTATTTGTCATAACAACGTTTATATGTAGGAATAATTGTCCTATAAAAGAAATACTAAAAGCATAATCTTATATAACTGTTCTTCAAAGTGTCGTCCCGAGCTTCAGTCTTCGGTGAAATCTTTTTAAAGTTAATCAAGGTTAAAACTCAAATCTAAAAGTTATAGTGAGACAACACTTCTTCTATACCATGTAAGCTTGAAGGAAAGGAAGATAGAAGCGTGTAACGAACGTGGGAAAAATGATCCACCCGGTTTCAAGTAGGTGCAAGTCATCGTTAAGAGATGAGTCGATGATCCTTCGCTAATGGACAAATGAGGCCGGAAATATCTGAGCTCAAAATAAAACTCTCATCGTTAGAAGCAATCAGACACAATTGGCGGGGTATGGGGGCTAGGCCTCTATGCTGCTAGGCCGCTATGTTGCTAGGCGCTATAATCTTCTAGGTGCCTAGCTGCGCTGGTGGTTGATCCGAAACAGGGGCCGAATTTGTCAATCAAGTAGTGAGTAACTTCCCACCAGTTTACTCCTTAAAAACTGGATCTAGATAAAATTAATGTTTGTGTTAGCATCTGTTTCAACTGTCAAAATAATAAACAACTTTAAATATTGCCAGTTATATTCATTAGAAAATTCTATGTGACTTGTATTGGTTATATTTAGAAAATAACGACAACCTTTTTTCATTTACAATTTCTTATTATACAATTTTAAATATAAAAATTAACGATTAGGAATGCTAACCCTAAGCGGGACCTCAATGAACAAAGACGATTGTAATCATCACTACCCTGTACTTAATTATAATTCAATTTCTTATCCAAACTCAAGATTAAATTTTATCGACTAAATAAATTTAGTACGGTACATTTATGTTTAAATATTTTATATTATATTATTGAATTTGTAATAAAATTATTTTCTTCATTATAATTAGTATAACTATTTTAAGGCTTGTTACTAACCAGCTTGTATACTTGAAACTAAAAGGTTTTCTGATAATCCTTTTTAAAGACACTTCAATCCATATATTTATATGAAGGCTAATTTTAAACTCACATAGGCCTATATAAATTTAGGTCAAAAGTATAGAATCACGGAGTCAGAGAGACGTATGGGACTCTTTTGTATAACTATACTTTTTTAATACGCTAAGGGGGTTTTCGTAATTAGAACTCCTCCCACAATTTTCAACTGATTTTCAGGTTTTTGGTGTCTTTGAATAGGTTTCGGTCTTTAGTTTTTTTCCATTCGAAATTGACGAGAATCGGCCCTAAAATAAAGGCGCTATCCGTCATTGAAATTAAAAATATTCCCATTACAACAGTATTAGGTTAGAACGATTGAGTTGAGCATTTTAAAAATATGTATGTACGGGTGTAAAAAAGTGTGTGAAGGTAAGCAAGTTGCATTTTACTAAGTAATTGTGCATGTCAAAATTGTTAAATATGAAGAAAAACTGTTGAAAAATATTTTTTGCGTGAAACTAGTTTTTATTTTATTTTTAAATAATTGTTTACTAAACATACATGTAATTTGTATGTTTTCGTTTAAACCAACCTCATCTTATTAGTTATTTATTTTCGTTTTTTTAATGCCATGATAGGCCTATTCATAAAAATAGAATTAAATTTTAACTATTTTTAGAATGAATTCCACTACTCTAATATTTATCGTATTTGATACAGTTAACTTTTAAAAAAGGACACTAACGTATGTTTAGAAACATAATATTAAGAATATCAGAATTCATAAAGTAAAATCTCGTACCATAAATAATATTCATTAATTGTGTCTTTTAACATGCCTAGTATATTTTAGGCTATCACGATACAAACGGATTTAAGCTCCTTATGACTTAAGGAGGGCTGGAAATAGACACTGGATAAACATCTTAGTGAAAACTGTATTTGTCTCAGAGGAACATAAAGCAAATCTAGAAAGAGTACCGGGAAATTTCGTGTAACACCATCGCAGGTGTACATGAATACATGTTATATGACATAGTAAATGTGTTTTATCTAGGGCGATATACTAAATAAATATCTTCGCAGTACTTCTCAAAAAAGATAAATATTTATATTTTCACCTCATCTTGAGATGTATGGTTTTCTTTTAAATTTGTAATTTTTTAATGGGTGTTTTCTAGTATTTTTTAATCTTTAAAACATATTGTGACATGTTATTGTTTGGAATGTGAGATTAAAGATTTAATTCGATTCACGCTGTAAGCTTAACAGTCTAGGTTAGATTATCCTCCTGTCGATAGTGATAACAATAAGTAAACTTTATTTTATAATTGTATAATTTGTAAAAAAAAAATTGAACACTTTGAAATAAAGTAATTTGTGGGTTAAAAAAGCCTAAATACTTGTGTTTTGATTATTAATTAAATTTCGACTCAAATCTCATAAGCAAGACTATTCAGAATAATTAAGGATATGTTGAAATAAAGGTTACAGCAAGTGTTCCACATCATAACCTTAAAGGTAGAATATCCTTGTAGTATGGTAAATGAGTGAAATAAATTACTTCTAGGGAGAAATAAATTAAAGGGCAAGGGAGAGTGGACCGCAACTACGTGCAACAAGCACCATCGAGGCGGCACCTCATGAATATTGACAGGCTGCGGTCGGGCAGGGGTTGGTGGCAATTTGTGGGGGGGGGGGACTGGGGACCCGCGGTCGAGGGTGGCTAATGGCGGGGGAAGAAATTTCCGATATCGGATGGAGTTTTTGTGTCTTAGCTTCCTTCAATATCCTCCGTTTTTCTTACCGCCATTTCCAATGAATTCCTTAAACTCGAGCTAGAAAATAAAGTCTTAAGGTTATGTCGGGGTAAGGCCTTTTAAGTAATTTTTCGAGGAACTTACTATCTGTAGCAAATCCGTTTGAGGTAAACTGTTCTTTGAGGATTTTAAACAGTTCTGCAAAAGTATTGATTTTTTATGACCTTACAATGGTCCTTTTTTAAGAGTAATACAAGGCATTTGGGAAAAGCATCCATAGAACTTAATCAATCCGGTTTTTTTTTTATAAATATTAACTATAAAATTGAAATCCAATTCTCGAACCATTAGACTTGTTTCGCACCCAATATTATGTATATTATAAGTTTACAATTTTATGTATGGAAAAACTTTTTTAGTAAATTTAATTCTCTCCAAGCAAAAATACTATTTTCTTCAAATAAAATATTTATTTAAACCATTCGTAAAATAAAGTATAATTGAGGATGAAGTATTTCACTGTATTCTATGACGGGCTTAAGAAAAAAATACTTTCAACAAAAGCTTCTAAACTCAGGCCTTCACTGTAAAGTAATAAAGGTATGTCCTTTATTTAACTCCTACACATTCCCTGATAAAAATAAGAAATGAATTTATAAGAAGAATGGTTATTAAAAAAAATGCATGATGCATGCCGTGCATTTTATTACCAGCACAAACCTCCTCCCCCTCACCACTACATTATGAATTGTTTACCCCATTCCAACTTGTCATATTTAGTGACAATCACGAAAAGGATTATCTTCTGTGTTTGTGTTGTAATATTTTCGAAAAAACAAATGTTTGTTTCGAAAATTACACTTATTTACTTACAGGCTATAGTTAAAAGCTTGTCAAACATTTTAAAATATTATGTTTGATCCTCGTGACTATTTTTTTAAGTTTAAACAAACTTATGATTAAAACTAACTAACTAATTTGTTATTATAATTTGTTTTCAAGTATTTAAAAGTCAGAATAGTTTTATAAACTCTCTCTTTTTTTTGTTTCAGATCTACAGTTATCTTCTACAGAAGGTAATTTTATACTGATAGTCAATTTATTTTAGAAAAGTTTGGTAAAACTTTCACGTAGCAAGACTCACTTTAATTTGCAAAAATTAGTGAAAAATAATTTAAACATAAAGCATATCCAATGATTTTTCTTAAAATAAGTTTATTTTTTTAGAAAATGTTTAGTAAATAATACGATTTAAGTAAGATAAAATAATTGAAGCAATGAATACTTCTAGATTTAGAATGGGATTTTAATAAATTGCAACGTTTTCCACTCACATATAAGTTCTTTAATGAGTGAGAGATGAGATGATCAATGTATACCGTATGCTTACTGAAGGTCAGCTGAGGCCATTTATCACAGTCACGAAGGCAGGCATATGAGTCCAGTCCAACCTACGAAGACATGAAGATTTCTCGAGATATTTAACTTCATATTACAATGCAAGCTAAAACAACTCAACTACCTCAATTTACATTAGCTATGATATTTTATATTGCATGAATGTTAAACATTTTTTTTTTTTAATTCTTACTCGTAACTTTTTCTGAACGAAAAATGTATATTTTTCAAAATTCTGTTAACAGTGTTAGACTCCTATAAACAAAAAACGCTTTGGCACACTCAGGTTATTGATAACAACAGACGACCAATTCAAATTCTCATAATTCAATACTAATGGTAATATGTGTACTGTTATTTTTATCTTGTTGAATTTGTTAATACTAGCCTATATCATCTTTCATAATTTTCGAGTTTTATTTTCCAACAAGTGATTCATTCAAAAATTAAATCCAACTTAAACTTATAAATTTATAAATCACGGCAATCAATAAATACTTTTTACAGCAACCAGAAACCGCACAGGCACACAGAAAAAGCCTCCTTTTGTCTGCCAATTCCTAGGACCATTTTCTCTAGTAAAAAATAAAATAAAAATTTTCTTTGCAATTTTTATATACTACGAACACATTTATAACGACAGTATTTGTGAATACATTAAGTTCATCCATCATTACGCACAATCTTTTGAAATTTTTTTAAGTGATGATAAAAATAACCCTCCCTGTTAATTAAGCCTAAAAAAAATTATATTTTAACCTATGCACACAAGAATCATTTGAGATTTCGATGATTTTGCCTCATCTTTATTTGAGCAATTAAGAAAATTAAAATGATAATACACTCTTAGAACATGTACTGTGTAATTAAACTAGTGAACAAGGAAGCAAAGCCGGAGGGAAGGGAACGTTGTATAATTAGATTACCAGCCACCCAACAAACGTATAATTGTCTAACAACTAGAAGTTCTCGTCGCTGCAAACTCCCAGGCACCGCGTGCTATACACTACCATTCAACCCGCTCCAACTGAAAAGAGAAGAGAGAAGATCGCTCATAATTCCACACTGAGTGACTACGTTATACACCTCACAGCGAAGTGCTAACTGAGACACATCCACTGCTGCAAGAATGAACAGATGTTATAATTAATACAACACTTACATACAAAGAACATTTACTGTCGCGTCATATGTTCAAGTCTGTTCCTGTTTGTATAACTTATACTTTCATTTTTGCGGTTGGCAACACTTGGAAAAGTTAAAGCTCAATTTACGTCATTTGTGAAATATTGGTTTTGACGGTCCGTTAAGATGGCCTAAAGTACATATTAACTTTCACTACTTTTTAAAATTCTTAGAATAAAAGATTAATATTTCTTGGCCTTTTAAAGATATGTATCTAGTTTTCTACTAATACTGATGCTTACGCCAAATAAGAATTTAATATGTTTTTACTAATTAATCAGCATTTTTCAGGTTAATCCTAGAATAACTTTAATGCGATTCCACTGGTCCAAGAAATTAAATGCACTATTACATCTCACTACTATAAACCATCTGTGTAAACGGAACTCAAATATAATTGCTTGTAACTGTAAACTCTTTTGCTGTTGAAGTACTTCAAATACTTTTTAAACGCTCATTACTTAACTACTTTGATGTGGTATTTTTGCAATTTTTACGATTCCAAAAAAACTTTGTAATGAAATAATCTTTTACTAGTATCCTACAATGTAAAGATAAAATTTTAATTAAGTTAAACTGTTTTTTTTTGGTAAACAATATGAAAAAATATTGGAATTTAATAATACAAATTGCACCAGCTTTTTTTTAGTATTAAAAATGTCTAACACCAGTTCACACCTATTAACAAATTAAAGGTTTATGTTTGTTAAGTAGCGAACGTCACTCGTAAGCTGTAACTCAATTGGCTCTCACGGAAAATTTCACATTCAATACGCATTAGTTTGTTTCAAAGCAGATGTTTTTATCAATATTTACAAAGTGCGAAGGGTCGTTCAGCCGGAAACGGAAAGCTTCTTGTTATTTAGTTCAGACTCTCAATCGGCTTTGCGTTTCAAACAAAACTCACTAATGAGCTGCAAACTTTAAAACTCGATAGGTTATTTATTCCTTTGTAGCAAAACAACACCATTTTTTATTCTTTCTTATTTTTACGTAGTCTTCTTATATCGAATTTTAAATCTTTCTGGAACAGTTTGTTTGGTGACTGGGTATACAATTTTTAGGTCCATTGTTTTTATGTCCGCAGACAAAATGTCCATTCTTAGGTCCACCACATATATGGCCATTTCGTCCACCTTTTAGAAGTTTACAGCGAACCATTTAAATAATATAAAATTTAAAGGCACACTTACATTTTTAATTACTTTTTAATGTAAACGTTATTTTGTTTGGATATCAATCGTGAAGTAGATGATATATATAGACATGATATGGAGTGGACGTAGTTTTTAGTGGACGTTTGTGAAAATGGACATTTTAATTGTCGAATAAACAGTTGAAAATGGGTGACCTTGATATGATCGTATAACCTGTTTTCTTTAGGCAAATAACTTTCTTAGGTATGAACATTCATAAAAAATTTTATGTATCTTCATTTTACTATGGTATATTATACACATTTAGGAACATATGTAATAAAAAAATAAGTGTCTTAGGAATTTCGTTAATTAACAGACTTCTTATTATACTCGAATTTATGATCTTGTATCAGGTTTAGAAGATGAAATCTTTTAGTTGTGAAGTTGCACACCGAGATTAAGTTGACAAGATTCTCCAGTGTTATACAGGTCTTCAAAACTGGTCCCCGGAAACCGTTCTCTGTAACTTTCCCAGACTGCAACTTTTCATTTTGCCATTTTGACCAAACACTCACTAGAGAAAAAAACCTACAAAAGTGCATGATGAGAAACTCACTTGTATACTTATTATTGTGTTTTTATTTGTAGAAAAAGAAAGAGATATGCTATGTTTCTGGATAAGGTTAAACATTTTACCTCCTGTATTGTTAACTTATTTTCTATCAACAGTATCCATATTATTCCGTATTATCCATTTCAATGATACATTTAATTTATTTATTTTGACACATCAAAAGAAATACATTGCTTTTTTAGGGTATTTTAAAGCTTTAAAAATATTATTTAAAAAAATCCTTTACAACACATATATGGGAATACAATTTTATAGTACAATTTTTAGTGAATAATGAATCTTAAATCAATATGTTTAAAAAAACAATCCTCAAATTGCATTTCCGAATGGTAGTAGCATTTTGTATAGTAGTTGAAAAGCTTTTTATTAATATTGTCTTGTTGTTCTCTTAACTCTTGTTACCCCCAATGAAAATAAAAAAATAAAAAACCTTTCCAAAAGCAACGAAGCCGCATGTTAAAAAGCTTTACATATTTTAAAATATAATTTTATATACAGGGTGAGTTCCTTAAAGTGATCCAATAGCTAACTTTCTTATTCTATATCTGACAGTATACTTCTTACGGGGGACCCCCTTTGCTTTTTTATTTTGATTTCAGGTATGTGTTTCACTTTTCAAAATTTTCCACCATTTTTCCAATATTGCGGCCAACTTTAGAATTTCTTAAGGAACACCCTACATTTTATGATGTTTTTGGAATTTCCATGTAATTTTAAGACATTTTTTTATTCTTTGTAATTTTTCTCTAAACCTAACGGTTAGGGAGCTAGAGGCATAAAATTCATTTTTGGTTCCATAAGAATAACACGGGGAAAATTTTATCTACCCATATTTCCAAAACCATTGATTAAAATAAAACATACTCAAGAATAAAAATGTCTTTAATTGATGTTTTAAGAACATATCACTCATAAAAGTTGTCATTTACGTATGAATTAACCTCTTTCCAAAATGGCGGGCAAAAAATAAAATTTTCAAAATGTTTTCTGTTATTATGAAAACATTTTCTTTAAACATCAATTTAAGACATTTTTATTCTTGAGTAGTTTTTATTTTAATCAATGGTTTCGGAGATACGGGCAGATAAAATTTGCCCCATGTTATTCTTATGGAACTAAATATGAACTTTAAATGCTTCTAGCTCCCTAACAGTTAGGTTTATAGAAAAATTACAAAGAATACAAATTTCTTAAAATAACATGGAAATTTTAAAAACACCATAAAATGTAGGGTGTTCTATAAGAAATTTTTTAGTTGGCCACCATATTGGAAAAATGGCGGGAAATTTTGAAAATTGAAATACATATCTGAAAGCAAAATAAAAAGGTAAAGGGAGTCACCCATAAGTAGTATACTGTCCTCAGCTATTGGATCAGTTTAAGGAACTCACCCTGTATAGATAATGCGATTTAATACATTTTCTTTCTTTAGCTTAAAGGAATTACATTATATGTTTATTATGTTCACTACAACATTACTGGCTCCACATGGGGAGCTATCGCAACAAGTTCTGCGAACCACTGCTTTGTCCCTGATTTACAAAACTACTGAGTACTGTGCTCCCGTGTGGTTGAGGCATGTTAGAGAGATCGACTTCCAGCTAAACATTACTATGAGAGCCATTATTATTACATAGTAGGCAACCCCTGTACTGTAGTGGTTGGGAGCGAGTGGTGTCGGTAGGTGGGTTCGTGGAATCCGTGAAGTGTAAAAACACAAGTTTAAACAATAAAAGAGATTTATTAAAGTTCAGAATACACTATGTCCACACTGAGTCCACAAAACTATCTCTATAAGAGAAATACAAAGTCCCATAATTATTCATGTTCAGAAATTTACTAAGTGTCGAAATGAAATGCTTCTCAAATTACTAAATCCAAAAATTACTTTCACTCAAACGTACAACACACCGGCGCGGCAGTCTCCTGAGACTTATGACTTGTGCTATCCGAGAGCGTCCCAAGTAGGCGCGTTATCAGCACGCAACAGTTGAATCAAACACACATACGTGACCGTGGTCTCCTCGGTTCCTACTTGTTATCCGACCTCTGCTATTTAAAGTTGAGCACTTTTACTTTAAAATAAAACCTCTGTTCTGTCCTGTGGTAGCCTGTTGATGACATACGTAGGGCGCTGTATGGCAGGATAGCGGTTTTATTTAATGGTTTAAAGGGTAGCTTTTTTAAAATTGGAAATTTGGTGGGAAAAGGCTTTAAAAAGCGATTTTAAAAATTTTCATCAATATATGTGGTTTGCATATGTAATAAGCATGTTATACTTAAAAGTATTAAATAGTGTATGGATTTTATCTACTTACTGAAGTATTATGACTAATGGAAAAATAAGTTGATATAATTGATGGATTAACAGACCCTAGGAAAGAATTAAAAAAAGTATCTTATAGAGATTTGTAAGACTTTAAATAAATAACTAACATTAGTAACCGTCCATTGTTGTATCTACATAACAATATGATGCATTGCCGTAGTATGTGGGGGAATGAATAAATGAATAAATGATTGTCCTATAACAAGTAATTTTTATAGGGCACAAGTTAAAAGTTTGAAGCCTATTGTGCAATAGATAACTTTTATTGTTAAGTTTAGGGATATTGCACGAATTATTGCTAAGTTTATAATCACTGCCTATACAACCATCAATAGAATAGGTATATTCTTTAACCATTAAATGCATAGTGATAGTAGTTACAACCACTTGCGTTAGGGTTCTGAGCCGCTATACGCAGCACATTTGATTGTTAGTTTTTTTAACTATAGCAAAAAAATGTGTAAAACCCATCCATTTCCCTCATTTCTATTGCCCATGATATGGAGGATGGGTATATTCATGTCGCAAACCTTACAAGCTTCTAGTAATAAAATAATTAACTAATTAAAATGACCTTTCCAACAGAAATTAAGAATTTTTCATGACTATCCACATACTTTTGTGTTTTAAGGAATTACTTATCAACTAACGGACCAATTGAAATGATATGGATGTGCTCCGACACTCCATAAAATAGGCTATAAAGTGATATCGGTTACTAACATTATCGTGTAATAATAAGAAACCTATTGCACTTTTAATGTCAAATTCTTATGCAAAACAATCAATCTTTCCTTAAAAAATCTGCTATTTTCGTAAATAACCTATCTAAAACTGCTAACAACCGGTAGTACATATTTGGATGTTATGAATAGATTAGTAATAGCTGAAGTTTTCCATTAAAATATAGCTATATATATAGTTATCACACGAGGTATTAGTAATTTTAGAGTTGAAGCAATATTTAAGGTTAAATTTCGGCCACTATGACTCATCAAACACTGTTAGAATCAACTATTTTAGGTTATACCAATACGTTCTAAGAGATTCTAATGTTTTAACAAGGAATTCCCTAGTTTTTAAACAATTTAACACTAAAAGTAGGTGGTCAGATGGTATGAGAGACATTTAAACTGTCGGATGACAGGTTTCCACACTAAATCATACATTCTGTGTATCAAAAATTAACACATCTCGACTTTTCTACAACTATTGCTGAACCACCGCGGTATTTATTAAATAGAAAATGCATTGTTTGCATCTTGTCGGTCGCCATGGAAGTGTACATTCTATCCGCGGGTAGCACTAAAACATCGACACTGCTGCTTTAATTGAAGCGGTGGCTGAACTGTAAACTATATAATTTTTTCAAATCCCCACTGCTGCTGTCGTCGTCAGTGGTGGATTAAATATAAATTAAATTAGTTCATCTAGTCGATACAGCGCTAACAACTGGTGTGAACCATTTCACGTGAATTAAGTTTTAAAGAAAGTTGAGGATCTGAATAAAGTCACAAGATTATAGTAATAAATATGGGAACTAAATATTTTAAACTGGTCCCATTCTTCATAAACATCCAAAATGGAACATGTATGCATATCGATCATCATGTTCAGTAGTATTATTGTACAGACTGACATTTAAAGTCACATTTATCTAATATATAATAATTCTTATAGATGTTTATATTTTAATTAGCCAGTTCATGCCGGCTGGGGTTTAGACATCAGGTTCACTCGAGCCTCAAGTACCTATACTCAGAGTACATACCATTTAACTGATTTATTGTTGAGAAACATGATAGTATGTTTTATCTCGATGTTAGTTTTTTTTAAATGATATAAAAATCGGGAAAACTAGTTTTTTTAAGAAAGTTAAAATTTAAAAATAATTAAAAATTTTAATTTACTAACTAAATATATTCTTAAAACCTAATAAAAATCCAAGTAATTAAAAATAGTCCATAATCGAATTTTACATATCAATTAACCCATTTAACTCCATAAATTACTTTAAAATAACGAAATTTAATTTTTAAAAAGCTAAGAGAACACCTCTTAATCCTTACATAAAACCTCTGTCTTGTTTTTCAGTGCCCTGCGTTTGACATCAACAGGCTACAACAGGACAGAACAGAGGTTTTATTTTAACAGTTTTTTTTAAGTTGCTTTAAGTTACGAAATATTTATAATATGAATGAAGCGCTCTTAAACACTACAGAAAAAAATATAATTTTAATTCAGCATTTTTCTGTAAAATGATTTTGGCAAATTATTTTTATTGAGATTATGAAAAGTGGTTATTGTTTAAATATATACTGTAAAAATTTATTACAATGTTTGAATTAAATATCACTTTAAAATTGTTCGAATGATCGATGAAACAATTTCAGAAGAAATATTTTGTGGTACATCACTCAAGAGAACTCTATTAACATTTCAATTACGTAGTTTCGCATTTCCAATAAAACTAACAAGAGTTTCATTGAAAAAAGGTAGAGTGAAATTTAATTAATTTCTCGTGCTTTGAAAGATGATTTAATTAGGTTTCATAACAAAGACCGATGTAAATCCACAGACATTTACCAACCAATTTACATGACGAGTGTTTAAATTTATGTTTCTGAATTAATTGCATTGGATTCTGTTGTTGTAAGGTTTGAATATTAGTTTACTGAGTTTATATGCCATTTTAAACTACAATTTACTTTTTATTGTTTTTGGAGAGGGATCGTTATGATTTTTACATTTTTATGTCTCCACCGCCCGTTGTCATTGGCCAATAAGCCTGTGTGGTTATCTTAGGACAGCAATTTACTGTTATGGCACTAAGTCACATAGGCTAGCTAGAGGTGGCCCCTCATGTTTACGGGTGTAATGTCGCCGCCCGAGAACGTACATTGGACCGGCTGGCGTGTGAAGCCAGAGTTCTACAATTGAGCTGTCGTTCGCGTAACTATAGTAATTATAGTTCCCTTTTTAATGGTGTTGTGATTATAGTTTATATATAAAAACCTGATGGTTATTTTAAAAGGTATAGTGCTTGCGAAATTTGTATTGTTTTATATTTACCTATGACAGTTGCAATAAGAAAGTTAATTAAATTACAAGTAAAATCACAAAGAGGTAAATAAAAGAGGTAATTCAAACCAGCTGCATAATGAGCTCTTAAAGATACATTCATCACTTTAAAATAAAGGTTCTCGATTAATGAGAGCTTGACATTTGACGAAAGTTGTGTTATGGTAGGAATTATGCAATTCTAACAAACCTCAAAACAGTGAGATCTGATGTTAGATGACGGTAAGGTCAAGTTATATCGAGTATGGCTACGTTTTGGGTGGGTCACTGTTTATAACCTATACAATTTCGACACATAAACACGGTCGAAACGCTGAGTCTCAATAACGTTCATCACGAATTATATGATAAATTAAAGGTAATGCTTCGTAGATTTGCCCTTTAAAGCGCAATCTTCCTTACGGCTAAGTCTTTATCCATTTAAAGTTTCGGGGTAGTGCAATTCTTATGGAATAGTGAAACTGTTCATTAGTCAGCTTTGTAACAGTAAGTTGTTAGAGGTTTGTTATTGTTTTGATGTATTTCTCTTTTGGCATGTCTAGTTTTCCGTATCGTAAAAATATCTATTTAGCTAGTTGTCATGATTGTCCGTCCACTGTGACAAAATCAGAGTTAGAGACCGATTTCCGAAAAAAGAACTAGTTTCACGCCTAGCAACCTCATTTGCGGCCAGCCTGCCAATATATTTTCTTATACAATATAAGTTTAAAGTTTAAATTATAAATGTGAAAACGATATACCATGTCCAAAATGCCTCCAGGAAATTGAAAAAAACTTTATTAAAGCATGCTAATTTTAGAAACATATATACCTTGTTTACTTCAACACATAATTTAGTAATTTTTGATGCTGAATACTGACAGTAAAATCGCTGGATTGTCACCAAAGCTATCGCTTGGGTGTATCACTGGTTAATAAACTAACTTGTCTCTACGTTATCTTCCATTTCAAAAGTAATTGTAGAAAAAATTAATGGTTTAAATGATCAAGATTGTATATTGACCATAAAGATAAGAAGTTTAATCAATCATCACGAAGGTAATTACAAAATATACTATTTTGTCTTAATAATATTGAATATTTATAGTTCATCATTGTCGCAATGTCATACCTCCTTGACGTTGTCTGTTATTTTTAAAATTTTTGAGATATTTCGACAAATATTCATCAGAATACAGCGCTTATAACTGTGTGCTATGATTAAAATTTAAATTTCCATTGAAATTTCCACGGTGAAGCACTGTTATTTAAGTGGGTTCTAGTAATTATTGGCTTTTATTTGAATGACAGTTATTAAATTGGATTTCTAACCTAAAATCTAATAATATAATTCAAAATAATAATTCAATTAAACTGATTTTTTGTTGAAAGAACACATAGTCTGTTTACTTCATATTACAACGATGAAGACCAAGGCCTATAAATTTAAATGTATTGTAGTTATTTACAATTAATCGGCATTTAACTAAGTTTACTTTTTGTTACATCTATACATTAATTTCTTTTTTATAAGGCTACAATATAAATTTTAAACTTAAAACATTCTTAATACTGTTGAAATTCGTAATATCAAATTTGCGAATAAAACATTGAAATGTAATTGTTTAATTGAGTTTACTTGATGTAGTTGTATACATATAGTTTAATAATATATCGATCAAAGGATTTACCATTAGGTACAAAGTTAAACAAAAGCAGTTATTCTTGGCTTATTAAACTAACTAAAGACAAAAGAAATATGACTTCTCCGAAAAATTTTAAATACAAATTAAAGCTGGATAACATAGAATTTTATTGAAGTAGGTATAGTCACAGGGCAAGAGGGTTTTTAGGGGGGAGGAGGGTTGACGAGTGGGGGGAGGGTAAAAGGAAGCAATGAAAGCAATAAAACCGAAACCACCAATTTTGCCGACACGATTTGATACCTTTCTTTGTCTAGAAAAAGAACGGCATTTCTTTTCTCGAGAGAATTTTCTTTTTGGCAGGTTCCGTTAAGATATATTCAACTTAAGAGCTTTCGTTTTCCAATGGGGTCTGAAAAACTTATTGTAATGCCCTTTCTATAAGGCTCATAGTCAATGATCAGGTTCAACAATTCAAGTAAACTATACGTAACGATACATTTATTATACATAGTAATTTATTGCATTCTGTAATTTAAGATACCACCGTTTTTAATTTGCTAGATTTAAAATAAATTTATAAATATGTGTTCATAAAAATTATTGGCCTTATTTCTCATTCTAAAACAAATGGTATCTGCAATGATTGTCTCAGATCATTAAAACAGCTACAGTCCAAAAGTGGCACAATTTCATTCAATAATAGTTGCAATAATTTAAAGTTAAACCTATATTTGAATATTCTAAAACAAACCCATAAGTTAAAGAGTAACTTTAAAATATTGTGGCATTTGTGAACTACATTAGAAAACACAACATTTTAGTCTGGCGATGTTCTTAATTGATATCATACTATAATAAAAGTTGTATGAAAAAACTATAAAGAAAACTAAAATATACACTTATCAAGTAAGGAAGAACTGATAGAATGTAAGCACGTAATTACAATTCTAAATAACTTGTCAAAAATAAATAAATAAAATAAATTAAGAGCGGATTATAAACAAACTTTATCAATAAAGTGGAAACAAATAATAATAAATTATTGTAAGATACATGATGGATAATCACAATATAGATTATAGATCGAGAAATAATAGATGCGTACAAGACGCATTTTATAATTTATAATAAATGTGGAGTTCTTCGTTGGTCCACTCGCTTGGCAACAACCGCACTTCAAGTATCCGGCTATTACATCAAGAGTCGGACCGTCGAGGATCATTTATAAGATTGATAACGTTATAGACAAACACTACAACTCTATTATCGAGTTTCTTTTAGATAAACAACGGAAATATTTATACAGCGTTTATCTGCTGTAAATCTGTATCTTTTATAAGCGAGTTTTCTATATTTGCTTGATATAGTTTAAGTCAAATCATTATTTTTAGTTTAGGTGTAGTAAATGATACGATTTTTTTGTGTGATGAAATCTTAGCATTGCACATATTATTAGATATTGTTGAAATTCCCAGAAGTGCTATAAAAATTTGAATGGTGGAATCAGCATTCTAACGCGTAACATCTTGAACTGTCGGTCATATTGCCTCTTGTTTGATTTCCGGGATTTACACTTCCAGGAAGGTTTAGATCGTATAACCTGATGAAGTAGCCGTCCTAAATCTTCAAAAACCTTACATATTGTATGTAATTCCGTTCCATCAAGATAACCTTCCTGTAAACCTGGCCCTAGATTTTATTTTTTTTTTTTTAGTAGATCAATTACCACTAAAAGCTTAATCAAACATAAACACACCTTGTGTATTTGTGGTATGTAAGAATGTTTTATGTTAAATTTGGTATTGTTTATTAACATTGTTTCAGAGATATCCATTCCATTTTAATGTAAAATGTGTCATTAGAGTTATTGTTACAATTATAACCTTTTTGAAGAAAAAAAATCAACTAAAACATTACAAATTACATCTATATTTCTTCTAATAAAACGTAAAATTCTAGTAAACCTTAATATTATTTTACCTAGTTGTTAATATAAAGTTAATTTCATATGTTTAGAGAATAGAAACAAGGCAATGTTATTTGAGATAATTGTTAAAAAATTTTAATCGTGAAAGGTTGAGGTCAGCATTGTTGGAAAAACAAACAAAGCGCTAGTTATGGACATTGGACAGTTCGGCCGTTTCACGGCCATTTTTGTTTAACTCCATGAAAAGATTTTAAAAAAATCTATCAATATTTGTTTATTTAAATATTAATTAAGTGAGATAGCATACATGTGTTGTGGTTGAGGTGGTGTTGTGTCTGAATGGTTCCGTTTGTCTGTTTCAGATCAGAGGTCTGAGGTACGGGTAGTTCCCGCTCCATGATGGCGGTGAGATGAGATAGCATACATGTGTTGTGGTTGAGGTGGTGTTGTGTCTGAGTGGTTCCGTTTGTCTGTTTCAGATCAGAGGTCTGAGGGACGGGTAGTTCCCGCTCCATGATGGCGGTGAGATGAGATAGCATACATGTGTTGTGGTTGAGGTGGTGTTGTGTCTGAGTGGTTCCGTTTGTCTGTTTCAGATCAGAGGTCTGAGGTACGGGTAGTTCCCACTCCATGATGGCGGTGAGATGAGATAGCATACATGTGTTGTGTTTGAGGTGGTGTTGTGTCTGAGTTGGTTCCGTTTGTCTGTTTCAGATCAGAGGTCTGAGGTACGGGTAGTTCCCGCTCCATGATGGCGGTGAGATGAGATAGCATACATGTGTTGTGTTTGAGGTGGTGTTGTGTCTGAGTTGGTTCCGTTTGTCTGTTTTAGATCAGAGGTCTGAGGTACGGGTAGTTCCCGCTCCATGATGGCGGTGAGATGAGATAGCATACATGTGTTGTGTTTGAGGTGGTGTTGTGTCTGAGTTGGTTCCGTTTGTCTGTTTCAGATCAGAGGTCTGAGGTACGGGTAGTTCCCGCTCCATGATGGCGGTGAGATGAGATAGCATACATGTGTTGTGGTTGAGGTGGTGTTGTGTCTGAGTATTTCCGTTTGTCTGTTTCAGATCAGTGGTCTGAGGTACGGGTAGTTCCCGCTCCATGATGGCGGTGAGATAAGATAGCATACATGTGTTGTGGTTGAGGTGGTGTTGTGTCTGAGTGGTTCCGTTTGTCTGTTTCAGATCAGAGGTCTGAGGTACGGGTAGTTCCCGCTCCATGATGGCGGTGAGATAAGATAGCATACATGTGTTGTGGTTGAGGTGGTGTTGTGTCTGAGTGGTTCCGTTTGTCTGTTTCAGATCAGAGGTCTGAGGTACGGGTAGTTCCCACTCCATGATGGCGGTGAGATGAGATAGCATAAATGTGTTGTGGTTGAGGTGGTGTTGTGTCTGAGTGGTTCCGTTTGTCTGTTTCAGATCAGAGGTCTGAGGTACGGGTAGTTCCCACTCCATGATGGCGGTGAGATGAGATAGCATAAATGTGTTGTGGTTGAGGTGGTGTTGTGTCTGAGTGGTTCCGTTTGTCTGTTTCAGATCAGAGGTCTGAGGTACGGGTAGTTCCCGCTCCATGATGGCGGTGAGATGAGACTCTCCGTCGATGTTGGTATCACGTGCCGGCCGTGGCTGCTGCTACTGGTCATCCTCGAAGTGTTGTCGGAGCCAGTCCGACCTGCCCAAGCTATCGGCCAATCCCAGCTGCCCGTGCTACAACTTCGAGAATGGCATCTTCCTCGAGTGCCCGGGTCCCAGCAAGGAGACGATCCAACGGGTCCTCGAACTCATCACCTCACCGATTCAGTCCCTCAGCATTTACGATCTCGACAAGTCGGTGACAGTGTTATCTGGGGATTTATTTCCCGCTTTCACGAGGATAAATCAGTTACAAATATCACAGAGCAATCTGAGATTACTGCAGGAGGACGCCTTTTCTACCATAAAAGTCAGCCTCGATTCATTAAGTATAGTGTCGGGAAAATTAGAGCAGATACCGCAGAAAGCATTGACTGGATTAACAGTTTTGAGGAGTTTAGACTTGGAGTCTAATGAGATAACGGATCTACCGAGCTATAGTTTTTATGGTCTTCACTTAACGAAATTGAATATGAAAGGAAACATGTTACAAAGAACGTCGGAGTACGCATTCGCGGGCTTAGAAGCCACGCTAAGCGAACTCGATCTTTCAGAAAATAAACTAAATTTTTTCCCTATGGCTTCGTTGAGAAGGTTGGAACACCTCAGAACACTCAGGTTAGCCTGGAATGAGATCGGGTCCATTCCTGATGACGGGTATTCAAAACTTCAAGGACTGACGTTTTTGGATCTTAGCTCCAATAACTTTGAAACCATTACTGGTGACGCATTCCGTCCTTTGCCATCATTAAAAACGCTGTCACTTTATTACAATGGAATCGAGAGTATCGACAAAGAAGCCTTTGTCTCCTTACAGAGCCTCGAATCGATTGATCTCAGTCACAATAGAGTCGTATTTCTTGACGCTGCAACTTTCAAAACAAACAAGAGACTTAGGACTATAGACTTGAGCCACAATCATATTCACTATATCAACGGAGTGTTTGAAAACCTACCGGATTTAAGAGAGCTCTTTTTATCAGAAAATAATATTTTAGAAGTGCCGAAGGACGCCTTCACTAACTCTATAATGTTGACAGTAATTTATCTTCAACAGAACGCGATTAGGAGGATAGATGAGGAAGCTTTGACATCCCTAACTTCGTTAACTCAACTATTCCTTAGCGAGAATTTCATTGAGTACTTCCCTCGTAATCTACTGAACGGAAGTACTCAGCTGTTCTCGTTAAGCCTTGATGGTAATTGGATACACAGTTTGGAACCGGGAACATTTCAAAGGGTGAATGAGCTTAAAGAGCTTCGTCTGCAGAATAATCGGATTTCCAAGATTGAGCGTAGTGTTTTTTGAACCACTGCCGAATCTCTTGGAACTTCATCTCCACAATAATCTCATAACGAGGATAGAATCGGGAGCTTTTCACAGCTTACAAAGCCTTCAACACGTAAATCTACAAGGTAATCTGTTGACTGCTTTAGGAGATGTTTTCCTTCACGAATCGCCATCTTTGGTATCGATTCAGCTTGACTCTAACGGTTTGACCTCATTACACAATGACTCTCTCCGAGGTCAGTCGAGTGTTCAGATAATGTGGCTTGGACACAATAAACTAACTAAGCTCGATCGTGCTTTGTTTAGAGATTTATTACTTATTCAGAGAGTGTACTTGACGAATAACAGCATATCGCAAATCGAAGATGGAACATTTGCCCCGATGCAGGCACTTATGTTTTTGGACTTGAGTGCGAACAAATTAAAGTATATTTCAGTAAAAACATTCTCGGACCTCCATGAACTAGAGGAGCTTTATTTGTCAAACAATGGGATACGACATATCGAAGCGAAAGCTTTGACGACTTTAAAAAGTTAAGAATCCTTGACTTGTCTGATAACGAGATTATTGTACTACATGATAACATTTTCAGGAAGGATTGCCTATTAGAGTCTTAAATCTTCGAAACTGTTCTGTAACGAAGATCGATAAAGGTGCTTTTAGAGGGTTAAATAATCTGAATGAACTGAATCTAGAAAACAACCGTTTGGATGCAGGTTCATTAATGTATTTAGATATTCCTGGATTAAAGGTTTTCAAAGTTTCTGGGAATAACTTGTCAGACATTAATGTAAATACTTTACGTGGTTTGCCTCTTTTACAATATCTCTTTCTAGATAAAAATGGAATCTCGACTCTACCTTGGAATGTGTTTGGCTTTAATAGTGATTTAGTGAGAATAGTTCTTACCGGAAATAATTTACAAACCCTACCAGTCAATATTTTTAAGTCCTTAAAATACTTGAGGGAACTCAGACTAAATGAAAATAGGTTTAATGACATCCCTTACGTTGCAATTAACGAAACAAGTGCTCTCGAAGTACTTGTGTTGTCCGGAAATAAACTATCGACAATTGATGTGTCGAAGCTCACTGGGCTGACAAAATAAGAGACATTCAATTCCAGGATAATCGAATAAGTTCTTTGACTGGTTTTGCAGTAGCTAATTGGAGTCAGCTATTTTCAATGGACCTTAGCAAAAATAGTCTTTCAGCTCTACCAGCAAACTTCTTGCACTTTGGATCGTCCGTCAGAAGACTAGACCTTTCTCAAAACAGGTTTAGACAAATTCCCACAACTGCACTATCTGAGCAAAATCTACCATCATTAGCTTGGCTAAATTTAACATTAAACCCTTTAACTCAAGTTCACGACCTTTCATCAGCCCGTCTCTACCCTTCTTTGGAGGAAATACATATCAGTGGCACAAACCTAACAATAGTTACTAGCAAGGACTTTGAGTCTTTCCCATCTTTACTGCATTTATATTTGAGAAAGAATAGAATTTCAAGAGTATCTCCTGGTGCTTTTAAGGCTCTACCCAACCTTTTGACACTCGATTTAGGAATAAACGAATTAGAGCTTATTCCCCAAGAAAGACTTCAAGGTTTAAGCCATTTAAGACTTTTGAACCTGAGTCATAACCGATTAAAGGATCTAGAGGACTTCCCTAATGACCTGAGGTCGCTTCAAGTTTTAGATTTATCTTATAACCAAATCACAAGAATAGCAAAAGGAACGTTGAAACATTTAGAGAATCTCGCAGAACTTCACATCTATGGAAACTGGATCTCATTTGTAGCTGGAGATTCATTCAAGCCTTTGAAGAAGCTCCGGTTATTGGATCTCAGTCGAAACTACTTGGAAAATCTTCCCCTGAATGCATTTCGTCCACTAGAAACGCAGATTCGAAGCCTGAGAACAGAAGGTATTTACATCAATAATATTTATCTGGGTATAATTTAGTATATTACTAAGCGATTTTTGTGTAGAATACAATTACTAATTATTGTTATTTGTAATAATTTAGGAACTAAACTAAATTTTTTTTTTAATAACTGTAATATAAAATTAAACTTAAATAATGTAACTAGATTTTCAATTATATATATTTTAATGCAACTCTCTACTCTTTAATACTTGAAAAGGATTTAGAACAGAACTGATTATTTAATTTGAAATAACACATTTGTGTCATGAAAAAATTAGGTTAAACAATTTTGCTTTACCACAATTTAATAAGAGCTTGATTATTTGAAGTCAAGCATCAGGGTTAGGTAGAAAATGGGACTTAGGAGAGCTCTTAAGCTATATTTATGAACACTAATTTATATGTGCTGATGAGAGACGGAAGATAGCAAGACCATCTAAACATGGTGGCACGAAATACGAGATATTAAATTAATTGAATTGTGGATTTCAATTCTAAATACTAAGAATGCACAAAGATTAAAAATAAACATTTGTTTATGTATATAAATTTAGCCATCCCAAAATGCTTAACCCATATTAGAACCGTACATATATAACTTTTTATAGGTATTAGTAGGATAGATTAATTTGTTTACTAGCTGTCTAATATAAGTTATAACTTAAACGTAAACATTTAAGTTAAATTATAAACGCAATTTAAACGTAAAGTTTAAATTTTAACTTAAACGTATGCAAGTAAACGTCAAGTTATGTCGTGACGTTTCCATACATAATATTTTTATATTACGCCTTTCCAAAGTTTTGTAATCATAATGTCTATTACAGTACACAATGGTCCAATACTGGTCCTTTATTCTTGCGTGCGTTTTTCCGCAAAAAAACTATTTTCTGCCACAATACAATTTATAGTGAATAAATATACAGGGTGTCCTTGAACTCTCTACCAACTTTTTCAGGTATTATTCCTGGGCCATAGACAAGTCAAAATATCACATTCAAAATTTCGAAAACTCAAAAGTTACTCGTATAGCCGCCATTTTGTTTTTACACAAAATAATTTTTATTTCCGTAATGGATCATTGTATTAAGTAATATTTGGCATGAACCTTCATCATAGCAATATCCATTTTCAAGAAAAAATTTATTTTTTTTCTAATGTGTATTTCAAAATGGCGGCCATTTTAAAATTCTAAACTAAAATATCTCAAAACCGGTAAATTTTATAAAAATTTTACTACACACAAAAAAGTTGACAAATTTAATTATCTAACCAATGGTACCAAGTTTGTAAGGATCTAACAAAAAAACGGAGTTATTGAGATTTTTCAATTAAAATTACTTTAATTTGCATTAATTACAATGCAACATCAATGTTTTTATGAAGAAAAATCTCAATAACTCCGTTATTTGTTGTCAGATCTTTACAAACTTGGTACCATTGGTTAGATAATTAAATTTGTCAACTTTTTTGTGTCTAGTAAAATTTTTATAAAATTTACCGGTTTTGAGATATTTTAGTTTTAAATTTAAAATGGCCGCCATTTTGAAAATACACATTAGAAAAAAATAAATTTTTTCTTGAAAATGGGTATTGCTATGATGAAGGTTCATGCAAATATTAACTTAATAAAATGATCCATTACGGAAATAAAAATTATTTTGTGAAAAAAACAAAATGACGGCCTATACGAGTAACTTTTGAGTTTTCGAAATTTTGAATATGATATTTTGACTTGTCTATGGCCCCGGAATAATACCTGAAAAAGTTGGTAGAGAGTTCAGGGACACCCTGTAATAATATATTATTAAAAATAAAAACTAACAAAACAAATGGAATTATTTCATAGCGATAGTTTTAATGTTGAAGCTTACACTGATTTTGATTTATCTAATCATGAAACACGATTGTCCCTTGAAACGAAATCTTTTTATGGAAGTACCTTACTTAAGATATATTTTACTGATAATGTTTTTAATGAAACTGACATTGAAGATTTTTTTTAACAACTAATTAATAAATAATGTATGTGATCATTTGATCACATACAGGCAAAATAGGCAAAATACAGGAAAAATAGGAAAACAGGCAAAATAGGAGGAAGAGTGGTTAAATAGTTCGTATATTTTAATATGAATAAAATTTATGATAAATTATTAACCTTTTAAATTTAAATACTTAATTTAAGTTTATTCAACATTTTCTAAAACAGATTTAAATCGTTTAAAGTATTTTATCATTACGTTATTATTAAATATGTTAATTATTGTTGGATAATACTTTATAAATGTAAACATTCTATACACTGCTATAAAAATACATAATCTAACAGTAGGTACTTCGAAATATTTTACTACTGGTGTTTTATTATTTATTTTAAAGCCATAATAGACCAGAATTACATTTTCCCTGTGTGAGTGATGTTATTTTTACGATTTACCTATTTATTATATAAACTATTTATTAGGCTTTTTATTTATTGTATAAAAAATATTTTTGTTGGTGGTAAAAAAATTAGAAACTCTGTTTAAACTAAATTTTGAGAGCAGAACAGCGGATCAGCTTGTTTATTATTCCTTTAAGAATTTGCAAAACAACGGTGGTGTGTGCAAGTCAGCGGTAGCGTCCTTGTTGATACAAACCCTCCGAGGGCTGCCCCCGAGAGGGGGCCTATCCGCCCGTATCTCTCCAGCCCTACAGCCTCCGGTTCCTTTCCTTCCTGGTGTTATCAGATCCCTTTAAGAGTCATATTCAGCCCTGTGCCAGTAGCCCATTGTTGCGCAGTCGGCAATGTTAAACATACGGCTTTAATGAAGAACATGGTATTTTATTCCCCTGTTTCGGACGCCATTTTCCAACCGATTTTATTTAAACTTGGTAAGTGCTTAGTTGAATAGTTATACTATAGGCCCCTCATACCTAGAAATTTTGAAAATTTAACGTATATTACTAAGGAAAATCGAGTTACTTTGCAACGTCACAGAGAGTAATATTTGCTAATTTTTCTAAATTTAGAGGAATGAGGAGCCTATTGAACTAAGCACTTACCAAGTTTAGTTAAAGAAAATCGGTTTGAAAACGGCGTCCGAAACAGGGGAATAAAACACCATGTTTTGGCATACAAGCTATAGGCCCTATGGTTAACATTGCCAACTGCGCAACAATGGCTATTGGCCCAAGAGTGAAGATGACTCTTAAACCAATCCTTCTCATTGAAGATCATGCTTATTATCATTCACCAGATTACTCAACTTCTGCAATAACTGTGCCCAAACACCGTCAAGCTGTAATTAATTTGTAATGTGTTTGTTCTTTTCAAATAAATTATTTAATAATTTATCTGTTTTAACGGTTAGTAATAGAATCTGATTTCACGATTGACAATTTATTTTTAGTAAGTCTATTTCGACTCATTGAACCAGAAATCGTTACTTCATAGTTTCAAACCTTATTTTAGTTTATAGCTGAATTAATTAGAATAGAATAGAATATTCTTTATTTCTCATATATACATACAAAAATACAAAGCATACATAAAATTTCTAAAAATATAAACAGAAAACAAAATAGTTTTCATGGTAGACTTGCCAGATTTACTACAAAATATCTGCATACTACTAATGTAACCATAATAAATAAATTTTGAATTGATAGAACTTTCATATGGACATATTGTTAAAATTAAAAATTTCAATATGAGAAATAAATAGGGCCTCTTTAGGCATTGACTGTGTTGAGGCTCCAAATCTCTAATCAAACTAAAAAATTCAAGCGTTCAGAAATAGAATAAAATTAACATAATCTACATAATTACTACAATTGTGTTAAATTTTAAAATAATGATAGCTTTTCTGAATATTATTAAACTCCTTATAGCAGAAAGGTCTTGTATTCAAATTCACGAAGTAAGAGATATGCCTACTCTCAATTGGTTTATGACTGATTTCACTCAAAGCGCATTGTAGTAACCTCTATTAAAGGGCTTTAATATATACATAAAAGCTTTTAGACTTTTTTAGGTTTTAAAGACTTTAAATATTTATTTTCATTCAAACAAATATTGAAAATAAATTAATTCATTATAACCACAGTTATAAATTTTTGATATAAATAATACTTGGCAAGAACCGAATATAATAAAATTCTCAAAGTAAAAATAACTTAAACATTAATATTTATTATTTGAAAAGCCCAATGCACCATGGTTAAGCTTGATAATGGCAATACGGTAGAGGAGACGCTATCTAAGAGGCGGGCTTGTAGTTGTTGTGAGCGGGTTTAGACATTCGCCGCTGGAGTGCAGCAGTTGAGTTTCATCCCTTAGGAACCCTCCCCTAATGCCATGAGATTATTACTGCTTTGTTTTCGCAAGGCATAATTAGTGAGCTCATATGAGCTTTGTTCAAAACATTCTTGATATAATAGTTTAGCTAATAAGACCCACAACTACTTATTCACGGTAAATTGCGGATATTGATAACTCAGTACGTTACGTACGATAACTTTATTTACTATCGTTTTTAAAACATGATAATTAACTATAAAAATTTTCTATTTAATCAAGGAATTGGATAATTATAGTGAGATTCAAAAATAATTTAAATGAGAATATTATAATAAAATTCAATTGATAATAACTACAATTAATTGACGACTAAATGGCATTTAACTCTTCTTTGGGATTTGAAAAAATATGCATTTAAAAAACTACAAAGTTTTGTACTATTTTAAATAACCTATTGCGAATCTAAATTGAAAAAATGATTTATGACTGAACAACTTTTTGGGAACTTTCAAAATTTATTGAAGAATATACTTCTTTCTACACCAACTATTATCACAACTTGGCTCTGTAATGTCTTGCAAAATAACTTAAATCCAACCAACCAACGATGAATAAAAAACAAGTTGTAAAATTTAAATCGGCCCTATTGCCATCACGTTTATAATTTATCGATATTGTTAAATTCATTAAAATTTTCACCAAAGTACACTGAGTGGGAACTGTTGAATACCCACGCGGTTTTGGGTCTCCTCGAGCTGATCGAATACCCACGCGCATTACTGAGGATTATAAGGGTCGACTCCAGGAGGGGAGGAACGATCGGATACCCGGGGACAGGTAGAGACCTCCAAGCGGCGGAGAAAAGGGGAATTTAATTTCTCCGCCCCATTTACAGCACCTCGGCCGTTCGGAAAGTTCAAAATATCAATCATGGATAGCGCCATTAAGTCCTATTCACATGGATTTTTGGTGAAAACAAGTGACATCCTATGGTGCAAAAACTTGGGAATAGTTTGAAAATTGTAAAAAGATTTTTAGTAAAAAAATAGCGTATTTGCTATGAAATTGTAATAAGACTAAAACCAATTTAAAAACAATCAATAAACCTATTAAATAGGTAGCATATAAACCAACTGATTAACTTTCAGGGAACTGGTTTACCTTTGAGTGCTAATATGCATTATTGCAAAAGATTTGCTACAACAACTGTTTTCAACAAATTGAGTAAATTTATCCACTTAGTTAAAAATTATTTAGAAAAGATTATCAAGTTAGTATATCGTGCTTTTAAAAGAGGTTTTCAATTCAGTATTTATAGTAGCTACTAAGAATGTAACTATACGTTTTTATACATGAATAAAAGAATTTTAAAATAACATGTCATGTTTGAATGGTATGTTACAAGCAAGGATTCGCTCTGGTGCACACGAACGGCCGAGGTGCGTTGAACTAGGTGGAGAAATGAAATTCCCATTTTCCCCGCCGGTTGGAGGTCTGGCGGTCTCTACCTGTCCTCGGCCGCGTGGGTATGCGATCGTTCCACTCCTCCTGGAGTCGACCCTTATAATCCTCACTAATGCACGTGGGTATTCGATCAGCTCGTGGAGACCCAAAACCGCGTGGGCATTCGATAGCAGCCAACTGAGTATTTCAGAGATACTAAAGCTTTGATTAATTAATAAATCATAAAAAAAGTTTATTTTCAAAAACGATATTTATTTGTTAATAATAATTTATTGGTTTACTATCTATAAACTTCAAATATTTTATAATTATAAATTGGAGTTCGTATCTGTTAAGTATATTTTATATTAATTATTACGTTTTCTCTGTTTCCCTTTTTAAGTCTATATTGACTCATACATTAAAATAATTTACTTGTAAAAATATCATAGTTTTAAATTTATAGGGGTGATGTTGAATTTTGCTTAGAACTTTCTGGTCCTGGCATTAACTATATCTATCAATGTCAAATCAATAAAATGATTGTAACTATAAAACCAAGATGGCTAGTTAATAATTATTTTTACTTATAATATTTTTCACATGCGCTGAAATGTCGAACCCAAGAGGTTATTTATGTTTACAAGACGATTATCTTAGCTCTCTCACTCACCTTTCAGAATTGTTTTGTATACGAGTGCTCTACTCTCGTATGAGTTTAAAACTGTAAAACTTTAAACCGTACCATTATCAGATAATTTGTTATTGTTAGAAATATTTGCTTATTATTAAAAATAATTCTTAACACATCCATATAATTGTTTGTTAGTTTAGTTTATTTGTATTTACCAAATCAATTATAATCGCTAGTGTAAATTGATATTAACATGCATGCAAATGAGTTAAAACTTTACTCATATTAGAGCTTAAGATTTACCTGTAAAATATTTAAATTTAGATTAAAAAGGTGGTCGTATCCCTGATTTATAATATTTAAAAAAAATCTTTTTAACTCAAAACACAAGCATTTAACGACGAATGATTCATTGAATAATTTTTTAGTGTAAGATGATAGAAACATGAAAGTAGTTTTGATAAATGCGAATTGAACAGTCCAATAACTGTTAACTATGACCGTTTTAGAGTGAAAATGGTAAAAACCTTTGGTCGTAGCCGTTATTGTTTATAATGGAACGCGAACGAGGGTCTGATGAGTTTGAGGGTTTGTAATTACAAGGCCTGTTTGATGATGCCGCTCGCACCTCCTACGATATGACCTTTAAATATTATATCAGACATCCTCTTTGTACGAGCATTATATAACTACTTATAAATAATTTATAATTAATTTTTTTATATATTAATTGATAACATTCTAATACAAATTGTTTATGGGAGTAATATTTATTATTATGTGCTAAACTCATTTATATCTTTTTATTCAGTTTATTGAAATACGGCATTTCAACGATGACGTTGAAGGATGAAGAATTTTTAGGAATTCTTACACTGGTTTAAAATTCGGTTTTATAAATGGGAAATATGAGGTAAATAAACTTTATTAGATAACTGACACATACTTTCTCCTAAAAATATAAAAAAGGCCTTAAAAGCCTCTAAACATTAATGAATTGATGGTTCAGTCGGATAGCAAGTTGAGCAGCACGAGTTTAATTCTACGAGCGTCTGTGATTTTAACAACGTACTTTTTTTGCCGCTAAACGAAAAATTGAATTTTCTCCACAACAACTTAACGTAGAGCAATAATTCAAGATACTAGATTGTTTATTTTTGAGCTTAAGTAAAATTTATTTCAAACTAAGAGCTATTTTGAAGGTCCAAAAAATTGATTTTCACAACACTTTTTGTTCTATGGCTCTTGAACGTGCATTTTTTTCGGAGATGCGGGTGGTGTCATTTTATTGAACGTTTTAATCCTAATACAATTTTACAAATTTCAAAAAAAACCGATAGAGCCATTTTGGAGAAATTTTAATCCGTCACGTTTTTTGGGGTACTTAGGGATAAACTGCCCTTAAAATCCAAAGTTCAAAAAATGAAAAAAAAACACCTGGAGTTATTGTTAATCTGGACCTATACACCACATTTCATAAAAATCGGACCTTTGGGGCATTTTCTATAGCTCTGTTTACATCCAGACACACAGACACACACAGACAGACATCACTTTGAAAACCACTTTTTGGGTCTCAGGGGGCACCAAAAAAATCCACGAACAACTCAAATTCGCAAATTTTGTATAAAACAATACTTTCTCTATATATTATGGTATAGGGGGAGAAAGTAAAAGTAAGAAAACTGACAATGAGTTCATTGGAAGAGGAAGTGACCGTTACGTCATCATCTATTTAGCAGTGCCGTCGGTCGGTTCTGTGGTACACATTTATCCTTAACCCGAAGTTAGGTTTTGTTGAATTTGGTTTGTTACTTTGGTAACTGAGTGTAAATTTTAAATAAAAATACAAAGGAAACATACATAGTCGTATACCGAAAAACGTCCTAAGGTTTCTTAATACAGGAGGTCCCTAAAGTCCGTCACGAAACTTCATAACATTAAGAACTGGGTCAAAATAAGAACAAATGTTCATACGATGGTATGTCCTAATATGCATGTTTACCGAGATATCCACCGTTTTGCTTTTAACACTTATAATTATTATTTCGGTGACGGATTGATGTTGAAGCTTCATATTTGGCATGGACCTCTAGAATACCAATGTACATTTCCACAATGAAAATTATTATTCTATGTTTATTTTAAAAATGGTGCCCATCTAAAATCGTTTGACTAAAATTACATAAAACCGGCAAATTTGATCAAAATTTTACGAAGCATGATAAAGTTGACAAATTTAATTATCTTACCAATGATACCAAGTTTGTAAGGGTTTGATAACAGATAATGGAGTTGTTGAAATTTTTCAGCAGAGACACATTGATTTTGCATTAAAATTAATGCAAATTAATTTTTTTTAGAAAAAAATCCCAATAGTTATTATACATGTCAAATCCTTACACACTGGTATCATTTGCTAGATAATTAATTTTGTTACCTTTTTTGTGCCTAGTAAAATTTGATCAAATTTAACGGTTTTAAGAAATTTTATTTAGATTTTAAATGGGGCCCATTTTAAAAATACACATAGGAAAAATAAAGATTTTTTTGTAATGTATACTGGTATTATAAAGGCCTATGCCAAATATGAATTTCCTACATCAATACGTCACCGAAATAAAATGTATTAAGTGGAAAAAACAAAAAATGGTGGTTTGCATATTACGTTCATATGAACCTTTTTGCTTACTTTGACCTAGTTAGACATATTATTCAGTGTGCATACGGACTTCAAAGACACTCCGTATAAAGTAAATTTATGACATGATTAATCACAACCTCAATTAGTACGTTTTCAATTAGCTGGACCACATCTCAATTTAAATAATATAGATAAAAGAACAATGAAATTAATTATTAAAAACCACTTATATATATGCAAATATATCCAGGGTAACTTAAAAAAATATTATAACTTTTAATTCTCCAGCAAAGAAGCCAAGAATGAATTTATGTCACAAAGTTTTGAGTGGATTAAGTTTCCCTCCTCGGCCGTCACTACAGAACACTAAACGTACTTGGAAAATTAGGAACAAATTACAACAAACAAAAAGTAGAATCTAATAGATCAGGGGAAGTTGTTGTCTGGTCGGATTATCCGTCCTTTTCCAGGTAATCCGACGTGACGCACAGCATAAAAGTTGAGGTAGGGTAAAGTTAATTGGAACATATCCATACATTTCTTGCTCTATACCCACGATAAAAGAGTTATTGAGTTCGGGAATGATATCAAGTTTAGAGGGTGGTGAATAGTATGAGGGGGGGGGTTGGGGGGATTAGAGGATGGGGGGGATGGAGCTCGTCGAGTGGTGCACTCTACCGGCAGATTCATTATACAGCCAGTTTTAATGAGGCCGTCAACTCCTAGATGGCATTAGTGCTTCACGTACTCCAAAACATTATTCCTCTCCGATTAATCATCAGGCGATAAGCCACATTTACAATTTCCATTAGGCTTTAAACTAGTTTTCGTATGGTTGAGATGCTAACAGTGTACTTTTGATTCGGTTTTGTTATTTGAAATAGTGTTAAGTATATTCATATAGGTTAAATCAAGTACTTTAGCTATACAATTAAACCCATGAAAGGCTTGTAATATCAAAAGATTTTGATTCAATTGTGTTCGTAAATATTTTATTTAAATAAGAAGTATCAATAGACAGACGATACCGTTTTGTGGTTGGAACTTATATAGGCAATCAGGATTCAGTTCAAAAACCAAAAATTAAAATAATAACCGAGTCATATTCTTAATTTTTTTTAATTGAGAGCTTTTATCTCAGAGATAAAAAGGTTGGTAGTTCAAAACATTCTAATCTTTACTTAGGTTACTTAAACCCAACTTTATAGTGTATGGATTGAAATACAATACTATATACGTATCATATATCTGTAATCTATCTTAATATCTATCTTCGTGGTGTTTTTAATAAGCGAAGTCCTTGAAAACTATTTGTCACTTACAAATTAAGTGCAATACAATATACAAAATGTCCAGCTTCAAATTTTACAAACTTTATCTATTTATTCAGGGGGTCAACAAAAACAACAAGTAATAAATGCAATACAACACGTGTCTTATGGCTAGCCGATTCCTTCCTTGTGTGTGTATGCAATTTTAATTAATCCATTATATCTTTGAAGTTATTTTAGATACACAATTCAAACATGTCCCAAATATTAAGTGCATTAAGACATAAAAGCAAAATATTTTTTACATGTATAACTTTTATGGTTTAAAAATAGCTGCAATTTGAAATGTTCAAAGCTAAACATCTTAAAAACAAGAAGAAAAAAAATACAGACCACCAAAAAGTTGCGAAATATCGTTACCCAGCCACACATAGTAAGATAGTCAAAATTTAATAATTTACAATGGAGAAATCAAAATATTTATGAGGAAAACAACTTTCGCTGGCAAACTGAAGCACATTTTTATGATTTTTTAGTTAAAAACTTAGAAAGGGGATCCGCCACTATCTCCAACTTTTTTTTTTATTTTTGACTTTTTTATTACTTGAGTATTTTTTTTAAATGGGTACTTAGCTAATTAGAAGATTTTATGTGAAATATAGGATATATTTAAATAAAATTTCATGGTTTTGGTCCTTTATAATATTTTTTACCAATTTTTTCTATATTTTATTTCTTTGAATATCTTTTTTATTATTCAACTAATTGCAAAAACCAAACTACCATTTTATTCCTTATATAAAAAGGAAAAATCTGGTGTATGGAAACCATGGTAACTCAAAAAACAATAATGTGGTGAGCATATTTTGTAATATCAAATTTTTGCAACGAGAAAAACAGGTTTTTTAAATAAATATCATTAAATTTTATACTAAATATGCTTGTATTGGGATTATTATACACCAGAATCTTTCAAATAGTATTAAGATGATGTGGTAAAAATGTTATAACAATAGGCCTAGTACTTTCATAGTTATTCAAACTTTTGTTGGACAAAACATGGAAAAACACAATTCCGGAAAAACGGCTCTCAAAGTTTTACAAGTCTTTTCTCCCACTCTAGAACTCGCCTAGGCTATATGAAACGCCTTCTTTATCTTTTTAAGTTCTTTCTCTCTAAGCTGTGCACTCTTCAATATTTTCAATATTTCACACTGAACTATTGATCACTTTTCACTTTTCATGAAAAAAATGTATCAATTAGGCATATTTGTTACTTTTGCAAATAAACAGAAGTAAACTAAAGGAAATATCAGTTACAAGTTCAATAGGCTAGGCCTAGTTGTTGTAAGTAACTATGTATATAAACAAACAAACATAGCCAAAAAGCAATTCAAAACAACAATAGTAGTCATCTAACAGCTGACATCAAACAGTACAACAGTGATGCAACCTTATATTGAAAAATTTACCAAAATAGTTTATAAGTTATTTTTATTAGGCCTAGCTATATGACTTTATGATTCTTAATCTACCAAAGCCATATATTTTTACCAACAATACACCCTTCTCATTATAAAATTATAATATACATAAGTAAAAAATATAAAAATAATGTGGCAAATAAATAAAAATGCATAAGTTATGTTGAAAATTCGCGAAATTGCGATTCGCGCATTGTTTTACATTTATATGAATTATATCATGAAAAAATATTCAGATTGACATAAAATTGCATACACATGTTCACTATTAAATGCTGATTCTAAAAACCTCAATTTTGAAAAATGTCAAAAAAATAAAAAAATCAGCCGGAGATAGTGGCGGATCCCCTTGTTCCTAGTTTGATCATTACTTAATTAGTACGTTAGTTAAGTAATAATATTTTTTGTTCTAAATTTTTATTTGTAGTTTTTAAGATACTTAAATCTGCAAAACATTTTGCCACTATTTAAGGAAAAATTTTCCAATTTATTTTTCTTTTGCAACTGTGTCAATACATTTAACAATTGATCCAATTTTGAGTTATGTATTTTAAAAGTTTAAAAAATGTAATGTAGGTATTATTAAAAAATACATACATACGGACAGAGGGAAAACTACTAGAGATAGGACATATGTTATATTGTGCATTTTGCTTGTTTTGACTCCTGAATAACCTAGTAAAGCTTGAAAACTTTGAAGCTGGACACTCTTTATAAAAGTCAGTGATTAAACTCTGCTACAATTTTATGTTTTTAAATATTCTCTTTGTTCTTAATTATTCAAAAAAATATAACGCCAAATCAATTATGATCTTATCCTCCCTCCAAATAATTTAACCTGAAACAATAACTTGAGGTTATGCAATAATTCAGCTTAAATATTCTCATATATAAGTGTTTTTTTGTAAAGTGCAATGTATTTTACAGTTACCTTGGGCTTTTTTTATAAAACATTATACATTGCAAGATTACAGGTCTACATGGACAATTATGCAATTCTTGTGAACAGGTTTATGAATTTCCCTTAAGAGCGTAGCAATTTCCCCTCATCTCTAAGGCATTTTCTGTGCTAATACCACCAGCTCATCTTTACTTCGCTTTCGAGCTGCTTACCTTGAAAGCTTCATCGGATTTTTTTACATCCGCAAACCAAATTTTCGTAATTCTTTTACGCGCACATTGTTCTACCTTTTTTTCTCTGGTATAATATATTTATAGCAAAGCTTAGAAAATTTCGTTCAAGGGAGTTTATATAAACAAAAGCTTTTCACATTTTAAGTTTTAAAAATGGTTTATAATAAATAAATAAAAATGTTTCTTTTTAATATTTTTCTGTGGATGAGTTTCACAGGTTTTTCTAGTGTTTGGTTAAAAAAGAAAAACACAACAACAATTTTACAACAATTTTTTCTATTTAATTCGCTATGGAGAACAGAAATAGGTGTCTGAACATAATCAGCTGATCAGTTGACCTGCAATTATTTGTCATGTTAATGCTTACATTTTAGTATTTATAAACAGATAATTCTTTGTTCAACATATCATTCGCTATACACACTTTTTCACAGTTCTTAAAACTAATTACATCTATAATTAATGTTAATAATTGTTATGAATCCAAGTATTATACAGGTGAGTCAAATTATATTTTCTTGTATGGATTAACAAACTAACTTAAATATATGACTCACTTATAAAACCAAATATTTTGTTCACTAAACAATAACAAATATTGGATATTCCTAAGTACGCAGGTCTGCTGCAACAGGAGTATTTTTTATTTAATTTTGTTACTGTATTGATAATGTTTCTGAAAAATATTGAGTGAAAAGAAGTTTAAACATTCTACATTGTTTGACAAGGGGTTACATATACTCTTACACCTGATAGTGTTAGTATTGTGGCATAAGGATTTCATAAATAAATCAAATCAAATATGACGATAGATCAAAGTTACTATAAACCTCCTTAAAGATATGCAGTAAGCAGCATTTTTCGGCAGATGGTATAATGAATCGCTTCAATACCTTTTATGATAACGTTATAGAGAAAAAAATATGTTTACATCTTATTCATATACATATGATCAATGCATATCTTTATATATTTTTAAATCCAATACAGTACATAATAATTTCAGCATCCGCGGTGTACTTGAGGCGCGTCAGAACCTGACAATGATGTATTACTAAGAACTGTCAAGGGATCCAATGTTAAATGTATTCTCAACTCCGATAAGAAAAATCCCTCTCGCTTTGAAAACCTGAGCTTTTATACTTTTCAGTATGATACTCTTCAACCTTTAAAAAGTTTTTTCTCATGATCGTGGCTTGACATTTATATCAGTCAGGAATATACTTCAGGGTGGAAAAAACAAACTAAATCACCACTTACTAAAAAATGTAACTGTTCCTGAACTTAATTATATCAGGTGTTATAACATTCTCACAATAAAATAAGCCATTGTATATACTTGTAATTTTTATTTAAAATAAATATATCTTTTTAATTTCTTGTCATGAACATAAAGCAATTTTTCTGGATGGGATGCCATTAAATAATTATTCAGAGGGATCCCAAACCAGTGACGTTATCTTTGAGTCGGCTTGCTTGTTATTACAAGCCTCTCTGTAATTCCCCCCAAGAGAGCCGCAATTGAGCGTGATCCCCACTAGCAACCGGCAGCTCCAGGTCTCTCTCTCTCTCTCTCTCTCTCTCTCTCTCTCTCTCTCTCTCTCTCTCTCTCTCTCTCTCTCTCTCTCTCTCTCTCTCTCTCTCTCTCTCTCTCTCTCAAACTCCCCTTTCTTAAACTTACAATCATCAAAGCTCTATGCCATATTTTAATACAAATTTAATTATGATAAAACCTAAAGTCGTTTCTGGACAGAATACTTATGTTACATTCTCCATACCAGCTCTTGGTTACTTGGGTTACCTGCTCTTGGATACTTATTTTACCTGCTCTTGGTTACACGGGTTACCTGCTCTTGGATACTTAAGTAAGTTACCTGCTCTTGTTTTAGTGGGTTACCTGCTCTTGGTTTATTGGGTTACTATCTCCATACCTGTCCTTCGTTACTTAGCTTACCTGCTCCATAATTGTTTTGGTTACTTGAGTTACCTGCCCCATACTGCTCTTGGTTACTTGGGTTATCTGCTCAACTTTGCACACTTTTTCTTACACTATTGAGTAACCTGGTTCTTAATTACTTCAGTTAAATGCTTTTGGTTACGTGGGTTACTCGCTTCATACCTTCTCTTGGTTACCTGCTACATAGCTGTTCTTTCTTACTTGGGTTACTGGTACCTGATCTTTGTTACTTGGGTATAGGCCCAATCATTGTTATATTTCATACTGAATATTTAATTTCAGAAATATAACATTGCTTTGTTATATTTTATCACATTGAATCCTACTGATACCGTTTTACTCGTTATTATTGTATATTAAATCCCTCAATAAATAAATTTTAGGTCAATATATTTTTTATGGTGATAATAGCTATTTGTATATTGAGAGGGTTAAGTACGACATTGCCACTTGAGAATTGCATGTGTCCAAACAATTCGAGAACGGCAATGACTATTTGTGCTCGTAATACACAAAGATTTTTCCAACGAACATAATTGCAACAGATTAAATGTGTTATTGTATATAAAATAGCATTTAGATTATGTTTGATTTGTTTCTGTTGGAAAACACACTTTAAAATATCAAATACAACCTCAAATTTTAAAAGCAGTAATTGCTAAATGACAACGATGCCCAACAGATGTGGCCTGGTTTGGCGCAGATGACTTTGAATTGCTGTTTGTTTTTGCAAAGAATATTGCCGCTCTATAGCGAGGAAGAAACGGAAACCGGAAAAGAACTGTTTTGCGTAGGGTTTTCAGGTGTGGCAATGTGATTATTTAAATGCAATGGTAGGATATACTTATTTATGCAACGATTGCGTAAAGTACCATTTTGCTGCACTCGAGAGAAAGTTTTACGAATAATTTGGAATAATTTGTCTCGAGTGCAGTGAAGGCACTTTTCGTACGAGTAAAATGTAAAATTTTCCAACGACTGCCAAACATTTACTATATAACTATAAATATTTAATATTTTTGATATCCTATGTTATGCATTTTCTACAATAAGTTGATAATTATTTGTTTTTTTCAGGCACGAGATTATTAATGACACTGTTTTAGCAATCTGCAAGCTAGTCAGATTGAATAAGTCACTTAAATCACTTAATTCGCTGTCATAGTTGCTTATTCTGTGCACTTACACACAGTCTGACCTTTTGGGATGGTTTGTAGGTTATATTAATGTCGATTCAATCGAAAAGGACAACAAGGACAAAATTTCAGATGTTTATATTCAGGTTGCCAACTTAATTCTTGATTAAACAATGTTTCCTTGCTGGCTAATGCGTACGGTTTTGTGTTCTGTTTAAACACTGGAGTGCCCAAAGTAAATCTAGCGTGCGCAAAGTAAAATGGATACGGCAATCACCTGTTTTGCTATGTTTATCGAGTGCGCAAACAACTGCTTTCTCGGACAGACATAGGAAAACTAATTTTCCATTCTTATTAGTTACTAAATAGTTTCAAAAAACTTTTTTAAACATTAAATTTTCTAGTTTTACAGTCTCTCTTAAATGGTGGGATTAACAGAAGCTTATGTAACATAGGACTACGTATATAGCCACCTAACTTACTTGTTTCAAAACGCCACCACATATTATCTACAAAAGCCAAGAGAGTAAATATTTTCTCTTAGGCTGGGTATTGAATTTGAATATTTTAAGCTACAAGGGAGAGTTGATGGAGAGAGATTCGTGATTAAAACTGCCACTTTGATGACGCGTTGACGTACAAGTCGCTGCATAATCCATAAGCACTAAGTCAAACGTTATGACGGAATACCTTCCATATTTAAGTAAATTAATTAACTCTGATTTAAAGCTTCCAGTTAGCTCTTTCTTAGTAGGTTATTCAATTAAGATTCATTCCGAGACAAATAATTCATTTTAATTTATCATTGGATTTACTAAAACTTAACTGTTTCTATTTTGTTATGTTTTTGACCCTACACAATACAACTGCAATAACCTTATATTAATGATCAGTGAGTCATATAAATAATTTTAACTCTAAACTAGTTAAAAATAAATTTAAAGCTCTATATATTTAACCCGTATTTTGATTTTGGTTTTGATTTTAAACTGTATCAAAAATGCATATTCAATTTAAAACTTATATATCCGTGTTATAAACATAAAATTCAAACAATTGAGCATAATATAAATAAAATTGTTATATATTTTTTACAATTGTTATATAAACCCAACACTTAGCCTACGTAAGAAATCTTACGAATGAACTGTTTAATTAAGTAAATAAATAGAGAGAAGGCACACGTAGTACGCAAATAAATTGCATCGTATTTAATTAATTTTACAATCTTTATACCCAATTTACAATGATACATTTAAACTTAGGGATAAATAATAGAGAAGAAGAATGAATATCATAATTTTAACCAATAGTAATTATGTAGGTTCACATATTATAAATGTATTTTTTACATAAAAATATCATAGTGTTGCAAAATGAAGTAAATCTGTCATTATTGCAGCTTACAATACATACAGACAGCAATATTCATAAAAGATTTCAATAAGATGCTTTGATGTGTTATAACTTTGACTGAACACATTAAAAAGTTTACTGAATATTTATATTAAACACCATGTATGAAATATCAAACAATTTTAAATTAAGGCCATGATGCTCATTGCTTATTTAAAGTGAGAATAAACAAAAAATAAAATAAAATGTGTTTTTAATTAATAAGACAGTTAATAAGGAAGGTGGGTTTTGCAGTGAGTACAAAGAAAACTAACTTATGCAAATAGAGATGAAATTAAATATTTTCATAAATCCACTAATTTATGTTAACTTATATCGATAAAAAAAAACTTAAAAACGGAGAAGAAAACTGTACGTTGTAGGAGTTAATGATTGATTATTGTAAAAAAAACCGTTTGAATGTTTCATATTTGTAATATATTTTTGAATACTTGGAAAAAATAAACTATGGATTCTAGTAATTATTAATAGCAGTGTAAAATACCAAAGAAATGTAAAACCCACTCAATTTGTAAAAAAAATTCTTTAAGAAGTAGGTGGGGTAACATTTAATTGAAGTTGTTCTTTTTTAGCTTTTCTGAACAACTTGAGCACTTAAGCCTCAATACATCCTTCTGTAAGCCTCAGAAAATATATCTTTTCCTGGAAGCTTTTACATTGGCAAAGTGGTTAATGTCAGATTCGTAATGTTATTTTAAGATACGTGTGTGAGATTATCTACTCAAAGTTTGACATTATACGTGTATTAAAACTATTCGGTAGTAAATTTTATCAAACACCAAAACGAAATTTGGCTAAGCAAGTATATAAATTATAAAAATATGTTTATGTGATGAAAATTTTACTGTCAAGTAAGTGGAAAATTGTTACGTTATCAATTATAGACATTAAAAAGAGGAATATAATGTTCTTAACATGCATTTAATTTGTACTCTAAACTGCTCTTTATTTATAAAAGATACGGCAAAATTTGTATCTTTTTGAGATTTTAAACATTAATTAAAATAAATTAAACAATATAATAAGTTAAAACCAACAAAATATATTAATATTTTTCCAACTCTATAATATTTTTATATTTTTAATATGTCTACTTGTTAAATCTTTTAAAATATTAACTTTTAAATTCACAAATTATATTACGTTTATTATAGTTAAATCTCGTTTTTGTATCAATGGTTACCTGATTTAACTAAATTTAATATCGAATTTTTGCTATAATTAAGTAGGTTCCAAAATATCGCTACAACTTTTTTTGTATATTTGAAGTAACATAATAGCAATAATTTAATATTACATTGGTGGCGCACATAAATTGTTGCGGACATTTTCCATCACTGATTAGTAAACATAATTCACGACGTTTCGAGATATGGAATCTGATCCCGTCTTCAGGTGGAAGAAGTACCTAGAACATAAAAAAGTTAGTAAAAATACGACAGGCGAACCTGGAGAAATCCATTGCCAAACCTGAAAACAGAACAGGCAGTCACAAAAATTAAATAAACACTAATAAATTGAAAAAGCTCAAACAGTAAATTGTGAAAGAAGTTAAAAAACAAGACACAAACAATTAAATTGGAAAAAATATACAGCACCATTCAGGAGTCAGCACAGGGGAGTCAACCACACACTTGCAATGTCGGGAACAAGAACCCCGTTACGTTTACTTGGAATTATTATGAAATCCAATTAGGAGTTTTTTTCAGTCATTTTGGTAATTATTTAGATGTAACTGTAACAAATAAAATATTTATGAAGCGATCTTTATGGTATTTGTTTCAACTAAATTTTTTCATAGGTCGCGTAATTTAGAGTTAAGATCAAGTAAAAAAGTTAAGTATTTTAAAGTTTTAATTTTAAAGTTTAAATTTTAATTTAAGTTTAATTTAAATTTTAATTTAAGTTTAAAGTTTAAATTTTAAAGTTAAGGTCAAGTAAAAAAGTAATTAAGCTAATTAATTGAAAAGAATGAGCTTATTTCCTTTTTACTGATGACATTGGGCTACAATTATAGATCATCATACGGACAAAGCTGATAAAAAAATGCAATTCGAAATAACTTTATGACTTGAACTATTAAGGTCTGAAATATAAGAAAAATTTATGTTACACTTCTAGATTTTGATCTTTATACTATAAATTCATACGTAATAAAAATAATTATCTCAGTTATCATGTATAAATCATTGAAATTATATTAAAATAACTAAACAGTTTAGTTTTAGAATGAAATAAGAGAGCCAAATACACGTTTATATTTTACTCACACTAAAAAGGTGTTTGTTGTTTTGACAATTGTTCTGTGAGTGTAAAACGGCATGTTAAAATATTTGGAGGTATAATTACAAAAATGAAAAAATAGGTGCTGCTAAACATAATACACGACAGCCAATTTATTACTATAAATAATTTTTTATAACCTCAATATATCTATAAGGCTATCTATATAAAGAGAATAATGACATTCCCTCTTTACCTCCCAGAAAATTGGCAAAATAAAAAATCAGTTAAAAAGTTTTAATTTTCCAATTTTAATGTTAAAATTATATAAATGACTTATAGCAGTTAAATTGGCAATAATTTGCTTATACAGTAAATAAAAAATAAAACTCTAATGTTACTATAAATATTTTTTGTAATTTGGCTTGCATGCCCACGGGAAGAATAATAATTCGTTGTTATCACAACAAGAAACTCATCATAACATAGTTAAGTAGATAAAACATTCTTTTTCAACATTAAAGTTAAGATTATTCTTGTCTGTTACGAAACCTATTTATAAGCTATATAAATACTTTTTTCTAACTTTAGAAGCTGAGATTCAATTTTCATTGACGATCTCTTGCTAATAAAAGTGTATCGTATCGAGGTCTCAATACTATTACAGCATTTTTTTTTTCATGTTCACACAGTTGCTTTTACTGTCAAAAATATTTTATGACAGTTTGTGAGTCGGTGGCGTAGTGGTTAGCGCGCTTGACTTAAGGACCATGCCAGCGATGTCGCGGGTTCGAATCCGCATTATGCCAAGAAATTTTATCATTATCATTCACCTCTGTACTGTAGCGGCTCAGTAAGATCGGTATAAGATCAATAGGATATTTGGAAAGGGTAAAAGAGGTCTGCCATCCTCTTAAAATAAAAAATAATCATTTCTAAGTAGGGCGCTAAGCTAACGGGAGGGTCTGCCCAGAGACTGTTACTAACGAGTAGTCCCGCTCAGGGACGGAATGATCATCCTTTTAACTTTAAATATTCATCACGCCCACTAATTTTCCTTGGCGGAGAAAAATTAAGTCACCATTTAGCTTTCTTTATCATTCGTTCATTTTTCAAAGTAACTTTTTGCTGAAAATTTCTGTAACATTATATAATTAATACTTCTTAGAGATAGTTAATGAAAGTTTTGTTGGTAATACATAGATTTTTATCCGTAAAATAATACTTGAAAATCCTTTATATGTGTTTGAGAATCAGAATCATTTATTTACCATAGGACATTACGTGAATGCTTTGACAATTGTTGAGTATCTAAGTTAGTATTGTAGTCTATAGCTTAGGCTACAGTCAAGGGGAGCAAAAATTATATCATAGTGTTGTTCTATTAAATATAACACTAGCATAGTCATAATATTATTTTTAAAAAATCTATGAGAAATTTTACATGGTACACGATTTGTGAATTATATTGATTTCAATATGAGCAAACATAAGTTTCTCAAGTACATGTAAATCATAAATAATTAGGTCAAATATAATATAAAACTTGCTAATAGTGAATTTGATTGAATATAAACTGTGAATATCAATAAGTAGTTAACAATTATGAATTAAATATGTCAAAAATATGACAAAAATATGTCAAAAATAATATGAATTAAATATTATGAGTATTATGTTCAGCTTCAACCTTTATAAACTTTTTCAGTTTGTTCAGAAAGCCAAAATATACAAAGAAACTCCTATAAACATGTACTAATATTCTTCGTTAAGCCGCTAGACGATACTTTGTTTTTTACGCTTAATAATTTTTGTTTTCGTAAATGAGAGGTGCATTGAGTTAATTTTTAACATTTATTTTTATCACAACAGTTATCATTTTCAGGAAAAATATTTTCTTCCGGTGTGTATTAAAAAAAGGTGAACGTTTTCAATATTTAAACTCAAATATCTCAAAGTAAATTTTATAAAAAACTTGACAACAGACAAAAAGTTGTCAAGTTAAATTATCTAAACAAAGATACCAAGTCTGTAAATATCTGACTACAAACATCAGAGAAATTGCTTTATTCTTAACGGTAATCTAGGTTATTTTAGTAGAAAAATCGCTATAGCTCTGTCATTTGTTGGCAAATCTTTACAAACTTGGCATCATTGTTTAGATAATTAAATTTGTCGACTCTTTTGTCACCTTACAGTTTTGCTCAAATATACCGTTATTTTAATATATTTGAGTTAAAAATATGGCCACCATTTTTTAAATAGGTGCACATAGAAAAAAAATTTTTTTTTTAATGAGCTTTGGTGTGATAAAGATAGATGCCAAATGTGATTTCAATACCACTAGCCGTAACAGAAATAAAACTTATGATGTTTAAAATAAACACAATGGTGGCTAGCGGCATAACGAAGCATTTTAGGTCATTTGTAAATAAGAAAACTACATATGAGATATGAACCTTTTTGTTTATTTTGGCTTGCTGAATAACCTGGAAAGGTTTGTAAAGGTTGAAGCTTGTAAAGGTTGATTGAAGCTGCACCTTTATATGGCGAAGATATGGCGAATTAATTGGTTAATAATTGTAATTTAAGTTCCCTTAAATCCACTTAAATAATAATTCTTCACTTCTATTAATTATTACTTCCTAGTACCCCTTTGGCTAACACAATAGTATCACTGAGTAAATCGTATGTAATATTGAACAAGTGATCCTCAGTTCAAAAGTTGTACCATTATTTTATTTCATCCTTAAAATATAGAAATATTTTTATTAATGCCTCTATTATGGCATTAGATGAGGGTCATTAATAACATTAAACATTGCCTTAAAATTTGCGCCTATCAGTAGCAGGGGCCGTGTACAGAGCCAATCCCAATATAATAGCATTTTCACCAAGTTTCCTCATTACATTGTGTTGCAGCCCGTCAGACTGATGTGGAGCTTCGATCAGAGTTGGTCTATTGCGAAATCTATAGTGTTATCGTTACTAGTTAGTAGTAACACGTTTAAAATCGATTAGTGACAGAAAGGAATTTTAATTTCAAAAAGTCACATAAATTATGTTTCAAAAATAAAATGATTATCCAATAAATAATTTTTTATGAGTAATATTATAAATATCAAAATGTATATATTCTTCAATCGGAAGATTAATCTCAATAATTTCAATTATAATTTTTTTTTATTATCTGAAAAAGACTGATCTGTAAGTTAAAGTATAATTTAAACTTATGATTTCTATTATAGCAGGTAATATTGTTAAATTATTTCTTATTAAAACTAATTTTGATTGATTTCTTGTTATTGAGCTTAAAAATATACAAAGAAACTCTCTATGAATCATTAGGTTAGTAGTAAAAATGGGTAACATTTATGGAAAAAATCCAAGGTGGCTTTTGTATTATTTTATAAAAAAAGAACGCGTAGCAATAATATAATGGAGCATCGAATAAAAATTTTTGGTGATTATTGTGTAAAAAGTATTATATCTTTCAGACAGAACCACATGGTCATATCATGTTTGAGAAGCTCAATTGAGTCTCGGAAAATGCTAGAACGATAACTAGTATTGAACCACAAACGTTGTTGCAGAGAACCCCCTCCACTGTGGCTGTGAACAGCAGGAGCTGTGGGAGTGGTTGCGAGATCACCAGAAGCTGGTGGGGCTGACCAGGGCGGGGCTACGCTGCGAGCACCCGCCGGAGCTCAGGGGGATGCTGTTCCTGGAGCTGGAGCCGCCGAGGTTCTGCTCGGCGCCGCTGGTGCTCAAACTGGCCATCCAGGACATCCAGCCGTTCAGCGTTCTAGTCAGCTGGCAGAGCCGCAACCACTCAGGCCTGCACGGCTACCGCGTGGCCTACCACGCCCTGGAAAAGGGGGAAGCGGTACGTGAAACTCCACATTCGGACTGTTCTTACTGCCTTTATATAATATGTGAAGGGGTATTATTTAAAAATATTTGTAAGACCCACCCAAGAAATTCACAGGGATAATAGATGTGAAATATAGTCCCGTGTTATTCCTATGGGAAAAATCAAACTTCTACCTCCATAATCTCCCAAACCATTAGGATTAGGCGTACAAATTAAATTATAGTTGTCTTAGAATTATGTGTAGAATCCAAAAATACCATAAAAAGTTGGGGTTCGTAATTAAAATGAATGACTTCCGGTTTGGGTTGGTTACTTCTATAGTACACCCTGTACATAGTAATTGTCATCAATGGATAGAGCGTAACCGGTTTACCTATAATGCAACAATTTGTTTTTGTGAATAATTAATTGTGTCGATTTTAAAAGGGGTGTACGGGTGAGGTGCGACGCCCGGTATATTGCCTACACATAACTTAAATTGAGTTGAAATGTGGTTGATAACTTAAATTGAGTTGACATGAGTAGACGAAATGTGTATATTCATCGACGTCCAGAGAAGACTCGCTCTGATTGGCTGGTTGGGCAGGTGCGGGGCAAGTTCCTGGACCGGGCGGCACGGTCGGTGCGGCTAGTGCGGCTGCTGCCCGACACTCGGTACCTGGTCTGCGTGCTGGGCCTGGGCAGCTGGGGCCCTCCGCTCAGCCGCCAGCAGGCCAACACGACCACGGGCGGCGGCGGCAACGACGTGCTGCTGGGGGAGCAGGTGCCGCACCTCACCGACTCGCAGATGAGCCGCTGCACCGAGGTTAGTTTTGTTTGTTGAATCGGGAAGTATTTTTTATATTCATTGTCGATTCGAAGAATAGGCTCCAGAGTAACTCATATTGCAAATGTAATGTCCGATGATTACTCTCGATAGAAGTCACGGATCAGTCTCAAATTTTAGTCAAATATTCTTTAAGCAATTCATAAGGCTTAGTCCGTTGTTGAAAACATTTGGTTGGATATTAATCAAATAAACCTAAAATGTAACTTTTTGATTTTCCCCATATGAAATGCATTGGAGGTATTTTTAGTCGTCGGTTCCTTGATTACATTTTGGCAACGTCTTTGCGAGTCTTAACAATCAAGACTGAGACGTTTTGAAACTGATTGGTACACTGACCGGCTCAATTACAGTCCACTCTAAATTATTGGATTCAGAACAGAACGGAGAACGGGAGCGGAGTGAAGTAGTCGCAAAAACAAAAACAAAGTTGTTTTCCAAGGATAATTTTTTTTTTTTTTTTGAATTGTTATAGTCAATAATGCAAAAGTTCAAATTCCTTCTTCGAATAGACGCTTACGGGAGGTACGAGCGTACTCCTAATTATGTCCAGACCAACTTTAACAAGTCTGTTGATAGAGCAATGAAATAAAATATGAAAACAGTATTTTTTACATTCCACCTGATCAAGTTTCTTCTTAACCTTGGGGATACTAAAATCTCAAAAAAGACATTTGTGTAAATTTAACTAAAAAATCAATATTCAATAATAATAAAAAATTAAGTCACAAGGAAATGAAAAAATAACTTGTATTTGCACATTTGAGATATCTCAACAAATTTGCTCAAAAGTCCCCACTTTCACCAGGAATCGTAACGATTCTCGTAGCAAAATGTGAAGAACAACAAAAGTCAAAGGGAAACTGTTTTGTTTCAGTGTGACCTTGGTCTTTAATGATTGCTTTGATTACGGAGATGATAAAGTACTAAGTGACGTCACTGGATGACATAGATGGTGATCTCATCGTCGATGACGACATTTGTATTACTTCATTTCCTCTTTACCTACTTGGATTTCTTTTAAGTGGACTGAATCAATCCATTTGCTACTACTTACAACGGTGTATAGAAAATAGTTATTGTGCAATTCCTTCTGGGTTCAAGCCACACAATGAAGTTTTACTTTTCTATCTTTCATTCCTGTAATATAAAATGAGTTTTAATTAATTCATTTATTTATATGTCCAAAAAAGTCTTGTCATTATTCCAAAATGACCAACATCGATTGCATTTAGTGAGTATTTTTTTCTTTCAATTTAAAAGAAACCCTTAAATAAACAACTACAACTGTCAATTTCTGTGAAAATGTATGCTCATGCATTATTAACTATTAGATGTATAGATATTTATAGATATTTTATCATGACTATTTTTTTATGTATAAAAGATAATCATACTTAAATGAAACTAATAGATCTATAAGTATCAGCATGTATCTCAAATACTGAATGAAAATTTTACATCCAAAAACAACATAAATCTGGATCTTTGACACATTTAGTTCAAAACATATTATTTCAATTTAAATCAATTAACTCCGTGATGTATGTATCTTAAATCATCATCGTAGACATCATAATCCATACAAAAACTTATTTGCTGAACCATCACTTAATTTGCATCAAAACCCTAAAATTAACTACTTCGTACAACGCATTGATCAACAAAAGTAGTTTTGTAATGTGTCGTAAATAACTCGGTGGCACTTCTTAGAAAACTGAACATGTTTGATGTGAAGACAATTTTTATATTTTATTTTCAAGAAACCATACAATATATAATGTTCTTTTCAGTAATATATATCACTGAAATACAATAACATACCAGTAATTGCTACTCGGTATTGTTCAAAGAACGAGTAGTAAGAAGATGACAAATGTCTACAATGTGCACCATCCCTTCAAAGAGTTGATGAAAAATAATATTCCACACCGGCTCCAACCTCGTTTTGTTCATAGTCCTATGAAGAATTTTTTGTTTGTTTTCACTTTAACTAGAAGATTGAGGGAAATATTCTTCGTTTGCGTAACATAACATTAACATTTTTGTAATGTAATAAAACACTAAATTTCAGTTTACTCGAAGTTCTGATCTCATTTAGTAAAAAGACCTCCTCCTTAATTTTCTCATTTAATATTTACAATATAATATTATTAACAAATAAACCTTAATTCACTACTATAATGTTATTAACTGTTGATATTTTTAAAATGAACAAAGCTGCGTACATTGATAACAACTGAAATTATCGTAGAATAAAAAACATTATTGCATTTTTTAATTCAACCTTATTTGCACACACTTAAATTTCAGGAAGGTAATCTGAGGTAATATATAAAATGAAATTATTTCTGATATTGGTATAATCTCATTATTATCTATTATTCATTATTAACTATATCAGCATTGTTTTTCTTCAACAATAGAATAATATATGTCGTTTTAATTTTTTTACCAAAAACCGTTTTTACTTAAATGTGTTTTTTATGCTTAAGTTTTAGTTTAATTTTTAATAATACATTTCATGTAGAGAGCTCTTATATTCTGGGCTAACCATCAATAATACAAATCTACACAGCTACTATGTAGTAAAATAAGTAAAAAACATTATAATTAATGACTTTATTTAAATATCCCGGTATTAAAAGTTCTTTAAGCATTATTGCGAAATCTGCATATTTGCTTGGGGATAAATTAAGTAGTGAACTTTCGGTGCACGTAAATGTGAAGCCACCCACCAAAACTGCAAACTACTCTTAACGACTTCATTGGTGGTAATCCTAATGTGGTTTCTGAATTACAACGAGTACAGTATATTTTAGTGAAATTACTTTTTCCATTTATTTATTTTGTAGTATTAAAGTAGAATTTCAATTCAGGTTTTGGTAAATATTTTGTTTGTATTGATTCGTTATTTGTAATAAAAATACATAGGCTATAAGATGAGTTATAAACATATTTTCAATTAAGACGAGTTTTTTAGCATTTTTTGTATATTATATAATGAAATAATATAAATTCAGTAAATAATTTTTGTATGGATTATGATGTCCACGATGATGTTTTATGATATGTACATCATGGAGTTAACTGATGGCAACCGAAATAGTATTTGTTGCACTGAATGTGTCAAACTTCCAAATTTATGTGGTTTTTGGATGTTAAATTTTCACTCAATATTTGAGATATAGGCCTATTAGTTTTAGTTAAGTATGATTTTTTTGAAAAATTAGTCGTTATAAAATATCCATAAATATCTATACATATAATAGTTAATAATGCATGAACATACATTTTCAGAGCAATTGGCAGTCGAAGTTGAAATAGTATTTGTTGCACTGAAAGTGTCAAAGATCCAAATTTATGTTGTTTTTGGATGTTAAATTTTCACTCAATATTTGAGTTATAGGCCTATTAGTTTAAGTTAAGTATGATTAGTTTTTTATATAGGCCTATAGAAAAATTAGTCGTGAGAAAATATCTCTGTATACATATAATAGTTAATAATGCAGCAACATACATTTTCACAGCAATTAATTGGCAGTCGAAGTTGTTTTAGTACACAAGGGGTTTATTTAACGAAGGGTTTATTTAAGGTACAATTCTTAATGATGTTACTTAAACTATCAATGTTGGTGCTTAATTGTAAGGGTCATAGAGAAAATTAAAAAAACCCACCGATTCGTTACCAGCAGTATATATCACCACACTTTCATTATAGGCCTATGTATCAGGGAATGATAATATAAAATACGAATGCTATTCATTACGAGTCTTAAATATAATCAATGTAGTTAGTTTGAGTGTATACTGTAAAATAAATACCGTTGAGAATTGCATACCTGGATGAAACAAACCAAATAAGCTGTATGAAATGTAGGGTACTATAATTTAGAACTAACATATAAACAATATACGTATTCATCAAATACTAAGACCTTATTTATTATACTAACAAATACAATGACCCTTTAGGTTTGTCAGTACAGTTAGGATGATTTATTATTAGTAATCAACAATTACTTATTTAATATTAGGTTTTTGATATTTACATTAGATTTATTCGACGTTTTAAAAATACGGAGCCTTAACACACTGATCAACTTGACAAATATATCGTGGTTTAAATAACCAACAAATCGTTTAAAGGAGATATGAAATCTACTCTGCATCATTTAAAACAACTACAGTAATAAAACCTAAATTTCCATTATTTAGCGACTCTGTAGTAAGCCAACCACTCAGAGCGCGGCGCGGCGGCTTCGCTTTTAACCCCGTGAGGCCCTCCTTATATACATAATTCCTCCAACATCCTGACGTGGCGCCTGGGGCTGATCATGTGTATGATGTCCGCAGGTCCGCACCCTGGAGGGTGACGAGGGGCTGGAGAACCAAGACCGAGGTAGGGGCTCTATCCTGACGCGGCGTCTGGGGCTGATCATCGGCAGCTGCATGGGGTTCGTCGTGTTCATCGTGTTGGTCTCCGTCCTCGGCTACCTCAAGCTAAAGAAGCAGCGAGAGTGCGCCAAGAGAGAGCAGCCTGGCCCGGCCGAGTACCTCTCCTATAGGCACTTCTCGCTACAGACCGCCGACCCACTGGGACACTCCTAGCACATCGCCAATCCCTTGGAGACCACCACCAAGGGATGCGACTTGTACATATAAATCGTCACTTTTGGATACCTAAAAACTTTCCATTTGTGGCGAGGTGGTTCGAACATTCAAAATTAAGGAATTTAAGTGAAATCCTTGTCTAAGATGTGTAGTCTTCAAAGAGGAACATTTTTCAAATTTGAAAGTTAGACATATTCGTAAGAACAGGGTGTCTAAAAGCTCTATTTCTTTTAAATTTTTATCATCCTTAGAACGGTGCACTTTGTATTTTAGATTTTAATTAATATATTATGTATAACATGTTTTAGTGTAAAAAATATGTTGTGTAAAAATACCATAATAAGTAGAATAAATCAATTAAAATACTACTTTGTGAAACTTTATCCATCTGAAACTGTGCATAATTGAAATATTTGACAACATTAAAAATATGTATGCAAGTCCAAGTAAAATACGTGCCAAAAACTAAGACTCAATTTGATAGATTTAGTTTTAAAATAGGTCACATAGCTTATCTCGGTCAAATGTTATACCCTACTGAAACTGGGGTATTTTGTACATAATCAAACTATAATGTATACATGGTGTCCCTTAACTCTCTGGACAGCGGTATCTATGTAGCGTTATTGCTTAAGTCAATACAAACATATTTGACCTTAGGAACATAGATTTATGATGTCAAGTTTCCCGTCTGTCTGTTTGTATGTGTTTTTACAAAAATATTCACTACTCGTAATCAGTTTGAGGTACGTAATATTTTCACAAATGTTCGGCCAGGGTTATGTATGTATACAGGGTGTCTTTAAAGTCCGTCTCTAAACCTTATAATATGGCTAATTGGATCAAAAGAAGCAAAAAGTTCATATGGAGGTCCTTATACTCATATTAACCAAGATATCCGCCATTTTTGTTTTTCCTCTTAATAATTTTATTTTTTACGGATTAATCTAGGAACTTCATATTTGGCATGGACCTTTATAATAATAGTTTCCATTCCCACAATGCAATTTTTTCTGACGCATATTTTAAAAACAGCGGCCACTTTTAAACTCGAATATCTTACAACCGTTAGATTGAGTAAAAATTTATAAGACCAACAAAAGTTTACAAATTTAAATATCTAAACAACTGTACCAAATGTGTAAGGATCTGACAACAAATAACGAAGTTATTGTGATTTTTTCAGCAGGGAAACGTTGATTTTTTATGATGCCAATTGAGGTTATTTAAATATAAAAATCACAATAACACCATTATATGTTGTCAGATCCATACAAATTTTGTATCATTGGTTAGGTAATTAAATTTGTCAAATTTTGTTGTGTCTTGCAAATTTTTATTCAATCTATTGGTCTTAAGAGATTTTAGTTTGGAAAGTGACCGCCGATTTGAAAGTATGCATCGGAAAAATTTTATATTGGAAATGGAAATTAGTATTATAAAGGTCTATGCCAAATATGAAGTTCCTATATTAATCCGTCACCGAAATAAAAATTAATAAGGATTAATAAGGAAAAACAAAATGGAGGGTATCTGGGTAAATATGCAATAAGGACATACCTTCATATAAAATGTTTTGCTTATTTTGACCCAATTACCAATATTATGAAGTTTGGTGACGGACTTAAAAGACACCCTGTATAACGTGCGAAATTACATGTGAAAATTATAACAATTTTGTGCAAAACTACATCTAAATATAAAAACCATATTAAAACTGCAGCTACTCAAAATATTTTATGCTAAATTCCATTAAACCGTTAACTTTAGCAAAAACCTTGCTGGCATCACAAAATTTAATAGCAGTTTAATGTCTCTTTTAATAGTTTTTTTATATTATGTTTTTAACTTAACAGGTTTCATGGAATAAGGCATCAAACCATTTAAATGGCTGACAGTTTAAAAATATTAATGATATTAAAGTTTAATTTCGCACACTGACAAATCTTAATTAGACAAACATTTGTGTAAATCAACGATATACCTCGAACAGTTTAGGATTTATTAATTGTTTCGTAAAAACAAAGAACATACTGACAGATAGACTAAAACCTAGGCACCAGTAATCCATGTTCCTATGGAGAAATGTGTTTGTCTTGACCTTAGCAATAGCGTTATACACCGTTGCCCAGAGAGTAAAGGGACACCCTTGTATAACTTAGATTCCGTTAATCATAATCTATGAAAAAATAAATTTAACTCCTTTTTGTCAATAGGAGACCATACTGTAATATTTTATTTTATTTTTTTTCCTCGGGAAGCAAGTATATATATTTTGAAGTAACTTAAAGTAAAAAACAAATAATGTAACTTTTTGTAACAAATAATACAGTGCTAATTCGTATTTACAAAGGTTTTCCTTGCTTTAGTGAGTGAAACTAACATCAATTATGCACTGTTAAGTTACACACATGTTTATACATTTATTGTCTATTGCTGATATACATTCTCATACTTAACAAAAGAAGGTGCTACTATACCACAACCCGTCATCGTATTTTAGACCCTCCTTTAATACAAGTATACGAAAATTTTTAACTATCACAAATTAGATTGAAAAAAAAAATAGTATTAATTATTTCCCACTTTGTATTAAAATTCATTCCAAATATCAGTGAGTCCATCAATAAAACATTGTATTTGAGGAGTGGTTTTAATCAGAAATAATGTACTTAATAAGTACATAAGTATATGTTTGTTTGTGAAAAATTCATAGAGTCACTCCAACAAAAGAATAGCCCAACTGACTAACAATACTGGTTTCCAAAGCTATTCATGGAACCTAGTTATAACACCAAACCGATACGTATATACAATTTATTACGCAGTTTTACGTGGTTGTATAGACTGTGAATAAAGTTTTATTATTGTTATAATAAAACGTAATTAAGATTCCATATAAGTAAGCACACACATTTATCTCTTGGCTTATGTGTATAAATGTCGTGAACCTTGTATATATTTGCTCAATTATTTAGATATGGACGGAGGACTGACATCATAGTAATCATTAAAAGATGACATCATAAGACGTAACTGACATAATTAGATGTGACTAATCGTGTGGAAAAGTCAGGTTTTTGTACATAATTTTTATTTTTATCTTATAGTGTGCAGTTTTTTAACCTATTCGTAAAATTTGACAAGAATTATTTATTTAGAAAAGTATTTGGACAAAAGTACAATTTAAAATAGATATTTAATGACCTAAAAGTATTTTAATGTACTTTATAGCATAATGTAAACGGTTAACGGTCTACTAGTGTATTTTAAAATTATAAATAGAGCTTATTACAAAGTGGTTTACTATTATAAAAAGTCAGTTTGTTTAATGCTGAATTGACATGCTCCATGGTTGTTTTCAATAAATCTAAGTGTTACATAGGGAGTCGTTGAATTTCATTTTATTTAGGCATATTGGTTGCATTATGAATTATTCTAGCCGAATCCATACCTATTATGTTTTTTTTATTGTTGTGGTGAAATAAGTATAAAATACCTAATAGTGTATTAGGTATTTTATACACGAGGTATTTTATACCTGTAGTTCACTCACTACAAATAAAATAATAGTCCTAATAAATATGTATAAAAGTAAAAAACAAATTGAATTTGAAGATCCCACAATATTAAAACATTATTATTTGATGCATTTTAATATTTACTGTAAATTTAGTTCCCCTCATTTTAAATATAAATTATTTAATATACATGGCTATACGCCAGTGTAGATAAAAAGAGAGTAAAGGAGAACACATTTGAATAATAAATGAATTATACTCATCGTATTTAAAATACCATTACTTCTAATTTTACATGTTGGGCACGAAAACTTGGAATTTACAGTTCAGAGAATACATAAATAAATACAAGAAGCAATCCATTACTATTCAATTTATACTTCCCTTTTAACCTTTAAGTAAGTCCACAAATTCAGTTTACATTTCTTTTCTTCTTATGATTATGCAATTATTTATTATATAAAATAATACATAAGATTTAAATTTTTGTTAAGACTGATGACAAATTACAAACACATTGTTATTAAGGACCGTTTCTGAGTAAAAATTTATTTATAAATGATTTGTGTCGTATATAATTAACAAATGCAACTTTTTTCTGAGCTCAACTTCTTTCATAATACTTATATCATAGCTATTCTGCAATTCGCCTGAGTAAATTACATTGGTACAAGCGTCTCAAGAGATTTGTACAATATATATTTTTTTTAAACATTTTTAATGATGTAGAATAATTTAAATATAATCTGTAAAGTTACCCAGCGATAACACTTGGGCCGAATGTCGAATTGTATTTCATAACTGTAACAATAAAAAATTAATTGTAATGAGCTAGGTAGTGATTGTTATTAAACGTAATAGCAAGTTTATTTTATTCGAGAGCTGTGTGACTGTTGAATTTGGTAAAAGCATATTCCTATTAGAAAACGTTGTTATGTTTAATATCTAATAAACCAGTATCTAATGTTGAATATTTTATTCCCTTTTTGTTTTTAATATATGTATTTTCGGTTGAGAATTTTATTATGCATCCACCCACCCTACCCATAATAACCAACGCAAGCAAACTTTTTGGTTCGACTACGTTTTTATACTACTGTTGAAATTCTATGCTTACAAAGTTTTACACTGCATCTTGCAACAGCCAGGTATGTTGAAAGAGATATTCAATAACTTTCGTTTAATATTAGATTATTTTCGTCCTTATCTGTAATTTTTTTCCATTCCAGGTACCGTACCATTAATCTCTTTTAAAACATTAACTTTTGAAAAAAAGATTTTGCGTGTATTGAGTTTTATGATAAAAAAATAATAAATATTATACTTATTTGTAAATACAATACTCTGATGTCCGGTATAAAAATCAATCTCTTTAATTGATAGTTTTTATATTTGGCACATTCATTTTATCGTCTTCTATACATATGCATGAACCCTAATATCTAAGTCGCTCAGATGTAGAACACAATTTAAGGGGTGTACACCCGTTAATGGGTGTACGGGTGGTCTGGGGCATCCGGTATGTCAAACTCTTGGACAAGAATGGACGAACATAGGGAAGGACTTTATTACGACATAAAACATTAAAAGTTATATGAATACATGTTCAGTATTTTATGTTCATAATAGTCTTTCTCGTGCCGCCAAAACGAGAGACAAGTCAAGCAATATATATTCCGGGTATCGCAGACCAAAAAAGGGGTTTATTTTAAAATTTAAATAGTTAACTTTTTACAAATAATAATTGTGATGTTTATAGGTACACCGGTTAAGCTCTATCGATTGAGAATGATTTTAATGTACTGGGTGTTACAGAAGTATCCTATACAGACTGTTGTCGAAAAATCTTAAATATCAACCACACTTTTTATGACATTTTTTACTATATGTAATTTTAAAAAAAACTTTAAAATTTAATTTTTACTCTTAATCCAGTTAACAGCTTAGGAGATAGCGGCGGTTTAAACTGAGTTTTCCCATAGGAATAACTTGAGGGAAATTTCACATCCATTACCTCTAAAAGTTTGACTGTAAAGAGAACAGTCCAACCATGAAAATATCTTAGAACTTCTTTTAAAAGAATATTCCATCATAAAATATCGATTATCAAGTAATTAGTGTTACTTTTCAATAATTTTCACTAAAATACAAAATATTGTAAATTTTATGGAAAAATTTACTAACTTATGGCAATAGTTGATGGAAAAATATTTAAAAGTGAAGTATTTGACATTTTTCGTTGGGACATGTTTGTTTAACCGAACATGTTCAGAGATAATGTGTTTGAAAATTATATTCTTACAGGAAAAATTTAAATTTCAAAGGCCATTAATAGTAAACCGTTAAGATTAGGCGAGCAAATAAAATTTTAAAGTTTTCATAAAATTGTGTGTAGAAATAAAAAAATGTAATGAAAGTGGGGGATTTTTATATAAAACTACGACTTATTGTCTGGGAAGGTGGATTCTGGTACTCTCTGGCATTGGAATTACTGTCAATTGATAGAGTGTGTATGGTTTACCTATAATGACAAAGATGTTTTTTGTTGTTAAAAATTTATTCTGTTCATTTAAAAGGGGTGTACGGGTGGTCTGGGACCTCTGGTATGTCAAACTCTTGGACAAGAATGGACGAACATAGGGAAGAACTTTATTACGACATAGAACATTAAAAGACATATGAATACATGTTCAGGTCCTAGTTCTTGAAAGATTCTTACTTTGGAATATAAGGGATTCTTTATATTTATATAACTAAAATTGGTTTATATTACCTTGTCCGTCAGTGATCCAAGTTTATCCAGTAACAGGCGACCGGTTTCGAGGTGTTAAAACCTCATCATCAGGCGATTCAAAAACATCATCATCCCTCGGAGAGTTCGGAGGATGATGAGGTTTTAACACCTCGAAACCGGTCGCCTCTTACTGGATAAATTTGGATCACTGACGGACAAGGTAATATGAACCATTTTTAGTTAATCACGTGATGCAGGGCCAATTACCTTCAAAAATGAAATTTATATAACTATGGTTTATAGAAACAACGTTCCATACACTTTATTAATACCAAAGATTTCACACAAATTATTTATATTTATGGAAAAAAATCAAGAATTATATAATTATATTATATATAATTATGTAATTCATTAATTAATTCAATTATTCAAAGATAAAATTATAAAGATTATTTTAGCAGTAACAACATAACAGTAAAAACTAAAATTACAATCAGACCCTATCATAAATATTCTACTTCTGGGGTTAATTTTTTGTGTCAAGATCTGTCACTGGATAGAAATATTCCTTTTTGGCACCATCATTTATGTCTTCAGGTGGATTTTTTGCTTTGCACTAAGAAAAATTAAGAGGTATGATGCTTCGTAACAAAATAAATTGCATTATGTTGTAAGGTGAAACATATGTTATAGTGAAAGCTTCATGGAAGGGATACTACCGATCGCGTGACTAGAGCAGTGACTACCAACAACAAGTGGCTCCTAATGAATTGCTGTCGTACACACACGATAAGGTCGAAACATTATCTTACTGAGATTTCTAGAAAGAAAACGGTTTAATTTAAAATATTTTATAGTTTCCGATTTCCCAACATTTTTATGAAAAAAAATGGAATTATTTTTCCTAATACAAGGGATTAAAAAATTCTGGTAAAGCGGATAAATAATAATGAAACAAATTATATGGTCATTATATAATCTTCAAAACTATTTTGTAATCATATTGGTCTTTAAAATTTAGGAAAAAGTTTTTCCAAGGGATGTCGCGAGAGGAAATGTGGTATAAAACTTCACTGGCCCAAGGCATATTATAAATCATCCGAAGGGTCTATGAACTTCTTTCATGAATACCACCTTAAAAAGTGAAATATAGCAAAAGTTATTTTGTTTTTACAATTTTATTAATTCAAGTATAACCGCCAGAAAAGTGTAACTGCTAGTCATTTTTAGATCGGTTATTCATTTGAGGCCATTTCTGAGCTAATGTAATTGAGACTATGCTTAGTTAGAAAATTTCCTTTGATTAATATTAGACCAATAAAAAAAAACTTCTAAAACTCTTAGTTAAAAAAAATTAATCGTATTCTGGCATGCATCTTTTGATGAAAAAAAGAATGTTTAATATTATATGGCAGAAAATAAAAACTTTCTCCGAAAGAAGTAATGCGTAGGCATACATGATGAGTCGTTAAATATGTTTCATATATACTCAGTCCTGAAAACTGTTTTCACAGCACCTCTGTGTTCACTTGTCTACTTATAAATTTTGACAGTCATATTGTTTTCCATTTATTATTTGTAAAAAAAATAGTAATACGTAACTTTAAAAAATAGAATAAGAGCAAAAAAGTGACTATATACTTTTGTTAAAGGTATAAGCCATTATCATTTTCCAGCAAATATTGTTTTTAATAAACTTGATGGGTATATAATAAGGTACGAGTAATAGTAGAGGTTTCTAAATAATGGTGTCCAATAAGCGAATATTATATTTTTGGGATTGTTTAATCTTAGATAAAAAAGTAACCGTCATTGTGTGCAAAATTAAACTGAGGATATTTTATTTCTGCAATATATTTGGATGACCCTCTCATAGTTCCCGCAAGAGAAACTCTCCAGTTGCTAAGCTCAAGCTTATAAAAGTTGATGATTTATACGCGCTCGTCCACCACGCTTTTACAATTTCCCTTCACACCCATGTTAAATCTCTAAATAAATCTATAATATTTTCTAACATCTATTATTTACAATAAAACTATGAAGTATAAGTTTGACATATTTAGTAACGTCACTGTCGCATATAACCGTAATAGTTTCTTTTAAGTTGGTGCCAGCTAATTTGCCATACAAAATCTTTCCCAATGTAGTATAATGTAAAAAAATATGAAAAATTTAAATACAAAAACAGATGTAAAATAAAATACAAGCCGCAATATGGGATTACCCAGTGAAAAACTGAATTCTGGAAAAAAAACAACCTAGCTACTTTTAACACTCAAAAATATTTTTACATGATTTTCAAAGTACAATAAATATGTCATTTGTTGGTTATTTTGTCCATCAAAAGTATATTTAGTTAATTGAGGAGAAAAAGAACTGTTTGGACTGATAAAGTACGAAAAACTGATTAAATTAAATGAAAACAATTGCAGCATGCAATTCATATTAGTAGAATTGCTCATCATTAATACAATATATTAAATCATTGAAATTTGATGAAAATATCACTAAAACTGCAATAGACTAATTTAATTTAGGACTTAGATCATTTAAACGTTGTAAGGTCGATCCCAGCCCGCAGTGGATGACATCTACTGAGTGCTTTACAGTAACAAATTTGTTAAAGATGAAAACAATTTAATGTAAGTTTTGTCAAAAAGTAAGTACAAAATAAGGGTATGTAAATATTCGATAGTTTAATAATGTATTAATGAGTTAAATACAGTATTTATAGTTTATTATTAAATATTTATTATTTACCAAATCTAGCATATTAGACTTCAAGAAGATTTAAAGTAATTGTTTGTTTGCCAACATACTGATGACAACACACATGAAAAAATTCACATGGAAATTTCTAAAAAAATGCTATTATTTAGTTAAAAATTTTATTCCATCCAAAACTCAAAATGACTGTAAGTGATGAAAATATGACAATCTTAGGTAAAAAAATCAACGAATTTGCTTGGTCTGTTTCATGTGGAAATCATGTAATATAACTAGTCCTTTTTCAACATATAATTCGTTGTTATCTTGATATGTTTTATATAAACCAGTTTTATAATCAGCTAGTTAACACAAAAATTGTTTATCCAGAAGGTTAATATATAAAAATTACAAAAACAACATAGTCACAACCATCTTTAACACTGTTTAAATTTCTTTCTTCACATCACACAAAGAGACACACAAAAATAAGATAGGTTCGAAAAGCATCTTATGTTAAGGATGGCTCATCAACAATAATGTGTTTACAATTAATAATTTACTGTTTTAACAAAAGTTGCAAATTATTTTAGAAATATCAGCAAATTCAAATTCAAAATGGTTTATTGTTATATAACTATTCAATTTGGCATTGACAAACGTTTTTGACAGATTATTATAAAATAACAAAAATACTCAATTGAATAATAAAGAAAAATGCATTTTTCCTCATAAATTCCCTTAACATTTATATACATAAAAAATAACTCTTTCTCGACTAAAAATAATTTTTATTTTCTTATGAAAATTCCAACAATTGAGTCTGATTTAAGAGAGGGTTGAAGACTGTTAAATATAAATCTTGCAAAGTATTATGTCTGATGTTCAAAGAAAGATGTTTAGAGATAAGGAATGGCAAAAGATTTATTCCTGATGTTGTTGCTGTTTAAGGCTCTTCTGAAGAAAAGTGAGACTTTTAAATAAATATATCAAAGGAAACGTCAAAAGATGATTGGTGGATAAGTAACCTCTACAAGAGCCTAATTTGAGCATTCCAAGAACAATTATAACGTTTTTTCTAAAAGCTAAATATTTTCTCGGTTTCCGTCCATTCATTACCAGTTAGCAACTCCGTAGCACATGAGGGTATAGACACACCCATAATAAACAGTCAGGAAGGATTTTGTAGTGCCACAAACACAAGTGTATAATTCTATGGAAAGAAACCAAGTATATAACTTCAAATGTCATTTATAAACGTTAGAAAAATACCGGTCCAAGCACCAATCCCTGGAGCATATCAGACCAAACCAACACTTATTCAGAACGTTTACTCCACAAAGACCCTTTTTGACAAACAAAACGGATATCAATAGATTACTTAGTTCCAATACAATCTATGTCAACGACTCAATACAATTTCCTCGAAAACCAAATGACTCTATTTTCTTCATTTGCAGAGCAGCTATGATCAAGTTTTTCTTATGAATTATCAAGCCAAAACAATTTTATATAAAATAAAAGCCTAAAATACTTTTGATATTATCCAGGGCTCTACAAACATTTGAAATGAAGCTATACACGGCATCAACAGTATATATGTCTTTCTTTATAAACTCAAGCTGCATTGCTGAAAGGGAGTTGTTCAAAAGAAAAATGGATACAAACGATTTAAAAAATTTTTATCCTTCAAAAGGTTTAAGTAATGGATATAGGGTGATAACTGCTTGCTAAAAACCTATCCCCCTTTTTAAGAGGGATTTAGCAATAGCAGAGTTAAGGGATGATATGAAATATCCGTTTTCAAAAGATAAACAAGATTAAGATTGACAAGATCAAGGATAAGTAATAATTTTATAGACGTCCTTTAGCAAACAATATGATAAACCATCTTCTCTAGCAGAATCACACAACTCATAGGTTTTAATGAATTCCATAACCTTCATTAGTAAGTTATTTCCTAATGAACATTCATTAATGAAGTTAAACCTTCATTAATGAAGTTATTTTCATAACTTCATTAGGATTCGTTCATTAGAGATTAATTGAGAAACCAACAGTTGGAGTACTTCTGCATTTTTTCAAAGCTTATCAATTCATTCGCATTAAAATATTTGCCTTAGTGTACAAAGAAACTGTAGGCCAAATCGGCGGTTATTCCTAATGGATCACACAATGAGCATTTACTTATGTTTTTAGTAGTCTGTTTTTCACAATGTTTATGTGAATTCAAAGACTCAAATGTCTCATAACTTAATTGTAACATGTCTTACTCAAGTCTTTTTAATTACTAATTATTAAGAGAACTTTAAACATTTGGCCTGTCATCCTAAAAATTCGTGAATACATAAAAATCCTCTCCTTAGTTTTGGGCCAAAACTGTTATGGAAGTACAAAATGACTAGTTAATAGTAGACCCTTGTGGCTTTGTTGTTATTAATTCGTCAATTAGTTATTCTAGTGATAGACATTGACATGGCGTCTTATATGTGGTTTTATACGCCAGAAAAAAAAACTATATTGTCTCTACATGATTATGCGCAAGGCTTACTAAAACTACTATAAGAATCTGTAAGTACTATAAGCCAATCTTTGCAAGGAATGGGATTCTTACTATTTTACAATCTGCTCTTCTCAGCATATTTGTTGCACATAACCATATTTGAATATTTATATGAGTTGGCTGTTCAATGTCTGTGAACACAACACTACAAACAGGAAGACCATCTACAAGTGTTGGAAGAAAAGCGAAAAAGCTATTCTATAGCAGCTATCAATCTTCAACAAGAAACCCTAGATTAGTAAGTTAATGTATCACCTAATCGTAAAAATGTCCTTTACTTTCTCTTTTAACATTTTCCTAGAACATTCCCCGACATTTATGAGTGCAGATTTTAAATCCCCAAATGTATTACATAGGCTATATTTCTATTATTTAATATTTCGATGTAGATGCATATTTAATTTCCTCGTCACATCAATAGTTGTTTAATATTAAACTTTTAACACTGAGCAATACATAATTTTATTCTTGTAAACAATGTTTTTGTTATAGGCAAAATCTGATTTAAATTCATTGTTTAAGCTTTGATATAAATTTTCCTACAATACAGACATTAAAATACCTAGAAGTAAACACGTACTTTCTAGCGGCTAATTTTAACTAAAACTTGTTACGGACTGAGAAAGTTTTAAGGAGATAAATTTAATGAGCAGCGTTTTAATAACACTACTAAGAAAGGCTACACGTACTCATGTCGTAAATTCCGGTTACAATTTACTCTTGTCACTTGAAGTTTTAATGAAATAGTTAAGGGGTCCCAACTTCAAAATATACTGTTTCGTAACAATATTACTTTGAGAAGATTACACGCTTTTGAAAATTTTTCGGTTATTTTTTTATAAACTTCAGCTGTTCTGCTGTTTTTTTAGATAAAAAACTTTACCATAATATCATTATGTTTTAAAATATTACCTGAAATTTGATCGGTTAAAATTCGTTTAGACGCTTCAGTTTACAATTTTAAGACGCATCAATGTAACTCCTTGAGCGTTATAATTATAAAAATAAGAGTATATAAAAATAATTTTTTTAATATTATATTGTGACGTTTTTCACTATTTCCTAAATTATTCATTCAAAATTATGGGTGAATAAAAGTATAAAACATGGTATTGGGATTTCAAGATTCACATGCCAGTGTTGCAACAATAATTAGCACAGGATTCAAAGAATTGGCTCTTCAATATTTCAACATTCGTACTGATGAATCTTGTGGGTTCAGGATTACGACATGTTTCTGACAGGGGCCTAGTTGAAAGTTCCATATACTATTTAATTATTTCAAATCATAGAGTCGACCACCTCTTTTTTTTACTATACGACACCGAAGGTCACCAGCCAAACTGCTGACCCTCCCTGCACACAAAGAGCTGATAACACTACCACACTACAGTGCTACGATGACACCTTGCTGCTGAATTAGAACAGTCCACAAGCCCATTAACAATGAATACAGAGACTTTTAATAAGAACTGATCCCATGTCGATTTATTCTGCCGTTTTTCTTAATTGGGCAACTCACCACCAGGTGGGGTCGGAGTGCTGGCTGTTCCAACGACTACAGTCCCCCAGTCCTTTTTAAATTGGGCCAATCACCACCGGTAATTTGAGTGATGGCTGTTCCAACGAGCAAACACCACGAACAATTGGCTGTTCCAATTTACTTCATCCCCCCTCTAACAACCACCGCGAGAGCGGCAATTTTGGCATTGTTGAATTCGGAATGTAATACAGAAACAGAATATTTAAATTTTATAGCCCGTCAACCACTTCGGTATGGCCCAGAAAGGTGTAAAAAATGGCGCGCACCATTGTTGGAATTGCGCTGATTCCCCAGAAGACCCGAATGACCGGGGAAGGGGGGGGGTACACATAATGGAACACCACAGGAGTACAGCCACAAGCAATGAGTAAATATGGCATTATTATCATAACGTATAGAGTGGACAAGGAACGTTAAAATTTGGAAACGCAGAATGATAAGATCGTCCGCTAGGGGAGCTACTAACTGGCTACCAATGCGATATAATCGAAAGCTTTCAACAATCAAAAGCTCGATTCGATTCGAATTTTCCTTAAGATTTCAATGATAATGATGACTATCGAGTTGATGCGATATGTAGTCGATTTAATAGACCGAAAGAACAATCGATAGTTGCCTTGAGGCAGGACTGAGTCTGAGTCCCGTGGCAAGCGTTCCTATCTTCTCTATCTATTGTCCTCTCTATACGTTATGTTAATAACGCCATATTTACTCAATGGTACAGCGCGCGCTGTCTCATGCTTAGTTGCCCAATTACCGAATCTGGCAGAATAAAAGCCATAAGATGTGTTCTTCATAAAAGTCTCTGTATTCATTGCCATTACCAAAAGACTATGACTCAACTCGTAAATTTATAAAAATATTCGCTACTTACTTTCTATTGATCGTGGTGTCACGGTTGTCACTATTTTCAAAATTCTTTATCAAAATTACGGGTGAATAAAAGTATAAAACCTGGTATTGGTATTTCACGATTCACATACCAATATTGCAACGCTGCAACAATGATTATCACAGGCTTCTCAGAATCGCTGACTCCTCAATATTTCAACATTCGTACTGATGAATCTTGTGCGTTCAGCATTACGACATGTTTCTGACAAGGGCTTATTTGAGAGTTCCATACACTCTGCCCTCAGCTCCCAGAGGAGGGCAGCTTTCCCCATATTTTAAAAGGCACCAATTTAAATTTTTTAACATTTGTCAAGTTGATACATAATATAAAAATATCATTGATCACTTGATTATAATGGTTGATAACTTGTTAATATAATTCGTATGAATTGAGATTGGCAAGTTTCCTTTTGTGTTGCAGAATAAAAACTATTTATAATAAATGAGATTTTGCTTCCTTTAATATTATTGACATTCTTTATAATAAAAAGGAATTTCTGTTAGAGGTTTTGAAAAATATTAGTTTTGATGAGTTTCTGTTTCATTGACAATATATAATAAAACATTTATTGTTTTATTGATACTTTCGACTTTTATATTACTTATTTTTACCTCTCACTTGCCAGTAGCTACACAATTGAGGTTTACAACTTCATAACATATGTTCGATATGTGAGACAGACCTACAGTATAGAACCCGGTTCTACAAGGTCACAATCATAAGAAACAATATACAAAATTAAATAAGAAATAGTATATTTTATTATTTATAAATCTGTATGAGTTAGTAACAAAAATAGATCTCTTAAGCTAATAACTAAACATTTTTATTTATTTTGGCATAGTATTTCCCAAGAAAGTAAAAAATACGTTGTAATTTTAACGATTTTTATTATTACTGACTCGTTAAATACATATTTTAAGAAATATTAATTGACTACTTTCTATTACAGCATAATACTGAGCAAGAAATATTTACGAAGGACAGGAAATGTTTTATTCTTATACAGATTTAATTGATAGAATTAAGTGAGAACTTCAGGCGGGAGTTCAAAGATTTTGATAAGGAACCGTCTTCAATAGATTTTTCTTTTCGCAGAACGACAAGTAGACCTAAAGAACCGTATGGCGTTCATAATAATAAAAAAATAATTTTATTTTCTTAATTATCTTTCTTTTATTTTTTATTCCATTTTTTCATTTTCTTTACGCTATACATATAATAAGCACTATACCAAAAAATTACAACGAAAGACTGAACTTCAACTTGCTACTATATCAAGTAGTCTTTTCAGTTAATATAATTATGATTAATTTAGAATCTTTATATAGCTTTGAAACATATGTATTCTCCACAAAATTGACAGTAAGGTTGAAATAATTTTTTACTTTAAAAATCTCAGTTACGCCAATTGGCATATTGGAGTTTTATATACATTATGTCTTTCATAAATAATCAACATTAGCCTGATTGAGGCTCATATATAAAACTAAATATTCATAAAAACATACAATATGTAGTTAATAATATAAAACATATCATCCACTAGATATTTGAGATGTTATTGTAACAAGATCATTGTTTTTTAAACTAACTTTATTGATGCCTAAAAAAATTACATCTTAGCATATTCTGGTTTATGTAACATTACACATTTCAGTCAATATTCTAATCATTTTTCTTTAAGGTACAGAGATGTTGGAGTGGATCCAAAAAGATAATGCATTAACAATTGTTTAAGTTTGAACCGTATGAGTTAAAGAAATGGTGATATTTATTGTAAATCCCAATCTTAAATGAAAGTTTAACATAATTTAAGACTTGTCATAATGTTATATTAATTATAAAGGTTTTTACTTATCTGTTTTTGCTTTAATCAGTTTTTGGTAAAAAGGGGAATGAATCTTACCTTAGACATATCACTATGCAAGATGGTCTAAACTTGAATCTTTCTCATTACTTATTTGACTTTTAATGTGCTATTAACATGATTTACATCAATGGGAGAAAGCTGTAAACAAACATAACGACCTTGTAATCACAAGAGAGAAACACAAACAAAGTAGGTAAGATAAAACATAATGCCTTAGTAAAAGCTTTGTAGCCTTGCTGCAAATTGAACTGATGTGTCCCGGGAGGCCGGGCTCCGTCCAAATGAAATATTTCATTGTCGAGCCGCGTAACCACTGCAATTCAATTTTGGATGTAAACAATACATCGTTACAGAGTGAATGAATTCACCAGAAAATATCTAAAACTCCTAAAGTTTGTATGAAACCTAAATTAGAAGGGTTTTGGAGCAAATCATCATTATAAGTTACAAAAATTGTTCTTATGTATTACTTTTACATCTAGGGATTAATTTATTCATCTTTATAATTTTAATTTTAGCAAATAAAATACCATATCTAAGCCGAGTTAACTGTTTGAACAGATACATATAAATTTTAATATTATATCATTAAAAATTCAATTTTATAATTTTTGATGTTAAAAGAAAACCTATGTTTTAAATGAATTCATTCACAAAATAAAACAATCATACAATGAGGCTTGGTTGGAATATTTAGATTTGTTATTGAAGACATTGAATTTAGTTTATATATGCATTGGTTGACGATTCTAAATTAAAATATTTTTATGAGTGGTCTTATTACTTGAAAGATATTCACAAATTCGTCGTGTTGGGAATATGTACCCTTCAGTGTATCTAATAATGCTAGCTTTTGCTTTAAGAGTTCAAAATTTCTTTGAAACATCACTACCATAATAATTTGTAGGTTCACTCCATATTATGATTTTTAGGGATAATTACCTTAATTACCTCCACCTTTGCTTGAGGCCAGAGACTGGATAAGCAGTATATGTAATGTTAATCGTGCACATAGACAGAAAGTGATAGCGATAGTTTGGTTCTATAACCCTACTTGCTCCGAGGGCCGAGTATAAAACCGCATAGCGCATTCAAGGAACACAAATGTTAAGGACGACAAAACCATTGATGGTATCAGTCCTCTGGGACATGGAAATGGTCTCGACGAAAAGTTTGTGTAGGCCTCACGGCTCCAGCATCTTATCTTGGAGATCTCGTGTGCGCATAAAAATCAATCTACCTAACAAACCATCAAGGCTCCGTGGGTGTGCCACCTGCCACCGACAAAGATGGGATGATCCAAGGCAGATGACACCCAGGCAGTATAAAAGTGATGACATTCGCCCCTCCCGATTAGACGAAGTGACTCAGGGAAAAGTGGTTCAAGAATTACGTCCCTCTTCCTTTTCTACGGGTGAAAACCTTTTGGAGTAGTAAGGTTTATGGTGGGATGTGCCAACTTTTTAAATCAGCCGACGTTAAGTGAAATACTTATTACACTGAAGTAGTTGTAGATATATGAATTAAATAGTCAACTACATAAAATGATATATAATATGATATATAGAAATGCTTACAATCTGGTTAAAACAATAATATATACAGGGTGTTTCAGAACTCCCTACCATCGCTCCTGGATTAGAAACATATCTATATATCATACCTAAATTTTCCGAAAGTCTTTAGTTACTGACAGAGCCGCCATTTTGTTTTGTCACATAATAGTTTTTATATCCGTAACGGATGGTTGTATCCAGTCTAAATTTGGTATGAATCTTTATCATACCAATGTACATTTCCAGGAAAAAAATTAATTTTTTCAAGTGTATATTTTCAAAATGGTCGCCAATACAATATATGTAAATTAATATACTTTTACAGAGAAAAACCATCGATTTCATTTTTTTAATGTTTGAGATGTCTAAAACTTGTTCCAACAAATTTACTGAAATTCATATCGAGTATTATTTGATAATGCAAGTCAAATTACTATTCAACGGTTTACCGCAATAATCACTATAAGCACTGTGTCAGCTGCATTACTCCTAATAACAATTAAAGTGGCAGTAAAGAGAATTGTGCTGTGGGACGGCCAATGTAGTAACATAATATCGCCAGTCCATAAAATAAACCGAAGAGAAGTGCAGCTGTAAAATCAGTTTTTGAATAGCACGTATCACGTTCTTTTTGTGCTAGTATTTGTATATTTTTGTGTTGTTTGAGGTAATATTTTTATAATTTCATATATTTTATGAACATGTAAAATCATATTTAATATCAACAGTAGCTGACAATCCAAGGTGAGTTTTATATAATGTTGTAGAATATATCAAAAACCCATATTTTAAGTGTCTCAAAAACATACTCTAATCCTAACATAATGGGCTCTATTTATTTGCACTAATTACTGAGGTAATCACTATATGCTCTTTAACAGCTGGAGTTTTCCTAATAACAGTTACAATGGCATTTCATTATATGGAAATTGACCTGCTCTATTTACTGCACTTCAATATTTTTAATAAAAAGTTCAATAAACTTGAGTATATTTAACATATTACACGTTATTAGTAGATTATTTTCAAACTACAAGTAACTAATTGAAAATTTGAAAAAGGCTAGGTATATGTTTATGTCGTACAAAGTGTTTTCTTTCCTCATACTGTTATAAGGAAATAATATACTGTTATATTCTTGGAAGTATATAATACTAGCTTTTCCCACGGATTCGCTCCCATCACTCGTCAGTTTAGCTCGTTCGCTACGCTCACTCTCTCTCACGCTCTCCCTATATGTAACAAATCACTGAAATACCTAAAATTGCAATTATTCGTCTCATTTGTTTCTTAGCAACCAATATGAAAATAAAATCCATTTTTAAACTTTTTATACAAATTTTTTTATCTTTTATAAAAAATAATTCTTTCAAAATAAAAAGTTTCCTATGTTCCTTCTAGTATCTAACAGAATATGTGTACAAATTACAAATTTTTATTACGATTCGTCGAGTAGTTTTTGCGTTAAAGCGTAACAAACATCCACTCTTTCACATATAAAATATAAAAAATTATTTAAATAATATGTTAAATTTGGCTCTGTAAGACATGCAGCTTTACAAAAGTTACCAAGAAGTATTTCTCAGCTGTTTGTGGAGTTAGCCTTGAGTCTGGTAACTTGTTCATTATGCATGCGACATGTTCGAGTAATATAGCGAAGAGAAACCTCAAGGCTTTTGGGTATTTTTTGTTTAAATTACATTGAAAAGATCAAACATTTTCAACCTTTTGGAAGATTAATCTTCAGATTGGTTGATTTCGATATGTGATTGGCAACGTTTTCATGTTTGAAACCTATCTATAAATGTTGTATTCGTAATGTCTCTGGATCGACTCGTAGTTACACTGACTTGAATTGATTTTTCGTATTATTAATAATTTAAACATTTACTAAATGAATAAGTTTTGAATATCTCATCGTAATGAGAAGGTTGTTTATACTAAATGAGGCATTATCAATTCAGCTATCTGTTGTATATTCTTAATTTTTATTAGTAAGCATTAGTGAAACACAAGTGGTAAACCTATAAAAGTAACTTGCAACATGTTTTTTCGTGAATAATAAAAATATGGGATGGTATCCTGTTGTTAAAAATATTAATTTCATACATTGTTAAATATAAAATATCACCACATTTTATTCCTTATCAAAAGCCAAAACAACCGAAAAGTACCAATCTTTCTCAAATTTACTATAATTAAGTACCGTATATAAATTTGACTTAGATTTTTCTAAGACTATTATATCACTAGATTTTAAATACAATATATGTATAGGAAAATACTCTTACAGACAAAAACCCTCGATTTAATTTTTTTAATCATTTGAGATGTTTTTGTTACTGAAATTCATAACG
>CM061535.1:121147776-121171115 GCA_030545055.2 Neoaliturus tenellus | reverse complement strand
TTGTAGATTACCCACTGTTTACTATTTCTAAGAGGTTCTGGATTTGGACTGATTCAAATCTAAATTTCTCGATCTGCGCCATAATACTACTAATAAATAAACAACATACGATGATGACAGTGTTGGCACTGAGGATTTCATTCATGCGTCTGCTTTGCAGGTGTAAGTACACCAGTAGAATCACAAGAAATAATTTCACTGTTACTTCGGTTTGACTTATCATACGAGGATTTCGTGTTTTTTCACCGTGGATTCCCGCTCAGTGGCAGTAGACAAAAATTAATAATATTTTCACTGTTGCGACTTGTATTTTTGAAAAAAATTTCGGGTGATGCATCGAGTACTAGCTGTTTTATGGCCTATATGATTTTTAAAAGTATCTTTTCCGAACAAGCCATGTAGACAATCCGTTCATTTGAAAACATCCTATGTAGGCCTACTGGTTTCATTTTAATTGTTGTACAAAAAATCACTATGATGGCGTTTTTCAAATAGTATGATAAGAGAGAACTACATCGTTTGTAGGTTGGGCAGTAGACCTACATAGTACTGAGGGATGTGAGCTGTGCAGGGCACCGGTAGGGTGAAGAATTCATGAGCGCCGTGACAGCGCTGAACGCTCACTGCCGTCGTCTGCTAGCCGGCCAGGAGTAGAGGGAAAAAGCCACTTCTAAACCGGAAGTGACGTCAGCTGCCAGGGCAGCTGCAGGGGTCAGATAGTGTCAGCTGCCAGGGCAGCTGCAGGGTGCAGATGGCGAGAGCATATGCCCTGAATTTGAAGTAGAATTGGGCATGAATTAAGAGTTAGTTGAAAAGTAAAATTCAACTGTGTTAACTAAACTCTAAAAGTTGAACAAAAATTAAGAGTAAGATCAAAACTGAAATTCAACAGTTATAACTGGGGGCCTGGAAAGTATGTCAAGGTCATCCAGAGTAAGTTTTAAAAAAGCCTACCCAACTACCACCAGAAATAGTTCAAAGTTGAACTAGTTGGTGATAGTGGGATAATTCATTCGTGCCATGGGAGAGGTGTTTATTGTTTGAAAGTTGGCGATTGAATGAGAAGCGCCGCCTAGGGAGAGGGCTTATAAAATGGCAACCTTCTCCCCACCACCCCTTCCCCCACTCCTTTAGACCAATAACCGGTCGCCGACTCTATGTGGTGAAACTGAACTAGACATGGCGGCCGCCATGGATAAGTCTAACCTCAAACCTTAGCTTAGCTGAAGAGAATAGAGGAGCATGAAGTAGGAATTGTGGTGACAGCGCTTATATGAGGAATAGTAGGGGTAAAATAAAAAAACTTGTTGAACACAGTCGATAGGTGTAACAAGTTCAAAGTTGTTGAATTGTAACATAGAATGCAAAATGTTGTAAATAACATTATCATCAACATTAACCTGCGAAGTCTTTGAGTATAATGGGTTAAAACTGTACTTCTTTCTAACTCTATTTAAATTAGTTTTACACTTTGAAATTGAAGGTTTAGAAGTACTTCGTAATATGTGTTGTGTTCGCAAAAGCTTTAATTTTAAACATTGTGCAGTCATCATAACCGATGTGTTAAGTTCAGAAGTTAAAATAAGACTGAGATATAAAATGAAGTGTAAAAGAAATTGAAACAGAAAGCCAGAGTAGTAATTTTATAGGTTAGAATTTACGAAGGCTATTCCATGGATAATTCTAACCTCAAACCTAGTAAGTGAAGTAGTCATAACATAAAACTAACGAGAGATGATGACCGAGCGGATGCGAGGCAATGAATGTTTGTAGCGCGATAAACTACCCACCTTTATAGAGGCAATAACTCCAGCCAGATGGCGGCAGATGGCAAGCAAATGACTGGTTGACCGACTTTCACCTGAGTAGTAAGAGAAGTAGGGTTCTGTGTCTATCCCTACTCCTTGGGGTCAATGACCGACCGGAAAGGTCAATGACCTCCCCCCCCTCCCCCCCTCCCCCCCTCCCCCCTCCCCCCCTCCCCCCCCGAAAAAATGGAGCCCCCCCCACTCCTTTCCCCACTCCTTCCCCCACTCCTCCAGGTCAATGGCCGGTCACCACCGGTTGTTGACTTTATGTGGTGAAACCAGACTAAATATGGCAGCTGCCATGGATAATTCTAACCTCAAACCTGCTGCGCATGCAACAAGTTCTTCGGATCGGAATGAGTCTATGCTATGCGCATGCGCCTAGTCCTGTATTACTCACTTTAGCACTACTGCACATGGATAATTCTAACCTCAAACCTTGGTTTTGTGTTGTTGCGCATGCGCCGCTCCCCACTCCTTTGCCTTTCTTTTACACTGCTGCGAATTGGACTGGATTGAACACTGTACTGTAGTGAAACAACTTCCCCCACTACTCGAGAATCCGAGGAGCGATACGAGCCTGATCTTAGCGTCAGTCGTCAACAAACTTTCATAGCGAAAGGTTGTTGGCGACTCAGCAAGAGGTTTCAAATATATAGTAGGCCTATATATATTTGAACTTCTTCTACTACGTTGCGTTTTTTAATGCAATGTAGTATGTGTGTGTGTGTGTTTAGTTTTAAGTTGTATTAAATTTAAGAAATAATTTGCGCATTGCGATGTTAGTTATAAGTTTGGTTTAGCATTAAGGTGTATTAATTTTAAGAGGTATTTAGCATTAAGGTGTATTAATTTTAAGAATAATGATGGTATTTGGTTGTGTTGAATTATTTGGTTTTTTAATAATGATGTGTTGTTAGTTTTAAGTGTTGGTAATACTAATTAATGTTGTTTTGCCTTACAGCTAGATGTTAGGGGGTAGATTAAATGTAAATTCAGAAGTTCAGTTGAACTTCACTTAGAAGGGGTGGGACATCCGCAAAATGCGGACTAGGTTTTTGCATTTTTGTTTAGGAATATAATGGGTGGGATTAGTTTGGGTGGGGTTAGAGTTGCGTTTCTGCATTAGGTGTTCCAGTTTCCCTTGGAATTCATGGTTACGGTAGACCCGGACCGGACCGTTACGGTAGACCCGGACGGTCCAAACAAAATTGCGTCGATGTCCCTTGCAGAACGTAACTAGTGGGTTGGGAGTGGGAACCGTTAGGCAAACAGGGTGGTGGGAACAGTATTACTGTTCCCATCACCTTGGATCATTATAAATCTTGAATGACCTTGACCCACTTTTGGAAGGGTCAATGACCCCCCCCCCCGAAAAAATGGAGTCGATTCCCCCCCTCCCCCCCCCGAAAAAATGGAGTCGATTCCCCCCCCCCCCTTCCCCCACTCCTACCCCCACTCCTTCCCCCACTCCTTCCCCCACTACTCCGGGTGAACGACCGGTCATGACCTGAAAAATTAAAATGGCTATAGCTTGATAACGGATTGACGGATTTGGACAAGCGATACATCATTGAAAAGGTCTATGTAAGACAAACATTTTGGTAAAAGAAGAATTTGGTTATCTTTAAGTTTTAAGTTTTAAGTTAGTTTTAAGTGTTGGTAATACTAATTAATGTTGTTTTGCCTTACAGCTAGATGTTAGGGGGTAGATTAAATGTAAATTCAGAAGTTCAGTTGAACTTCACTTAGAAGGGGTGGGACATCCGCAAAATGCGGACTAGGTTTTTGCATTTTTGTTTAGGAATATGATGGGTGGGATTAGTTTGGGTGGGGTTAGAGTTGCGTTTCTGCATTAGGTGTTCCAGTTTCCCTTGGAATTCATGGTTACGGTAGACCCGGACCGGACCGTTACGGTAGACCCGGACGGTCCAAACAAAATTGCGTCGATGTCCCTTGCAGAACGTAACTAGTGGGTTGGGAGTGGGAACCGTTAGGCAAACAGGGTGGTGGGAACAGTATTACTGTTCCCATCACCTTGGATCATTATAAATCTTGAATGACCTTGACCCACTTTTGGAAGGGTCAATGACCCCCCCCCCCCCGAAAAAATGGAGTCGATTCCCCCCCCCTCCCCCCCCCGAAAAAATGGAGTCGATTCCCCCCCCCCTTCCCCCACTCCTACCCCCACTCCTTCCCCCACTCCTTCCCCCACTACTCCGGGTGAACGACCGGTCATGACCTGAAAAATTAAAATGGCTATAGCTTGATAACGGATTGACGGATTTGGACAAGCGATACATCATTGAAAAGGTCTATGTAAGACAAACATTTTGGTAAAAGAAGAATTTGGTTATCTTATTTTAGTCAAAAGTTATGCGAATTATTTTAAATAAATACCTTCTCTTTTCCCTTTTCCCCCACCTCCCAGGTCAATAATCAGTCTTGGCCAGCTGCTACCCCTCTCATTTGCATATTGTTATAAAAGACGCACCGACTGCGGCTAACATTTCATTCTGATTCCAGACGTTACGCTGCGAACTTGGAGCCACAACCATGTCATCTCTGCCAACTACAACTTCTACTTTAACTTCTACTTCAACTTCTACTACGGCTGTTACTGCACCAAAGAAAACTCTTCGTCTGAAAAATCCTCCTGACTGGTACAAGAAGCAACTTGGATCCAAACCTTCAACTTCTGGCACTATTCTTCCGCCTATCAAGACTTCTAAACTTCGAAGCATTTTTTCACCGCCTTCGCCTTCTACTTCGCTTTCAAACGACTCCACACCGCCATCAACCATCATGCCGCCTCCACAGAAGCCAGCTCCCCGTCTTAATACCCCTTCATTTGAAACTTTGCTTCATAGTCTTAGTACACCTATCATTCCACTGTCACCATTGCCTCCTACCCCACCACTTACTATGCCTGAAGACCACACCTATCATAAAACTAAATCCACTAAGCCTACTCCCAAACCTGCTCCTAAGCCTGCTCCTTCAGAGCAATTTCAATTATTACAAGAAGAGCGTCGTAGGGCATTTAGCCGTCCCACTACTTGCCCTGAAGTGCTCACTAGGGGAATTAAGAAAGGATCAGCTTGTGGGAGGAAATGTGTTAAAAATGAAAGTTTTTGCCGTGTACATATCGTGAAACATATTTCTGAACCACAACTGACAGAAATCCCCACCGTTGAAGACGATCCTAAAATAATATCCGTCAGAGGAGAGAGGCTTAAGAAAGGTTTGAAATATTTTTTTCTAAGTGTTGTTGACCACCAACACATTTTGGCAAAATGTAACGGCTTAAAATATAAAATTAGAGTTTGTGAGAATTTGTGTAAAGAGAAGAGATTTAACACTTTAGATTCTCAAGACTTTCTCCTCAGGGATAAAAAGGATCGTATTACAAGGTGGGGGCGTAAACAGTAAATTCACTTAGTTTTTTCCAAATTGTTGCTAAAAAAATAATGGGGGAGAAACACAATGCGTTATAGCGTTGTGTTTCTCCCCCATTATTTTTTAACACTCTAAGTCCCGTGACCTACTAACCTACTTCCATTTGAGTAGTAAGAAAAGTACTTCCCCCACTCCTTTGGGTCGATGACCGGTTAAGGTCAGCTCTTACCCCTCATTTGCATACTGTTATAAAAGCGGAGCGAGCGTTGGTCACTCCTTCATTTTGCTTCTACACGCCGCTCTTGTTGTTTCGTCTCTGCTGTTTACAATATTACCTACTTCAAAATGCCTCCTCATGTGAATGACCATATTAATTCTTCCAAAATTTCCGATGTTTTTCTACAACCTGAAGACATTTTAAATAATGATAGTGAGAGTGAGGATGATGATGATTATACTGTTGAACTTAGTGAAGAACGTAAGGTTATAGCAATTGATCCACAATTTCCATTTGATACAATAGAAAAGTTTATAGTTGAAGCTAATAAATGGTTAAATTTAGGATGTTATGTACGAATTGACTCTTTTATATTGTATGGTGATAGTCATTCTTTCCTTGTCACACCAAATGACAGAGACCGCATGTTGCAGTGGGCACAATCTATGATGGAGTGCTATGAACAAGGTGTGGACACTGGCGGCTATTTTCTTGCACAACTAGTGTAATAACAAATTACCCTTCCCCCCATGTAGTGAAAAAGGAAAAGAAATATTAGGAATCTAATTATAATACTTCCTTCCACATATAAAGAAGAGGGGGAAAGGAGTGGGGATTATAAAGTGGTGGGGGAATGTGTATAAATGCAGGTTGTTTGAAGAGACTTTTATTATTATTGTGGCTTTAGCAGAAACAACATGGAGTTTAAATCTGCAGCAAAAATAAGGAATAATATAATAAAGAAAGAAATTCGCAAGAAAGAAAAGATTGAACTTATAAAATTACAACTTATAATACCTTCCATTGAAATTGGATGTAGCAAACTAAAGACTTTGGTGAAAACTAACGAATATTTGTTACAATTGCTAAAAACAATCGAAGAGTTGAAGAGAAAGAATGGACATTCTACATAGTAAAATTTGAACATTTTAATATAAATAAGTAAACTGAAAAAAGTAGATGTAGAATAGAGAGCGAGGAATAGATCACTTTGTGGTAATGGACTAACATGCCACTTAGTGCTCTATTCCTCGTTCTCGCGTTAAAATTGGATTACCTTGACCTATTTGTTCGACTGTTAGAATTTGGTTAACACTGTTGAATTTCAGTTTTGAACTAATGTTTATTCTTGTTCAAATGTTAGAGTTTCTTAACACTGTCGAATTTTAGTTTTGAACTAACTTTTAATTTATGCGAATTTTTAGTTCAACTCTAGTTAATTTATGTGCAAATTTAGTTTAACCAAGTGCCTGTGCTCTAGCCATTTCCACCCTAACATTTGTTCTTTCAACATCTGTCCTATAACATTTGTCCTAATAGATGTTTGGAGGGCAGGTGTTTGGTTTTAAAAGTAACTAAAATTAGTTGGGTGGGGGAAAGTTAGTTAAAGCTTGAATATAAAGAAGTATATACTAAAACTCCAATGGGAATAAAGAACACGAATGAACAATTAGTTTGTTGAAGGTTAATATTTTTATTTAAAAAGTTTGATTTCCTTGTATAGTGAAGAAGATGAAATAGTGGTGGGGGGACCGTTATAAAAGGAGGAACGCGAGAGCCTATTTCATTTCTTGGCAAAATTTCGAAGAGTAAACATCTCAACATGTATCGTTGCGATAAATGTTCGGAATCGTTTCACGATGAAATTCTATTAGACTGTCATAAAGAACTAATTCACAACAACCCAGAAGAAAAACAAGAACAACAAGAACAAGAACAACAAGAAGAACAAGAACAACAAGAAGAACAAGAACAACAAGAAGAACAAGATGAAATAACAGCAACATCTTCAACTACTTTACCGAATCTACAAGTATTTGCATTACCCGGTAAAGTAGTAATGCATCATAAGATTCAAAATGAAAACTTGAAGCTAGAAGAATTTATTAGAGAAGCAAAACCAATCGTAAGTAAAATTTTAAAAGAAGAATTGAAAAGATTAAACTTTCTTAAATTTGGTTTACTACTAGAAGCTATGTTTATAAATGTACAAGAAGAATTATCACCAAGAGGATTCATAACAAAAAACCGAACCATTATGGAAAGTTCAAACATTGATTCAATAATAGAAAATTGTATAGAAGAAATATTAACAAAAATTCAGGAACACGAAGGAAGAGGATCCGGATGGAGTCTTACAAGTATTGAAGTATTAGATATAAGAGTTCACAAACATGGATATGGACTAATGGGATCTAGTTACATTCCTTTACCAAAAAGAATTGAAAATACAAAATCTTGTGTTAATGTTAAAAATGAAGACAATGAATGTTTTCGTTATGCAATGACAGCTAAATTTGTACAACCACTTCATGTGAATAGACCTAACCAAGAATATGAAAATCAAAGATTTAGATACAATTTTCAAGGAATCACTTATCCTGTATCACTGAAAGTTATATCAAAATTTGAGAAGAAAAATCCTGGTACGTCTATCAATGTTTTTGCATTAGATAGTTCAAACAAAGTGTATCCTTTACGTATTGCAAAAGAAGAGCTACCAGATCATACGGATTTACTACTACTAACGCGAGGAGATGTGTCTCACTATGTGTACATAAAGCAATTTGATCGTCTTGTTAATAAGCAGCTTTCTAAAGATCGACACAGAAAGTTAATTTGCAAGAGATGTTTCAATTTTAAACGAGATGGGCTACACTCAAGAGAATGGTTACAAGAGCACAAAAGATTATGTAACAATAATTATGAAGCAAAGATTATTTTACCTTCGGAAAGCAGAGCATTTGTTACATTTGAAAAGGTTCATCATCAGTACCGTATTCCTCTAGTTGTGTATGCGGACTTTGAATCAACACTTGTTCCTGTTGAAGATGAAAATTGTGAAGCTAGAAAAAGTGTCAAGTATCAAATGCACAAACCAAACAGTTTTTGTTTAATGGTTAAATCAACATTATCAGAAGAACATTTAAACAGATATGGATTAACTTCAGAACCTCTAGTATATCGTGGTGAAAATGTAGAAAAAATATTTCTTGATCACTTATATTCAATAGCTGGAAATGCACAAAGATTATATACAAATATTGTACCAATGAAACCGATGGAGGAAGAAGAAGAAATTCAACATGAAAATGCAACTCGATGTTTCTTATGCAAAAATGATTTTACTATTGAGAATTATAAAGTTAAAGATCACGATCACCTCACAGGTTATTACAGGGGTGCTGCTTGTAATAAATGCAACTTAAGCTATCGTTTACCACTATTTATTCCTGTGGTTCTGCATAACCTCAGTGGGTACGATGCTCATTTTATAATACCTGAACTAGGAAGAGACGATGGTAAAATCGATGTGTTAGCTGAAACTTCAGAGAAGTTCATAAGTTTTTCCAAAGAAGTTGGAAACATGAAACTAAGATTCTTAGACTCCTACAGATTTATGCCGTCGAGTTTGTCCAAACTTTCAGAAAATTTAAGGAAACAAGATTTAATCGAAACAAAGAAGATTGTAAATAACGACAAACTGGATTTGGTACTTCGGAAAGGTGTGTTTCCATATGATTACATAGACAGTTTAGAAAGATTTAATGAAACATCACTTCCGGCTAAAGAAGAATTCAAAAGTAAACTTTATGACATGGACATATCTCAAGAGGACTATGATCATGCATGTAAAGTATGGAACGATTTAGGATTTAGAACATTGGGAGAATATTCAGATTTTTATGTTAAATTGGATGTAACTTTACTATGTGATATAATGGAAGAATTTAGAAATACATGTTTTGCAGCATATGGATTGGACCCTCTTCATTCGTACACTTCACCTGGATTAGCATGGCAAGCTATGTTGAAAGAAACAAATTGTAAAATACAACTTCTTACTGATATAGATATGGTTATGATGTTAGAGTCAGGAGTTCGAGGGGGATTGACGCAAAGCGTTACACGATATTTCAAGGCGAACAACAAGTATCTGCCCGATTATGATGCATCAAAACCAACAACATTCCTGGGTTATTTTGATGCAAATAACTTATACGGATGGGCAATGTCGAATCCCCTTCCATATGATAATTTTAAATGGATAGATCCAGAATCGATTGGAAACATAATGGATATACCGAAGCATGGTGAAACTGGTTACATTTTTGATGTTAATTTTGAATATCCTGAACATCTTCATGATCAACATTATGATTTACCACTTCTTCCTAAGACTGAAATTTCCCCTACTGGAAGATGGCCAAAATTAATGATGACTTTAACCGACAAGTCTCGATATGTTGGACACTACTGGATGATACAACAAGCTTTAGACTTAGGATTGAGAATTACAAAAATTAATCGAGTACTACAATTTTCTCAATCTTGTTGGTTAAAACCTTACATCGACAACAACACAAGAAGAAGAGCCACTGCTACATCAAGTTTTCAAAAAGATTTTTTCAAATTAATGAATAACGCAATATTTGGCAAGACTTTGGAAAACAAAAGGAAACATAAGGATATCAAATTGGTAACTGATCCAGTAAAATTACAGAAATTGGTGCAACAACCAAACTTTGGTTCATCTATAATTATTAATGAAAATCTAGTTGTTATTTCCATGAACAAGAAGTCAGTTACAATGGATCGTCCTTTGTATCTTGGAATGTCAATCTTGGATATTTCAAAAACACATATGTACGAGTTTCATTATAAGAAGATGGTTAACTATTATGGAAGAGAGAACATTGGTATTGCATATATGGACACGGATGCACTAATTTACTGGATTAAAACAAATGACATGTATGAAGATCTACGCACCTTTATATATAAAGATGATTTCGACTTTTCCGATTATCCTAAGGATCATCCAAATTACGACTATGACAGAAATAAGAAAGTATTGGGAAAATTTAAAGATGAAACAAATGGTGTGCCGATGATGGAAATTGTAGCATTAATGTCCAAACTGTATTCATTTCAACTGTACATAAACGAGAGGAACGAACATCAAGTCACGAAGAAGGCCAAAGGAATAAAAACTTCTTTCCTGAAGAAGAACGTACAGTTTGAACATTATAAAAGATGTTTGTTTGAAAATGTTGAAACAACTGCAACGTTCAACACTATTAGAAGTTATAATCATCAACTTTTTAGTGTCAAACAAACAAAGTGGGCATTAAGCTACAAAGATGACAAGCGCCATATTTTAGAAGATAAAATTAATACTTTACCATTCGGCCACTACTCCCTGAACCCTATCGACTAGTAAACCTATTCTTCGTCCTCTACCTTCTTCCTTTTTCCTTTCCGTAAAGAAGAGGGGACATGGCAAGCCCAATGCCATGTTCCCTCTTTTTTACACTAATAGGAAATGGCCTTGACCTATATTCAAACTATATAAATGAGAATTAACTATTCTATGGGTCAGTATTTTTACAAGCGGTGTACAAGAAACATCTGAAGATGGAAAGTGTGAAGGACAAGATTGTAAATGAACTACATAAACCAGCAAGAAGAAGATTTCCAAGAAGAAGTACAATCATTAAAGGAATGAATGATCTTTATCAAGCTGATCTCATTGAAATGATACCGCACAGTAAAATAAATAAAGGATTTAAATATATTATAACAATTATAGACTGTTTTACTAAAATAGCTGATGCTTTACCATTGAAGGATAAGACTGGTAAAAGTGTTACAAAAGCTATGGAAACCACAATACAAAGAAATAAATTTAAAATTAAACATCTACAGACCGATGATGGAAAAGAATATTTTAATAAAGACTTTGGAGCTTTGATGAAGAAATATCAAATAAATCATTATTCTACAAATTCTGAAGTTAAAGCTTCAATAATTGAAAGATTCAATAGAACATTAAAAGGTGCGATGTATAAACAATTTTCAAAACGAGGATCATACGTGTGGTATGACATATTACCACAACTTATAAAAGAGTATAACAACAAATATCATCGTACCATTGGAATGAAACCTATCCAGGTAAATAGTGCTAATGCCAAAATTGTATTACAACGCATTAAAAATAATACAACACCGAAATTGGAAAAATTGCAACCAAAGAAGTTCAAGGTCAACGATAAAGTTCGTATAAGCAAATACAAAGGTGTATTTAGTAAAAGATATCTACCAAATTGGACTAATGAAGTATTTACAATTTATAAAGTGCAACCAACTATACCTGAAACCTATTTATTAAAGGATAACAAGGGTGAATTACTTCAAGGTGGATTCTACGGACACGAATTGTTGAAATAAACAGTTGGTGATGTATATCTTGTCGAGAAGATTTTACAAAGGAAAAAGGATATGGTTAAAGTCCGGTGGTTAGGGTTTGATAAAAGTGAAGACTCTTGGATTCCTTCAAAAGACTTAGTATAGTTGTTTAATAGCTCATTGTGTGTTTAACCTTTATACAAGATGGAGATTGTACAACAAAAAGATCGATTTAATATCAATAACATTGATGAATTGACAGTTGACAATGATAAGTTAAATCATGGAAAACATGGTGAATTACTACCAAATACGATAAGATGTCTAATAACTGGTCCTTCAAATTGTGGAAAAACTAATGTTGTTTTTAACCTTATAACTAATCCTAAAGGATTGCGTTTTAATAATATATACATTTTTTCAAAATCATTGCAACAACCAAAATATCAATTATTGGATAAAGTACTTGCAAGTGTACCTGAAGTGAATTTTTACAAGTTTAATGCCAGTGAAACAATTATGCAACCGAATGAAGCAAAACCATTTTCTATTTTTATATTTGACGATGTTTCTTGTGAAAATCATGACACAATAAGGAATTATTTTGCTATGGGAAGACATCATAATATTGATAGCATTTATATTGGTCAAACATACAGTAAAATTCCAAAACAACTTATAAGAGACAATGCAAATATGTTGATCATCTTCAAGCAAGATGAAACAAATTTAAAGCATATATATAATGATCATGTAAATGCGGATATGCCATTTGAAAAATTTAAAGAGATGTGTGGCAAAGCATGGAATGAGAAATATAGCTTTCTCGTTATTATGAAGGAAGAAGATATTAAAAATGGTAGATATCGTATAGGGTTGGATAAATTTGTATTTATGCGTTGAACTACCGATGCTACATCTAGTTACATGTTGAACTTCACAGTGTAAACATGGTGAATCAAGAAAAACTATTGAAAGAAATAAAATCACTCAGTGATTCTATTAGGATGAAGAATCGTGCATTGAGGATGGGTTTAAGTGAAAGAGAAGAATTTCTAGAGACTACATTTAAACCTATTACGGAACCTTTAAAACAGATATCAGAAACTATTGGTAAACCTCATTATGAAGGAGATGTTTTACTACCAGTTTCTAAACAAGAAGTACAAGCATTAAAAAAGAAGAAGATGATGATTCATATACAAGTGCTAGTGAGCAAGAAGAAACAAAAGAAGAAGAAGAACCAATTGTTGAAAAGGAAGAAGAACAGCCAATACCAGAAGCAGAACAATCTATTCCAAATTTAACTCAATTGAGTAGCGATATATTACAACATGGACCTCTTGGAAGAAAATATATAATGAAAATGCTACATGACATGAAATCAAACCCGAATTTGAGTAGATCACACGTATACGGAGCAAGAATTGATGGGAATGAATTGAAGATTGGCGATTCAAAGCTTGAAATAACACAAGACGATTACATCATTATTGGTGAGCATAGATATAAAGGAACAAAAGGATTATATGAATTAATTTTAAAAACATACCACTAAGATATTCATCCAAAGATTTAAGTGTTTTTAAGGAGATTCTACAAAATACTAACGCTCATAAAAGAAACTACTCAAAGGATGCAATGATTAATCGTTCACGTGCAACAAAATATAACATCGTTATAAAAAAGTTGTTTCCTCCACGAAAATTGCCAACATTACGTACTGCACCAGCGGTGAGACAACCACTGAAAAGAAAATCTTTATCACTTATGGATTTATCACTTCTTGAACAACATGGTAAAAAGAGTAAAGGAGATACTTCAACATCTGGTAAAGGATTGATGAAAAATCTATACAATACGAATGTGATTTACTACAATGATATCAATAAATTGGTTGATAGAATGAGACTATTGCATGAAGCCATGGAAGCCGGTCATACAGGTTTGAATAATGAATGGGTGGCTCTAGTTGATGAACTTAGGAATCGCGGTATAGTCGTATAATTGTCCGTGGATATAAAAGAGGTGCAAGCATAAGACGTATCAGTTCTAACATGAGCGTCGACAAGTTCGGACGGTACTCCGCTTTAGGAGTGCAAGTTGGAGAAGACAGAAAAAGAAGTGGATTACCGCAAACACCTGAAGGTGACTATAGCATAAGTAATAAACGTTTAAAACTAGTTAAAGATCCAGAAGAAGATACTGATGGAGCAAATTTAAAGACAGTAAAAGAAGCTACTTCAACATCATTGAAATTACATAAGAATACTTATGATGTTGAATCACATAGATTAATTAATGTTGGTAAACCAACTGAAGGTTCTGATGCAATTACTAAAGAGTACTTATCATCAGAACTTTCAAATACTTTAAAATTGCAATGGGGTAACAACTTAAAAGATGGACAAACATATGATGCTGGAAATTATAGAATAACCAACGTGGGAAATCCCAAAAATGATAAAGATTCAGTTAATAAAGAATATTTACATTCTATAATACCGGAAAAAACTGAACATGGATATTCTTTTTATAAATTTATTATAAATGACATTGGATACCCAAAGGAAGACGGTGATGCTGTAAACCTAAAATACATCAAGGACAACTGTATTTTACAAGATGTTAATGAAATCGATTGTCATGGTAAAACATTGACAAATGTAAAGTTTGGTTCTCAACCAAAAGATGCTGTTACTATAGAACAATTATCTAAAGAATTAAAAAAGGAAACATCCAATTTTGTAAAACATGAAGATGCCGTGTTAAAGCGGGGAGATAAATTTATACATGGAAATGAAAAGTTTAATTTAATGCAAGGAAATAATGATGAATGGGATGCAGGACGTAAAACAATAACAAATGGAAGATTTGGTATAAAAGATACAGATGTACCTCTAATGGTGCAAACATTAATTGCTACTGGTGGTACATTAGGTACATACAATGGTCGTAATAGAAGAATAAAAGATATTTATCCTGGTTACGAAGCAAATGATTGTGTTACAATGAAACAAACAATAACTTGGGATAAACACTTTGGGACCAAATATGATGCAAAGATGAAGAAAATAATTAATATTTTACCAGGCGAAGATTCAAATGATGCTGCTACTATTGGACAAGTCATAAAAACATCAAAAAGTGATTCAACAGCTTACACATGTAATGATAAACGTATTATGCAATTACATGATCCTCAACATCCAAAAGATGCTGTAACTTTAGATTGTTTAATAAGAATAGTGGGTAATTTACTTATTGATACCCACAATCATATAGCTAGTACAACGAATCATGTGGTGATTCAACCCGATGAACGAGAAGCTTGGATTAAAAATAGAATCATAAATCAGTATATAATTAATTTGAATAACTAAGTCTTTAAATATAAAAGATTTTGCACAAGTTATTCATTCATGTAAAGTATCTCGTGGAGTAAACACACCTGTTATATAAGACAACATAATGAAGACCGTATCGCTCAGTCATCGTCAAGACAGCGGCAAGAGAGGACGTGGTATAACATCAGCTGCATTATCCCTGCTCAGACGGATTCCAGTTGGTGCTGTTGTAAATCGAACGATAGACGCTTTACCATACAAATTACATCTGCCCGGAGGTTATCAATATTGTGGACCTGGAACTAAGTTGGCAAAACGTTTAGCAAGAGGAGATCCTGGAATTAATAAATTAGATCAAGCTTGCAAAGAACACGATATAGCATATTCAAAGTATAAAGATTCAACAAATAGATCAATAGCAGATAAAATTCTAGCGGAAAAAGCTTGGCAAAGAGTAAAATCAAGTGACGCAAATATTGCAGAAAAAGCAGCAGCTTGGGCAGTAACTACAGCCATGAAGACAAAAGCAAAGTTAGGTGGTGGAAGACGTCGCAGAGGAAGACCTGCAAAGAGAGGCGCTCCCAAAAGAGGTGGAAACATTAAAAAAGGACGTCGTAGAACTCATAAGGCAAGTGTAAAGAAGACTTCTGTTTGGCAAATGGTAAAAAACGGAGCAGGTTTATACCTAAGACCATAGTACTAAATAAGAAGAATCAATTGATAATTCCAAATAAAGCCTTAACAAATCATCAGTTAAATGATTATGTAAAATGTTTGAAAATACCATTCTTTCGAGGAGTTTTTATGAAAGATGCATTACCAACTAAAATATGGAAAAATGAAACTGGAATAGTAAATTTGGATTCCACCTATGGTCCAGGCACTCATTGGGTATGCTATAAAAAACTCGGACAAACCATTTACTACTTTAACAGTTTTGGCAATCTACCACCGCCAAAAGAACTGCAACATTATTTTCGAAACTCCAAAAACATTTTTTACAATTACAAAAGAGAACAACCTAACAATACTGAAATATGTGGGCATTTATGTTTGGAGTTTCTAGCGAAGAGTGTCAGTCAGCTTTAAGATGTCATCGTATACAGTGTCACTGAGTGGAAATTCATCCACATTGAAAAGTACGCTGTTCCCAGCATTGCGTCTATCCAAGGAAAGATTATGGGAAGCGGCATTACTTGATTTGACTACCTACAATTCAATTCCTAATGTTACAGAAGGAAAAAACAATTTACTACATTATTATGAAACTAAGGATGCTGCAGGAAAATACTCAGAATTGAAAATAATTACATTTCCTACTGGAGCTTATGAAATTGATGATATAAACCAATTATTACAGAAACAACTCGGAGAAGACAATATCACCGTTAAAGGAAACAATAATACTTTAAAAGCAGAAATAACTTCAAAATATTATATTGATGTCAGCTTGGAACAGTCGATTGGCAGTTTACTTGGATTTACAGATACAAAAAAGAAAATCTTAACTCCTGGAACTACTCATTCAGGTGATTCAACTGTAACAATATTGAAAGTAAATAGTATTGATGTCACGTGCAACATTATACACGGATCGTATAGAGATGGAGTTAATCAACATATTTTACATACATTTTATCCAACAGTGGCTCCCGGTTTTAAAATTGTTGAGAAGCCACAAAACTTGATATACCTACCGTTAAACACCAGTTTCATTTCAGACATCGTACTGAACATATTGGATCAAGACGGTCATAGTGTTGACTTTAGAGGAGAAACAATTACTATACGGATACACATCAGAGCAGCAACATAAAAGTCAACATGGGATTATCATTTAAACCGCAACGGAAGAGTCGGGAGGAATATCACACGCACAACCCTTACACTTCATCAAAATTAAACAATAACGATGAAATAAGGATCCCCATTCAACAACAAGATATTTACACTTTACCGTGTGAAAGTTACTTGTACATCGAAGGACGGGTATTAAAATTGGATGGAAAAACTGCTTCAACAGTTCCTTTTATAAATAACCCGATGGCATATCTTTTTGATGAAATAAGATATGAAATATCAGGGGTGACGGTTGATTCAACAAAAAAGGTTGGTTTAACAACGACATTGAAAGGATTAACATCATTAACACCGCATGAGAAGAATTCAATAGTCACTGCCGGATGGGTTGCCCCCGATAAAGACACTATAACACCAGCTTCCAATGGTCACTTTGATTTTCATGTACCTTTACGATTGCTTTTGGGATTCGCTGAAGATTACAAACGGGTAATAATAAATGTCAAACAAGAATTAGTATTACTCAGATCTTCAACTAATAAGGACTTAATACTTGCAGACCCTGCAACTACGGAAGATAAACTGGAATGGCAACTACAGTTGGATAAAGTTGTTTGGAGAGTACCTCATGTAAGATTGGCCGATGAACATAGAATCCTATTATTGAGAAAGTTAAAATCTGACCGTGATATTGTGATGCCATTCCGAAGTTGGGAATTTCATGAATACCCTACACTACCTCAGACAGAAAGACAAACATGGACCGTCAAGACATCAACTTACTTGGAACGAGCAAGGTACATAATACTCGGTTTTCAAACTAAGCGAAAAGATGTTATCACTGCAAATGCTGGTCAATTTGATCACTGTAAAATAAAGAATTGTAAAGTTTTCCTAAACTCTCAATTCTTTCCCTATGACAATTTGAATGTCATGTTCAGCAATAAACGTTTTTCCATTTTATACGATATGTATGCAAGATTTCAATCATCATATTATGGAAAGACTAATACACCACTATTATCACCTGACCAGTATTATTCCAAGGCTCCAATAATTGTAATCGATTGTTCAAAACAAAATGAATCGGTAAAATCATCAAGTGTGGATATAAAAATTGAAATGGAATTTGAAGAACCAGTAGCGGATGGAACTTCGGCATATTGTCTAATTCTACATGATAAAATAGTTACTTACACACCGCTGACCGGAATTGTGAAGAATGTACTTTAAGAAGAATTGTACAACAACTGCAAATTTTTGAGGTTAGAATTATCTGCTTTAATTTTTGAGGTTAGAATTTCATTTGTGAAAGACAAGTTGAAAACAAACAATTATGTAATTGTATAAATTTCAAGGATTTACGAAAAATATAAAAGCGAGAAAATAATTAGTAGAAACTTCATTCTATCTTCAACCGTCGTATGGGAAACATCATTCGCAAGATGAATTCTACTAACAGAGAAGAAAATACACCTCTAATGGATGATAATAGTTCAGATATAGAAAAACAAGTTGAACGAGAAATGGACGAATTCCTAAAATTCAACAAACATAAGAAGAGAGAAGAAGAAAAAGCTGAAAAAGAAGTAAAAAGGAAGAAGGTTGAAGTTAACATTACAACCAATATTTTAACAGAAGTATTTCTTCGGATTATCTACCCAATTTCTTCATGCATGACAAAAAGTATATCAGTTGGAATTTTAAAATCAATGGATTACTCACCAATTGTTATTTTAAATCATGGAAACAAAATGGTTACTTTCAGTGAAACTACTTGGGAATCTCTCATGAAACATTTACATCTTTTGGAGTGCTATTTAAGTAACAACACATTTGGAAGAAGAACAAGATTAAGTTTATTGGAATCAAATATTGAAGTTGATATAGTAAAACATCGTGGAGGACAAATTGTTCGCTTCAGAGATTTAACTACACATAATGTTAAATTATATTTCACTAAAGAAGAATTTTACACTTTAAGTTGTACTACCGGTCCCGTCACCAGATATTTGAAACAACTAATATTTTCAAGTGCAATAATTAAAGACTATCTAATTGATACATTGGACAAAAAACCATTTGTTCCAATTTTATACGGTCCCCGTGGATACTTCAATCTTTAATAGAATACCTCAAGAAGTTGAAATGTGGAGGACAATTAAACAACTATCACACCAATTTTAATATTGATGAAGTGGCACAAGAAGTGAAAGAAGAGAACAATCCTGTCTGTTATAAACATCGGCTCATTCAATTTTTTAAGTCAGTTGTTAGTAAGACTTCATCATGAATAAACGGGTTTCGTTTTCTAATGCGCCACATATAATGGAAGTTAAAAGAGGTATAATTGAATTTCAAGCTTTCCGAGGAAATGATGGTAATTTTATTATTAAAGAATTAGTAATCTTGGACATGAACACATCAGTAGTTTATCATTATTTGTTCAAACCTCCAGTACCATTTAATAGACTAACAACTAAAGCGAAAGTTACAAACAAATGGTTGAACAAACATTTTCACAACTTAAGATGGGATGAAGGTTTCATTAATTATAACATGATGCCGCACATTATGAATCATTATTGCAAAGAGTTTAAAATTATCTACACAAGGGGATTGGAAAAAGCAAATTGGATACAATCATTTACAAGCAACGAAGTGATTAATGCAATAATTGATAAAGATTTCCAATGCTACTTCAACGAACTTTGTATTTCATCAAAAAGTTTTAAACATCGAAGGTCGCAGTGCGCTTTAAAGAATGCCTACCGCTTGAATAATTTCCTTCAACAAACTGGTGGGGGTAGTGTCAGTGGTGGGGGTAGTGTCGATTATAAAAGTGAGAGCGCTACCATGACACAGCATGAGTATTACTCAAACCTCCGAAGAGACAACATCTCCGACGGACATTCTTATTAACAAGAGATTAACAACAACATCAATATGGCATCACAGAACTTACTTCAAAGTTTAGTTGATCAGTTCAAACGCTCATTCTAAATCATCAATTCTACCTACAAAGAAATGTTCTGAACTAAAAGAAGAAAAACACTACATCATTCATACTATTAAGAAAATGGAAACTTCAGTAGGTGATGCTATAAATTGCACTTTGAGCGAGGCACCTTATACAATTGGTGATGAAGCAAAATTTCAGATCTTCTTACCAAAGCGCTTCGTACAACTACTTCAAAATGAAGATCTTCGTATAATTCAACCGGCGCACTCTATTTGGTATCACATGGACCCAGTGGAAACAACTCTACTGAACTTACAATTCATGTAACACCTACTACTGATTAATTTGTACATAACATTATAAATATTTCTTTGTATTTGTTTTTTCAATAAATATGATATAAAACAAAAAAAAAATAAAAATAAAAAAAGCAACATATTGTAATGTCTTTGTACATTACAATATGTTGCTTTTTTTTAAAAATTCCACAGGATGACCTTGACCCAATTTTGTATAATTATAAAAGGGGAAATGTACTTGCAAATTCATCAGTCTACTGCTACCTTTCATACCGTACACATCTCGCTCTTAATCCCTGAATATAAAACTGCAACATGTCCCTAAAGGTTAAGTGTGCATCTTATGATACCAACACCATAACTACTTTTGAACAACTTGAAGATTTAACTAACGAAATGCGAGTTTTACTTACCGGTGGTTATCACTTAACTGTTGATGTTAGTGCTACTAAGTACAAGGATGTTCACTAAAACTAAATATTGCGATGATGAAATATTTATTTCTACACAACCTACAACTTCTTCATCGCCAACTGGTCAACATAACATCAAGTTCCAAAAGTATTACCAATGTGAATAACTTTTGACAGACAAAGCTACAACTAAAGAATCACATGATCAATGTGAGTTAATAAAAAGGATGTGATACTTGTATAAATAATCATTCGCTTCTTAGCTCTCACCACGACAAGACCTATTTAAGAAAATGTTGTACAGAATGATGATTCAACTTGATGGAAAAATCTATGGAAAAGACTACAACACTATTGAACAAATGACCCAAGATTTAGATGTATTAACTAAAGAAGGATATCAAGCTAAATTAATTTAAAATTTCCTGAAGTACATCCATTATCAACAGAAGAACTTGTTGCTATGGCTAAGCGGAGAGAGAGAAAAAGTCTGAAGAAAACAAAGAGAAACAAACTTCCTAAATTTTAATAATCCTTACACTTGTAAGGTATAATTTTTTAAAACTCCATTTGGATGACCTTGAAATTACCCCTACCACTTTTCCACAGTACATAAAACTCACTATTGAACACTATACACTCTTATTCTTTCACTGGACTCCGCAGCGTCAACATGGAAGAGCAAAAATACAAGTACAAACCACGTTACTGTTGTGAACAACAGTGTACAGATTTAGGACCAATGATGGTGGATGGGTTAGCTTGTACTAAATGTGAATTCTTCGGATCTTGTTATTGCAAATGCAAAACAAAACAACTACCACCACCGGAATTGCGAACTTTCAAATTTTACAAATCAAGATATTTTCATACATGTTGTCCTCAAAGATGTTTCAAATTTCACCCTCTAGATCTTGCTCATTGTCAACGCACCAATTCTCATCAAGATGATTTTTGTACACATATGATAAAAAGATGTAAATACAGATCAGATTGGTATTCCGATCCTGTAGAACCATCAAATGTGTAATTTCAGTTTTACACTCTTTTTAAAACTTCATTTGGATGACCTTGAGATTTCCCCCCACCACTAGTTCTAATTTTTATATAATATTAAATCATTCCACTTCCAACACTCTAACTAACAACATGGAAAACAAATTTATCAAATTTGAACATATAATAACTGACAGGGAGGAGATGGAAGAATTGTTTCAAAACTTACTTTCTGTCATTGACGAATATCCTATACGATGGTTCAGAATTGTAGTTCAATATTTAAATCCTGGTGAATTGTTTTCTTCATCAAGTGAAGAAGATGAAACAACTACTTCGGTTCAAATAATTGAATTAAAAGATGGAGAAGAAGAACTAAATGTTTTATTCAATCATAAGCTCAAGGTTCCCTATATAAAAGCCCCCTACCTACACAGCCCCCCTCCCTAGACGCCTGCTCAAGGTCACCATTATATAAGCCCCCTCCCTATGCGCCGATCCTCATTCCATCACCGACTCTCCAATAATGAACAACTCTCCATTGGCCCGAATGAATTCTAGTTTTGAAATAAACTCTAGGGAAGAGTTACAAGACATTTTTAATATTTTACAAGAACTTGTAGATAATTTTACAACCATCAAAATGAATTTGGAAATAACATACGATTGTCCTATTTGTGATAAGATTGAAAGTTCGGACGAAGACAGTTTACTAAATCTAACTCCTGCACCATCTGACACTACTGATGGTAATAATGAACAGCAAAATATTTCCCCCACCACTTCTTTGTAATTCTTCGTTCCCCCCACCACTTCTTTATTTAACTAACATTTCTCGCTTTCACTTCTCATTCCGTCTTCAACTTTTGAACTATCAACATCACTTGTTTTAAAATTTCAAACACTACAAAATCATGATGGATATGATGGATGAAGTTCCCTTCATAACTAGAATGGAAGAGGATAAATTGAAATTGGAAATTAAACGATTGGAAATGGAACGGGAAAACCAACTCGAAATGTTACGTTTGTTCAAGCTTTTCAAATACATCATCTGGGGACTCTGCGTTTACCTTCTCATCGTCGTTGGTGTTTGCATTTACAACTCTGTAGTTCATCACAAAAGTTCAACTTGTTTAAACTCTGCTGTTGCACATTAATTATATGTTCACAAATAAAATTCAAAATTTACTTCAGCCTATCCCACTATCACCAACTAGTTCAACTTTGAACTATTTCTGGTAGTAGTTGGGTAGGCTTTTTTAAAACTTACTCTGAATGACCTTGACATACTTTCCAAGCTCCAGTTATAACTGTTGAATTTCAATTTTGAACTAACTCTTAATTCATGCCTAATTCTACTTCAAATTCAGGGCATATGCTCTCGCCATCTCCACCCTGCAGCTGCCCTGGCAACTGACACCATCTGACCCCTGCAGCTGCCCTGGCAGCTGACGTCACTTCCGGTTTAGAAGTGGCTTTTTCCCACTACTAATGCAAAACGTGGTATTTGATTCCCCTGTTTCGGACGCCGTTTTTCAACCGATTTTCTTTAAACTTGGTAAGTGTTTATTTGAATAGTTATATTAGGTCCCTCATACCCCGAAAATTTGAAAATTTAACAAATATTACTCTCTGTGACGTCGCACAAGTAACTCGATTTTCCTTAGTAATATTTCAAAATTTAGTAACATTTTCCAAATTTCAAGGTATGAGGGACCTAATATAACTATTCAAATAAACACTTACCAAGTTTAAAGAAAATCGGTTGAAAAACGGCGTCCGAAACAGGGGAATCAAATACCACGTTTTGCATTAAAAGCCGTATGGTTAACATTGCCGACTGCGCAACAATGGGCTGTAGCCCACTGGCCCAGGGGTGAAGATGACTCTTAATCCGTTGTTC